>JAROYE020000002.1:79436365-80636365 GCA_029619315.2 Dynastes maya
ATATATTTTTTAGTTAAACCACGACTTTTCACTTACAATACATAATCTTTTGAAAAACTTTATTAACATTGTAGATAAACCAACAAAAGTACATAAAGAATAAGTATAATGCAGAAAATTAATCTCAATTTTGTAGTGACGTGGTGCTTTTATTTTGGTAAATAAACCTGAGCTCCCTAAAATACCATTACCTTCCTTCATTACTTTAAGGTGATATCAAGGCCTTCCTAAAGATCTACGTGGTTGCAAACTAAACTAGTGAACCTTAAATCTTACAGATTTCCTTCAAGTTTCTTCCAGATTACTCACATTTGCCAGGACCCTGTAAAGAGAATCTCGTTAGGTTAGGTCTCGATGTCGAACCTAATTTTAACAATATTAATAACCTCGGTAATCTGAATCCTGAAAATCGCGAACGAGTGACAGGGATAACTGTATGGTTAGGTGCTAGAAGGGTGCTAAATATAATGACAGAAAGAGTAGGGAATAGAGCAGCAGGTACCTCAACGGACTTATGCATGCACGCATGTCTTATCACTTGCCTTTGCCGGGAAACCTGTTATATCAAAAAAGGAAGATATATACTAACAATTAGTTAAGGTCAACTCTGGAAAGTGCATACCTTTAATTTTGAGTTCTTCTAAAGTTATTTTTAGTTTGTCAAAATAACTGAGTATTATAAAAGGATCTTGAGCCTTTTTTCTTGCCGCTTTTACATTTTACGGTTTTTAAATACTCAACCGTTGTCTTTTGAAACCCGACCACTATTCTTTTCCAGGAAAGTTATTCTTAAACGGATTTGGCATCTTTTCTTTAATGATCACCAACTGTAAAAAGTTTTTTTTTTTTTTACAAACCGTAGCCGTATTTTTCCATTAGTTTTATGAGTCGACTCAATTGACGCTCAACTTCTGAAGATAGAGCTGTCGATCTTTGTTTTTGATTTCACACCTCTTCTGTTTTTAACGTGATCGACTATAGTAGCTTTTGGAATAGAAAATCTCATTAAAGTCTTTTAGCTTTTACGCCATCAACTACATCTCAAAGGTTTTCAGAAACATAACTTTGACCTCTATTACTTTTTCCTTGATAATTCCTCACCATTTTGTCTGAATAAAATTGAAATAAAAACATTTTACAAATATACCATAATAAGAATGCCCTAAATAAATAATGGAGCAAGTGCTCTTTCCCCATAATGGAAAAACGCACTTACCTTTTAACCTATTTTAGAGGGGAAAGAGCAAATTTGCTATTTTCATGTAAAAAATAATTAAAACGTGTAAAAACAAAACAAAACCCTAAAATTCGATTTAAAATTAAGCTACTTACCATATTTCAAGTACCAAAAAATCACTTTTGAGTGAAAAAAAAAACTATTATAAATGAAGCACGACAAAAGACAAAATGAGGCCATATCTGATACGATTTTGACAGATGTACAAGGTTTGTTCACGTGGGATGCAGTGTAGTCAAACTACTACTCACACTAAAAAGAAAGTATCCAGGAACACACTAAAATAGCAACTGTTGTACAAAAAGAATTGGTAATCTTTTCAGAGCAGGAAAATGCACTTTCTTCAAATTGGCCTTACAAAATATGAAAACGAAAAATTCAAAGCATTGTTATATGCGTGGTGAATTGAATCGCAATTTATTTAAACTGCTAACATTTGTGTTACTGGCCTTGAAAACGATATCGGTGATATTTTTGTAATTTTCGCTAATCTTTGATACAAACAGGGGCAACTATTTTATTATTTTTTTATACAGAAATTTTAACGTTAGTTATCCTATGGCAAAAATATATAAATCTATTATCCTACTTACCAATTATTTTCTTCATTTACATCTCACTGCTTACGAACCACCATCTCGCATAACCTAAACTAGGACTACGATTGCTATCGCCTGCGTTCGTGCAACGGAAATTGCCGATAACACGCGAAACACACGATTCTAACGTATATTTGTTTGACTCAACAAAATTATGTAAAATGAAAACGGTTGTACATTCAAAAAAATTTAATCTGTTCTTGAAAAATATGCTTTCGCTCAAGTAAATCTTTGTTGAATTAAATAAATAATTTCAAAGATATATATTTGTTTGATTCAAGAACTTTTTTTCTCATTGCAGGGAGACTTAATTTGACAAAAAAATACTAATTTCTGTGTTAGGCTAGAAACTTTTCAAACTGCCATCGTACACTGACTGAATCATATCCAAGCGTGAGCTCTGAGGGCATCTCTATCACTATTTCACTCTATTTTAGAAGTTCTCGGTGTTTCTTGATGACCATATGCAGACAAAAATAAAGAGTTATCTCAAATTAAACAACTTCCTCAAATTTAATGGATTTCCTCCACTAACAAATACCAATAAAAAGCATGTTTTCAAAGCATTGTATCCATCCTATCATTTTCGTGATTTCATAAGAAAACTGGCACGGCTGTTGGTGACAGTTTTTGAAAGGTCTAAATTAGATAGGAGCTAGGTTTTAATCAACTAAAGAGGTCAGGAACACCACTCAACCACCCCCAGTCAAAGAATTCTTTGATTATTGCTAAAATAGGCAAATACTGTTCCTTGTTCCTCCTTGAATCCGTCTATTGCTTGAGCATCAAATTAGAATCAGAAAATTTTGAATTCCATTTTGAATTCGACATTTTTCACGGAACCCTTTCAAAACTTAAACGAAATTCCCTGGATACTTAGGAATACTTTGCGATCCGCGGCTCTAAAACATAAAAATTGAAATGTGTCAAAATCCCTAGTAATTTTTCGAAAATCCCTAGAATTTAAATGTATGTTTTGATTGATGTTTCGAATTTTGTTGCAGTTATTTGTCCAACGTAAAGGAAACCACACCTTCCGTTTAAGAATTGGGTCTAATCGACCCATGAAACAAAAACGAAGTGACTACCCAAAAAAAAAAAACAAAATAAATCAATAAAACAAAAGAGTAGCTTAAAGAATTTTAGTATCATGCTTTAAAAGAAAAGGGAAAAGACGATAAAATGCACCTATTCATTGCAAAGGAGGAATGTTTACAGATTAACAGTAACGATTCGAAAAAAAAATAGAAAAAAAAACTATAAGAACGGCAAGCAAAATACCACTTAAATACTATAATAATCGTAAGAAAAACAGTTCTTGTGTTTTGAACGTTCCATAGTACACACGATTTTGTTTCACATTCTATAAAAATAACTTATGCATATATTTATCTTTCTCTGTCAATAATTGTCAAATAAGTTATTACTGTTCCTCAGCAAGTAATAAGTAATTTATAATAATTAACAACCATGATCGAACAATGGATTAATAAACTATGTTTTTAATGTTGTATATATTTGTATTTCGCTGGAAAGTCTAGTCCTAAACGTAATTTTAATCTTATAAGTAATATCTACAAAGAAACGACGATGAAGAAGACGTACACTCGTAAGTTTTTGGGAACGTAACCGAAGATGATCTCTTCGAGAATCGAAACGTATATTTACATCGTCAAGGTTTTATTTTTTTCTTGAAAACCTAAATAGCAAAAAATATATATAAACAAAGATAGATTTAATTGAATTATAATATATATTGATATTATTGTAATAATTGTATTATATTTAGAGATTTTTTGCACAAGCTATGACGTTGATAATGAGTTCTCCGTGCAATACAGCACAACATATGTTTTTGACGTTTGTTAAGTTCGTTTCTTTTATTCTTGTATAACTCTGTATATTATTACTATTGTAATTGTAATTATTAATAATAGTGATTGTAATATTATTATTAAAGTGATATTAGCTTGTATTAAGATGATATTTATTGCATTATAATGATTCTTGCCTTTTTGAATACACCTTCATCGCGTTACCTTACGGATTAAAACTGAATGGTGTTGACGTTTTTGGAAAGTTTATAATAGCTTCAGCTGTACACCAAAAATAAATGTTTTTATATTCCCCATTCACTATTTCATTCGATTAGTCTGAGTAAAAAGCTTTCTGTGTTCGTAATTGCGGAAATTGTAAAGGAACTAACCGAATTATAAACTACAATCCAAAAGGTAACATACGATGAACGTGACACAAACTCTTTTCATTGTAAATTTTCGTGGGTATCTATATTGTAGTAAGTGCGATCGGCTATATTAATGTGTGTGAAATTCTAAGATAATAAAATAGAAGGAGAGAAGATATTTTAATTTTGCAAGGGTATTCTAACCAGATAACCAAATTGTCTTGAATGTTACATATTCTAACACTGTGCTGTTGATATGTAGATCTCATGAAGATAATAAAACAAATTGTCCCACCAAATACGTTGTCGTCTTTTATTTTCCTACCTTGTACAATAATTTATAAGACAGTTACATGCGTTTTACTACAAAAAAAGAAAATTTCTAGCAGGGAATTGTGAAATTCAATTTCTTTCGTATAATATGCAATACATCAAAATGTTAATGACGTAATAATTAACACACTTTGGAAATACAATTAAATTATTACACATGCGATAAATCTCGTTTCAAGCTAAAGATCAGCGTTATTTCTATAATTTAAAAAAAAATAGCAACCGGCGGTAGGCAACCCAATATACTCAAATATCATCTTGCGTTCCTACAGGTTATGCAACCCAATCTGCAAGTGTCGCGAAGTTGATCTATTGAGTTAATCTAACTGATATTAGGCAACTAAGTATACTATAATAGAACCGCCAATCTTATATCTTCTTAAAAATATTTAATTTGTAAGGTAGAAATAATTGAGGAAATTTTATAACTGAAGTTCGCAATGCTTAATTTTGTAATGTACCATCATTTGCAAAAAAATCTGGGACAACTCTTATGAGCTCATTTTGACGTTTTTTGCAATCATGTGACAATGGCTTGTCCATTTACGATTGACACTGACAGACAATTTGACATATTTCTTCATAGTTTACAAAAGACATTTTTAAAATGGGAAATGTCGCTTGTCCCAGATTTTTATGCAAGAAATAGTACTATTGTTTTCGTAAAAGTCTGGGACAAGCGATACTACGAGGGATGATCGTAAAATAAGGTTCCCATATTTTTTAAAAATAGACAGCATTCTTTATTTCCTTAACATTACATATCGTTTTAAAGGTAAAAACTTAAGCTATTTTTCGTCATAATCGCCATTTCTATCCAAGCGTTTTTGCAGACGGTGCACCAACTTTTGTATCCTCATGTCGTAAAATTCTGCCGCCAGTCAAAATCTTTTCAATTGTGGTGTTGGAAATCTCAGGAATCCGAAGAGCGAGTTGACCCTCCGATCTTCAAGCAGTATGCTCTCAACCTTCTCAACGATTTCCTCTGAAACTGATGGTCTTCCGCCCCGCTCTTCATCGTGAATTTCTGTCCGATCTCCAATGAATTCCCAACACCATTTGCGGACGTGTTGAACACCTATACACTTTTCTCCATAAACTTCGGTTAATTGACGATAAATGTCTATCGGTGAAACCCTTTTCGCGTTTAAAAAACGTATCACAGCGCGAATTTCGGCGGTAGCGGCGATCGGGAATTCCATCGCGGACGGCTGCTTGGCCAACATTCAGCGGCGTAGCGAGACGGGAGTGGTACGTATATAGAGTGGGAGAGCTGCTGCACACGCCAATGTTGTCGGATTTCGCCTACCACGTCTTATTGCTGCTGTAGAGCTTTGGGAACCTTATTTTATGATCATCCCTCGTATTATAACATTATCTATTTTAAGCATGGCTTGTAAATTATTATTTATGGCAATTAAATAATTTAATGTCGAATTATCTGTCAGTGTCAATCGTAAGTCGACAAGTGTTGTACAGTACTTAATTATTGAAATATAATAATAATGCCCCATCAATGTAATATGGTCTTGAATAAAAATGTTTATATTTAAAATTATCTTTGATATATTTTTTTCTAAAAGCATACAGTTTTTAAAATAAACGAATATAACGTATAATTTTTAGGTTACGTACAAAATATTGTCATTTTTAAAGTCATTGTCACAACACTCAAAAAAATGTCAAAAACAGGAGCTCTCGTTGGAATTTTAAAATTTCACTAATTTTTTTACGTACTGCATACATTGAACTGTATACTAGAATTTTTGTTTTATTTCTGTTATTTCTTAAAATCATACACATTTTTATTAGAAACAGAAGAAATTATTTTTTGTTGCATGTTAATACATATACTTCTATATTTTAATTAAATATTATTTGACAGTTATTAAAATTATTATTTAATTAGACTGAATGATTCGATTTTCACACTTTTTGAATTCTTACTTAAAATCACAGCACAAAATTTGTAGTAAACGTTTTTTTAATTTCGCGGTTGGTATTTCCGGCAATAACGTGCATATTTGCACACATTGCTGGAACTACCAACTTAAAACATCCGCTAAATTTAAAAAAGATTTACCAAGGAGCTAATTATTTTAATTTATTGTGTTATCAAAATTTCTTCGTGTAAGACTTCTATTTAGATAAGAAGCCACATTATAAACAACTTTTTTTTAGCAAAATTTTTTTATATTTTAGCTAGTAAATGCAGTTTTTGCTATTATTTAAAAAAAAAAGTCAAATTTTATAGTTAACGGAAACTATGTGGCAATATTTATTCGAGTAATTGGTAATCTTTTTTCAAACATCTCTTATCGTCAGGACTTGATTTTCCAAAGAGCTAATATATATTTCTTTTCTATTTTATGCGCATTTTTTGGTGGTTACTATATATAAGTCGCATACACCAATAAAATAAACTAAAAATAAACCAATTACTAAATTACTTTCGATTAAATCACTTTTTCTCCTTTTTTATTTATTTTCTCTATTATAGTCCCGATAAACTTTTTCAAATAGAAAGATTTCAAATAATGGCTATTATCGCGATTCTATTGGCCACCCGCAACGTGTTGCCAACTATCGTGGTCAAGGATTTTTCGTTGCAAACAGCTCATATTCTCCACTTTCTATCTTATTTATTCGTAATGGAATAGAATAGGATAGAATGAGAATAGGAAGCGATTAATAACGACTCGGACATGCTCAAGGACTTATTGAGGTTCGGCCATCGTTGTTCGATCTGTCAGTGAAGTGCGTTTTCAAGATTTTTTTCCGAATATTAGAGAAAGATCAATCGCTATTGAATATGATTTTCTAAAAACTACGATCGAAAGACGGGTATCCAAAGAGTTGTGTAAAGAAACAAGGTGGATAGCTGTACGGGTACTGCTATGATCAATCCGAATACGAAAATCATTCGTAATGATAAGGTTAGTTGAAATTTAATCAAGTTTTCTTTTTACGCAAAGTATTGATTAGTGTAAAGAAATCGCCGAGAAATGCGGTGAATATGTTTTTTAAACGCTTCAAGTTTCAATAAGCTTTCCCTCAAAATATTTTTGATTCACCATACACGTTTCAGAGCTAACAGAAAAGCGCGTTTTCGTTTTCTAGGAGATGGCTGATCTGATTGATATGACTTCGGTATATAACGATATACCAGTTTATCCATCGACAACCGATTGGACCTATTCGATGAGACGAAACATGCAGGAAATTATACCGGGTGTCTTTCTCGGTCCATACTCGACTGCCTTGAAAAACTGCCGACCTACACTATTAGATAAAGGTATAACACACATTATATGTGTCCGACAGGATATAGAAGCACATTTTATTAAGCCGCAATTCACCGATCATACCTTTACGTATTTAACGTTGGATATTGCGGATGTAGCCACAGAAAGTATTATAAGGTTTTTCCCGAAGGTGAGACAGTTTATTGACGATGCTTTGTCGAAGAATTCTAAGGTTTTAGTGCATGGAAATAATGGGAATTCGAGAAGTGCTACTTTGGTCCTTGGGTATATTATGGAGAAGTTTGGATTGACTTGTATGTAAGTGTTAACTTCTTTTTTAATATTTATTTTAACATTTTAATGAGCATTATACGTAGTAAGTTCCATCATTTAATCCAGTAAACTTTTTCTGCATTAATTTACATGAATTATCAATTTGGTGCACATGGTCCGATGTTCGGTAGTGGCCATAAAGATAGCAATCACAATATTTATGAAATAATTCTTTTGGTAATTATAAATTGTGCTAATATTAAGTTACCCATCTATTTTTACAAAAAATCAGAAACAACATAGATAGATTAAAAAGAATATTAGGAAAAGACCCAAAGTTATCCCTAAAATTCAATATTTTTGTCCAATATCCTTTTGCTACTATAATTGCTGCATAACACAGCATAAATTTAATAAAATTCTCGATACAGTGTGCTCCCTCTTAAGCCGATACCGCGCCGTATGTCTGTCCGGTTAATAGAGGTGTCCTCTTACGAGGAAACAAGAGACAATACTAGGTATAAAAGTAGGTATATTGATACGAAAATGTCTGTGAGAAATAATACAATATTGGAGTATGTATTTTATGCTTCCCATATTTATTACAGTATAATTGTTACAAAATAAAAACATTATTTATAAAAAATAGACAAACTTTTGAAATTATATTGTAAGAAAAAAATCTAACATTGTTGTTTGACACAGGTTTCTTCAACGAATTTATATAGTTTCGAAGTGCTTCTCTAAGTCTGTAAGCAATTCAAATCCTTTTGAATCTGCATTTGCCGCTGCATATGACTTAAATTTGTGAAAGCATCCTTGTAGCTTTTGATGAGCTTTTCTCTACTTTGATCCTCCACATTTTGGTCATCCCTTGAACTAAACAATCATCAATGATCACTAGAACCCGGTAACAAGGAGACGCGCCATAGCCGTACCTGCCTAGTATAATAATAATAATAATAATAATAATACAGTTTATTGCTTTACTACAACAGAACAAAGCAAACGTTAAGAACAATAAACGAACAAAGTAAACGTATAAATGTACAATATGTTATGACAAGTATTCATTTAAGCTATAGGGCTCCATCTCAACTAACAAATTAAAAACTTGTTTACGAAACAGGTATACACTACTAATTTGTCTTAAGGTAGAAGGTAATCTATTAAATAGCTTTAAGCTCGTGTATGTGAGACCACTCTCACTTATACTTAACCGGTGTTTGGGGAAGCAGTACCGATCCTTATGTCTAGTGCCGTAAGCATGGTCAAAACAATGCTGTTCAAAAAGGTGTTTATTTTTATAACAAAAAAGAAGTACCTCGAATATATAGATACCGTATACAGTTAAGATATTATTCATTTTGAAGTAATTTCTGCAAGACTGGTCGAAATCAAGACCAAACATAGTCCGCACAATTCTTTTCTGGCACACAAAAACCCGATTCAGGCTGCCACTGCCCCCCCCCCAAACAACAACAGCATACCTAATTCGCGAGTAACAACAACCAAAGTAAACCGAACGTAAAACGTCGCTACTAACAATACCTTTTAATTGACTAATAGCAAAACGCAGGCTACTTAATTGCTTACATATTAGATCAATATGATTCTTCCACTTAAGATATTCATCAAATGTTACACCTAATAATTTTGCGCTAGGTACTATAGAGTATTTGCGGTTATCAAATTCCACATAGTCAAGGTGATTGCTAGGTCTAGTTTTAAACAAAATTACGTTTGTCTTTTCATGATTGATTTTTAAATTGTTATTCTGTAGCCATATGTCGATATTTCTGATGTAGGGACCACCATTGACACTAAGCTCAGCGAATGTGTTAGCCTCCAGTAATATCGACGTATCATCCGCATAATTGATGGTAAGATGGTTTTGCATGGGCGAGCTATCGGCTGTATAAACGTCATTAAAGTATATCAAGAATAGAAGAGGTCCAAGAATACTGCCTTGAGGTATACCTCCCTCTAACATCCTTCCACCCGAGTATACTGTCTTACCCCTAGAGCAAATACGGACAATCTGTTCCCTATTTTTCAAATAACTCTCAAACCAGGATAGTGCTGTACCTCGTATACCGTAGTGCTCCAATTTCTGAAGTAACCTACGATGATCTATACTATCGAAAGCTTTCGACAAATCCAATAAGATGCCGCAAGGAACTTTTTTTCTCTCAAATGCAGAGAAAATACCCTCGGTAAAGTCAAACAACGCAGTTTCTATACTTCTACCTCTAAGGAAGCCATGTTGGAATCTACTGATGAGCTTATGTTTCGCGAAAAAATCAAACAAACGATTAAACACCAATTTCTCAAACAACTTAGAGAAACCAGTCAAAAGGCTAATAGGTCTGTAATTACTGGTGTCATTAGAGCAACCCTTCTTGAATAAAGGGGAAACCAATGCTGTCTTAAGATAATCAGGGTATTGGCCAGATTCAAATGAGTTGTTAATTATATGCGTTAAAGGAGTTATAAAAGTTTCCGTACAACGTTTTAAAAAGTTCACTGGTATACCATCAATACCAGATGAACTAGAGTTGCGTAGGCTATTTACTGTATGTCTCAGTTCTTGTTCACACGTTGGGAACATGAAAAACAAATCAACGTTAAATGGTATATTAACATCAGTGTCCAAGCTGTTGTCGCCAGATTTTTTGTTGCCAAAGATATTATTAAATTCTTCAGCTAACAGTTGCAGATCATCTGAAAAAGGTAAAGTATTTTTAGTCGTTTTACCCAGGTTGGAGTTGACAATACGCCACATTTCTTTATTTTTATTTGTGGAATTCAACAACCGCAAATCGTTTTGCTGTCAAAAAACAATAGTAAGAAAATAGAAAAAAAATAACGGAACTAATACATAATAATATGTGAAAAGTAGTGAAACACTCACCCTTTTAAGCAGCCTTGGCTACGGAACAGTAAAACTAGAAGCGCCATTATCAGTATTAACATCATATGGATAAGAGTGGCAAAAAGTTGACACCATTAGATGTGTTTCCGCAGTTGTCTCGGTGAGCGATGTTCGCCGTGGTGAGAAAATGAGTTTATATTTTGAAAAAGAGCGTTCAACATCTACCAATATGCAACATACATGATTAAAATACTCTTTGTACTTAGTCAGCGGATTATTCGATACACCATCACAAATTTGTTTTAGTGTGCCAAAATCGGGATCTTCCTGTAGCACACTCTCGAACTTTTCTAATACGTGATTATATTTTGCGTCATGTATAGTCAGTAGCTGTGTATGCACTCCGTCCATAATTTGCAGAGACTCCGATAATGATAACGATCTACTTTGTAATTGGCCTATTGCGTCAGCTAATCCTTTATAGTAGCTACGAATATTTTTTAAATCTGTTTCAACGAAAATATCTTGAAATTTCGACTGGCTCTCCTTAATAGTTGCAGCTTCAGCAGGATTGAATTGTGCAACAACAGCTTGAACTATTTTGAAATGTTCAGCATAATAAAGAACTGCGTGCCACCATGTTCCCCAACGTGTAAGAATTGGCTCCGGTGGTTGACGAATACCAGGACACTCTGTGTGAAATGATCTTAGGCGTTTGGGAGATTTCAAAAATACTTTTTTTGTGCTTGCTATTAATGCATCTACCTCGGGAGAGCATTGTCGAATGGTGTCTGCCACAAGATGTAAAGTATGCACTTTACATGTAACATGTAAACACTTGCAACCATGTTTAAGGAGAGAACGGCCTACCGAACGTATTATCGCTGCGCCATCGCTCATAAACATCAACACTTTATCTTTTGAAATTTGAAATTTTTCCAAGGTACTGAGTACAACCTTCGTAATTGCTGCAGCAGTACACTCTTGTAGTCTTCGGCTAACTAGTAACAGTGGTAATGTAGGTTTACTAGGGTCTAGTATGCGTACCATAATATTTACAATTGATTTTTTTTTACAGTCTGTTGTCTCGACAACACAACTAAAGAAACTGTTTTTTCAATATGCGTTTCATTTTCTTTTCCACGTCATCGCGTACAAATGCAACATGCTTACGTGCCGTTTTCTCCGTTGGCAACCGCAACTCGGGATTGTATTTATACCAAAAGTCCTTAAACGGTTGTTTATCGAGTAAGCCTAGTGGCAAATTACAGTTTATCAACATAAGAATTACATAAAAAAAAAAATGCACTTCTCGGTGACATGTCCAATTTTCGTTTTCTACGCTGTGCGGAACTTATGTGTCTTGTACAGTTCCACTTCTTATTTGACATCAAATGTATTTTGCACACTTTACAAACTATCTTACTCCCGTTGTAAAACAAATCGGGAAAGTCAGAAATAAACTTATTTACTATGTCTTGAAAGGGTCGTTTTTTACCCTTCGACATGTTCACTAAAAACTACAATTAATAACTACGTCTGTATCAATAAAATCAACACGACCTATCCGTTATCCAATGCTAAACTGAACTGAATGATGATGATTTGTCGTGTCGTATCATAATCGACCAGCTCTCTCCGCCCACCTAAACACAGTCACACCGCCGCTGCGATTGTTCTCCAGTTACCGGGCTCTACACATCACCCTGCAAATTTAATCATCATTTACGTATATTGTTTTATTAATTTGTTTCTAGGGAAGCCTACAAATATGTGAAAGATCGCAGAGCTTGCATAAAACCCAACGATGGCTTCGTAGCACAGCTAGTAGAGTACGAACCAATTTACAGAGCTCGACAGACCCTCGAACAAGGTGGTTCTTCCTGTGAACCCCGCAGACAGAAGAGGAAAAGTGATCAATTATCCGAATTAGTCGATATAGACCTTATACAACCACCCCCATCTCCAGCTTCGGAGAATGTAAACAGTGACTATAGACACGAGGAGGTACATGACATATCGAATCATTTACACCGATTGTGGCTATTAAAAACTGCTTAGGAGACTGTGTCTTTCCAACAAACATGCCGAAACATGCAAACTGTGTAAATATGTACATTTTATTCATTTTTCATCTCGATTTTTAAGTGCAAAATATTTTAAAAAAGAAGATAGATGAATTTTTGGATTTAGAAGAAGGGAGGAAATATATGGGGGTTTGTCTAAGAAACTAATCTGGTAGGTGGCGCTACAATTGAATGGAAATTGATAAGCGTAATGAGTTGCCTACCTCAAAGGCTTGAATATTTTTTTTTTTTTAGATAATCCCTGTTATTTGAATTTTATTAACAAAATTGATTTTTCAATTCTCATTACGGGCGTTGAGATACAATTTTTTTAATACAAAAACGATGTGTTCAATAGTACATCACTTTAGATGTCACTTCATGCATTATTATATAAATTTTAAAATTATTAAAAGTTCTTAGAAGAATTTTTATTTCAAGATATTGAAATTGAGATTATATTGCTTAGAATTAAGTAAATTTGAGTACCCAGTTAAAGAAATGTAGGAAGCTAATTTAATTTGATTCAATTTCTAAGGATTATAATTAATTTTTTTATTTAATATTTATTAATATTAATTTCAAAGTATTTTTTTTAGATTTAGCATCCCTTTTTAGAGCTCAAAAAGAATATAGATCACTCAAACAATGTTGATCATTGTTTCCGTTGCTTGGGAGATCATCCGCTAGATGGCGTTGTTAATTATGTGTTAATTGAATAGAGGCAATCTATGTTTCTTTATCTGGCGCTCGCAATGTTTTTTAAACCTTCAATCTTCCATGTTAATTTTAAGCTATTGAAGAAAGCGACATCTGTAAATATTAGATTAATGTTATATTATATAAAAATATAAGACAAATGTTTAAAAATAAAGCGCCGGACACACTGCCGCGATAGCGTTCAAAGAGTAGTTGTTTCTGATAAAAATAAAATGTTTGAATTGAAGCTCTTGGTAGGAGAAGAAAAAAATGGTTTAAACAAATTTTATGGCCATAGTTTTTTTTTGTTAAACGTCTTTCACTATTTCTAGTGGGTGTTAATATATTAAAATATGTTAATAATTATTATAGTTAGCAAATTTTGTTGAAATATAGCCCTAGTTTTAGAAAAACTTTGAAATAAACTGCAAATTTTGAGATAACACCTTTTTACAAAATCACCATGGCAACTCACAACCAATCAAAAAAAATCCAAAAAGTGTTATTGCAAAAATGTGAACAAAAATGGGGAAAATCTTTCTTAAATCTTATGGAATTATATTCAGTCACCTCTTTCCAAATTATGGTAAAATCCCTTAAATTTTTCTGGAATGTAAGGGGGCTGTTTTTGAATATCGTCCTACTTTTTGGCTGAAATTTATCGTTAAAATCACATTATCACTTTTATTTTGTGTCCTGGTCATGTGTCTATTTTTTCTCATATCAGCAACAGTCTATTCTTCTGTTTCATTCAATGAATATCGTCTATTTATATCCATCTCGCTTCTCTAAAACGGAATCTTCTCGTTCTTTTCAGATTTCTTTCAGTCGTAAGTTCTAACTTTCTGGGTAATTCCTTTATATCTTATGGATTTTTCTGCGGCTGCGAAATCTCTATCTGATTTCATTAGAGTATGGCCCACTTCAGGAAATTTGCGACCAATTTTCTTAAACATACTCATCTTAATCAAAAAATATTGCTATAAGCACACCATACGAGGGAAGATTGAAAAGTTTCCGGAATGACAATGAAAACAAAATGAATCGGATTCTAGTTATATTTTATTTTTTAATATAATGCTATCGAAGCTCAACACACTTGGTCTAACGTTTCTCTAGCTTCCCGGTTCCCTCCCGGAAGTGACTTTCTTCGAGGTTCCCAAAATAATCGTTTACAACCTCATTAGGCCAAAATCTCTTTCCACCCAGAAATGCTTTGAGTTTCAGGAACAGATGGAAGTCCAACGGAACCGAATCAGGCGAATAATTAACTCTGTTAATTTTTGCTGAGCGATTGCGCTTGAATGAACGGGCTCATTGTCGTGGTGAAACGACACTTTTTTTCTTGACCATCCCCGGGCGTTTTTCCTGAATTGCTGCTTTCAGTTTGTCCAAAAGTGTTGCGTAATGTTGGCCAGTAACAATTTTTCCTGTTTCAAGATAATTACGTCTCAAAAAACCGATGCCATCACTGTTCCGGCCGAGTGAATGGTCTTTACTTTCTTCGGAACCGATTCTCAGCGTTCGATCCGCTGTTTTGATTGCATTTTTGTTTCTGGTGTGTAGTGATGAATCCAGGTCTCATCCATGGTCATGAATCGTCATTGAAATCCGTCGGATTCCTCGTAAACACTACCAAACAATCGGCTGAGGTTCGAGCTTGAATGCGTTTCTGCTCCGAATTGAGGAAATGCGGCACCCACCTTGAAGAAAGCTTTTTAAACCCAATTCATTATGTAAAATATCAATTACTCGTTTATAAGAGATGCCCACGACTTCCTCGATTTCACGCATTTTTATTTGGCGACCTCCAGAAATTATGTCATGGATTTTATCCACAATTTCTGGCGTGGTAGCCATTTTTGGACGTCCTGAACGTGGTTCAGCACTTATATACGTACGGCCACGCTTGAATTCCGAAACCCAAAAACTCACGGTGGAAAATGAAGGTAATGAATCCCCAAGAATGACATCTAAACTTGATTTGATTTCCGTTGCGATTTTCCCTTCAAAATAGAAAAATTTAATGACCACTCGAGCTTCGTCTCTATCCATAATTGAAAACACTAAAAGGTACTTGACGTCAATGCTTGCCAAAACCAGACTATTTGACAGATCGATTTGACATTTGCAATCAATGGATATGAAACAGTTGCCAACACAACAATATAAAGTATTTGGAAAAAAGCAACCCCTTAGCAATGATTCCGGGAACTTAATCTACCCTTGTATAGAAATTTTTGTTCTGACCTCCTGCTGAATCACATCATGCAATAAGATGATCACATGTTCGAGCATAGTCTAAACACCAATATCGAGCTACCTACTTCTTCAGGTCCCCAAGATCCTTGATCTTCTGTCTAGATATGGAAATATCCTCTTCCATTCTTTTGCTCAGTCGAAATCAGATGCACACCCAAATTATGCAGCCGTACTTGTTTACCGATTGAAATTTTTTGGCAGTGGAAGGGATTTTTGCAAATCAAAAGTGATATACTTGTCTTTTGTATTTTCTTTTGCAATATTTCGGTCAATGTCCATGTGAGGTCTACTAAACAATAAAACAACGTATTCCCAACAGCAAGAAGAAGATAGAACAAAACACAAAATTGAAGCTCGATATATCTACCAAATTCTTAGCACCTAATCTAGGTATCTGTTGGAATATATTCAAATTTAGAATCCACAAGTGGCTTTTCCTCTTCATCATGCAGTCCTCCGATTCAATAGCAGCTATAGCTAGCTAATGGATTTTCAATGTTCAAGCATTCATTTTACTTAAAAGGATAATCCGATCACTTATTCTGTTTCCTGAATCAATCCCAAAGCCAAATTACCTCCTATTTTCTTCAAATAACACCATAAAACACAGTATACTGAACGCCCACTTAGAAAAGAAGCTATAACGTTAGAAATATTCACAAAAAAAGTGAATTAACACCTTCTTGCACCAAAGGCTTCAATTTAAGGAAGAAGGAATCTGAAATGAAAATACTTTAAGAAGGAAACATCAGTCAGTATGAGTTCATGAATTCGTTTCGGCCAATAACAGCTCATTGCACGGATTACGTCATACTGACCGATGCTTCCTTAAAGTATTTTTACTCTGAAATGGACGTACGATCGAACGTGGCAAGATCGTAATTCGATTGCCACTGAAGTGCAATGTGGCAGTCTGTCCAGCATTTAAGTGTGAAAAGCTTCGGTGTAAAAAAATGCAGATATTTAGCAAAAGCCATCGATATCTGACCAACACCATTACATGTTGCGACTAGCTTTTCGTAGAGGTTTTATTAATTTAATCGTATAACATTTTTAAATATTAATTAAGCGGTATTGTGCCATACTCCCCTTACATTTAGTTAAATCTAAGAGATTATATTATTAAATAAGGAAAAAATAGGACTAAACATTATTTTCATTGAATATTATTGAACCTGTTGAGTAGTTCAAAAGGAAATGTACATACTCAGTATTTTATGCATTTAACTGTAATAAAATTGGAGTAGAATTTTAATGTTTGGTCCCTCCGTTATTGTCTTAACACCTAATCGTATTCATACTCATTTCGATGTAGCGATTAGCTGGTCTACTAAAAGTAATTAATCACTTGTTACGTCTATGCAATTAATTTAAAGAAATCACATCTGTCAACGTCAAATTTAATTCATTCGAGAAACGTATTTGATCGATTTCATTAATTTTTTAATTCACCCGTATACTAAATCCCATATAAATGAATCAAATCAGGTTATTATTGAAGGAAATTCGTATTGCGTTCATATTTCAGTAGACGGACCTGTATATATGTTTAAATGTTCGGTATATAGGAAGTCGTTATAATGTTAAGCTAATCGGTGATAATTATATTTTAATTATTGCACAGTCTGGCTTGGGAACAAGGTTCTTACAATTTTTTATTTGTCGTATACAGGGTGCTTCAAAATTTCCTGGATGTTGTGGGTTTTTCGTTTATAAGCGGTGAAATTGGAGTGGGTTGTTGAATGTAATTCTGGTAAATAAATCAAATTGATTATACAGATTGATTGAATTATTAGGACACTATTTCATTCCGAGATATACACTACCGTTCATGGAAGTTCGGGCAACCAAAAAAATGTACGGAAGTCAAAGAAAATAAGAGAAATATTAAATGGCCATGCATTTAATACATACATGATTTTACATATTTTCAAACACAAATTTATTAAAAAGAAAAAGTTAATGTAATACAAATAATTTAAATCCGATTTTCATCGGAAAATCCACCTTTTGCCTTTAGGACTGCTGCCACTATTCTCGGCATCCGATTCACTAATTTTGCTAATGTTTCATTGGGCAAACTTGTCCATACCTCCTGGAGAATGGTCCACAAATGTTCCTTCGATTTTGGACACTTTTTCCTAACACATCGGTCTAATTCTTCCCATAACGACTCTATCGGGTTCAGATCGGGGGACTGTGGTGGCCATTCCGTAATTTTTAGGGTTCTTTCATTTTCTTGCTGTAGGTAATCTGTGCACAATTTAGATTTATATTTGGGGTCATTGTCCTGCATAAATTCAAATCCACGACCAATTAATCGGACTCCTGACGGTATGGCATTTTCCTCCAGGATTTTCCGATATTCTTCTTTTTTCATTATGCCCTCAATTTTGAGCAAGTCTCCTGTTCCGATTAAGGAAGAACAACCCCAAACCATTACAGATCCGCCTCCATACTTCACCGTAAGAACTATACACTCCCGTAACATTCTTTCCCCTCTTGATCTGCGTACGAAAACTCTCGTCTATTTCCAAAAACCTCAAACTTGGATTCGTCAGTCCACAAAACATTTTTAAAATCGCCGACTGTCCAATCTTTATGAGTTTGTGCCCATTTCAGTCGTTTCGGCCTATTTCCTCTTCGGAGTAACGGTTTTCGACAAGCCACTCGCCCATGCAACCCAGCCTCTTTCAGCCGCCGTTTCACAGTACTCACAGAAACTTTGGAATCTCGCTCATTATTGAATTCTGCAGCAATTTCTGATGCTGTTAGTCTTCTATTGCGCTTACTAATTATTTTTATTCGTAAATCTTCCCCAGGAGTCGTTTTTCGTGACGGTCCTGGCCGATTACGATCTTGCATGTCACCGGTTGTCTTATATCGAACTATAGTATCATGTACTGTAGATTCTTTTATTTTTAATTTATCCGCAATCCGTCTTTTTGCGTACCCTTCCTCGTAATAGCAGATCGTTTTGAAACAGCTAGAGGCTTTCCACGGGACATTTTAAGCAGTCAAACCGAAATTATTTTATTTTTCACTTGCACAACCACAGATACTTTCACAATAACAATCTCTTCCGAACTGCTACGTTTACAAATGTTATAATACTTTATGAAGGGTATACGAATATTTCCAGCTAACACGAGTGAATCAGCTAACCCTCCTAGGGATTATTATAAAGCTTTATTGTCACTATAATTATTGGGGATTTCCAACATAATTATATATTTTATGATAACGGTCTTATAATAGACAAATACTACCTGGAAATTGGTAAAAGGCTTCCAGAAAAGGTTAGTTTTAATAATTCCTCACAGAAATGTATATTATATAATTTTAAAATTTTTTCCTAAACAGTTAATATAATTTGTCAGCTTGTCCGAACTTCCATGAACGGTACTGTATGTCCGTAAGCTTAAAAATACAATGTATGTTAGTTTAATGTGTTTGATTGACCGTAAATATTAGTTAGAACAACTCTTACGAAGCTTACATTTTACTAATTTTAAGAGAATTCTTTTAGGCAAATATTACTATCACGTTTCAAGGACTCTTGGGTCCCCATCGTCAACCATCATTCGGTCATGCGGTTGACAATGAGGACCCACGAGTCCTTGAAACGGCCGTTCTGAATTAATTAATAATTTGTGTGGTGCGGAATGCGCCGATACTTGGTGTTGTTTGCCATAATACCCCACGGTCCTTGCTATTATTATTTATTAGAATTATTTTAGTTAATACATATAAACAGAAAATTTATTTCATTCATTAAAAGCAACTAATATTTTTCTTTTCAATTTCAAAATAAATTGTTACCAACAAATTTATGTGAAGAGACATTCTCCAATGTAATTAACAAATTTAAAATAACCTTTTACTTTGCCGAAATTTAAAAAAAGAAAAATACAGACACACACCTTTTTCCTCGGCTGATTGTGCAATGCCCGATAGGAAATAAAGAGATTATATAATATAAATAAATAAATATATGTATAAGTGAAAAAAAAATAAATTAAATATGTTATTATTCCTAGTCAATACATGTTGTGACTTTAGCTAAAAATTTTACACTGTCATGCACGTAAAATTTGATGATACTCTTCTTGATTTGTCGTCGTGTTTTGTTTCCTCTGTTTTTGTTTATTTTTTTTACTTTTAGTTAGGTTCTTGAATTGTATAATTGAGTGCCTCAAAGCATCATACACACATAGATTACAAAAAAAAAAATAAAAATGATAAAATATATTGTCGGTGTAATATAAAGAATATAATACTATTTTTATACTTTTCTATTGAGAATATTATTATTTGTTCTGTTCCTAGATAAAATAAAAGACGTGTTTTAAGTTATCTTGGTGCTTTTATTTAGATAAAATAATCTTTTTTTCTCTTTCTTACAGCTACATAATAAAATACATAAAATGGTGTTTTAAAATAAAGTAATTATATATAAGTAATAATAATAATGATAATAAAATTATATTCGAATGCTTGTATCTATTGGATTTTTGATGGTATCATGCTGCAGGTGATGTCTGAGGAGTTTGGATCTTCTAGCTCAAACTTTACGTCCACAGTCACCTAGAAAATTCAATGAATATTTAATCCACAGAGTTTACTACAAACACGTTTACTTGTTTAGATTTTTGCCATTTGCGAGGGTAGTCCAACCTAACGTAGAAAGAATTTTTTTGTCAAATGAAAATCTCTGTTCTCCGAGCATTTTAAGCCTAAGAAATAGAGAAAAGTCTGGGGCCAGATTTGGCGAGTAGAGTGAATGCTCTATCAATTCGTACCCCAATACATAAATTTTGGATATGGCGATCACCGAAGTGTGGAATGGTACGTTGTCTTGGTTGTTTTTGCTCTTTCAAGATGGTAGATTAACATAACTATCCCAAAAAAACAGTCGCCACTTTTCCGGCCTATGGAACAAACGCATTTTTCGGAGCAAATTCACACTTCGCAGATCATTGTTTCGACTGTGCCTTGGTTTCAGGAGTGTACTGGTGTATAGGCTTTGGAAATGTTTATTCGAATATGTTTTCAGTCTCAACAAAAAAGACAAAGAAAAACAGGAGAAGAGAGGGAAAAAGGAGGAAAAGAAGAGAGGAACCCGGGGAGGCGAAGAAAGCCAAACCGAAAACGCCCACCTCCACTGCTTCATGCGCGGGACTACTACATGGACGTACCCACATCCGTCCAGAAGGAGCGGCCCATCCCCGGAACAACGGAGACCCGGCCACCCCCGGAAGGACCGAATACCGACCCAACCCCGGAACAACGGAGACCCAGCCCCCCCAAGGAGGAACGAGGAAACGGTAAGCACACCCACCCTACTGCTTCGCGGAGTGGGTTCCCTTGGGAAACCGGCCAACCCGGCCGAAAAAGGAAAAATGAGGAAAAAAGAAGAGGAAGGAGGACGAACCCGGTCCGCAAAAAGGGGGGGAACGAGGAAGCCGCCCTTTTACCGGGCGGTGGGTTTAACGCCGCAACGCACTCCACCAACACCGCTAAGAGAGAACCAATCCCGCCCCGCTCCTCTCCAAAATCAAACCTCTTCGCCGAAAGCGCGAGGGCTCGGAGCGCAGCGGAGCGACCGAGTTTTATAAGAAACAAAAAAGACAAAGAAAGTCAGACAAAAACAGGAGAAAAGAGGGAAAAAGGAGGAAAAGAGGAGGGGAACCCTACATGGGCGCAGCCACACCTGTCTAGAAGGAGAGAGAGAGGACGTGCGGTCCCGAAATTAATGATGCGAAAAAAGACACTTATCTCGTTGTTTAAAAAAGAGTTTATTTCTTAATTAAAATGCTTGGAGGCGAGTTTACTGTATAGTAATTACAAATAGACTGAATAACAATTCAAATAAAGTGCAGTTTATCGTAACAAACATTCCAAGGTCTCGGTACATTGATATGATGAATGATGATTCCGCAAAGATAACTTCGCTTCATGTTACACCTCCACCGTTAGAAAGGTTCTTGACGTCTCTCGGAAAGAACCGTGTCGTCACCCTGTGGAACTGCAGCTGATTCCTCTTTTCTACTGGCACAGATAATATGCTTCTACATTGACAGGTGCATGAATTAGTAAATCTCCGGGCCAATTTGTTGTATTAAAGTTTCTTCCAATGAACTTGAATTTTATTACATGTATCTTCGTTTTCCATTAAATTTAACAAACAATTTCCAGTTTTCGGCATAGGCTATTCATTGCATACGAATGTATCTTCAATTTTTGGACATACTGTTGTCTCCAAGGCATATGTACTATTCTCTATTAACAAATACGACTGGGTAAATGGGATTAGATAATTATTATAAGGAATAGAATAAATGCGGTAATATATCTATGTTGGATTAAATAATATAGGTATAGATATCTTAAACATAATTTTCTTAACGCTTATTGGAACTTATGAACTTGCAATTGACTGAATACAATTTTCGTTATTGTCAGTATCAGGATTATCGACAACTTCTTCATCCTGTAATAAAGATTGCTTTGTAAACTTTCTCCTCTTTTTAATTACATCTTTGGATAATTTGGCTTTCCTTGCTGTTTCAATTGTTTTATCATTTACTTTTAGAACTTTTTCCTTGTCAAATTTAGGTTTTAACTTGTTTCTGAACTTTTTCTTCACAAATACTTCCTGACCAACGTTAACATTCTCAATTTCACTTCTATCTTTATTAACTCGCTCACAAGCTTGTTCTTTTGTTTTCTCTAAATTATTGCGAACCTGTTCGTTGATTATTTTTATTTGTTCTGCTCTATCATTGATAAATTGTTGGGTAATTTGTTGCTCATTGATGTCGAATGGTAAATTTGTTTCCGTATGTCCGTTAATAATTTCAAATGGAGTAAATTTTGTACTTGAGTGCAAACTGTTGTCAAAAGTATTACCTTCTAAAATCTTACATCGCATTGATTCTGTTAGGGTATTGTGGAACCTTTCTACAATACCATTTGATTTAGAATTTCCGACAGATGTGATATGAATATTTACTTTATGTAATCGACAAAATTCTTTTAATAATATATTATCAAATTCTTTTCCGGAATCAGCTATTATGGTTCTAGGAATACCATGATGGCTAGTAAACTTTATTATACCATTTATTATTGTATTGGCATTTTTATCTGTAATTAAATATGCTTGTCCGTATTTAGAAAAATGATCCACAATTGTTAATAATATTCTGTTGTTCATAAATAATAGATCTATATGCAATTGTTCGAAAGGTTTTTTAGGAGTATATGTGTGTGATATCGATTGTTTTTGGGGTGTCCTATCGTACTTCGCTAACTGACAAATTTCACAATTGTTAACATACGTACTCACCGATTTTTCCATGTTTGGCCAATAATACCTTCGCTTTAAAGATTCATATACTTCGTTAATACCTCTATGGGCTGTTTTACCTTCATGATAATATTTTAATTTCTCCTGTTGTTCTGTTTCATTCTCTATATCTTCTACAATTTTGTTACAAATTTCTACCTTTAGGTTCGTAAACGATTCTTATATAATACTAATAATTTCTCTTTCTATATTTTTGTGTTTAAAGTATATTGAATTTTTCTTTCCTAACACTAAACAATCTCTGAGTGTTCGAACAATATTTTCCCTAACTGTTGTTAACGGTAAAGTAGCAATTATTCTATTTTTGCCAAACACTTTATAACTTCTAATAACGGGTGTCGTTAAATTACGTGTAGCGTCTAATACAAGTTGGTTTTCCGCTAGGTTTAAAACTTTTTCTGAATAAGGAATTGCATCTAACTCTATTTTAAGTAATTGGTAATTGACCGCCATTGAATCTCTACTTTCTAATTCTAAAGTTCCTAATCTTTCAATTATCTCTTCCAGTTTGTTTCTCGTTTGTTTCAAAAGGTTTTTTACCGCAATGGTAATGACAAATTGTTTTCACGGGAAAATGGGTATATCAACTAGGATATGTTATTTCAAATAATGAAATGGGACTTCAATAGTCAGGATGAGTCGTATTTGTAATTTGAACAGCACTTACTTTGCCTACAGGGGTTGGCAGGATGTCTTCTTTCTTCGGACGTTGGAGTGTTAGGTACAGCGAATATAGCGACCCACCTTGCTCGTTAAGGTGCCGTAGCCCGTCTATATTTTCCCTAACGCTCGGTCCTCTTGCTTCTTCTTCTCGTTCCGTTGGTTCTTGAAGCGTTGAAACGCACCAAATTTCACAAAAACAAATTTTGAATTTGCAGGAATTCGTAGAACCAGATCCTACTGACTGCGCCAAATTAATGATGCGAAAAAAGACACTTATCTTGTTGTTTAAAAAAGAGTTTATTTCTTAATTAAAATGCTTGGAGGCAAGTTTACTGTATAGTAATTACAAATAGACTGAATAACAATTCAAATAAAGTGCAGTTTATCGTAACAAACATTCCAAGGTCTCGGTACATTGATATGATGAATGATGATTCCGCAAAGATAACTTCGCTTCATGTTACACCCGTTATTGTTTTTGCTATTTCAAGACGACGTTTTTGGTGAGCAAATGCAGCACCCAACGCACGAGTAGCTTTTTCATGCCCAACTCTTCAGTTAATATATAGTCTGTGCACAAGAAAAGTGTTGAAATATATTGTAGTGGGACATCCCACCCAGCGTTGTCGGAAGCAGTGCTAAAGCACTATTTGTAGTACTTTTTTAGTGCTACTTTTAAAAAATTAAACTAAAACTTTCAGATGCAAAAGAAATTGTACACCTGCTATGTTCCTCTTTTGTACCCGTACATTTTCTTATTAACATTTCTCGTAGTCACTTTAATATGCGTTTATGTATTGAAAAAAATTATTTTATTATCGTTTTGACACAGAAAATAAAGAAAAAGTGGCGGAAAAAGATATATATACATAATCTTCCGATCCCACAAAGATGACTCACCCTGTACATTAACCACAATAAACAATGATACGCAGCATGAATACGTTTTGAAATATGTTGTGAATACCGAAATTATAATATTTGAAAATCTCTAAACGGATACTCTAAAACTGTGGCACTGGAACACTGAAACAGTTCACTAAAACCCTTACCACAACACTTAATTCGTACTGGACGCACGTTTCGATAGCCAAGCTGTCATCATCAGCAGCAAGACAGTCTTGCTGCTGATGATGATAGCTTGGCTATCGAAACGTGCGTTCAGTACGAATTAAGTGTTGTGGTAAGGGTTTTAGTGAACTGTTTTTTGAAAATCTCCAAAATTACAGACACTTACTCTAGGATATTTCTTCAAAATCGGAAGTGCCGTTTCATAAGTATACGGTTGGCCACCCTTCAACGGACAAACCAATCCAGAATCATGGCAACCATCAGGATTTGGTAAATCGAAAGGAATAGGAACACCTAATATAATTCCGTGAACCACTGCATTCACCTTTTGAATGTCCTTATCTGCAAAATCACTAAAGATTAGAAAAAAATTGTTCTAAATATCGAATACATACTGGGTATAAAACCAATTTGTATTGTAACGTTGGTATTCCTGTGCAGAACACATTGAGCGTCTGAACTTTCACAATCTGTGACCGTTATAGATGTGACGTTGCCTAAATCAGCTCCTGTAATAAAAATGCAAAAAAATTCGATAAATTTTAAATATAAATATTTTTATTGAATCATATGCGAACTGAGCGATAAAGGTTAATCAATGTAATCCAAACATTTAAGATTTTTTTTCAATTTTTACTGCGTGCTAAAGTGTGTTATCTAATCAATAATGGAAGCGAAGCTTCTTTCAAATTTCTTCGTATTCCAAGTCAAAGTTCGTATATTTTAATTTCTTTCTTTGTGATTACTAAAAAAACTTGATTGCAGTAATAACGTAAGCTTTATATTATTCAAAATCCACAGATAATTACTTGGTTTAGGCTTATATAACTTTATCAAAAGAATTTTTCTATAATATTATACGTATTATATTTATCTTTATTGTTTAAATTGATTTTGCAATCTTATCACGTATACATAACTGATTTGGTTCCTTATGGTTACATTTGATGTTTTCCCATAAACGTCAATTATAGAAAAGATCATTAACACGGAAACAATAATCAAATCTGTACAATCTTAAATAAACCATTCTAAAATTAAACATTGTCGAAATATTAAATTAATTTGATCGATAAACTCCCGATTAAGATATTATCTTTATCGATTAATCTTGATAAAGATATCTATTCCGGTGAGATATATCTACTACAACGATAAAATATTTATATATTTTCGATGACTGTACGATAATATTGAAAACTGTGCAGACAATAACTATTAAATATTAATCTAGAACGTATAGAAAATTTGACAAGATTATAAGCGTCAAATGTCAAATATGACATTTATAATTATCATAGCCTTCTTATTATTCGTTAGTAAATTTTGGAAATGGCGCCAAAAAGCTATTGTTCTGTTTATAAAACGCATACGCTTCATATTCAAATCAAAAAGCTTAACAATGAAACTGCAATAATCATTATTAAAAGATACAAGGTTAACTGTGTATGCGTAGACCATTGTTTCATTTTGCAGGAAAAAATATAAGAAGATACTATTTTCACATTTAGCAGAAAACAAAAATCGCTTCTATGTTGACATAAAATGATTGTACAACAAAAGTGAATAACAAAAGTTGCTCTTTGACAAGGGCAATCAAATATAATTACGGAACATGAATACATCATGTAATTATCTCTGAGTTTACTATTTTTAATTTCACGAAATGTACAAAACCTTTAATTTAAAATTGAAAATTAGCGACAATTTGTTTGTACCAAGAAAATTATCTTGCGAAACTATCACGCCTTCTCCGCTAAAACAAATATATTCTTAATTTTAATCAACAAAAAAGAATGGACTTACGAAATTTGGCTTTTAAATAAACTTTGGATATCAAAATATAAACAAAAAAAAATATATGATTGAATAAACTCTTTAAATTCCTTACCGCAATCGCTATAGCTTGCCGTAGCGGCGGAAATGAGCAAAACAAAACACAAACAGGAAACAATATTTCTATTCATAGTCACTATTTTTAAACTAGCACGGATCAGAGATGTAAAGAAACAATAGTAAAATTTGATAATTACGTATTGCACCGAAACTCGAACCTCTAGCACATCAAACTCTTACTGAATTAAGAGCTGAAGAGGAATAAATACACTCGATAAGCAAATTTATCGGGTGACTGAAGCGAAAATGCGCTATCGAAATACCCGAACTGTAGGGAAATAAATATCAATGAAGATAAACATTTTCTCCGATGTTCCCGTAGCAAAATAATTAACTAAATGCGAAAATGATGGAATTTAAGTCTTAGTAAGGAAATGTGTTATATGAAATTATTAACGTGTGGAAAGTTTATTTTAAAATTGCATTTACACTCAATTGGATTTAAATTTCCCTCCAAAGAGATTGTTAGGTGCGTTCGTTTGCTGAATTTTCAATAATCCACTTTGGATTAATGTTTTCTTTAGTAAAATGTACTCCTTTTGCTATTACAATGTTTCCATAATCTCTATATTTCTTCATTCCATTATTATTTTAACAAATTAAATTTTTATTACGAAATTGGAACGAAAGTTCATGGTACTAATTGAACGTACTTGTACACGTCAAAATTTTCATGCCATCGTGGCCGATCATTTTCTGTTGGCCTATGACGTTTACTGCAGAAAACTTGAAAGTCTCTTTAAAATAAGCCAGTTTCGTTCGAAATATTGATAGAGTAAAGGTGCGTTTTTGCTTAGTTAATTGTATTATTCACATTTTTTACATTTTAGTAAGTGAATCTGATTCAATATAAGAATATAGGTTATAGAGCTTCTTCTGATTTATTCGATGTTTACAGATTTAACAAAATGGACCAAGTTGCCAAATTCATTGAACCTGGACGCCAATTTGCTAAGGACTCTATTAGATTAGTGAAAAGGTGTACAAAGCCAGATAGAAAAGGTAAGATAAAATGTATATATTCTTGTGAAGCTTTGAATTGCTTGTCTTGCCTTAAAAGTACAATTTTTTTGATACAGTTTCGTAACTGGAAGTAATATTCCATATGTAAAGTTCGACCTCTATTCATTTGTAATAGTGTTAGTTAAACAAAGTAGTTATTTTGTAATATAGGTTAAGTTTAAATCGTAAGGACTTTTTTCGGTAATTTAAGCTTACGAATTGAAAAAATCTTTATAGAACTGTATATTATTGTTAATAATTGTATGCTTGATTAAGTGTTTATAATTATTTTCAATTTAAATAATGCAAATGCTTTTTTATTGCAGAATTCCAAAAAATTGCAATCGCTACAGCAATCGGCTTCTGCATTATGGGTTTCATAGGATTCTTCGTTAAATTAATTCATATACCAATTAATAATATTATTGTTGGTTCATAAAAACTCTGTTGTTGTTATTAATGAAATTAATTTTAAGGACACGATTTATAAAATAAATGTATTATTTATCATCATCATCTCATTAAAGGATTTTCTTTATAAAATATGCCTTTTATTTTTTCTTAGAATTTTTATTTTTGAAAGCTTTTCTATGATTTATTTAAAAAAATTACAATTTGTATTTCTTATAGTTAACATTCACAAAATTTATTAAAGCGACATCCATGAGAAATTCTCTAAACTATTTACTACACATTAGTTTAAGCAGTACATCAGAGATGGCACTACAGCCTGGAAAATGGTTAATAAAATATGCCTTTATTTTAAATAGTTTTAGAAATAGGTGAGTTTTATGCATAGATATCAATTCTATATCTCTGACTAATTGACGCATGATGATGCAGGAATCAAAATATTTAAAAATGTTGAAATACAACGCTAGCAACTGTTTTAACAATGCCCTTTGTTGGTCTCAAACTAAAGCGCGTTCGTCTCCGAAAATGTGTGTTCATATAATAGTATTGGATTGGTTATCTGTTAGAGTTTTTGTCTGTGATAGTACATGATTAAAAATAATTCATTTTAAAAAGAAAAAATTATAAAAAAGAAAAGTGGTGGCGACATCTAATTACAACGAGCTGAACTAAATCTGAATGCAACGCCTAGATTTGGCAATATTGTTAATTTTCATTTTATATTTTTTTGTTTTAAATTTCAAATTTAGAAGTTTCCTTTTCAAGTTTTTATCTCATAAAGGTTTGAATAATTTCTTTATTACTGTAATGCTGTAATTGGGTAGACACTGTTGCGTCACCTAGCGGAGTAGTGAAGAACTACGTGGTGTTTACTACTTCAAATAGTCTACAATAGATGTCACACCGAGTATAAAATGTTTCACCTCTTTATTTGTATAGTATCATTCTTAATTTTTGCAAGGGTAGGAAGTGGCAGTCAGACCGCACTATTTATAGGTATTAAATTAAAAAAAAAAATGTAAGAATACATTTATTTTTTCAGTTATTACAAAAAATGTTAAGAGTACAGATGGAAATTAGTAGACACGGAAAAAAAATGCACTTTTTGAATAACGCTCCAGAAAATTACTATTATTTTGTAGGCATTAACACACTTCTTCGTTAGTCCACACTTTTAAGTGCTGTATTGTTCCTACTGATGATGCGTTTCGGAAAAAGGTCTTTCAGAAGGTTTTTTGTCGCCCTGGCTGTGTGACTAATTGCTCTATCTTGTTGGAAATGAGTGTTCTTATTCATAGCAAATGGTTGAAGTTCTGGAATAATCTAACTATAACTGCATGGCCATCATGATCCTCCAGAAAATATGAGCCAATTTCTTCTATTCGCCGGTCTAACATTGCATGGTTACTAAACTTCCAAGTGTGTGGAATGTGAAGGTCATTGTCTACTTCGCCCACCACACACGCATTCATATAAACTTCTTAAAAACATGCGATTTGAGTGCCCCAATCTGTATATGTGGCGGATAATTTAAAAATAACCGCGCAAATCTTTTCTGACTTATCGACAGCGTCAGGTTCGCAAGATTGCGTATAGCAGAATACCTAAATAAGACAAGTAAAGTTTTGAAAATAAATGATGTTATGTGATGTATTCAAAGATGAAAACGCTTTAATGTGTATTTGATAATCGCTAGCCTGGAAAAAGAATTAAAATTATTCAATCTGTTAACGTTATATGTGGCGACACCTAAGTTCGATGATGTTAACCAAACCCACATTAGTAGTTTGGCAAATTTCAAATAGATGGCAAGAGTAATTTTCCAACTAGAATTTTTGAATCTCGTATTTTGTTTGAATTATATTTTGATAATTACTTTCTTAATTAATACGTATTAACTTTTAAGGATATAGGTAATTAGATTATAAAAAAAAAACATGCTATTAATGATCTTAAATGTTTATTTTAACGTTATATATATGCTCCAATTTTATAAACAATTTTTATAAGGCACAATTATTTAAGACTCAGGTAGTATGTAAGTAACCCGTTTGAAAGGTAACTTGTGCATATTTTTACAATATTTCGTGGGCGTTCTTCTTCTTAGATTAGAAAGAAAAGAAGTTTAACAAGTAAATATATAAGCATGTATTGTATTTATATCATCTTTCTCTCTATACAATAGTAATAGTTCGTAGTATCAAAAAATAGCTAAAACGAATAAAGCACGTCAGGTTTTTGATTTTATGTTATTATTATTACAAATAAGAGCACCATATATAGTTTGATTTTTTTTGTGTATAATTTTTTTATATAAAATAGGCGTGTGTAGTACTTGTGAATCAAGTGTGCGTTGTGTGTAGTTCTCTTTTGTTTAAATTAGATACGAAGATGGTGATTTCGTTTCTGATTTTGAATTGAAGTATTTAAATTTTAGAGATTCAATGAGTGTAAAAGCAACAATTTTTTAAACATTTTTGCTTATTACTTTTTTTTAATATTTGATTTACTATAATAATATAAAAAATAGAACCGTAAAATTACGAAAAAAGAATACTTTAATGGCACATGTTCTCTTTTAGAAACAACTGTCTGATATACTTGTTTCAGACGTGACTCCTCTCGAAGTTATTTTATATTACAATATATTAAACTTATATAATATACATATCACAAACAGGTCAAAATTTGTTTGTTGTCTTTTTATTTATTTACATTGCTTTTATATTTCAAAAAAAAATTACATTCTTATAGTTGATTTTCAAATGGAGTTTATCCATCATAGTTATAGGAAAAACATGTACCATATTATTGCTGAATACAAACAATAAGGCACAGCTACACAGTATTAGAGCAAAAGAAAAAAAAATTGAAATAAAAGCTCAAAATTTTTAATCAATTATCACCATATTGAATGGGAAGGAAGCATTTTTCTTAAAGCAAATTTATATAGCATAAATTGCTTAAGTAGCTAACTAATTGGAAGGGGGATATTAAAAGAAAATTTTGATAATTTAAAAAATAAAAAAAAAAATACATGGGGAAATATGAACAAACAAATTTTTCGATTTTACTTCGCAAGCAATGCTGCAAAAAAGCTGAATTGCGAAGGCAATAAAAAGAATCAAAATTATAATACAGCGTCTGCTAAAGAAAAATAGCAAATAATAATTTCAGCTTATTTCACACGGGTAATTGGCAGTATAAAAAGTTATTATGTTGGTATAGTTGCTAAATATTCTGAGGTTATATTCCATTTTTTATATATATACATCACCAACTTCACACTTGCACAGTACCAACTCAAACTATTTTACATTGCCAACCCCTAATAAACACAAAAAATTTTGTCAGAGACAATACACTGGGAAATAAAGGTACATTTTATTGAGTCAAACGTATCGTTTCATCAATTTCATTATTAACAATCAAAAAACAGCGATTAGAAGTGATAAAATTCTATCAGAAATAATTTAATTGATGAAACAACAGGTTTTTAACGGTATTTTATTACAAGCTTTTCTTTTGATAAATACTTGATCGTTTTAGTAAGTAATAGTAGGTAAAATGGAAGTACAGAATACCTATTTATTACGAAGATATCAATATGCAAAAGAAAAAGTTATATATAGAAAAACAACAATATTAAACATCTCAACATTTCTCTAAACAATATAGGTTATCTTGTAAAAGATAAAGGTATAATTATATTATTAAAAAATATCGTACAAACAGTGAAAATTACAAAAATTTGGCAGTAAAATGTACAAAAGAAAAAGTGTGAAATACTAGCGTCATCTCTCATTTTATTAACTATAGTATATAGTTAATTTGTTTATTTATTCATTTATTGGAATGCTAAAATACAACGTGCACTATAATCCTTATTTATAATTAGAAAAAAACTATTTTATATAAAATATATCTATATATAAGATAAAAATTGAAGAAGCAACTTCACGATAATAATCTATTTTACTGAGGAACAGCTATAGTCCTTATCATACCACCATCTTGCGTTTTGGTACTATTGCAGGAAAATAAACGGAAATATAAAGAAACTATGTGTATAAGTGGCATATAAAAGGTCCTCAAAAAGAAGCCATTTTAACCAATAAGCGAAAATATTTATATAAGTAAGTATATAGGAATATACACAACAAGAATTAATAATAATAAGAATAAACTTTATAAAACATTTTAACTTGAAAGCTTTTTCAAAAAAGAAGTATTTTTTGTCTTTTTTTACTTATTCATTAAAGCGATATATATGATATACGTGTTTAAAGACATGATATGTATATAAACTTAATTTCATATATCAAATATGTTTTTTTGGACATTTTCTTGAATTATATCTTTAATAGCTTTATTAGAATAACTATAAAATACGAAAAAAAAAAAAAAACATAAAATACGCGTATACTTACGAAGACGCGAAATTCTAGGTTATCGTAGCATCGCGCATGCGTTAACACATTTAATTACTTAATAAAGTCAAGTCAACATTGGAATTTGTGCAAAGTATAGCACATGTAAATAAAACCTCATTTCTACCGTAAAAATCCGTGTTTTTTCTAGACAATTGTGAAATAGTTCTACCGTCGCTCATGTTCAAACCCCTTGCGTAATATAATTCTTGTGTGTGCGTTTGTATATCGTTCGTTGTGTTGTGATTTTCTCAAACAAGATGGTGGTAGGATCGTAACACTGCTGTAACAGATATTATCGATTTGTTGATCGTTATTCGACGTTATTGATTCTTTGCAAGAAAACGATATATAAATAAACACATCTACTACAAAAAAAAAACACATTTTTCGATTGGAGGGAATGGATATTCGCGATCGTATTTTGTTTTTCTCTAAGATATAAAGGATTTTCCATCTTTTGATGTAAAATATGTATATATAAATAAATTATCTACAAATAACAGACAATATAATAAAACATTTAAAAAAAACAAAAACTATTCCACATTGGTATTCTTCTTTTTATCAGATCTGGTAACAAATGAGGTTGATTGGACCTTGTCGTTTAATAATAAATTTAATAAACGGGATGCGAATTAAAAGAAGTCGATAATCAAGGCGATGATTGTAACTATAATCGGGTTTATTTGAGCTAACAATTGTTCTTGTAATAAGCATGCGCTGTTTAAAATTTGACGGCGGGAGATTTGAATTTAGTTTGATATTTGATGGTCAAAAGAGGAACAGGACAATTAGAATTTCGCGGATGGGTAAGTATGGTATCTGTATTCCGGTTCCGTCGCTACTATCTAGGACGACATGACTATATCTACTGGTACTAGGTGGCGCCGGGAAATATTTCAGTTGCTGTTTTTAAAGATTAGTGGCATAAATTGAGGGATGTTCTTGATTTCCGGAACTACTAACTTAAATCATCCGCGAGATTTAAAAAATGCAAACTATTAATAAACATAACAAATTTTGTATGGAATGTATCATTTTTGTTGATTCCTTTTGGATTTTCGATACAACAAATTTTCATTTTGGAAAATTTTTGTAACCTTTAGAAACTTTATAAAATCTTTGGGGATGGTTTGGATGAAATTTAGAATAATTTTATGTTGAATTCGTATCATTAAATATAAAATATTGATCTAAAAACACATTTCAACCAATATTTTTAGAAGATTAATTAAAGCAATATGTATAGGGGTAAATGATACTTTTTTTTAACGAGTATAGAAATAACGCCATCTATATTTAAGTAGCAGAAGTTATCTCCCTAACAATTTTAACAAATGTCTAAACTAATATCCAATTTTAGCTCAAATAAACCTACTTTCTAGAATACTTAAAGAAATTGTCGTCTTACGTTTTTCTCGCGGTGAAGTAAAAGGAAAAGGCTAATTCGCATCCTCGTTCGCTTCAAAATGGCGGCCAAATATTACGCCATACATCCGTTATCCAAGCCGGTGTTGTAGTTGTTCGTGTTGGTGTAATTGTGACTGTGGCATTGTTGGTTGTTGTAGCTGGACACCGCAGGAAGGTAGGACGCCTGAAGACTACTTTCTAAAACGTCGGTAAGCTGCGTTTGATGATGGTAACTGTCCGTTGGGGAATCAACAATGATCGTAGGCATCTTCGCGAACTGCCTGGTATTGCTGTAGGTGGTGATGTCGTTATCAACGCTGGCGGGTCGATTAAAGAGGCTGACGGGTGTCTGCCTACTCCTGAAGGTGTTGACGCTGTCGACTGAAGATGGGCGGCTGTAGGAGTGGTTGGTTTCGATGACGCTGGTCACAGGTGGTAGACGATGGCTGTAGAGCACGTCTCGCGTCACCGGTGCGACGCTGTTCTGGCAAGTAGCACGATGGGTTTCCAGCATGCCGAGGATCTGGCGTCTTTCGTTCTGGAGTTGGGTGATTTGTGATTTTAGCTCGATGTTTTGCGCTTCTAATGTTTCGGATTCGGTGACCAAGTTCGCCGTCTTCTCCCGTTTCTTCAGTCGACATTTCGTCGCTGCTATCTTGTTACGTTCCCTCCTTCTTCGTCGGCGTTCTTCGTCCTCAGGAGTCAACTGGAATAATCCCTGAATATCAGATAGAAGAAGTACATACTTTAGAACAGTTTCGATAAAATCATAAATAATACATTCATATTCAACTGAATAGAGTTCCACAACCAGAAATATGGATCAATATCGAGGATTAGTTATTGTTTTATTATATTTCAAAGATTCATGGTTTACTGGAGAAGTTAGAAGATCAATATTTTGATGCTCGTAGCATCCAATAAAAGTTTTGATATTCATTGGATTTAGTTCGCTTCAAACAAGGATGGTTGGTGATATATAAGCATCTGCTTATCATTTATGCTTTTCTTTGACCAGGTTTGCTATGCATCGAAACGGATGAGAACTGTGAATCATTGCATTTCAAGTTCTTTATTGCACAAATTATAATATTCAGAGGAACTAGATATTCTGCTCCCAAATTAGTGATATTCCATGCAGTTATTGATCGACATTGTACCAGAAGCTTAAATAATATGTAATTTTTTGGGTCTGCTTCTAGAAAAGAATCTGAAGAGAATTCTATGCTATGAAATAATAAGTTTCAAAGCATTCATTCTTTGGGGCAATAATGAAGACTCTAATAAAGTACGTATTCCACAAAAGCCCGTGATAAGATTGACCTATGGTCTTAACTTTTATCGAAGTCTTAAAGAAGTATTTAGAAACAATAATATCAATATAGTTAAGTGCTTACTTTGATGGAAAAGAGAGTGTTGAATCCGTGTTTAAAATTATGCAATAAATTATCTGCCTTTATTAAGTCAAGGTAACTGTTAACTCGCTAAAAAAGACACTTTGTGAGTTCTTACTTAATTTAGGGCCTTACAGTAGTAATGATTACCTTAATCTAATTTGTACCAATTCCAAGTTCTCATTCTTAGCTTTGCTTTGTCTTTAATATTTAGAGGAAGTAGTGGTATTTTTTCCTCGAATCGCTTACTAATTAATGTCAAACGTGTTAGATCAGATTGGACTATCAAGACCATGTTTTGCAATGCTGGCGAGTTGTGGAGAATGAATTATCTTGTGTGTTGTGGCTCTCACACATTCTGTTAAATATATCAACAATATGATTCAGCTCTGGTGTAATATATTCCATGTCAAAATCGTACTCTTCTAGAATTACAGAGTAGTCTATTTCTATAATTTTTATAATCTGATAATTTTTGTTAGGAATTTTCCTCCAAATAGGAAATATTTTAATTTTATAACACAGTAACATATGACCAACATTTCCTTCTTTACAATAGAGTATATCTTTTCTCTATGCTGTTTAAGTTTCACGATAAAAAGCAATGGGATATTGCTATTGTGCTATGCTAACAGTGACTCTCAAAATAAATAATTTATTTCTCAGAAAATTTGGACATGAATTCTCTTTGGTATCTACATAAGTAATTATCACCTAAAAAACGTTTCAGCTTTTTGGCAAGAATCCCTTGGTAAATCTTGATTTACTTCTTCTTTAACGAAGATGTCTTCTTTTCCTTTCTTCTCTTTGTCTAGATATTCCAACAACATGTGGATCAAACATTTTTTTAACATATTTTTTTTTACTAGAGCAAATGGTCTGCTAAATTCTTTCTGCTTCATCTTTTGGGAACAAAATCTCCATATTTGGTTAATTTTCTTGGATTTTAGAATAAAAAGTGCAATAAATGAACCTTCAAAAGTATAGTTTACAATATTTCATGACAATCTCTGAATTTTCTGATGGCTTTGAAGTAACTTCATAGATTGTACAAATACACTCACGAAAAATTCAACGAAAATAACTCATGGTTTAGTTAGTATTACAAAGTACTGCTTTAGGAAGAAGTGGAAAGGCAAAATTAAAACAGGTCTTCGATTTTATAGAAGTAAATTCATAGAAATTTAATAGAATGGCCTAACACAACAATGCATCTAATCGCTTCGTCCTTTTGGTAATGAAGGACCACCAGAAAAGACTACTGGTTCGCAGAATTTCATTGTGGTCGTGCTTCCGTCAATGATGAATTTCGTGAAGTTCGACCAAAATCGGCTGTTGTTCCAAAAAACGTCGATGATATGCGCAACATGATTGAAGAGGATCGGCATTTGACTTAGTGTAAGATAGAGGCATCCTTAGGCATGTCGAAGACTGTAGTACATTTGACTTCCTATGAACATTTAGATGTGAAAAGGATCTTTGCCCGATGGATAATTTGATCCAAGCACAAAAAGGACTGGTGTCAATTGGTGTAAGGAATTGCTCAAAAACTTCGACAGAGAAACTTCAAAATCCATATACGACACCGTAACAAGTGAAGAATCTTGGATATATTCGTACGAGCCGGAAGCTGGGTGTTCTCAGATGAATCGATTCCAACAAAAGTTGTTCATTCGGAAAGTACTTCAGAAAAAAAAACGATTGTTTGTTTCTTTCGTCGTACTGGATATGTTGCAAGCATTGCTTTGGAGGATTGAAGAACAGTTAATGTTGAATGGTATAAATAATTTGTTTGCCTGAAATCATCGATGAAATCAGGAAAAATAGTCGACAACGTCGCATCATCCTTAATCATGACTGGGCCGGGCACAGAGAGTTTCGCGCCAGGTTAGAAGTAAAGTTGCCGCGCCCACGACGGGACGTATGTATGCCTATTATACAGGATTAAGACAAATGTGTGATGGTGCATTTACAGATTCATTAACTAACTCTACGGATTATTTTAATTGTGCCTGTGTTACTTCCGTAGATGTTGAATGATCTTTCTCGAAACATAAGAATATTTTCCCATCAAAGCGAACAATCTTCACCGAGACAAATGTGGAAACATACCTGATGGTGCAAGTTTGTCAACAATCCTAACCACACTGTTAAGAAGTTACGTTTATTATATTATTACACTGGGGTATTGATTTCAAAATACCACTTCTGTCGGCTTTGAGTCATACATACATTAAGTATAATCCGCGGCCTATGCAACTGATCCGATTCTTTTGCGAAGACCGATTGCGCCCGACTTAATCATTAGTACATCAAACAATTAATTATTTGAAGGAGAAAAACATCGACTGAAGAACTCATTTTCATTCACCTGGTTTATTACCTAACGATTTCTTTGTGTTCCCGAATGTCAAACAAAAAATGCCTGCAAAAACCATTTGGGGAGATACAATCTTCAGAGTGGAAAAAATGTTTCGAGAATAGGGCCGAACGCGTGCAAGACTATATCAATGTTAATGGGAATATTTTGAAAAACGATTTGTACCAAAAATTCTTTTTCTTTCATTGATTTCTTAAAAACAAAATGTATCTCTTGCAATAACTTCATGTTTTTTTCATTTTAAACTCATTTTATTCTAAGTTTGGTTGTATACAGTCCCTGGCCATATTACTTGAAACATGTCATAAATGAACCCTTTTGCCTGGAAATTCCCATCCTATTATAGTGATATTCTTTTGCTTTGAATCCGATCGTTTATAGGGGGACTAGATTATTGTATCAATAAATAAAAATACCAGAGAAATGATATTTAGAAGAGTAAAGTACGTATATACAAATATTTCAGTTATCAACTTACATTTAGCGAGTTCACAGTGTAGAGAATGCATCGATATTTTTTAAAATATTTCGTCATAACCGTATAGAAGCTAAGTTGTGTGTTTTGTGTTGATATATCGTTATTGCAAAATCTCTCTCTTAATAATTAATTATTTGGAATTTGAAAGAAATTGCAATATTTGGGGTTCTTTGTAGAAAATGTCCGGGAAAGAATTAACAAGTGAACAAAAAGCTCCTCTACCATCAAACAAACATTCACAACGAGAAATTGTAAAATTACAGAAAGTATCTCCTTCTTCTGTATCACGTTTAGCTAGAAACTTAAACGAAGGAGTTAGCACATCGACACAAAGACGGGCAAAGTGCGGTCGGAAAAGAAAAACTTCGAAGAGATCTGACCGTGAAATTGTTCATCAGGCTTTGAGCAATAGACTTGCTACAATTGAAATGATTCAAAAAAATTTACAAGAGAGAGGAATAGAGATTTCGAGCAGAACTGTCAGCCGCGTTTAACAGAAACAATGAAATCTGCTCGTATCAACTTTGCAAGAGAATATCGACATTTCACAGACGAGAATTGGAAAAAGGTGAATAACTTAACAACATGATTTTTGCTGAATTAATGTTTGCATTATTTAATAGGTTTTCTTCAGCGCCGAGTGCTCGCTCTGAGTGTTAGTGCAGCGAGCACAATTTGTTCGTAGACGACCTGGCGAACGTCTCACAGAGTCCACGGTTCTTCGAACTGTAAAACACTCTCCGCAGGTAATGATTTGGGGAGTGATTAGTGGAGATGGACCCGGCCCTTTATATTTTGTAGAAGGTACAATGCGTCAAGAGCAGTACATAAATGTGTTAAAAAACACGTTATTACCGTATTTTAAGCCAGGACGTATATTTATGCAAGATAATGCTCCTTGCCATGTGGCAAAAAAGGTTAAGAAATTCTTTGAAGACAATCATATCCCTCTTTTACGTTGGCCCGGAAATTCACCGGACCTCAATCCCATCGAGAACGTATGGAATCGACTAAAAAGTAAGGTATATGAAATGAAGAATATAAAGGATTTATGGGAGAACGATGAAGATATAACAGAGACAATCATATCTTGCATTGAAAGTATGCCCTGAAGAATTAAGGGTGTTATTAAAAATCATAGGTTATGGACTAGATATTAATTACTTATTTAATATTTACATATGTTACATATTTTTACAATATATTTTATAAATAAAAAATATAATACATGTATAGTTTATATTTTATTATGAAGAAACTACAAAATATTGAGTGTTTTAAGTAATTTGGCCAGGGATTGTAAATTAAAAAACAACAATTGAAATGAACTAGTTTCCTCAATGAAATTTCTTAATAGAAAATTTACATATCACAAACAAGAATTAATTGATATGTAATATCCTAATGCGTAATTTTTAATTATATTGCTAATACACATAAAATATGTTAATTTGATTGTAACATTTTTTTTTCAGCTAGCAAAAGTATGCAGTACCGTTAGGACATACCAAGTACGCCATTAAAATAATGTTCTTAGTTCAGCCTGGAATATTATATCATAATTATAGTGTTACATTGTAAATATTTCGTGAATGCCTGTAATAAATACCTTCATATGCCCTTAAACTATATTTCAGATGCGGTAAATTACGTTCAAATACGATAAATACCTACGTTTAAGTAATATACATGGTTTTCAAGAAAAATCCTTGAACAATGCACGTACACAACGTAAAAACATCACCCACGCCAGTCGACACCGTTATTAGCAGTAGGTACAAGCCTTGTACTTAGGAATCAATTCCAAACCTTGTTTCGCATTGTTTTTCTAATTAATCGTGGCATAATCCATAAGCGAAGTCGTAAAATGTGTGTTTTCGCGGTTTCGGCTCCGTGTGGTAATTGCAATAGCATATGGTTGTGCTTACATATACAGATATTGCTGCAAAGAGGTTTCTGCGGAAAATTAAGGAATGGCATACGTGAGCAAACAAAACGAAGTGTGAAAAAAAGATTTAGAAAACCTTGCATGTTAGGAATTTCTTATGGATCGTAATCGTTTCCTTTTGGATTGCGTATGTATCTACGTATACGGTCAAATGTGTCAAATGTATGTACTTTACATGTTTGAAGGATATTTGGTAACGCTAGAGAATAGTAAAGTTTATATAGCAAAACAAAGCGATTGCAATTTAATGATTTATTTTCAAAATAAAACTGACTCGAACGAGTTGAACTTCTTATAAAAATGAATTTGTAAACAAGAATATGTTAGTACAATGTTATTATGAATGTGGTAGAATCTCCACTGTTCATGGTTTACGAAGATTTCGTACGAGAATGGGTTTATTAAGAGCAGACCCTTGTAAAATGAAGGCGTACCATAATTTGATTAGCAAATTTGAAAGGTCAAGGTATGTAATTGACCTCCTGAGATTAGGAAGATCAAAACCTCCTCAATTGTAAAACGAGGACGCAATTGAAAACATAATTTTTATGCAAGATGAAGCACTTCTGCATGTTTACCGACCAGTCAAAGACTTGTTAGCTGATGTTTTTCAAGACGGTCACCAAGATCGCCTGATCTGAACCCAACGGACTTTTGAATTTGGGAGTACGCCTCTAAATCCCAAAAGAAATGAAGAAAGTTTGGTGAAAGATTAACACGTTGATTATAAAAGACAAAAGACAAACTAAAGGCTTAAGTCTTAATTTTAATTATTAGTAAGGAAATAAGGTTGCGAATTGAAAAGCGAAACAAACGATTGTAAAAAATTAAAAAGATTTTCACTAACCGGGACCTTTCTGTGGAGCTGAGATTAAGAGTCTTGAGGAGTTTTTCTACTTTATTGTATGGGGTGGAAAGCTGGACACTGAAAGCGGAACATATAAGGAAGCTGGAAGCATTCGAAATGTGATGTTACAGACGAATGTTAAAGATTCAGTGGATTCAATGAGTTACAAGTGCTAAGACGTCTAAAAAAGGACGACGAAGTCATAAAGAACATTAAAGTAAGAAAGCTGGAATGTTTAGGCTCTATTACCAGAGGTGTAAAGTATGAAATACTTGGGGAGAAGGATTTCCTGGATGAGAAACCTTAGAGAATTATATAATTACAGCTCAATAAACCTTTTCAGAGCAACGGCTAGTAAGATATGAATAGCTATGATGATAACCAACCTCCGATAGGAGAAGGAACTATAAGAAGAAGAAGCACTAGAGAAACGCATATTTTGGAACTCATGACTTTCTCAATACTACCAATTTTCAATATCCAGAAAGCACATAAAAGTTTAAGGGAAATCGATAGAGGAGTTGTAAGAAAATCGAGCATTTTATTCGAACTTAAGTCCAAGTGTCTTTCCACTGTTTTGACAAAACTACACCTTCAAAAATTGCTTTAAAAATTAACAACGATATAATTTGGATGCAGCTTTTAAGATAACAACGATCGCTACATAACAACATTGTGAAAGTACAAAATGTGCCATCTCTCATTTTTAAACTTCTGTTTATGTTTTGGAAAAGCCAAAAAAACGGACAAACACACAACGAAATTACCATAAAATCAAGGATAATAACGTCTCTGATTGTGTATTGAAAACGCGCTAGAATAGAAGCTAAAAAAAATAAATAAATAATTCAAACGGCGACTGTATTTTGACAGCTGAAGAACGTTCTTCTTAAATAATAATTCCCAAGTGCGATTAACGAACCGAATCTGCTCAGAAAACTTCGTTATTTTAACATTGAATACGTAATGAGATGGATATGGTTGTTGTATGTCGTATATTTTATGTATGAATATGTTATGTGTGAGTGTGTCTGACCTTGGGCGTTATTAGACTGTTCAAATTCTCATGTACACATCCATCTTCTTAAATATGCATATGGACATTGGGCATGTAGGATTTATACGGAGTTAGTTAATACATTCTATGTGTTATTTATATTAAAAAGATTTTGGAGGTTTTACAATATACATGGTGTTCCAAATTTTTGTAATTGGATAACTGTTGAAATCAGCAAACTTTAAGAACATTTTTGGCCGGTTATTTTAAAACATCCTGTATGTATAGTATTTATTGTATAGTCCAACAACAATAATACCCAAAACAAAACTTTATTGTTCTGCTAAAGCGTTGAAAACAATCCAAACCAACATCACGCCAAATCTTAAGAATTCCAAACGATCCTAAATTTTAAATAATAATTTCACCCACGCAGATCAACCGACCAGTTGGGGCATACCAGGCGACTCGTTGTTGGGCGGTTAGAACAGTTATGACCCACCCAAAAAAAAACAACAAAAGAATGGCAGAAAGATATACCTACAGATGCAACATTGCCAAATTCACATGCAAAGTTTTACAATAATAAATAGCACCTGGAAGTTACGGTTAATTAACTATACACAATATACCAAAGGTTAAAGGTTGGAATTTAGTGGTCCTAAATTTTATTATCAACCTTATGGTTACTTTCCAGCATATGTAGGGCGGCACTAGATTTATTAAACCTTCGGAATTTTAAATGAGCCAAATGTTCTTTGTACCTAATTTTGATTGATCTTTTTGTCTGCTCAATATACCACTTGATCACAATCTTTACATGAAATTTTGTAAATTCCTGATTTATCCATCTTATCTACTGGGTCTTCAGAACTTCCTGAAAGATTTTTGAGGTTATTGTCTGAAGAAAACACAATTTTGCGGTCAACTTTAGAAAAGCTTTTTGAAGACCTTACGTGTAAATTTTGAGTTAAGTTGTTCTATGAAATTATTGAACATTTGCTGGTGTCAAAGATGCAAAAAATCTCATCGACGTATCTCAACCAAAACAGAGGAAAATGGGCCAAGGTATTCTTAAGGTCGGTTTCAAATTTACTCATAAAGAGGTTGACCATAAACGGGGATAAGCGTATAACCCATTGTCGTTTCTTCCGTTTGTTGATAAAAGGTATTAATTTAGAAAAGAAATTGTTTCATACAAAGTCTTGCCAAAGAAATTAAGTTCTTCTCTATCCATTTGGTTATCTAACAAAAGCTTTTCTAAATATTCCAAAGTTAAATCGACCGGAACACTAGGAAACAGTGGACTTACATCAAACGAGACTACAATTACTTTGTCAGTAAACTCAATGTCTTTAGTTTTTTCAATGAATGCGTAAGAACTTTCAAAGCTAAATCGTAAGTCAAATAAGTAAGTTGGATTGTTCAAGTTCGAAACAATGGATCTCTTTCTGGGCTTGTATATCTTAGGTAAACAATACATTCTAAAAGAAATCATCAAAATGGCTAACTTTAACGGATTCTCAGAAGATGTAGTCTATAATACTATTAGGAAACAAGAATAGATTATGGGTTAGGAATATAAGCATGTTTGAACGTAGTGACGGCGATAATAAGAAATAGGTTAAATTACCCTTTTATGCAAGTTACACGAAAGGTCCTATTATTTTTTCTTCAAACAATAACCTAAAAAACCTTTTAGGAAGTTCTAAAGACCCAGTAGATAACATGGATAAAATTCCATGTAAAGGTTGTAACAAAGAACTACTAGAGGAGATGAAAGGGAAGGATATTGTCAAACAGATAAAGCAACAAAGAATGAGATGGATAGGGTATGTGTGGAGAGCAAAATAGGAAGACCCGATCAAAGTAATAACGAAATGAGGGATGGCGGGAAGAAGAAAAAGAGGCAGACCTCGATCAAAATGGATAGAGGAGGTAAAAGAGGACTTAAAGACGGTGGGAATAAGAAATGCAGAAGAGAAGGCGAAGAACAGAATAGCATGGAAAAAGATATGCAGCAAAGTATAAATGACAATGAGGAACGATCCACCCCGTGAAATGGATCTAGAAATCCTCTAAAGAGGAGGCGTAATCCCACGAGGAGTGCTTAGCCACTATACATACATACATCTAGAAGTTGCGATCAAGTGTATATTGGGCAGACAAAAAGATCAATTAGAGTTAGGTACAAAGAGCATTTGGCTCATCTTAAATTCAGAAGGTTTGATAAATCTGGTATCGCACTTAATTAATTCAAATTTAGGACTACTAAATTCCAGGCTTTATCCTTCGTAATATCATTTATAGTTAATTAATCCTAACTTTAAATTTTTTGCATAATTTGGGATTTACATGTTTTAAAATTGTTTGCTTTTAAAATTGATTTGCATATTCTATCAAGATTGTCTCGAGATCTATGAAGTCCAGAAGTCTCTCTCATCCAAGAGATCAAAGTCTGCTGATTTATTTTTGATAGATGATTCTTTTTATTGTGTTTTCCTTTTTATATCTTAAAATCACGTGCAATAGTCTTCAAATCCTCAACATGGTGAGAATTCCATTACTGCGTTTTCTTGTAATTTCCTTAATTTTCCATAGATTTATCCAAGGAGCCTTGTATCATGTATATTACCTCAATACTGGCTATTAGTATCATTATTTACAACCTGTCATGTCACACACTTCATTCACCATTCTTTCCAATCCATTTATCTATCGCTATGGAAATTACTCTGTGTATACACGTGCCAAGGATTGACAAGCGATTATCATCTCATATGTATTTGCCTTTCCCGCATTGCACAAATAGATTTCACAATTCTAGAACAATAAACGGAAACACATTGAAGGCAAGCAAAAACTTGCTAACAGCCAATTAATACTCTCGTGCATACAAACACGTGAAGATCTAGTGTTTGAAGCAAGCAGAAGATATGGTATCTCGCCTACACTGTTTATTTTAATTACGTTGTATGTGCATATGTATCTATAGATGTTATTAGTTATTAAATACGACATGCTTTACATGTTGCACGTGCGTCGAAGCAAGCAGTAACTTATTAGCAGGTCGAATGTGAACTTCGCAAAGCAATGCTGGTGATGGGTTTATGATTTGCAAAAAAGATATTTGAATTAACTAATTTTTGCACATCCGCGTTGGTCCGTCTCATTGTTTGTTAGCGGTTACAGATTGTTAGTTATAGGTTGTACGTGAGTATCTGGTAGTGTTATTTACTTAATTTACGTATGGATGTGTTAATCTTGGTCGCTTCTGTTATATCATGGCAGGAATGTTAATTGTAAATATGTATATTTTCCTTTTGCCTTACGCCAAAATATTATTATTTATTTTGAGGACGTACACGGAGAAAAAAGGTTCTTAAATCAAACATACGAGGAGCGCACTGTATACTTGTGAATATGGCAACACTGACAGGAATTGTCAAAAAATTTGAGGTTAGTTTAATGTAGCAAGTGTTCGTGAATAAGTCGCAGTTTATTTGAATTCGATATTTTTTCAAAAAGCTTACAGAATTTTTTGAAAAGTTAAACGGTCAGTGTGAAATGGAAGTGACCCGAGAACATTTTCGTGCAATGATTTTGTATGATTTTTGTTCAGGTTTAACCTTTGCTCGTTTGCAAAATGCGTTTCTTGGAGAAGCCCCAAGTCGGACGACCGCGTTTAACTGGTTCAAAGAATTCCAACGGGGAAGATCATCTCTTGAGGATGAAAATCGTGAAGGTCGTCCTATTTCAGCAACAACTTCAAGTCACATGATCCATTAATAAAGCAGCAATCTACCCAATGGATGCTCCAAAATGAAATGCGACCCACAAAAATAAAACAATCACGAAGTTGTGCTAAACAAATGATTGCCTCTTTCTTCAGCCGTACTGGTTACATTTGCTCTCTTCTTCTAGAGAATAGGAAAACAGTTAGTGCAGAATGGTATACCACCATTTGCTTGCCAACATTATTGTCAAAAGTTTAGAAAAAACAAATTGCATTACACCATGGCAACGCTCCTTGCACACTCTGCCAAGTTGACAACGGATTTGCCAATAAAATGCATTTATTTTTAAACGTGGTCTCCCTTCAGACCAATGCACTTTGTCCAAAGTTTCTCCAATGAGTGGATTTCATTTCTACAATGCGAATCTGAAAGGCTCGCAAAATACCCATCTATAGCAGCTATCCCTGTTTCATTTAACTCAAAATATTTTCCAGGCACAAATTTCTTTAGATTAGGGAATAGATGGAAGTCAGAGGAAGCCAAATCTGGTGATTCTCCAACAATCCGCACTTCAAATCTCTCAGTTTCCTCATTGCCAAAGCACTTTTGTAGGCCGATGAAAGAAGATTTTCTTCTTTTGCAATCTTCTTCTTGCGAAGTTTGTCATCCATTTAGTCCAGAAGACTTGTTTCGCTCCTTTTGAGGTCATCAATAAAAAAGAATACCTTTTGCATTCCAGAAAATACTGGTTGATTTTTTTCGGCAGAAGTAATCGATTTCGTCTTTCTTTTGGTGCAGAACCACCGGTTTCTAGCCATTGCTTTGATTACTGTTTGTTTCGTTTCTGACGTGGGGTGGTGGACCTAAGTCTCATCCACAGTAATAAATTAGCGCACAAATTCTGTTGGATCCTTTTTAAAGCAGTCCAAAAGTTGTTGAGAAATTCATTTTCGCGTTTGCTTTTGGTCTACATTTAATAAATACGGCACCCATCTTACACTAAGCTTTCTCATGTTTAATTTTGTATGTAAAATGCCTATGGCGTCGGCTCTCTCGCACGTCTTTTGATCGTCCATCATCCAATACCTTACACTTTACACTTTCTCGATGTTTTCATTTGTGGTTGCAGTTTTTGGTGAGTTTTCACGTGAATTGCCTTCAGGAGATATACGATAACGTTTGACGATAGCTGCTCATTTTTTCACTATGAAGAAGGTGATTTTATAAAACCATCCGCTTGAGATCTGCGTGATAAACGGTCCAAAAGAACAACTTCATGACGGCACCATATTCCAAAAGGTATTTTAAGAGGCTTTATAAAGAATCAGATCAAGTTGAGACGCATGTGCCAACCTCTCAAAAAAAAAAAATCACATCGGTAACTTATTCTCATATAGTTACTTACTGTTTTATTTCCTTGTCATTAGGCAATGTTCTTTCCAAATTAGTGACATTACCAAAGAAGGTGATAATGGTGTTATAGTCACAAAAATGCAAATAATTAATAATGTATTAAAACAGCGACTAACAACATAAACAAAGTAAATATTATGAAACAAAGGGTTGTATAATGGAGTTAATTGTTGGGAATTAAGGTGTTAATTTATTCTTTGTAAGAAAATGTTGGTTTTCAATGTCAAAATAATTTGCTGTATTCATATTCCGAATGAATGCTATTGAAACAACATTAGGAGTCAGAAAATTTGTATAACTAACAAAGAGGTTTCAACACCTCAGTTAGTTTTTTTTGAAATTAGCACTCTTGCTGATAATCAAAGAATATTGAGTTATAGAAGAGTTTGTTTATGATCAAAAGTGAAGCCAACATAAATCAAAAGATTTGTCTCTAGTCCTTCAAGAGTGAGGGTGTAACTGGACTGAACTTTGTCGTTTCTAATCATACCACATCGTGATTTTAATCTTGACTTGATAGACTTAGTTGGTATAAAAGACCAGAGTGGGATGTTTTTAGTAATCTAAGTTCATTGCTCGCAACCAATGTGAAGAAGAAGCTATATGCAGAATGCACCATTGATATTCAATCTATTTTTCGTATAACTCCAGTAATATCCTTTACTTTTCGCAAAGATTCCGAGTTAAAAGCTTCTGATTGGTTTAAATACCCAACAATTTAATAATTAAGTTACTACACATATTACGATGATATTATTCTTGATTTGGTTGGGTTAGGATCATCGCTAAACTTAAAAACAATTGTTTACCTTCTCTAGAGCGGACATAACATCAAAATACAGCGGATCGAAAGAGATACAACGCCTGACCGTCTGCCAAAACGTGGTTATCACACGTGAGTTCTCGGAACTCTGTAAGTAACTTCTTGGACGAGGTCCAGAACAACCTGTACGCGTATATTACATGGACAAACGGTAATGTATTACGCTTTAGTCGTTTCCTGACCGCCTGCGTTAGATTATAAATGAGGAAGATGGACAATATGTTGCGATTACCTCTGCCAAATCGTAAATGTGTATACATTTCGAGTTATTTTTATACAAATTTGTGATAGCGTAATTTAGGTGCATGGTATAAAGGAACATTGGCATTGAATTTGTAATTTTCTTCTTTACCAAGTATTCTTTAGCCTTTTTTATATGTCGGCCATAAATGTTATAGTTCTTCAGTGTTTATGATATACGAATTTGTTCGTTTTCCCATAATTTCTGATTCTGATTCATTTCCTTGTTATCAATTATCATCTTAAGATTTATCAGGATGCACAGGTCGACGTCTGAAAATCTCTATCTCTGATCTATCAATTCGAACCCCATTTTGTGAATTTTTGCCATGGCAACTATTGAAGTGTGAGACGTCTTGAACGAACGAAGCTTGCGTTTTCTTCAAATGCGGCCGTTTTTCCCTAATTTCTGCCTTCAACTTGTAAAGTAATGATTAAAGCGTGACAAACGGTTGCACTTGCAGAGGCGCCGTGGAAGGAGCTGTGTTTACTATGAACATACAAGGAATCGAGTGGACGTACGGTTATTATCGGTTGATCGGTGTGCGTGTACTATTTATAATGTTCGAGAAACTAGTGGAACCGTCCGGGGCGTACCGCGCAAAAGTAGACAAAGTATTAATAAAAAAATAATAGATTGTTACCTTTTATTGACGTATCGATGACCAATGCGGTAATGTCAGATTGCCATGCTCAACATGAAAATAAAGTCATGCAAAAATTTACCAGTAACATTCTTAGAATAAGTAAGAAAGGAATTATAGATTCCCAAAGGGAATTGATGAAAGTTGGGTATCAATTCTCACTAAAGTTCGTTTCATGACTGGGAGATCATTCTAAGTTTCATAGAAAATATCCTTAGATAACCAAAATTAACTAATTTTCAAATAAATTTCCATTTAAAAACTCTTATTGGATCAGACAAAGTAATTTCACCTATTTACCATAAACTAGCTTCTAGATTTGTAAGAAGCCAAGTGCTAAATTACTAAAATACCAAACAATAACAGCAGAAATGTATATCACAAGCACTTGAAACGCCGCAAAATACATCAACAACAAAATAAATTACACACTCGTATAACAAAAAAGAAGAAAGAAAACAATGGCAACCGCAAAAAATGCATTAAACATTAACAATTTAATAACCTAACCGCAGATAAATAGTTCTGTTTGAGTGTACATGCGAGGTATCCATAGTTAATGGAATGGAAACGTTATTAACAGTAAACATGGCGTTTTACATCTGTTATATTGTTTTGCCATATGTAGACTTTTATATGCTATATACAGGTTGTTCTTAGAAAAGTGAAATCCGGTTATTTATACATTCTTGGTCATTAGTCTTATTTACTTGGTTATCATTGAGATCCTGAAAGTTGGCTGCTATACAGGAAACTTTTTGTTTATGCTTTTTAAGCTTAAACCAATCTTCTCTTCAAAATTCTCGTTTTAGCAATTCTATTTTCTATATACTTTGATCTAATTGACTTGAAGATATATACATATGTGTTGATTTTTTTGAAAATAACCAAAACATACATTTTGTTAATTTTCTTGACACGTCAAACATTTTTTAAATGAAATTGTTGAAAAATCATTTTAAATTGTTACTGGTCTAATTTATAGTCCAGATCTAATACCCTTCAATTCAAATTCGCATCGTTATTTAAGTAAAAAGCTGTAGCAATATACATACAAAGTGAAAGTAGAATTTTAAATCTACATTGAAAAAAAAAAAACGCAATAAAAACAGAAATTATATTCATCCTCACATCGAACAGTCAACAAAACGAAATCTGGTTATTTTCCTAAGCAAATATTAAGAATTACTTATGTATCCTTTGGAATAATATTCAGGAATGTTGAATTTTGCATACAAATCAGAGTTTAACCAATCAATTTACGTTCTTTTCTCAATATAATTGGTAGTAACTTTTTATGTAAAGTCTAAGAGACTTTATCTATATTCATCTTTTGCCAATTTTAAAATTCTTTTACATTTTCTTCATGGGTCAATGCAATTTTCATCTTTGCGATATAGCAAATATTAAAATTCACCCACATGTTTGGAATGGCAAGTTTTAAGACTTCGCGTAGGATGCAGGAAATTGAGTATTTAGGCTCAGTACAACATGATTTTTTTGCGAAAGCGATGTCGATTAAAGTATGTTTAAGATTTTAAGGTTCGATATGCGCTGTGGGGATAACGGTATAGTGTAGAAAAACAGGCGAAGATCGAGGGCACGAACTGCCAACCTACGCGCAAGAAATAACAAAAAAACAGATCCATTAAGGAGAACCCACGCTGTGGATCGCTTAGGATATTGTAGTCTTTGAATTTCAAGTGTATATTTTAGATATTTTCTTTTGAATCTTTTAAATTACTGATTTAAAATTTTTAATACGAGATAGCTGAGTATTTTTTATGTAATTCAAGCATCTGAATTAGGTACTACCACCAGAACAGGATTTGGAGAAATTCTCACAATGTTATATATTTTGTTAGGGAAACGGAAGATTACCTGAGTTAGGATTATTTTCATTAATGAAGATAAATCTAATTCAAGTAAGACTAAAATGGATTTAGATAAATACACTACCGCTCATAATTATTTGGGCACCCTTGGATTTTAGACTTTTGTGTATAAGGAATGTATTTAGGAAATACGTTCCAGCATTATTGAATAGTACGTATGCTAATAATCAGTAAGATTCATTTAAATTCATTAAATAATATCGGTCCATTTATTTTTTTTATCTGTTGAGAGGTAGTACCGTCATAAAAGCGCAGGTAATGGCGACAACAAGGAGAGTATTTCTGAAATTCCAGGAAAAATGTAACAGTTGCTAATTTTACTATGAATCATGAAGCTATACTAAAGCCATTTGAAGAAATATTTTTAAATTACGATCAGCTATCGTTCCATGTTGGTAGTGACAACATCTCTTAACGAATAGTGTTTATAATTTCGTTTAAAATTTTAAAATGTGCCGAAAAGGAAAGAAATAACATAGGCATAAGCAATCGTCAAATTGTTAGAAAATTATATTTAAATCCCTCTACTGTTGATTGCAACATCAAACAATACAGTGAAAGTGTCAGTTTTCTAAATAAAGAAAGAAGTGGTAGACCAAGGGCGACAACATCGGCTTAAGATATTGCAATCGTGGTGCAATCGCCGCAGAAATCACTACTGTTTTGTTCTTCTTGTACTTTCTAGTACGGCCTGATAATGTGTGTTCGCACGAAACCGGTCGCTATTAATTAAAAAAATAATAATAGTAGTTTGGTCAACATTTTGATGGAGGTACAAGAAGCCTCAACACTTATGTAATTATTATACTTAGAGTCTCTGGCCATATTACTTGAAACATGTTATAAATCAACCCTTTTACCTGGAAATTCCCATCCTATTATAGTGATATTCTTTTGCTTTGAATCCGATCGTTTATAGGGGGACTAGATTATTGTATCAATAAATAAAAATACCAGAGAAATGATATTTAGAAGAGTAAAGTTCAGTGATCAACTTACATTTAGCGAATTCACAGTTTAGAGAATGCATCGATATTTTTTTAAATATTTCGTCATAACCGAATAGAAGCTAGGTTGTGGAGTATCGTTAAGTGTTTTGTGTTGATATACCGTTATTGCAAAGGTAAAATTGTTATTCTATCTCTCTCTTAATAATTAATTATTTGGAATTTGAAAGAAATTGAAATATTTGGAGTTTTTTGTAGAAAATGCCCGGGAAAGATTTAACAAGTGAACAAAAAGCCGCTATACAAGCTCTTCTACATTCAAACAAACATTCACAACGAGAAATTGCAAAATTACAGAAAGTATCTCCTTCTTTTGTATCGCGTTTAGCTAGAAACTTAAACAAAGGAGCTAGCACATCGACACAAAGACGGGCAAAGTGCGGTCGGAAAAGAAAAACTTCGAAGAGATCTGACCGTGAAATTGTTCATCAGGCTTTGAGCAATAGATTTGCTGCAATTAAAATGATTCAAAAAAATTTACAATAGAGAGAAATAGAGATTTCGAGCAGAACTGTCATGCGCCGATTGCGCGAAAATCGCCTAACGGGCCGAAGACCTGTGAAAATGCAGCGTTTAACAGAAAAAATGAAATCTGCTCGTCTCAACTTTGCAAGAGAATATCGACATTTCATAGACGAGAATTGGAAAAAGGTGAATAACTTAACAACATGATTTTTACTGAATTAATGTTTGCATTATTTAATAGGTTTTCTTTAGTGACGAGTGCTCGCTCTGTGTGTTAGTGCAGCGAGCACAATCTGTTCGTAGACGACCTGGTGAACGTCTCACAGAGTCCACGGTTCTTCGAACTGTAAAACACCCTCCGCAGGTAATGATTTGGGGAGTAATTAGTGGAGACGGACCCGGCCCTTTGTATTTTGTAGAAGGTGCAATGCATCAAGAGCAGTACATAAATGTGTTAAAAAACACGTTATTACCGTATTTGAAGCCAGGACGTCGCATACGGACAAGGCGTATATTTATGCAAGATAATGCTCCTTGCCATGTAGCAAAAAAGGTTAAGAAACTCTTTGAAGACAATCACATACCTCTTTTACGTTGGCCCGGAAATTCACCGGACCTCAATCCCATCGCGAACGTATGGAATCGACTAAAAAGTAAGGTATACGAAAGAGAAAACCCTACAAATTAAATATTAATGAAGAATATAAAGGATGTATGGGAGAACGATGAAGATATAACAGAGACAATCATATCTTGCATTGAAAGTATGCCCCGAAGAATTAAGGGTGTTATTAAAAATCATGGGTTATGGACTAGATATTAATTACTTATTGAATATTTACATATGTTACATATTTTTACAATATATTTTATAAATAAAAAATATAATACATGTATAGTTTATATTTTATTATGAAGAAACTACAAAATATTGAGTGTTTCAAGTAATTTGTGGCCAGGGACTGTTTTTATTTGTAATTCTAGGAAATTTTAGGTACCAAATATAACCAAATTTGTAAATTCGTCAGTAGCCTGACTTTGTTGACAACAATATCAAGAAGTTCCATCTATTTAAAACTTTTAGAATCTGCACAAAAAGGAACAATAAATTAGATAAGGGCACTGATTTCTTAAAATTGCTTCATAATAGTCTATAAATCTGCTTGGAAATAGAATTTATATCAACTTTAAATGATTATCAATTAAAACAGCGGCTCGTAAACTGTATCTTGGTGTATTCTGAGCAAACGATAAGCTTCATTGACCGCAAAATCTGGAAAATATATTCTATTATAGCACCTTTTTTTTATTAGTGCTAATACATTAAAAGTAGCAAATTTAGAAGAGAAAAACAATACTGTAGTTGATCAATTTACAATCACAAATGCTAAAATATGTTCAAAAATGGTAAGAGAGTCAGAAAAAGATAAGATATTAGCATTACGTGATACATTTCTTGAAATCGCCAATTTTGTCGATTTAAGAAATAATGAATTTATTTCAATCTTATACGTTTTATTGAATTGATCAAAATATTTTACCCTAATTTGCCAAAACTATCGTTGCTGGATTAGATTTTTTACAAATTTAGTATTGGTCTTCAATTTTGTATGTTTTTAGATAAGTTCACCGCTCTAACAGTTTCCAGCAAATTTAAAAATGATATCAATTAAAGCCCAATTGGTACCAAAAGAATATTTAACAAATCAACATCACCTAAAATTTTGGTCCCCAAACAGATTATCAATACACCATGGGGTAAATGTTAAATCTCCATGAAGAGAAAAATTATGGGAATCATTTGTTTTCAACATAAATATAAAAGATGGAAAGAAATATTTTATTGTAATGTATAAAAGGGATTTGTATTTCGCAAACGTTGTGTAGAGAACAATTTTGTGTTATTAAGGAGCAGAGACATGATTTGCGAGTGAAAAACTAGAAATGTGCATTCTTTTAGGGTTTATTTGCTGTTTCCATCTCTTAAACCACATGGTAAGATTGTCGATTAGTAGTTGTAGATTTCGTATTGTATTACTTATCGCATCGCTGTGAGAGATCTATCATATTTGAAGATTTATATTTTGAATAAAATGAACTGAAGATTATCGCGAATAGAAATTAATATTGAAGTGTTTATAGAATTGATGAGAGCGGTTTATCTTTACTAGAACTAAATTGTGGTATTATTATGAACAATGAATACACCTGAAAAATTGCTCACTCTTTCTAAGTTCAACCTTATAATAAGGTATCTTATGTCTTATTTCTTCATGAAGCTTCTCCTTTATTAATTTTACAAGATTCTTTTCCCAATAACAAGTGATTAGGTGATAGAAGAATATTAAGATCAACAGCAATACAAGGGTGTGAGACATGGATTCTGAATCAAACAGCAAAAGAAAGAATAAGACGTTGGGAAAGGAAAATACTCCAGAGAATAATGGGAGGAAAAAAAGGAATAGGGATATCTAAGAAGGACCAATGAGGAAACATATGACTTATACAAAGAGCCTTAAATAGATATGGTTGTCAAAGCAACAAGGCTACAGTGGCTGGGCTATATAGAAAGAATGGTAGAAGGCAGAACGGTGAAGAAAATAGCGAGGAAGACACCAGAATACAAGAGAACAAAAGGAAGACCTGGGAAACGATGGAAAGAAGCCGTGTTAGTAGTGTTTAACAGATTGGAAAAGGAAAGTCCAAGATAGAAAAAGCTGGAGAAGAATAACAAAGCTCTAGGCCTAAACGGCCTTCCAAAAAGCTGTATATATGTATATACACACACAGAGAAATGTTTATTTGTATCAAAAGCCGTCCGCCTTAATTCAAGACAATTACTGTTTCAATTATCCAAAATACAATAACTGTTTTAAATCAAAAGAAATATTTTCTTAGCGTTTCTTTCACCGTTTAAGAGAAGTATGTACTTGTAATGAAATAACTGTCTCTTTTTGTTTGACATTCGTTAATTTAATTCAAGAAAATCTTGCAGAAAATTTAAAGAAATCGATTCTTAGTATAAGTAAAATTTTCTTAAGGATAGTAAATAGTTTTCTTAATTCCAGAAAGCATTTAGGTATTGTTCATAAAACAATAGGTTCATTTTCTTAAAATAAATAATTACGCTTACCTTGTTTAAAACAGTACATAATTTAGTAAATTATTCAAATGGCTTGTGATTTAAAAAAGGCTAAAGTAAAGGCAAAACATAAACAATAATCAAGATAATGCTAATAAATAGCTCCTGGTATTGATAGAATCACTACCGGCAAAAACAATGTGCGAAGAGAAAAGCATTAAAGCTTCTTCGTCGTGGCCATATTGCTCTTGTATCCCTCAATTTATGCCACTAATCTTCAAAAACAGCAAGTGAAATATTTCCTGGCGCCACCAAATGCCAGTAGTTATAGTCATGCCGTCCTAGATAGTAGCGACGGAACCAGAATACAGATACCGTACTTATCTTCTTCACTTTTATAAGGAATACCCTTTATGGATAATAATGCCATAGTGAATTCTCCTAAATGGAAGTCCTTAAAGACTAATGAAGGAATTTCCACATAAATTTTGGTTGTGGAAGCTTAAATTGGCTCACCAACAGACACCTTTTCATATACACAGAAACATCTAAACTTACCCCACTATGATGAAGTTTATCCTCTTCGGATTCGCTACATTCGTTCTTCTTGATGCGTTTGGTGCACTTGTCGAGGTCTAAGATGTCCTCGCCGTCGCTTTGAAATTTTCGCTTCTGTTCGATCGACAGCTTGAGTCCAGCTTTGATAAGCTGCGAGCAGGTTTGCTGGACGCTTGTCGGACCATTGGTTGGAGACTCCAATTGACTGCAGCTTGAGCTGTTGGAATCGCTGCTGGTGCTAGCCGTGCTGAACAGCTTTTTTCCGCTCAATTTTGGCCCGTTCTCGTCGAAATTATAATTGTCCAGCGGATTCGTCATGGCCATTAATGAGTTTAAGATTTCCGGAGTGCGCGGTGTCGTACCTCCGGTCTCCACGAGTAAAAGATTGTTTACCGCTCCGGGCGCGGCCGTCGTTGCCAGATTTACGTTTAGATTATACATAGTATCACGATTATTAGGTAATAAGATTATTCAAAAAATATAATAATAGGTATATAACAAATCACAAGTTTTTTATTAATGTTAAAAGCGCGTCTTTCTATGAATGCAATAGCACCGATTTCTTCTCTGATTCTTTTAATCCTTAAAAGCTACTTTAAAAAAGATATTAAATAATAGTTATAATTATAGTATAATAAAGCTTTCTCAAAGATAAAGGAGTGATGTTTAAAATTGCGTAAAAGAGTTCTCTAAAAAGTCTATCACGGATACGAAGTGTTTTGCGCGTTAGTAATGGAAGAAGTTCGCACAAAATCTTCAGAGAGCTAGCTGTACGTGTTGATCCTGTTATATGCTGTTGGTTCTTCTTCTAGAATCAGCGGCACGTTTCTGAAATAGATACAAAGAAAAAACATTAATTTCTAAATCCCTTTTATACATTCTTATTGATATCTTTTAATAAATTCAATATCTAAACTTTGTTTTTATATTTCTTATATCCAGATCATTGTTGATTCTAAAATATGACAAACACCGAAAACTGCAAAGTCTTCATTCGTCCATTTTTTGCGGTTAAAACTTTATTTCTGGTATGAAAAAAGCTTTGTGAACAACGTTCCATATTGTTAACCATAACAGTCTGTCCCCATATGCGAGCCTAGTCAAAATAAAATAAAATATAATTGCGTATGCGTTGAAAGGTACACGCAGAGAAATGTTTACTTGTATTAAAGCTCAATTATCGGCAATACAATAACTGTTTTAAATCAAAAAAATATTTTCTTTCTCCGTTTTAAGAGAAGTATACACTTGTAATGAAATAATTGTATTTCTTTACTTAAGACATTTATTAACTTGATTCAAGAAAATCTTGCAGAAAATTTGAAGAAAGCGAGCCATTATAAGTAAATAGCCATTATACCACAAAACAATATTTTCTTAAGGATAGTAAATAGTTTTCTTAATTCCAGAATACGTTTAGGTATTGTTCATAAATCAATAGTTTCATTTTCTTAAAATAAAGCATTTTTTACTTAGTATTCTTGAAATGCATATTATTTATATGCACATTATTAATTGTGCTTATCTTGTTTAAAACAGTACGACATACCGCGTTGATTGATTTTTCTACCAGAGCAGGGCTGGTCTTTACATCCCTAACACTGAAGCTTAGTACCTTATTGTATTATTCCTGCTTCGGTTTTGTTTTACTTGAACAGGTTAGTTCCCGCAATCAGGTTTAAGAGCCTATGTAATAAATCTTTCTCCATTGGTAGTTCAATTGTACCGCGTTAATAAGTTCTGTAGTAAAGTGAACCGCTAAAACAGGGCCGTGCCGTGCGGGGGGACAACACGTGGAATTACACTGGATGGCAAAGTTAGAGGAGGTGACACGCGGCACGGACAAGAAACAAATTTATGAACCCAAAAAGAAATAATGCAAAAATTAAAATATGACACAAAAAGGGTAAATAACATACATACCTTTTCAATTTTTTTACAGTAAAAAAAAATCAATCCTTAATTTCCTATTTAAACGAAATCGGGAAATTACAAAAAAAATACCATCAAAGGCAGCTGCAAAATAGCATTTTTTTGGGAAGCCCCGAAAGAAATAGGTCACGCCGTCAACGGTGTTGGAGCTTCTCTTTCGATCTCTGCCTTTTCTTTTCATTTTGCTTTAAACGATTCTCGTTCTCTGTTTTTAAAGAGAAACACCTTTATTTCGGTGAAATACTTATATTGGTGGATAATATAAAAGCCTGTGACAATTTTTAAAATGTTTATGTGTTGTTGACCGTTGAGCGTAATATTTGGCCTGTTCGTGTTCGAAATTAAATCGTTAAAAAAGTCGATTTGCAAAGTAAGTAGAAACATTATGTTTTGCGTATATTTTAGAAAGTAACACAGGCACACGAAAAAAAGTCCAAACCCAGAGAGTAAACCCCCCTTTTCCCAAGTATTTTGGGGAGCTGAAGCCGAATATGACAATAAAAAAAGGTTTTAATTATCCAATTTTCCCCAAGCACCCCTTACAAACCCAATTTCTCACAAAGATATCAGGCGACCGGTTTCGTGTTTTTACCAACACATCCTGAGGCCAGCTAAGAGATAGCTGATACTATAATTATAACTAAATTATTAGGTATCAAAATGTATAAAAAGATTCTTCCTCCTCCTGTCCCTTCCATCTAAATTACATTCATGAGACAATAAAATGTTGATTGTGTAAAATTGATTTAAAATCGAAATAAAAAGGTATAAATAAAATTGTAAAAAGGACACGTACACAACAAGCTAAAAACTGATCTATTATAATAAAACTAGATGCGGAAAATTGTAAATTTTGTTTATATGATATATAATAATCCTTCTTAAATGTTAATAACAAATAAGAAAACATCTGTGGTTGGTGGGCAAAACCAACCCAGAAAAATCGTCGCAATATACCCTAGCCTCGAATCACATACGACAGAAACCGGTAACCTAAGCATTAATTAACAATTATTGAATAATAATATTTCAATTCTTGGAGAAATCACTTTGGTAAGACAGTCAGTTTTCTGCAGTAACCACTAAATACAATGAATAGTCTATAGAGATTTAAATTTTTCCAAAATAAGAAAAGGGTTATTTTAATTTACATTCCTAACATATTTTACGCAAATTCAGCTTATTTTTGATAGTTAAACTTTTTCTACATCATTTAAAATATAGTTTTGACACTCAAATTTGAATTGGAGTCATGCAAAATAATCTTTTAAATTAGAATTTTGAATTAATTCTCAAAAAACAGAAGAGAATTACAAAAAAAAAACTGTAAAATCAAATACACCCCATTTTTGCAATTCTATAATAAGAATAAATTCAGATTTATAGTGATTTCTAATCCACAAATAAAAAGCAATAAATAAACCAAATTCCTTAACTTTTGAAATCGCGTACTTCATTCTATAGAACTTCAATTAAAATAATAAAATATATCCCATATAATAAATAACGATCCCACCTATCTGTTACAAAGTAAAGTTACACACTTCAAAGAAAGAAAAAAGCTCATTATTGCGCAAGTATTTTTGGCAAACTCTGCCATAAAATAGTAATAAAATTTGTAAAATTTCTAGGAAGCCGAGGATCAGGGCGCAATGTCGGGAATGGTTCATTTTTAATGTCGTCTCGTATTTTATTGAGATGATTATTAAAGACAGCGGCTAAAAATAAGCTTGACACTATTTGTTTATTTTGTTTCTCCTCAAAATACCATACAGTATGTCCACAAATTTGATTACATGTTAATAGATAGGACGCAAACAGATCATAAAAAAAAGACACTGTATCTGTATATGTATATTACTATATATCGTAGTTATTTATATCTTTCTTTGCAAATATGCACATCATATACCAATATGAAAGAAGCCGGTTTTAAGTACATACATATCTATTAAAAAAAACATGACCTAATTATGTTAAAAATATTAATAAAAAAAAACAAGATGACGTACAATATGAATGCTGATACGGAATATTTTTTCTTGCGGATATGTTGATATCAAAACGGAAGATGAAACGTAAGCTTTTCCTCTCTAAAAAAGGATATATTAGAATTCGCTAATTTTGAGGAGTTTTAACAATAAATTACTTTTGGTATCGAAAACTAAGGTATATCATTATTTATATCCACAAGTATACAAGATGTATATGCAATTACTGATTCGCTTTCCTGGGTTATTTTAAATTATTTATATATTTTTTATAATTTTATAATCTCAGGCCCAGTTGATTTTTTACTCTTTTAAAAATATATAAGAACATAAAATATATTCAAATCATTTATTTGTACGTGTAAAAATCTTAAATAATTAAACAAAACCTCTAACTAAAGATTACAGCTCTTATAAATGTAAATACATATTCAAAAGTAGCAATTTTTACAAATTCTTACACTCTAACTAAAAATTAATGCTAATACAGCTCATGGTATTGGTGGAATCATTCCCGGCAAAAACAATGTGGCAGAGAAAATAGCGCACAAATATGTTTCTGCCTACCCGGCGTCATCAGCGTGGTTCTGAGCACAATTTTCTGCTGTTACAATTGTATTTGCCTCGCGATTTATGCTGCTGATCTCCAAAACAGCACTGAATATGTCTTTCGGCGACACCTGCATTAGTTTTTACACCTGGTGTTAAACGCAGTACGTTACGTTTTGCAATTTTCGTGGCGGAAAAACTTCATCACATTCCACTGCCCACCGCATTAGAGCTTCCTCGTAATTGGGATCTCCATACCTCACTGTTTCACGTTGCCCGGTCGATTTTCTTGAACTTGAAGCCGCCCTAACGAACATTCACAAACAAACACCTCAAGCAAATTTTAGCAAATGAAGTCTTTTTTATGCGTTCGCATATTTATATGATATACATTTCTGCGTGTTGAAACCCGCATACGCCGTTGAAACTTGCAAACTCCGTTGAGCGCAGAAGCAGGCCTGTTCCTACATGTTGCAGCCGATTGTTAACACATTGTATTCCAAATAATATTGCAATATGCAGTACACTGACGCCAGAAGCAACAAATTATTTAAACGAAGACAGTTTTGGATGTAAATATAAACGATTATCAATCAAAAATAAATCGGGCCTACGAGGCCCGAGAAATGTCAATACGCGGTAGAATTCAAATATCTAAAATAGATTTTCTTATAAATTATATAGATCAAACGTCAATTAGAAATAGCAACAGGAAGATCCAATTGGGGCATAGACAAGGCTTAGAAGAAAAGAAATTAAAGATAATGAAGTTATGAAGCTTAGAATACCACGCTGGGCTTCGGAGGCCCGTGTTATGCATCCTAGGGTTAAGAAACATAATATTCAATTACAGAATACAAAATTTTCATTACAAAGACTTTATAGTTGATTATCCCTTTTATTTAGACTTATAAGTGCACAGTTTCATATGCAATCCTTAGATTTTATCTCTTCTCAGAAAATATAAAATCGAATTTGTATAAATAATGATTCAGTGGGGTGGGATGGTAAACAACATCAAGTATCGGCACACTCCGCACCGCACAAATTATTAATTAATTCGGAGCAGCTGTTTCAAGGACTCGTAGGTCCCCATCGGCAGTCGCATGACAGAATGATGTGAGAAAATTTTTTTCTTCTAATCCTACCATACTTGTTTATCCGTACTCACAAGAAAAATATTTACAAGTACCTATTTTTGCTGCATAACACTAAAGCATGCGAAATATACAGAAAAATATAGATGAAAGGGTCCCTTGTTATTGCCTCACCAAACACCAGTTATGTGGCCGTCCCACCCTCATAAAAATCGAGCAAGACAACAGTACGTTCCTTCTTTTCGACAGACTTGTATTTCTTCCGCTTACACCCTAAACTAAAACATGCGAAATATACAGAAAGAAGACGAAATGGTCTCTTTACCCTAATAAATCAAAAAGACAAGAGTAATATAACAGTCCATTGCCTCTATTCAACAGATTTGTATGAAATTACGTCCTTAAACAATTTCAGGTTTTCTAATTTAATACTGTGCCTGGTTTCGTTTATATGTTGTGGCTACACTTGACGCTTCTGTCTTCCCGTACCAATAGCGCCTGATGTGTTCATTGAATCTGGTATCTATCGCTCGTTTCGTTTGACCAATATAATCTTTATCGCTGTCATTACATGCAATTTTATAAATTCGCGACCTTTCTTTCATCTTCGGTTTATCTTTTGGATTGCTAAGAAGGTTTTTGAGTGTATTACGTGAACTGAAACATACGTTCATATCTTGTCCCCTAAAAACTTTATTAATGCCTTTCGATAGTTTGTGGAAAGGGAGTTTCACAAATTTCTCATCGCGGGTTTCTACCAGGATCAAGGTAGTGGAATTTCTTACATAATGCCTATGTTGGATTTTCTTAAGGATGCGGTCGGCATCTATAGAAGAGTAACCATTGCAAATACCTACATTTTTTATGAATTTGAGCTCTTTATAGTACCTACTTTTGATCAAAGGGAATTTCGCTAATCTATTAAGAAACTAATGGGCTTTTTGTGTCGTCCACAGTGGTTATAATCGGTCATAATGTACCTATTAGTGTTTGTTTCTTTTCTATGGATGTCTATTTCCATTATTTTTAATTACTAAACAATCCAGGAACGGGAGTGGATTATTCACTTCTTCTTCTACTGTAAATTTAGTAGTTTAATTTTGAATTAAGTATCACGAGGAAATCCGGAAGAGTACTTTTCTTAGTATCAAAGACCGCGAAAACATCGTCTACATACCTAAAACCAAATTCTAGGGAAATATACGGTGTCCTTTTTCAAACACGTTTCAAATTTACTCATGAATAAGTTGCCTACGAAAAGGGACAGCGGATTGCCCATCGCCGTACCCTCTAGTTGTTCATAATACTTTCCCCCTATTTGAAAATGATTTTGATTCATGCACAAGAAAGTTACTCTTTTGTATTCCGCAATTTAGACATCATCAATTTTAATTTTAAGTTTTATGAACCCAATCAAATATTCTATGGTTTCTAAAATAGGTACGCTGGGGAAGAGTGAACAAATATCGAACGATATTAAAATTTCCCCATGCGGAAATTAAAAAAAAAAAGAAAAATTTGTTTCTCATTCGGTGATACGGCTGACGATGGAGACCCACCAGTCCTTGAAACGGTGGTGTATGCCGATACTTGGAGTTTATTGCCAAATTTTTATATTTTCAAGTTTTGTAACATAGATTAAACTATACATAAATACAGAAATTTTTATAATACACCCCTGGGAAATTCCAAGATCTTAGAAATAATCAATTTCCATGTAAAAGTGTAGCATAATTCTTACTTTTCTTAAATATTAATCCTATAATTTAAAATGTTATAAAACTTATATCTGTTTAACAATAGGCCTTGAAAGAAAATGACCGTCAGAACACGAGGCAGAATTGTTTTAATTGTCAACATTTTTGTGGTAACATGGTTGAGATCTTACGTGTTTCCTATCTAAGAATGTGGCAAGCGACTAGCGTATCTTAAGCAACATCCTATTTCAGTATTTGTCTATTTATTTAGTTAATTATATCAAGTTTTAAATATCAAATAATTTTCATAAAATAACGATATTTTTTAATAGCGGTAGAAATTATTTTTCTTTTGCGAAAAAGCTGCTTTTTCACAAGAAAATTATTTTTTACAAGAGCACCAATAAGCTTTTGTTAATTCGTTGCAAAGGTATATAATAATTTCATCCAAGAGTTGGAACTTCATTCAGTTGAAACTATTGTTCAATTTTGTTTTATGATAGTCAATTTTTTTCAAAGCCTATTTATATAATAAATATACTTTCAGAATTGCAAATTATAGGGTTGTTATTGAAAAGGCTTGGATCAATTATGTCATGTCTTTGCATTATTAAAATACAAAAAAATATGCAGTGCTCATTTTAAAAAACAACTTCCTACTTAATTTCTACAGATTAAATCCTTTAGAGAAATATAAGACATATTCTATGAGGATAGCGTCTTAAGCTTTTACAAACAACCACTAGATGGCGCAAGTGAGATTTGACATTACTGTTTTTTGTAAAATTTTACATTTCTAATGTTGAAACAGTGACAGTACATAAATCGACTGAGTAGTTGTTTAGGGTGAGTATTTAAAAAAAGTAATTTTTAGAACAAATGGAAATTTCCCGCGAAGTAGATGATTTTTTACGATTTTACCACAACAATGTCGCTTCGTTCAATATTTGATAATGAAGCATCATCAGAAAAGACTGTTTTGCACTGGTTTGCAGAGAACTTCATCGTGGTCGTGGTTCTATCAGTGAAAAAATTGATGAATTCCGTGAAGGTCGACCAAAATCAGTTGTGCTCAAGAAGCAGCTGAGGGCTTCAACAACAATGTTCTGGAAATACCACCTTCAAAGTGGAAAGAATGCATGCGAAAGTGTATTAATCTCAATGGCGAATATTTTGACAAAAAACAAAATTTTTTCTACTAAAAAAATGTTTCAATGTTTTTATAAAAACTTAAAAGATATACCTCCTACAAACGTGCTTATCTTTGGACTTTAAAATTCACATTTGATTATTGTTGAAATCTTTCTATTTATAATTATTGATATTCGAAAATACGCATCCTGAATAAAATTCAAAATACTTCTTGATTTTTGTTCCATCTATTGGTTACAATGGAAATATACTCAACTCTCTCCAGAAATCTGGAAACCACAGATAATGATAAAATCTGACGTTTTCTTTACTTGGTTTGAAGATATTCGTATTAGTTTAAACGAGAACATTTTTTTCTATTCAGAAACAAAATTACGTGATTAAATTCGCCACAATATAATGATTAATTTGAATAATCCATTTAGCAGAAGAAGCATTATTTACAAACAATCAGACCTAAAATACCCAGTACATTAATTTGTTTCATACAAATTTTTGCTAAAGGGTACAAAATAACTGATGATAGCAAGGACTGTGGGGGGTAGCACGACAAACATTGAAATATCGGCACGCTCCGCACCGCACAGAACCTTTGATTAATTCGGAAGAATTATTGCGAGAAATCGTAGATTCCCATCGTCAATGATCATTCCGTCTTACGGCTGACGATGGGAATCCATGAATTGTCTGCCATCGTTGGGTTTTATGCAAGCTCTGCGATCTTTCACATATTTGTAGGCTTCCCTAGAAACAAATTAATAAAACAATATACGTAAATGATGATTAAATTTGCAGGGTGATGTGTAGAGCCCGGTAACTGGAGAGCAATCGCAGCGGCGGTGTGACTGTGTTTAGGTGGGCGGGGAGGGCTGGTCGATTATGATACGACACGACAAATCATCATCACTTAGTTTAGTTTAGCATTGGATAGCGGATAGGGCGTGTTGATTTTATTGATACAGACGTAGTTATTAATTGTAGTTTTTAGTGAACATGTCGAAGGCTAAAAAACGACCCTTTCAAGACATAATAAATAAGTTTATTTCTGACTTTCCCGATTTGTTTTACAACGGGAGTTTGTAAAGTGTGCGAAATACATTTGATGTCAAATAAGAAGTGGAACTGTACAAGACACGTAAATTTCGCACAGTATAGAAAACGAAAATTGGGCATGCCAGCGAGAAGTGCTTTTTTTATGTAATTCTTATGTTGATAAACTGTAATTTGCCACTAGGTTTACTCGATAAACAACCGTTTAAGGACTTTTGGGACAAATACAATCCCGAGTTGCGGTTGCCAACGGAGAAAACGGCACGTAAGCATGTTGCATTTGTACGCGATGACGTGGAAAAGAAAATGAAACGCATATTGAAAAAACAGTTTCTTTGGTTATGCGTTGACGAGACAACAGACTGTAAAAAAATTCAATTGTAAATATGATACGCATATTAGACCCTAGTAAACCTACATTACCACTGTTACTAGCTAGCCGAAGACTACAAGATCGTAATGCTGCAGCAATTACGAAGGTTGTACTTAGTACGTTGGAAAAATTTCAAATTTCAAAAGATAAAGTGTTGATGTTTGTGAGCGATGGCGCAGCGATAATGCGTTCGGTAAGCCGTTCTCTTCTTGAACATGGTTGCAAGTGTTTACATGTTACGTGTAAAGTGCATGCTTTACATCTTGTGGCAGAAACCATTCGACAATGCTCTCCCGAGGTAGATGCATTAATAGCAAGCACAAAAAAAAGTATTTTTGAAATCTCCCAAACGCCAAAGGTCATTTCACACAGAGTGTCCTGGTATTCGTCAACCACCGGAGCCAATTCTTACACGTTGGGGAACATGGTTGCAGGCAGCTTTTTATTATGCTGAACATTTCAAAATAGTAAAAGTTGTTGCACAATTCAATCCTGCTGAAGCTGCAACTATTAAGGAGAGCCAGTCGAAATTTCAAGATATTTCCGTTGAAACAGATTTAAAAAATATTCGTAGCTATAAAGGATTGGCTGACGCAATAGACCAATTACAAAATAGATCGTTATCATTATTGGAGTCTCTGCAAATTATGGACGGAGTGCATACACACCTACTGACTATACATGACGCAAAATATAATCGCGTTTTAGAAAAGTTCGAGAGTGTGCTACAGAAAGATCCCGATTTTAGCACACTAAAACAAATTTGTGATGGTGTATCGAATAATCCACTGACTAAGTGCAAAGAGTATTTTAATCATGCATGTATAACATCGATAGATGTTGAACGCTCTTTTTCAAAATACAAACTCATTTTCTCACCACGGCGAACATTGCTCACCGAGACAACTGTCGAAACACATCTAATGGTGTCAACTTTTTGCCACTCTTATCCATATGGTGTTAATACCGATAATGGTGCTTCTAGTTTTACTGTTCCGTACCCAAGGCTCCTTAAAAGGGTGAGTGTTTCACTACTTTTCACATATTATAATTATGTATTAGTTCTGTTATTTTTTTTTTCTATTTTCTTACTATTGTTTTTGTATACTGGACAGGTACGGCTACGGCACGGGCTCCCTGTTACCGGGCTCTATTGATCATTGATCAATGATCAATATGATCATTTCGTCTTAGGGTTGACGATGGGAATCCATGAATTGTCTGATACTTTAGTGTTTGCCAAAGTGCACGATAAATAACAGAGGACCATTATCCAAAAATGAAACAGAAAATTTTATGCGAATTGGTCCTCGTAAATGTCCTCAATGGCATTCCTATTTACAACGATCATAAAACGGGCCGGACTAGATAATAGCTTCCATTATATGAATTTCGCTTATTAGTGTCAATTATAAACACAAAAAACGAGTGAATTTTAAAAACACATTGAAGGAAAAGGAATATAATGCATAGAAGGCAGAGCCACGGTTGGTCATTTGGAAATGGTAATTAGCTGCGGAGGAGACTCATAAAGATAGACGGAGACGGCAAGGGTCGTAAATTCTAACTGCATGGTCGTAAAAAAATGTTTATAGAAGTACAGTGCTTGAGTATAATGTTGGTACTACCTTGAAAAGTATTTATTAAGGTCATATATTCTGTCATTAAAATATAATGGAATATTTCCGAATCCGCAGTAATCAAAAAAGAACTCTACAGAATTTAAAACATGTAAATAATGCTAATATTATAGCAAGGCATTGTAAACATTTTTATTTGTGCTCGGAAAAATTTTAAATTTGTTATTGTTAAATAAACATGGTGCAAACCTTTTAATAAGCGTTTCCGATATTAATCCTAAAACGATATCACTATTTATCATATTATATTCATCAACAAAGAAACATATCACTGATTAAACACAAGTCTTTCGTTAAGATTAACAGTCCTTCTGTCTTCTCGCTATCACGGAACCCAAACTTCGCGAAATACACGAATTAAACTCTGGAACGCGTCTGTCAGTCAAGCGCAATATCACAGACTCTAGGAGCGATTCGTGCTTTCGCAAGACGCGGCAAAAACTAACTGCTTCCATGCAAAAATCGTGTATTGAAAAGTAGGAGTTGCTTTCCCCACCATTTCCAGCGGTAGATATCAATTTTTCTTCTTCTAGCATGCGCAAAATTTCACATACACGCTGCATATTCACACCAAACAACATAACATAACAACCAGGCGTTGGTGGAAGCTTCGTACACATGTGCAAGCAAAGTAATTTTTTTCTGACAGCTGTACACGTTGGATAGCAGCTTTTTGCTGCGTTGGGTCCTTCTAGAAGGATCGAAATGGGATGTTTTAGAGCTTTTGGATGGTTTCCAAGGTGTAAGGAGCATTTTGGAATTGAATGTGAGCGCTTTTTATGAAATAAGATTGTATTTTCGCTGTCATGTACTTTATGTGTTCATATCGCTAAGAAGTTAATTTTTGCTGAAATAAAGCTGGTTATTTAAAACTATTATAGATTTTTTTATTCCTATAAGATCATGAGATGATATTTTGGAATAAGGCCAATAATTTTTTGTGGAACGGTCTGTATACATTGATTTGGTATGGATGTACAGGTTGCTCAAAGTTATCGGGCCACTATTGCTTCAAGCATGTCACCTCTAGTAACAATAACTATAAAACACATAATCAACACAAAAATTAAAAAAAAAAAATGAAACCGGAGGCAAAAAGCAATTTTTCTAGGGTCAAAAAAGGCAACACTTGCTTGCTTTGGTATATATTTTAAATCTTACGTAAAATCCATCAAATCTCTTTTCTCTTTCATTTTGGGGCTTTAGCGTTGTAAGGGTAATTTATTTGAAATTTCACTCTCTATCGATTTGTGAAAAATGTACAAGATATTTTTATAAAAAAGCGAGTTATTTAACTAAACGCTGAAATACAAATAAAAATAAATTACATATTTTTTATGTCTTTAACCCTAGGATGCATAACACGGGCCTCCGGAGCCCAGCGTGGTTTTCTAAGTTTCATAACTTCTTTCTTTGAATTTTTTTCTTCTGGGCCTGGTCTATGCCTCAACTGGATCTTCCTGTTGCTATTTCTAATTGGCGTTTGATCTATATAATTTATAAGAGAATCTATTTTAGATATTTGAATTCTACCGCGTATTTACATTTCTCGGGCCTCGTAGGCCCGATTTATTTTTGATTGATAATCGTTTATATTTACATCCAAAACTGTCTTTGTTTAAATAATTTGTTACTTCTGGCGTCAATGTACTGCCTATTGCAATATTATTTGGAATACAATGTGTTAACAAACGGCTGGAACATGTTGTAACATGTAGGAACAGGCCTGCTTGTGCGCTCAACGGAGTTTGTTAAAACTTGCTTGAGGTGTTTGTTTGTGAATGCGGTGGGCAGAGGAATGTGATGAAGTTTTATCAGAAGAGAGTGAAACGTCTGAAAATGAAGAACCTGATCAAGATTCATTAGAAGCCAATTCAGTCTCTTCAAATTCTGAGTCTGAAGAAGATGTAGCTACAGGGGAGGCCGATAGTGGCAATCCCAACTATTTCGCTTCTCCATCCGGCATCCACTGGAATAAAGTTCCGCCAAGCTCTACGAAAACTGCAAAACGTAACATACGGCGTTTAGCACCAAGTGTAAAAACTAAAGCAGTGTCCTGTGATACACCTGAAAATGCTTTCAAATGTTTTATTACAAGAACGATCTTAGAAGAAGTGGTCAAGTGCACAAACCTTGAAGCTAGAAGAGTAACTACAGTAAAAGACAAAGGATGAGTAGATATTGATGTGATGGAGCTGAATGCTTTCCTAGGTTTGCCGATACAAGCGGGTGTGGAAAGAAACTGGGACGTACCGATAAGAGAACTGTTTTCTTCTGACTAATGTAATTCTATTTATCAAGCTACTATGGGAATTAAACGGTTTGAAGATATTAGACGGTATCAGCGTTTTGATGACAAAAGAACTCGTGATTTTCGCCCCCCAGACCGATAGATTAGCCCCGATATCGTATATATGGAACTTATTTTTGCAACAATGCAGGTCATCTTTGGTGCTAAACAAAAGTGTTACCATTGACGAGCAGTTACTCTCCCATAGAGATGTTCATTTATTGAGTATATGCCAAATAAACCGTCAAAATACGGTATCAAGACTTTCTGGATGTGCGAGTCAGAATCAGGATTTGCAATTGATGGAATGGTATATACTGGACGCCGACCCAATCAATCTATTCATACAAATCTTGCTTCTGAAGTAGTGCGAACTTTAGTACGCAGCATCCACTTCTCTGGACTAAATGTTACAATGGATAACTTCTTTACAAGCATTCCATTGGCTAAATGATTATTAGAGAAGAACCTAACAGTGGTTGGAACACTAAGAAAAAATAAGAGAGAAATACCAAATGAAATAAGAGATGCAAAGAACAAACTACAAAGGAAGAATTACAACAACATATTGAACATGTATAGCATCATAGCGACGAAATTAAAAAAAAAAAACAATAAAAAGTTGCATTGGCAGTATGCCAGAAAGGATTGAGGAAATAATAAAACACAGAGGAGGAACAAGCAAATTATACTTACTTCCATGTTATACGTAATTAGATAATATTGCCAACATTACCAACTACTTTTTTAAATTATACTCCAAAATCGTAACATTTTTAAGTGCTCCTAGTTCGACGACCAGGGACTGTATTTTAAAAGCCCAGTTCTAAAAACTACACGGCGTAATGTGTAATTATATAAATGTACAGTTTACTTCTGATAAGAGAATAAAGTAAATTTATTTATTGAAGACAAGACAATAATTAAAACAGTTCACTCCATCTGTCATTACGAAATGTACCATTTTCAATACTCTTTAGTCTGTCAAACAAGTTACATCATTGACAAACTAGATGGGGGAGCAAATCGTTTATATACATATGTACATAGTTTATTTACGTCTACATCAAATTCTTCACAACACTGAAAAGAAGCGCTTAAAATTAAAATAGGTTAATTGATGTCAACGGTAAAATAAATCTCAATTAAAAAGGACTGATAGGTTTTTAGACGACTGCTTTAGAGAAAAAAAAATCGAAGGTTTAGATTGGTAAAGACGTCCAAAGGATTTAACGTCTTCCATTTTATGTTAACGTAGCGTATTTATAAACAAACATATGGTGCCTTGCCTGGAGTGCAGAGTTGTAAACGAACTTGACATTTTCGATTTCGTCACAATTTCTTTCGACTTCATTTACCGATAGAGGCTACGATTATAAAAATCAATTAACATAAAACGTGAGCTTCGTGAGTACGTTGAGAAATTATTTACAATTGTGGACAAAAAATTAATGCGAACACCAGTGGATCTTGTCGAAAAAAATTGTTCTTACGATTTTCAGTACCTTATTAGTCGCGCCATCTATTACAAAGAGTTACTGAATGGTGTTGGACATCTCATGAATAACCTAACTTGCTCATAATTTTACCACAGTAAAGTGTAATTTAAGCCTTTCACATAAATGTAAAGCCTGTTAAATCTGCTAGATCCTTTGGGTCAAAAATCGAAATAAGTAGAGTGGAATAGGACTTGCATTGCTCTCTGGGAATGATTCAGAAAGATTGGGACTGTATAGGAGATACAAGCTAAACTGAGCAGCAGAAGAAATAGCAAAAGTAAATATTTCTCCTCAGTGGAAAATGGTTAAAAAGATCGATGAATACTGGATTGGAAAAGATGGAAAGAACAATGTTGGACTTTTGAAGTTTGAAATTGGTAAGAATCTAGCGAATAACGTTAGGTGCTAGAATCTAGTTATTAACCCAATTAGAACAAAGCACGATACATTTTCACGTTTTATCTGTGCATTATTTGTTTAATGTTTATCCTGGTGCTTTCTTTGTAATACACGCCATTATTTCGAAACGATGCTTTGGCTCGAATACAAACTTATGACTATTTTAAATACTTTCAAAGTGGTCGAACACCAGTTGCTGACGAACATTCCAGACGACCATCAACTGGCATTACACCAGAAGATATTGCTGTTCGGAATGCGGTTGTGAATGATAGTAGGGAGGTTATCCGAGACGTCTGTAACATTGTGGCACTATCTCATTGGATATTTCAACCGATTTCATCGGAATGATTGAACAGAGAAACATGAGAAGGATAGTAGCAAAGTGACTATGGAAGAGTGCATCTCTACCCACGCAAAAAAGACTCCTTGTCAAATGCAACATCCAGTTATTAAGAATAAATAATTTCATACATCAAAAATTAACAATTAATAATAATAATACGAGGGTGAGTCAAAAATTACTTGCACTTTTAGTTCTACAACTGTATTAAACAAAGATAGGTGTACAACAGATACATTATTTTTCGATATAGTCTCCACCTTTAGCAATGCACTTGGTCCAGCGAGCCACAAACTTCCGTATGCCTTCCTGGTAGAAGGTTTTCGGTTGGTCGTGAAGCCACCGAACGTCTGTGTCTGAGGCAAATCGACGACCTCTCAAAGCTTCCTTGAGCGAGAGCAGAGATGAAAGTCTGAGGAAGTGAGATCAGGGCTGTAGGGAGGGTGTTCCAGTGTCTCGAAAGCCCAACCTGTTGATAATTTCTATGATGTTATGGGCCGTGTGCGGACGGACGTTGTCTTGCAACAACAAAACTTTCTTTGAGGGTAGACCACAGCGTTTCTTTCGAATTGCTGGCTTCAGCTTATTCGCCAACAGATCACTCTACCTCGCACTATTTATGGTAGTCCCCCTGTCCAAGTAGTCGTCCAGTATAGGGCCTTTTTCGTCCCAAAACACGGTTAGCATCACCTCCCCAGCCGATGGCGAGGTCTTGAATTTTTTAAGGGATCCTAGGTATTTCCATTCCACACTCTGGCGTTTCGATTCGGGCTCGTAGTGATGAACCCACGATTCATCAACGGTCATTATTCTGCTTAAACATGCGTCGCCTTCCGCGTTGAAGCGATTCAGTAAGCGTTGGCAGATGTCCAAACGCTTGGTTTTGTTTTCTGCGGTAACCATTCGTGGTGCCCATCGCGCACACACTTTACGAAATTTGAGTTCATCGTGGATAATTTGATAGGCAGAATCGTGACTGATGTTTAAAGAAGACACAACCTCATCTACGGTAACTCGCCTATTTGCTGTAACCATCTCTCGAGCTTGCTGAATGTTGTCGTCGGTGGTCGAGGTTGACGGACGTCTAGCTCCCTCTTTTTGTGCACAAAAAAGCGCTTTTACGAGATAAGGCACTGTCCCCGTTGTTCCACTTTAGCGCTCGTTGTTCCACTTTGGTGTAAACTAATAGCGGAGCTGACATGCTTATGCTGTTGTAGCTAACAGATAAATGACGCGATCGTGATTAAATTCCGCACACATGACCACAGAGGCGCCAACTCAACGCATACGCAAGCGGCCGCCACTACGATAACTTTCAAAGCTCGTTATGGCGAAAGTGTAGATAATATTTGACTTACCCTCGTATATTCTAAGTGCCATATTACACGCAGAGAATGAATATTTTCTTAACTTAAAAAAAAATGATTTACCTGGAAGAAACATTTTTCTGTCTTGGATATTCTTGATTTTCTAACTCTAAAAAAATCTCTTTTCTAAATGCAGGAAACAATTTCTTTGACCGCGTCAAAACTCATGTTAGAAAATATAATTATATAACAATACATACAACATATAAGACAAAAAGAACATTTAGAATCAGTTATAAACTTAATCAATTACACAAAATTGGTAGAAAAATTAATCTATACTCTACAGTCGTGATTGACCAAGAAATCTAATCTTGATTTTGAGCGTATTAAAATGCAGCCGCTTAATAATGTTCGGAATATGGTTGTAGATTTTTATTATGTGGTACTTTATACTGTTTTATACTTTACTTTCTTTAAGATGTTTTTAGGAATGCACTTGCAATAACTCTAGTATTATATGTATGGGTGAGATCGTACTTTCTAAACAGTTCTTGCTAGTGCCGTCTCGCAAACATTAAACATTCATAGCTGTAGAGTCCAAAAACGGCAAGTATAAAGATTCTCGCGATTTTAAGCCGAAAATGCTGCGCAACGAATACACTATTGCCCCAAAAAACAATACCGTATGAGAGACGTGATTGAATACAGGCGTGAAATGCTGACATAGCTGCCTCTTGGCTTAGGGGTGAACGAGATCATTCTGAGTGCATAGCCAAAGCTGCTTTGTTCATCAAAAGCTGGGTGTGGGATTTCCATTTCAATTGATTATCCAAAGAGAATCCTAGAAAGCAGGTTTCTTCAGACGACGCAAGTATTTGGCTTTTAAGGTAAGTTGACGTAGTTTCTTGTAGTATCAATAAACAGCAATATTTTCGTTTTGTCGACGTTTTGTTTCAGATTGTTCTGCTAGAATCACATATCCATCCTGTCGAGAGCCTCTTAGAAATTAATAGTAAAATCTCGATCAAGCACCAGTACGAATAATCTTTCATTTTGATGACTTTCTCACGCCTAAATGCATAAAAAGCTGGGTGTGGCAATCTTGTAGTGTAGCAACCAGTCGGAATATATTCTTCTATTTATTATCCATGGTACACAAAAAATAACGTCATGGTAGCATTCTCATGGTCCAATATAATCGATTGGCGGTATTATGATCAATAAACAACATTCTAGTAAACGTTATGCTAACGTTTTCAAAGAAAAATATGCATTGCTGCAACTATTTGAATATGATAACAACCCCAAATATAGACACAGACTGGATATACAGGCAGGAAATTGCACTTAGTGGATAGTCGCCAGATTTAAGCCGTATAAAAACTTGCTGATTAAGACAAATGTGTGGTGATGTATCTGCAGATTCATCAACTAGCTCTAAGGATTATTTTAATTGTGCCTGTGTTACTTCTGTAGATGTTGAACGGTCTTTCTCGAAATATAAGAAAGTTTTTTCATCACAGCGAACAACCTCCACCGAGACAAATGTGGAAACATACCTGATGATACTAGTTTTTCAACAACCTTATCCACACTGTTAAGAAGTTACGTTTGTTTATTAAATTATTATTTATTGTTATGGTATTAAGTACAACAGATTTTTGAAAAAAAACTATTTTATTTAGGGTTATTATTAGAGTGGCTCACTAGCGCCAACAGGCAGTGGCGGAGGTTCGATACAACCCTCATTATAACTGCGAGTCTCAACCAGATCTGTTGTGTATACATGTACGCTGCCGTAAATACTATTTCGTAGTTCCACGTTTGTTTTAAAAATGTTGCCTACGGCGCGAAAACGACCAATGTTGGACAAAGTTACCTAAATTATGATGGCGTTAAAATTCAACGTATAGTTTGTAATATCCCTTTAATGTGTTGGTCCAAAAGGGATTGTCTACGTCACGTAAATAGTAAACAACATTCTTAAAAAAAAAAAAAATTGCACACGACACAATGACAAATTTAAATTTAATTTATGTGTTACCTTTATTGCATGCAATCTACCGTTTAATTTCCTAGACAAGGAAGCATATGTCTTCTTTTGGAATAGATATTCGGGCTGCAAATTACCAAGTCGGGCATCGTTACAAAGAATTGTGCCATCTGCTCGTGAACATGAAAAAAGAATTAAATCGAAGTTGAAAGATAAAAAACTGATTGTAAAAAACATTCTGTGGTTAATGTAATGGTACGTACAATGGAACCACTTTTATGCGCCCGCCACTGGCTGTTGGCGCAAATTGAGCAACTCATACATATACAACAAATGCCGTTTTCAAACAAAAAAAGAACTAATAACGGCAATAAAAATACTTCAACGTGTGCATATATTCGCTTTATCTATCAAAAATTTTTATTGCGTCAGCTTTTATTTTTTATACTGGGGTATTAATTTCAAAATATCACTTTTGCCGACTGATCCGATTCTGTTGCGAAGACCGATTGTGCCTGGCTTAGTAATTACTAGAAAATATAAAATCTACTGCTTTGACCAGAAAATACAGATGCATTTTTTTTGTCCACGATCGTATAAGACGAAGAAAAAAATCGAGAATCGTGAAAAGAAGTCTCGTCGTGTTTTATATTCCAAACATCTCACTGTTGGGGCTACCATATTTTATCGCATGTGCACATCTGTTCTTAAATATACAAGCTTACAATTGGACAGTTGCTTGTATAACAACAAGGAAAAAGCATATCCACAAATATATAACCTCCTTTAGAGGGGATCAAACAAAGTCTCTTACTGTGTGTGGTTGTAGATAAAATCGCCCTAAAAGGACTCCCACGGTATTACATTTCTCGTTCCATTTTCGATATTCAATTTGATTGACATAAATTTCTCGACCTTGTAAATTCTGAACGTCCCCAAAAAGCTTGTTCAAACGATTGATTAATGGTTGCGTTTACACCAAGTACGAGAAGCGTGTGGCAATACTGGCATCCGCTTTCAATTCGCTAGGTTGAAGAAATTAGATCGTTAAGTGTGGAGGACATACCGCACATGGGAAATTCATGTGGTGTATTAATTTTAGTAGCGTTCGAGAGAAAGAAATTGATTTAAAATGTTTTCTTTATATATTTCTTTAAATGTCAGCGAGAAATTAGCATCTAAAGTGAGATTGAGATGCAAATATTGGTTTGCTTTTGTATAATTCTATTTTTTCCTAGAATACTGTTTTCTGCTACAAACCATTTAAGTTTAAAGTGCCAGTCTAAGTCTGCACAATAGTGAGAGTATTTCAATTTCTTAAAACGATATTTATTTCGTTTCATTTAGACAATGTCAGAATTCATTTCTATTTTATTGATTTGAGGTATTGGTGTTTTACACTCAGATATACCAGCAGAACCATATCTAAGGGTAAATAAGGTTCAAACCCAATATTTATTTTATTCTAACAATATAAAGAAAGAAATATTGTAGATAGTTTAAATGAGGATACACAATATACAGGATGGGGTACCACATTCACGTCGGTTTATATACGAAAAACGGCAAAAAATTGAAAATATAAGAAAGTATAGGAAACCTTAATACAATTTTGTAAATGGTTAAAATTAGAATCTAAATACGCTAATGAATACAGGGTGTTCCATTTAATATAAGCAAGTTATTTGACCTTAATGATAGTCCAAATCAAAAGTATATTTTCGTCCACCCTGTATAATTTTTAGGGATCATTTTTATTTTATCATCAAGTCTAATACGTTAACTAAAAATAAATACAATTAGAAAATATCTAGCTCAAATACGTAAGACAGGCGACCCTCTTAAATTTTGGTCTACATTTTCAAGAATATTTAAATATCTTAAAAACGGCTTGAGTTAGGTATAGGAAACATAACAGTAACTTGCTTTTATTTAGTCCGCACTTTCAAAATATGTAATAATATACAGGGTTTTCCATTAAAATTTTTACAACTTTGGTGTGTAACTTCTTTTTGAGTCGCCCTGTATATTTCAAGACAATTTTAAAACTTGCTCCCAATGAACCTACATAACTCCTAACAAAAATATTTTAAAAATATGTCGCCGTTTTTCGTATATAAACCGACGCGAATGTGGTGCCCCACCCTGTATAAGCAAATTTAAAACTGTTTTACATGATCCATCTTCATGCAGAAGTTAATCTTAATTTTATCAATAAACCTCTTTGGAAATTTATCTAAAGAGCAATTAAGTGTTTCAAGACATAAATCATGAAATTAAGAGAGGAAATCTTTAAGGTATAATATTCTAAATCATTTGAAGAATATATTTAATAATTTTGGTACTCCCTTCAGTGATATGATGCAATTTCTGCTGTTAATGCTCCTACTGAAAAGTATTTCCAACGAAAATGCATATAATAAAAATGATAAATACAGTAATCCCATAATCTGTAATGTCTTACAAATTGCCACGATAAAAGAAAGTTTCTCTGAGCTTAAGGAAGTTCTGACTCAAGAAAAATTAGAATCTGTGGTAATAATTAATGTGAATAAATCATTCCTAATGTAATTTACATTTGTATTGCTTTTATTTGGTTACAATTACACCAAAAAATACAATTTCATATTCCTTAAAAATATTGAAAATTGCAATTGTTGTAAGTATGTGGTTAATTTATTTTTAAAATTGAATCTTCATTGTGGCGGCCTTTCTGTTTTAAGGTTTTAAGGTCTTTTTAAAGCAATAAAATATCTGCCACATTGTTTGATTTAACATTTCTCCAATTAGCGGAGGAATTTACCATGAAAACTACCAAAGATGGAGAAATGAGATTTTCTGTACGTATCTAACACACCACAACGAATTTTATGAAATTATTTACAAATATACAGGATATTTCAAATTTCCGTAACCGCCTTTTTTTATTAGTAATTTTGATAGTCAGTTAAATCACCTTTGCAATGATATATGGATATTTACGATTCCGATAATGCTTTATATGTTTCAACATAGTATAATGTAAAAATATATACAGGGTGTTAAATATATCGTGCAACATTCATCAAAATTCAAACGCTTTTTTTTTAATTTTTCTTTTAATAGAACCTATATTTTCTGATATTGCTAGCAATAATGTAATACTTATTTTCAGTATTTTCACTTTTATTGGAAATACTTTTACAATATTCAATATGCGGGGACATCTAATACAGCTAGATGGCCATGATTTTGTGATAACCGCTGATGGTCACATATTTAAAGAACTTTTACTAAAAGAAAGAGGCAATTTATTACTAGGATATAATTTTGTATTTATTCATTGAATCTTCGCCGAAAATTTAATTGTATTTCTACGTGAACGAACTTTTGAAAAACCCTATAGACTTATTCTAAATGAAAATGTAATATTTGCTTCATTTATCGATCCACATTCTCGTCTTGTTTTTTGGACCGTGCGACATTCAGAAGAAGCGCTACGTTACCATCCACAAGGTTATATAAATCGTTGTAAAATCTCGTTCAATAGGAGTCTTCTCCTGCTTGCAACGCTGACGGTATCTAAGCACTGACCTAGGCAAGACCCACCCCCGTAACGCAAACGGTGTACAGCGCTGTCCTCGGCGAAACTCACCCCCGCAACGCAGACGGTGTACAGTATTGTCCTAAGCGAGAACAACCCCTGTAACCGCGACATTTTATTTGCAAGATTCACATTTATTTACAATTAATTCGTAATAAATTCCGAGTTTGTTCATCGCTTTGTTTTCAATGTATACTTTACCGAAATTTCCGTACATTCAGGACGAATTTTCTTCGAGTTCATCCCTAAAGATCTTTTATAATTTGTACGTAGTTGTCACCGAAATTGATTCCCAAGTTCTGTTTAATTTTATTTTCCGAAGTCTGATATTTGTTCTTTTGTTTTGTAAATAAAACATATTTTTCATGAACTTGATTTCTAAATTCTGTTGAATTTCATTTCTCGAATTTTTCTTTTATTTGTCTCTTTTTTCTTTTGTAAAATAAACATATTTTTGTGTACTCACCTCTTTTGCTTCCGTTTAATCTTTGACATAGTAATTATCCAATAGACTTGTAGATGAACGTTAAGCTTACAAAAACACCACGATACACTGCTCACACTAGTTTCATAATTAATAAAATTAATTTCCATCTTCACGGCGTCATTGCATCAACCACCATATAAACAACAAATGACAGTTATTACGAAAATATTGTTTTCTGCAATCGTATTCAGTACTTGCGTCATCTGGTGGTGAGGGACACAGTTACAAGGGAATAAGTAGTGGCTGGGTAGTTAGATAACTTCTTATCGGGAAATGTTATCAAAGATAATGAAGACAAAGTAGGAAAGTAGGAAACTAAACTATTTTACTTGTGAACAAGTTACAAATTTGATAAGATTAATTAAAATTGATTTTCCGTACTTTTAAAAGCTTTTTAAAATTCACCAGAACCAATTTACGAGTTTGAAAGTGAGCAAAACATGTTACAATTTTTAAATAAAGGCTACTATCTAACAAATTTTCACATAATGTTATCTTTCGTAGTTTCGTAGTTCATTATCAGTTATTACGTACTGTTGCTATTTCTTTTAATAACTTTCATTCGCTAAAAATGAATTTCTCGAAAGAGAAGTTCATAGACATGGTATTTGTTATTGGCGCTTGCAGCAAAAACCCACTCTTCAGCATCAAGAATGTCAACGGAATATCCCTTGAGATGTTTTTCCATGGCCTATTATAAGAAACATTGTTTCACGACACTCCTTACAACGGCAGAAAACATGCAGCAGCGAATAAGAAACGCCTGCCTTCAACTCAACGAGGACAACCTGGCTCAACATGTAAGCCAATTTGAGCGCCTTCTGAATTAAGATTACTATATTATGAAAAAATCTAAAAGTGTAAATTGCATTTTAGAAATTGAAAATAATAACTAACCAGGGCAAATATGCGGTAACAGCCAGAGGCATGGCGAGCGCATAAAAGTTTACACATAAAATAGAAGGTAAGAAATAAATTATAAAACGTGCTGAAACACTTATCGTTTAAAAAGTCTTTTGTGAAATCACAAACTGGGTAACATCTGTTAAATATTTGAATCATTAGATATATTTCCACAGCTCTTTCAGTCAAGTGAGTACGACGTGCGGAATAAATGTTTTTTAATGCCGAAAACGACCGTTCGACATCTAGCGATGTTATGTTTGCATATTTAAAATAATCTTTGAAACAACTTAATGCATCTTCACACGCATCTTCACAAATTTGCCTTAATATAAGAAAGGAGTCTTTCTCTAAAACACTTTCAAATTTTCATATTACACGCCAATTTATTTCGCCTTCTACAGCGCATAACTGTGCGTGAACATCATTCACAATTTGAATCCTCTAGCGACATCGAAACATTTTGTAATTTTTCTATTCCCTCCGCTAGTCCGAAGTAATTGTTGTGAATAGTTTGTAAATCTTTTTTAACCTGACTATCTTGATTGCTGCAGCTTCTGTCGGATTGAATTTTAAAACTACCTTCTTTACTTGATCAAGATATTTGTTGTAGTAAAACGAAGCCTACAACCATGTTCCGCAACGTACAATAATCGGCTGTGATGGTTCAGGAAAAACAGGACACATTTTATGAAATAGTCGGGTACGTTTCTGGGATTTTAGAAACACTACCTTTGTATGAGCAATCAATACATTTACTAGTGGAAAACATGTAGGAATCGTTTGTGTCGTAAGATTTAGAATATGGATTTTACACGTTACATGTAAGAAGTTACCACTGTGTTCTTTAAGAGATTGGCCCAAAGAACGCATGTTTGCGGCACCATCACTCATAAACATTAAAAGTTGCTTAGTTGAAACTTCAAAGTTGTTCAATAAGTTCAACACCACCTTTAAGATCTCATCGGCAGTACAATTTATAAATCTTTTGGAAGCAAGTAAGAAGGAGGATGACGGTCGATGTGGTTCCATTGTACGTACCATTACATTAACCACAGAATGTTTTTGACGATTTGTTGTTTCGTCCACATACAACCACAGTTTTTTATCTTTCAATTCCGTTTCCATTCTTTTTTCTATATGTTCACGAGCAAATGGCATTACATTTCGTATCGATGTCCGACTAGGTAATTTACAGTGCGCATATTTATTCCAGAAGGAGACAAATGCTTCTTTGTCTAGTAAACGAAACGATAGATTACATAAAATAAGAGTAACACATAAATCAAATGTAAATTTTTCTTGGTCTCGTATGCCGCCTTTTGCAGAAGAATGCTGTTTGCTTTTGATGTGACATTGACAATGGCTTCTGGACCAACACATTAAAGGGATTTTGCAAACTAGACATTGAATTTTAGCGCCATCAAAAATTAAATCCGGCATGTCCACTGTAAAGTTTTTAACTGTGTCTGCCATTGGTCGTTTTCGCGACGTACCTAACTGCGACATTTTTAAAGCAAACATAAGCGTACAATTACGAAATAAGTTACGACAGCCTACATATACACAGAACTACTCGCATACAGCATCGATTTAGTACTGACGCTGTGAACGCGTGAAATAAATAATCGCCGACTCCGCACCACATATCTACTACACTGACTGTTACCGCTGTTTGCCCAGACTAATAATAACATTTTTGTACAAGGTAAATGCAATAAATTCTCGGCCTGAAAAAATAAAGTTTATAAAACATAACAATTTTTCAAGCATACAATTGTTTCTCATTTTCATTAACTGCATCATTTGATTACAACCTTTAACGATGTTCGTCCTTCTCTCTTGCATAAACATATGCTCTATCAAATCCTCTTATTTCGCAATACGATCTGTAAACGTAATCTCCCATACATTTCGCTTAATAAATCGCGGTATTGACGTTCTGGCTCATTTAGAAATTAACCATGCCTGACCACTCGACATGCCCCCATCTAACTCCGTAAGTACAGCTATTTTATAGCCGTACGGATAAATATTCGCAATATTCGCATACTAAGAGATATTGCCAGTAAAGCAATACGCATAGTAGCTAATTTATGCATGCTGGAATTCTTCAAACGCAACCCGCTCGTTAGGTTCGTTTTGATTGTAAAGCGTGTATCATAAAGCCTTCCATCATTATCGTACAGAACCGCAAGGGGCATGCATTCGTACACATAAGCACACACGTTTTACCGTGTATTTAATAACGGTAAGTCGGAATTTGGCAAGCCGACAAGTCAGCGTTTCTTTCTTTCATCCTTTATTAACTCTGCTCTTTATAAAGTTTGGAAAACAAGTTTTTTAATGGCGTGTTAATTAGTAGTAAAATATACACAGAAGAAGAGAAAATAATGAGCTGCTGGAAAGAATATTACGAAGAGTTAGTGGAAGAAGATATAAGCGAACATCCCAAAGAAGAAGCTCAAACACCACACAGCGAGAACTCACAAAAAGATGAAATATACGAGAGTAAGTCAAAAATTACTTACACTTTTAGTTCTGCAACTGTATTTAACAAAGATAGGTGTACAACATTATTTTTCGATATAGTCTCCACCTTTAGCAATGCACTTGGTCCAGCGAGCCACAAGCTTCCGTATGCCTTCATGGTAGAAGGTTTTCGGTTGGTCGTGAAGCCACTTTGGCACCGCATCCCGAACGTCTGTGTCTGAAGCAAATCGACGACCTCTCAAAGCTTCCTTGAGCGGTCCAAAAAGATGAAAGTCTGAGGAAGTGAGATCAGGGCTGTAGGGAGAGTGTTCCAGTGTCTCGAAAGCCCAACCTGTTGATAATTTCTATGATGTTATGGGCCGTGTGCGGACGAACGTTGTCTTGCAACAACATAACTTTCTTTGAAAGTAGACCACGGCGTTTGTTTCGAATTGCTAGTTTCAGCTTATTCGCCAACAAATCACTGTATCCCGCACTATTTATGGTAGTCCCCTTGTCCAAGTAGTCATCCAGTATAGGGTCTTTTTCGTCCCAAAACACGGTTAGCACCACCTTCCCAGCCGATGGCGAGGTCTTGGATTTTTTCGTGCTATGGGATCCTGGGTATTTCCATTCCATACTCTGGCGTTTCGATTTGGGCTCGTAGTGATGAACCCACGTTTCATCAACGGTCACTATTTTGGTTAAAAATGCGTCGCCCTCCGCGTTGAAGCAATCCAGTAAGCGTTGGCAGACGTCCAAACGTTTGGTTTTGTTTACTGCGGTGAGCATTCGTGGTACCCATCGTGCACACACTTTACGAAATTTAAGTTCATCGTGGATAATTTGATAGGCAGAACCGTGACTGATGTTTAATGAAGATGCATTTGCTGTAACCATCCCTCGAGCTTGCTGAATGTTGTCGTTGGTGGTCGAGGTTTGACGGCCGTCTAGCTCCCTCTTTTTATGTTACGCTCGTGCGGGCACTTTGAAATATTTCGATCCACAAAAAAACGCGGAGCTGACATGCTTATGCTGTTGTAGCCAGCACACAAATGACGCGATCGTGATTAAATTCCGCACACATGACCACAGAGGCGCCAACTCAACGCATGCGCAAACGGTCGCCACTACGATAACCTTCAAAGCTTGTTATGGCGAAAGTGTAAATAATATTTGACTTACCCTCGTACATATATTGATAACGGAAGATGAGCTAAACAATGCAACACAAAAACCGAAAATAGGAGAGACAACAGGAGAAGATGAGATTACTGCCGACATTATACAATCCACGAGAGAAGAAGACAAACAGGAACTACTAACTTTACTAAATTCAATACTGAGAAAAAAGAGACACCTCAGGACTGGAGAATGGAGCATCAACATAGAAGGGGCACAGCAAAATATGTAGCAACTTCAGAAGCATCACCTTAACAAGCACGGTAAAGAAAATGTATTCCAGAATTCTGAAAGAACTATGCCAAAAAAAACGAAAATACTTAAGAGGAAAAGCAAGCAGGATTTCGTAAAGGCAGAGGGATACATGGCCAAGTCTTCATCCTACACCAAACATAATATAACAAGGACAACTGATTGTTAGACGGTTGGGACACATTCTAAAAATGAATGAAAATAGATTAGTTAAAAGAGTCTATGATGCAAGAGCTACTGGAAAAACCAAAGGAGGAAGATCAAGAGAGACATGAAGTGAAGAAGTGAGATAAGCAGCAGAACAAAGAGGTGTCCAATGGGAAGATATTCGAAAGAAGACAAAAAATACGGATTGAAGAAAAATATGAAAGAAGACATCAACTCAACTCCATGCAACCTTACGTGGAAAGGCAGGAAGGTTCTCAGCATTAAGCAAGTTAATTAGCGATTAATGAAGTGAGACACAAACAATTATTTTATTTTTCAACGTATTCTCCTTAAAACTCATTACTCATTACGTTTAGTCCACCGATATTCAAGTATTTTAATTCCTTCAAAAAAGTAAGCTTTTTCAAACTGTTCAAAATATCCCTTAGTTTCAGCGATTCCTTTCTTATTCAATATACATAAATCTTTTTCCATCAAGTGAGGTTTACAGGTTAGGAAAAGGAAAAGGTCGGAGAAAGCCCAAATCAGACGAATACACCGGGTGCGGGAGCAGTTCGAAGTGTAGTTCCTGTATTTTAGCCATTGAAACAGCCTAAGTAGGAAGACGTGCATTATCCTGAAGAAAAAGCACTCGGTTTTTCATTGAGTGAGGTCTTTTGTATTGAATTGCATCGAACAGATGATCTTAATGGTATGCATAATATTCTGCTCTTATCGTTTAACCTATTTGAAGTTAATCAATCAGAAGGATCTCACTGCAATCCCAAAATGCAGTGGCCATAACTTTCGTGGCCGAGTACATATATGGTCTTTGCTTCCTTCGGAACACTTGCGCCAGCGTCAGTCTATTTCCAGATTTCATCAACTGTTATTATTCGGCGTTAAAGGTCGCTAAATTGAGGGCTGAAATGCATTCTCGTTCACGTAATCTAAAGTTTTTCCCTCTCAAAGTGTTGTCTTACAGCTGCTTGCAACTCACTATCGTCCTTAAAATGATTCCTTTTTGGATAAAGGATCATAATACAGAACCATTGTTTCATCTCATGTGACAATGGACTCCAAAATCGGTTTCGGGTCGTCTCCATACATGTTTAAAAGCGAGCGTGCACATTCGACCCGACGTCCACGTTAAAGAGCAGAAAGAAGATGCGGTACCCATCTTATACTGATCTTATTCATACCCAAATGGTTATGGAGACCTCGGCGGATGCTTGTTTCAGAACTGTTAGACATCAGCGCTAATTCCTTCACTTTCAAACGGCGACCTGCAAATACCATTTCTTCAATAAATGAAATGTTTTGAAGCGTTATCAGTTCAATTGGCCGACCGGAGCGCTCATCATCTTCAAGGGATTCTTGCCCCAAACGGAAATATTTTTTACAGTGGAGCATGAAGGAGATAAATTACCATAAACGCCGTCTAAACGTTGTTTGATGTGATTAGGCGTTTTCGTTACCTAAGACATTTTCATGCACTAGTCACGCTGTCTGACTGGTTACTAAAAACATCTACTCTTCAAGCCGTGAAATATTTCATATTTAAATCATAGAATAAATTCAAAGAAGAAGAGAAGATTCCATTCACTGATATAAAAATTCGTTTAAAATTGCCGATAGAGTGTGTAAGAATACTCCCGAATCTCACGGTTCATTTAAAAATCTAATTAATTTACAAAAATTCCGATTTTTGAACGATTTTCCTGAATTAAACCATTTCAATTTGGCGCCCAACGTGGGGCCATATAGTGTAGGCCTCGCGCATGTGCAACTATGACGTAATGGAGTTTAAACACGCTAGAACCTGTAGAAACCTGTCAGGGCGAGAATTTATGGCTCCTACCTCGTATGTGGGGAGTATAGTATGTGCGGAGGTGTCAAAGGAACATACGAGAAAAAGCTATTCTGAAGCACATTTTCGAATGACGCTTTTGTTGTAATGAAAATGTTATTCGATGTTTTTACACGTATTTCAATCAAATTTTAGTGGCTTCTATGAAATTCGTTGTCCAAAATATTGCCATTTGAGAAAAATATTTATAATGATAATTGGTATTGTAGAATGAAGCAATAAACACGCTAAAACACCCAAAATTTTTGTAATTAATGATCGATGGAACGATCTGTTTTAGTTTTGAGCTTATCCCCAGTAAATAAATGTACTTTATTCTTATCAAAAGTAAACTGTATATTTGCAGATAGTCCATGTTATAAAGTTTGGGTATTTTAACTGTACATTTATCTGATTACATTTTAATCGGTACTTCTTAGAATTGGACATTTAAAATACATCATTAGACACTTATTGCTAATTTGGAACTGTTTCAAACGATCTTAGATCGATCACCACACACCAGAAAGGCCTTTCAGCGAATTTTAATATGTCAGGTTTTAATCATTATTGGCAGCAGGTAACATTTAATTTAAGGTTTCGCAGGAACTGATAGGTTAATCGACGCAGAATGCTTCATAAGAAATGATCATCAATCAAGGACTTAAAACCTAAAAATTAATTTTATTATGAATCTCCTAATTCTCTTGATGTAATAGCTTTACATTGCCAGCTCTATTTCAGCAAAAAATACCTGCATAGCCCAAAATGTTGCTCCAATGGTCTTATTTCTAGCATGTCAATAGACTTGCCAGGTAATGTCAATATTGTCTGTTATCGAACGTTTACTTTTATTCTAGAAAGCTTAAGTAGAAAAAATGGTTGTATGAACCGAGTAAAATAGACATTCTCTCATGGCTGTGGTCAAAATTTAGTCACTCTGTTTTATGAGCAAGCTTAAATCTGCCAAAATTTTGATCAGGGAACGATACTAACTAGATTATCACAAAACCACAATACTAATATAATCTTCTTCACTTATCGCTTCTTTTAAATATAATATTAGTAGCTTACATGTGAATGTTTGGATTTTACGTAAGGAATTACAAAGTCACCATTTAAAAATAACCACCATCATACGTTCGAACAAAAACAGATATGACAGACCATTTTGCCGGCCAATTTCTTGCCTCGCCTCCGTTGCAGAGTTTGATGATATAAATACTTCTCTGCGCTTCAACACACGATTCGGCACGTGTTTCCCATGCTTGATTTTCGTAGTGCATGGTGTTTTTCGTTTTCTTTTTTTGCACATTGGATGCCCGGAGTTAATCTAAAAATAGCAAATCTTCAAGTATTGAGTTGTTCTGTGAAAATTAGGTTCCATCTAGTAAAGAGAATATCGATCTAATTTTGCCAACAAGACATGTGTTGCACTTGTTACGAGGATCTTTTCTTTGGAACTTTTCACGCGTATCGAATATCACAAGATGGTGCGTTAAAGATGTGTAATATTTATAGTTTTTGGACATGGTTATCAATATTCAGATTATACGAGCTTTGTCAGTTGTACAAATATTTTCCAGATGGATGTTATGATTTTTCATTTGAGCTTAATGTATTAAATCAATTCAGATAATGTTTCTAGCGTTATTTTTTTCCTAATATACAGTTGACACCGTAAGTTACTATTCGGATTTTAACTTCTGTTACCTTTCCTTGAGAAGATTCAGAAGGATTGATTGTTTAGAGAAGAATAAAATGAAGATGTCTAAAACTTTGTTAGTAGTGTTTCAGGAAGGTCTTTTCACCATAAAAAAACGTTCTTAATGTAATTTTATTCGCCAACAGTCTTTAGATAGCAAGGAGAAGTAGATACAAAGTATAGCATTAAAGATTTAAAGGTAAACAAGAAAATTGCAATTCTTCAATCTCCAGATAGGAGGAGATTGTAAATTCTTTTTTTTTGGAAATACTTCAGAAGAATTGAGTGTAGGTTTTCACGACAGTTGTCCACTGTAGAATGATTTTCCGGATATTGCTGTATTGTTGAGTTTACTTTTGATGTTTCGCTAATCATAGGATGAATTGAATGAATTGAACTGATGTTGTTGTATTGTGTAAAGACAAAGACACCAGTCAACATCAGTCTTTAGAAACCTTCTGAAGAACTTGACCGTATGAGCAGCAAAACCGACACGGCAATACCTGGAAGATTATTTTTCAATGCTTAGGATGTCAAAATGTTAATTTTTGCTGCTATTGCAGAGGTTGAAAATTAAACGTGAAATGAAAAAAAATAGTAAAACTGCTAAGTATTCATCATGCGAGTATAAAATCTACCATTAAAAGGTTCAGGAAACGTCGGTTTTGAATCTTTAACAAGATCAACATAAAAATGATCATAAACATTCCAAAATTAGATCAAACTGTAGCAAATTCGGTTAGTTATTTACCATAAGAGTGGTACTACAAGCAGAACAATCTTATGAATCAAACAATTTAATATGTGGTTTTTTTCTAGACCTATCAAAAGCGTTTGACACAATATCTCACTCCATTCTGTTTGCGGAGTTGGAACGTTATGGTATTAGAGGCTTAGCTGATGACTGGTTCGGATCATATTTAGTTGGTAGAAAACAAACCGTAGATATACAGAATATTAGTGGTTCAGCATATACAAATACAGCAACAAGAAATATTGGCATACCTCAAGGCAGAGTATCCTGGGTCCTCTATTGTTTTTAATTTTTATTGTTATGTTTGAAAATACTTCCAATAACAATCAGCAAATTATAAATTATGCGGATGTTTTACAGATAAATAGAGATAAAACGCGTTGCAATTCTTTCAAATGTAATCAAGGTACTGAAACTCTGGGTAATTAAACTTTAAAGAACCAAAAACTTAATTTAGCTGAACATTGTTCCTGTTCTTTCTTAGATGTTGAAAATAGAAAATTTTACAACTATGATAATATCCTGCTTCTTTTGCATCAATCATTAGATACGGAATCATATTATCGGGACGTTCGAATGTGGAACGTGTCTTCATTTTACAGAAGCGAGCGATATGGGCACTGCTGGGTCTGGATTACCATGTCTCTCTTCGGTAGCTATTCAAAGCGATGATTTATTGACACTATTCGGAATTTATGTCTATGAATGTGTTTACGTGGACTCTGCACCATATTTGCCAACATCGAAAAAGTTAGCCAAATCAAATTAAGGTTAGAGAGACAACAGAGGATGTGTTTGACATATATTGACTGACGATTTGGGCAGTTTAAGCGAATAAGTGGTAGTTTTGGCTAGAATTAACAACTATAAATGAAACTTGGATGTACAATTATACTGCTGAAGCTAAGTCACAGTCGAAACAATGGACTGCGAAGGGTGAATTGGCTCCGAAGAAGGTGAAGACTATTCCATCGGCCGCATTATTACCTGACAAGGTCTTTTTCAAGACATTCCACACATTTTCAATTGGGTTTATGTCTGGCGAATTGCCTGGCCCAGGTAGTACACGCGGATCTTTAGATTCAAGGTATCACACTCTGTTTGCCTTATGACACGGTGCATTATCTTGCATGAAAGTATATAGTTCTTGAATAGTTTTGTAAAACTTTTTTATATTGTTTTTGTTCCATTGTTCCGTTAACGAAATATAATGGTCCCAGTCCTTCTGTCGTAATACACGACTAAACCATTAGAGATGGGGGGTGTTTAATAGATTTGATCGTACATCCTTTTTTATAACACTCTGAAAGAGGTCGACGAACAAATTGGCTTCTCTCCGTTAGCAGTTCTATGAGGATGAATTTGACCAAAGATACAAATGATAAATGAAACTTAACAAATATTCTTATAAATTTAATATTTCTCAAGTGGTTCTATTTCCATGGCCAAGGACTGTAGAAACCCAGGATGCTTTGTATAGACCAGACATTACAATAATAGGTATAGTTTCCTTCTCCCCAAACAACCAATTCAAAACATCAAATTTCCTTTGCAGCAATCTATTTTCTTGTATTTAGAACGCAACAACAATTTAATAGCATTTAACGAGCGTTTCATTGCGGATCAGTCGTATTACTCCGTATAAACCCGTAGTATTGTGATCTAAAACAACTAGGCCAGGAACTTCGATCGTACAAATATATATACATATACATACAAAAGCCTATTGCGATGCGATTTCGCATTTTCCCATTAAAAGTTTACGACTGTCGTAGTCGTCATCGTGCCTGGTTTTATTGAAGTTATTTACAGTAAAAAACACAACAGCATTCGATCCCTTATCTAATCGCTGTAATTACCTCGCAGCAGAGCTATTACAGCAAAAAGAAAGCGTTTGATGAGAGGGTGTACGTATGGAAGGGGGAACTTGCTTTATTTCTACACACCAACGAACATTTAAAATTCAAATGTTCTTTGGAATTGAGTTTTTATTGGTTTTACTTTGTTGTATGCGCGAAACACGGAAACCTAGCCGCTAAAATTGATGGTGGCCGTGAAAAGAAAACGGTGTACAAACAGGAAACAGTAATTAGTCTAAAATGGAATGGTGCGGTATCAGAACAATTCCCACTGGATTAAATTCATTAGCCGACCGACGGTTAATTAATTTGTTTTTAGGTCGACGAGTAACATTGTATAGTTTTCGTAGTGTTTGTAGTAGTAATAGTAATAATAGTAGTAAGTGTCGTAACTTGTAACGTGAAAATCGCTTTTCTTGGTTTCCGCTTTCGTACTATTTCCGCTTCTGGGAAATAGGACAACGTATGTAAAATAGGTTCGATACGGTTGATGGTTGCTATCGAATAGGAATTGCAAAATTACCGACTTCTTTCAATATTGGTAATTCGATAAAATTTTCTTTCATTATCGGTTTACCGGTAATTTTTATGTTCGAACAGTAGGTCTACATCCCAACATTGTTCGATGTGTGCTAGCACGAATTCCTGGGATTTCACTCAACCCCCTCCACGCTCTGTCGCATGTACGGCGAGAGAGCGAGGAGGGGATACCGATATAGCACTGACTGAGTCAGTCAGTGTGCAGTTACGGCCCTGAAGATGTCACATATGAGTGTGGACGAAACGTCGGCTAAAGCTACGCATACGACGGGTCACGGATCCAAGAGATATAATAGATATATTGACGAGCTGCGGAACATAACGGGCCTAATTGTTCATTTGATGTTTTAACACTTCGATTTCACATTTTAAATTTGTTTCTTTTTCATACATAAGGTCAGAAAAGTTTAGTTGTTTTCATAAAATGCAATATTTTAGATTGTTTCGTCAAATGTTTTTTTATTCGAAGTGAATAATTCTTGTTTTTCATTGTCCTCTTTTATTAAAAACTTTGATATTTAATTGATGGCTATGAAGACGCGAAATTCCACAGTGACGTCAAATATTCTTAATAGTGTTTCCAACCACATCGTTTACTTGTGGTATGTATTTAAAACAGTAATTTTTACACAAAAAAGATATTTAAAATGAACAATATTTTAAATATTCCTAACTTTCTTTAGTTTTTAAATAACATATTTATAATTAAAAACAGAACTGTACAGAATGGAATACGCATTGATGTAATACAAATATTCTAAAATAATATATCATGATTTTTTTATATTACAGCATTTTTATTTCTAATATTACACATGTTTTAAAGTAAAATAATGCTATTTTTCGGTACATAAATCGCACTTTCTGCCAAGCACTATTTCAGCGAGAACGGTGCTCTAACTCTGTTCCCCATGTCGTAAAATGTCTGCAGCTAATGCTTCAAAGAATCTTTCAAATGTGGTTTTGGAAACCCAGAATCGAGAGACGTACAGTTGATAAAATGGTGACCACCTAATTTTCATAAGCAGTAATTCGACGACCTTATCAACGTGTTCTTGAAAAGTCTCAGTGGGTCTATCGAAATTTAATAAAAAAGTTCCTTTCGATTTAACTTGCAAAGTTTAAGGTGTTCAATTTGCCCTCTTATTTTTATGTTTAAAATAATTGGTATTTTTTACGTGGAAAATCTAATTTACCTGTATAATCAAGTGTGTTACTTGACCAGATGTCTATATAATAACATAGATGATTTCAGATATTGATATTCAAAGTTCCTACCAACTGTATCTATTATTTTTCATATACCTTAATATAAAATTAGATTCAAATTTTTAGATCCGTTTTGTTCGCATTCGAGCTATAGGCAGGGTAAAATTTAGTAGTTGTTCTAAAATTAGCAGTCATTTTAGAGGGAATTTCGTCATTATCTATGATTTAATATTTAACGTCAAATGACAACAAGATCATTGATTTCTTTTGGGCTTCTATTTTTTTATATGCTGGATTGGACTTTCAGGATGCGTGTAAACGTTGGTAACCCATGCGTCAATTTGCTTAAGTTACGCATCTACCACATCTTTTATTGTTAACGGCTAAATAGTACCACGGTGAAATTTTATCCACAACTACGAACAAGAGAAATATTTTAAATGACAATATGGTTTTACTAGTTCCTACACTGTTTTTAGTTTTCTGAAATTTACATATTTTAACTAAAAAAACCCGTACAGCATGAGTAATACTTGCATTATGTAATCAATTATTCAAATAAATTTACTATTATAATCTATGATTGTCTTTTATTATTACAGCAATATTTATGTTCTACGTAATTATTCTTACAAATTGCAATTTTTACAATCAATGATATTCTTACCTTCGGTTTTTTACTATAACCACTCGCACTGTTCGCTGCACCCACTAGAATAAATTCAGAGCCGAGAAGGAGGGTCTAAACCCGCTCTCTGCAACGCTACAACACGCTGCAAGCGGTACATGGCTACAAAAGCAATACTTCAAATGCGGTTTTTAAAGAGCGCCAAGAATTGTAGGAGACATAAACACATCTGCGTTGATATAATAAGATTTGTTCGACAAAATTTGCAATATAGCTAAAAGTAATTATCGAAGGAGCATATAACCGTGTATCATTGCAAAAGTAATCTAAGTGGCTATCAAAATAATTAATAAAAAATATAGCACTTCATTTAAAATAAAAAAGTTTAAGGTGGTTGCGGAAATTTGGAACAGCCTGTATACTTGTAGATAATTTTATAAAATACGCTGTGGTATATTATATACGTACAGAAAATCTAATTTCACCCGGTATAATGCAAACGTTGTTTTACACTTATCCAGGTATGTTTTCTCATATTTTATTCCAACCATGGGTAGGTAAGTGATTTTCAGAATCAATTAGATATTCAAATTTTCCTAACCAAACCTGTATCTAATATTTTTCATATACCTTAATATAAAAGATATAAGATTACAAAATACTTTTTCAACATCCTTGTTTTTGATATCGCATTTCTTGGGGCGTATAAGGCAGGCTCAATTTTCTAATTTGCACGTAGGTGTCCAGAAAATTAGCAGCATTTTAGAAAGAGACGGAATTTCTAGCTCTATTATCTAGGTTAATAATTCGTTAAGCGTCAGACAATCAAGAGCGGTCATTAATTTCTTTTCTGGCGTCTTCTATGGTATTTTTTGCGCGGGATTGGTTCACCATTTCGGGCATCGATTTAGAAAGTTGAACGCATGCGATAATTAGCTTAATTACGCTATCTTTACCAATCTTTTTTTTAAGAGGGCTATTAGGTGAGGAAGAAATTGTTTGCTATTAATTCCAAATTTAAATGCTTGTATCTAATAATGATTTATTATTAAAGCTACGATTCAAAATTCATTAATTTAAATGTATGTAAAACTTTTCTAACGATTAACTAGAATAGAATTTGTCATTTCTTGTAGGAGTACACGAACATCCTGTTAATTTATTTTATTGGAAACGGAACATAAATGCTATAACAGCGACATTATTTTTGTAATAGAGGATGTACAAACATATAGTTTTGATAGTCCAGATGTGCGTTCTTCCTAGCGTTTTTTTGATCCCGTTAACCTAGATCCTCAGACGCGCGATTTTTGGACGCATCCTTGGGATGGGAATGATTCACAGCTTTTATGTTTAGAAGCTTTGTTCCACATACTGGTTGCAGATATACTTGTACAGTTGTGGTCGTAAAACTAAGAGCTGTTTTTTTATATTTTTTAGATGTTCTTATATTATTTTTTGTATCTTGCTTTCGTATTCTCTGATACTCTTAATCATTTTAGGTCTTTTTTATATTCTTTCTTATTATCATTGTATCATATTTATTTCTGTTTTTCTTCACTTATTAAGGAATCGGCATCGGAATTACCGAACATTAAAAGTAGAAGTACCATTATCAATATTATTACCCACTGGATAAGAGTCGTGGAAAGTTGACAGCATTAGATACGTTTCCATAGTTGCCTCGTTGAACAATGTACGCCGTGGTGAAAAAAAATGTGTTTATATTTTGAAAAAGATCGTTCGACATCTACGGATTAAAACATGCATGATTAAAACACTAATTGAATTCAGTTAATGGATTAATCGATACATCACCACAAATTTGTTTTAATGTGATATTTGGTGGTGGAAAACTCCTATGTCTCTATTGTTTTGACCGTTGCTTGGTCTTAGGGGTATAATAATGAACCTAAGTTTCGTCTGTTGTAACAAATCGTCGGATGAAATCGGTTTTATTTGAGTTGAAACGGTCTAGACTCTCTTGACAAATTCTCATTCTCCGAAGGTTTTGATCCATTGTCAATATGCGCGGCACCCATCTTGCCGAAAGCTTTTTCATTCCTAATTCCACAGCTAGGATATGAAATGTTCTTTCATCTGAGATGCGTACACCCTTAGCAATTTCGGAGACCTTTAATCGACGATCCTGCATAACCATATCGTGGACTTCTTCGACGATTTCAGGTGTCGTGGCAATTTTTGGTCGTCCACTGCGCGGGTCATCTTCTAGGCTCTCACGACCATGTTTAAATTCCGTCACCCACTTACGCACAGTCGTAAATGATGGAGCAGAATCTCCTAAAATATCCTGCATATCTTTATGAATTTCTGCTGCCTTCCAACCTTTTTTCACAAAATATTTGATAACAGCACGTTTGAGTTTTATCCATTTTGCAAAACTCACACAAGCAGTTTTATTCATAACGGCCCAAAATTGATACTATTTGACAGAACAATATCATATTTGACATTTGTGCACAAAACAATTGGCGCCATCCATTGCGTATGTTTTAATCGAACTGATGCTGCCATCTCTGCTTCATTTCGCGAACATTTCAAAGCATCCTCGTGTATTCTGTGGGTTCTTATAACAAAAAGATGTATTTGTTTAAATGATAGATTCCACGGGATTTGGATTAGATAAAATAGTCAAATAGGATGTGCTTCTCAGTTTGTAGACATGGCCCCATCAGGCTTCTTCTTTTGGGAACATCTAAAAGGTTTGGTGTATAATAAGTTAGTAAATGTGGATAATTTTGGAAGCTAGATTTATGAATATCATAACAAATATCCTCCAACAATGACTAGAAGCATCTACAGATGGAATTTACTTTTGACTAAGAAGTTGGCGAGGAATATTTCGAATATTTGTTATAGTGTTTTATGTTTATTTAAAATAGTATATTTTTGGAAGTGACACAAATTGCTTCCACCAAAAAGGAAATCAAAATGGCGGCATCCTGCAAACACCTATTGTAGAAAACAAATAAAACTTGTACCAACAATTTTACGAACAATTCAACCCCACCAAATGTCAAACGATTTGGTAAATTACACTTTTTGCTTCATTTTCTTGATTGCTCCATATTTTTCTGCCTGACAGTCACAAGACATTACAATCTGTACGATTGCAAATAGACAACACGTGAAAATCTCCTCAAAATATTTAGATTACAAATATATCACCTTGGATCTTTAATCCACGTAATATATTTCGTACAATACAAGCAATAAATTAAACTTCACATGTTAATACGAAATAGTAGGCTGTGCATGCAGCCATTCGGAATTTCCAGGAATCGTACAGAAGTATATTAGGTGCGTGTACGTTCCACTTATTTATCTGAGATGCTGGATACGGGTCGTAATTAACGTAAAAGCGTTGTAAATTTAACCGCGGTTGCGATAAGGAACTTAGAAAAGGTTGTACGCTTTAGACAGCAAAAGGAGCTGATAAAGGAATTCCCAGAATCTTGTTTTATTCGTGTATTATGCGCAATTGTTTTCTGTAATATGATGCCAAACAATCTAATTGTTCGTTGTTTACAGGTAGTGGACAAGGATGTATTATATGATGTACTTTATAAATTATTTTAAAATATTTACGTTGGTAATATTTAAATAGCTTAAAATAAAATGTTTTAGGTAAATTAATTTTTATTACGTAATCGTTAAGTTGACGGAATGTTGATTTATTTAGCTTCCTTATTACATATATACCAAGTGTCTCAGATTCAATGTTACAGGCGATATATTCCTTATTTGTAGAGATATAAGATCGAGCAAGATGTCGTCGAAAATGGTTTTCAGAATCCTAAAAGACACACAGAGAACAAAAAGAGTTTATTTGAGTGAAAGCACATTTTTTAAGAACAACAAATTCAATTTGTTTGAATGTACAAACGTTCTTATTTGACATAATTTTGTTGAGTCAAACAAGTTTAGGTTATGTGAGATGGTGGTTCGTAAGCGGTGAGATGTAAATGAAGAAAATAATAGGTAAGTAGGATAATGGATTTATATATTTTCACCACAGTAATCACGTTTGGTCGTACGAAAATCCGCATGCTGTTCTTGAATCCAGACATCAACAGCGTTTCATTCTGAATATCTGGCTATGCATTTTAGGAGATCAGTTATTAGGACCGGTTGTTTTGCCACGACGTTTAACAGGTCCTGCATACCTTAACTTTCTGATAAACATCTCGCCCGAACTTTTGGAAGATGTCCCTCTAAATCGGAGATTGAATGTTTGGTTTATGCAAGATGGAGCACCGCCGCATTTTACGCTTGTTGTTAGGGAGCACCTGAACGAAACATTTCATAGGAGATGGATAGATCGAGGGGGTTCCATTCCATGGCCTGCTAGGTCTCCCGACCTAAATCCCTTAGATTTTTGTATTTGGGGTTACTTGAAAAGTTTAGTGTACGAAACACCAGTAAATAATCTGCCGAGTTGCAACAGCGAATTGATCAATGTTGTCAAACAATTCAAGCAAAACCGGTCTTTTTGGAAAAGGTGCTGAGTTCCTTCTTAAGAAGATGTACCTCCTGTGTTGAAATGGAAGGAGGACATCTCGAACATCTGTGATTATCATGTTCTATAGCGCTAAAAAATGCAAAAAAATAAAAAGAACAATTGCACTTATCTCGAAAACGGTTGTTTTGCGGACCCATCTTCATTGGGGCTTTTTTACTTGTTTTTGATCGTAATATATGCTCCTTAAATATTTAAACGTTTTTTTTTAACACTCTGTAGAAGTACGTAGGGGTTTTTCGAAGCAATTTTAACCTTTTTGTTTATATACAATTTACTGCCTATTTTTTTAGCAAAAAATCGATTTTTTTTTGTCAAAAGTACATTTTTACAAAATGTTATTAAATAAAAAATTCCTACGTAGTTCTATAGCCAATAGTATATAGATTTTATTTTTTTTTGAATTTTTATTCTAGGTCTTATATTTCACGAGAAATTTGTCCACTACTGGAGGTGTTTTTTCAAAAAGATCATTTCGAAGATTGGCTCTTTTGCCGCCATTTTGTACAAAAATAATAATAAAGAAAATTTTCTATACTCAAATGTATGCTGAATAATCCCTCTAAAAAAAATTCCCATTCGATTTATTTGTACTCCCAAAAAAGTCGTCAAAGTTTGGCCTTGTTTTCGGCCGCTAGAGTGGTGTTACCCCTTAAAAAAAGAACTGTGTTGTTGAATCAAATATATCACGTACAGTACCGTTCATGGAAGTTCGGGCAAGCTGACAAATTGTATTAACTGTTTAGGAAAAAATTTTAAAATTATATAATATACATTTCTGTGAGGAATTATTAAAACTAACCTTTTCTGGAAGCCTTTTACCAATTTCCAGGTAGTATTTGTCTATTATAAGACCGTTATCATAAAATATATAATTATGTTGGAAATCCCCAATAATTACAGTGACAATAAAGCTTTATAATAATCCCTAGGAGAGTTGGGTGATTCACTCGTGTTACCTGGAAATATTCGTATACCCTTTATAAAGTATTATAACAATTGTAAACGCAGTTGTTCGCAAGAGATTGTTATTGCGAAAGTATCTGTGGTTGTACAAGTGAAAAATAAAATAATTTCGGTTTGACTGCTTAAAATGCCCCGTGGAAAGCCTCTAGCTGTTTCAAAACGATCTGCTATTATTACCTTGCATCAGGAAGGGTGCGCAGAAAGACGGATTGCGGATAAATTAAAAATAAAAAAATCTATAGTACATGATACTATAGTTCGATTTAAGACAACCGATTACGTGCAAGATCGTAATCGGCCAGGACCGTTACGAAAAACGACCCCTGCGGAAGATTTACGAATAAAAATAATTGGTATGCGCAATAGAAGACTAACAGCATCAGAAATTGCTGCAGAATTCAATAATGAGCGAGATTCCAAAGTTTCTGTGAGTACTGTGAAACGTCGGCTGAAAGAGGCTGGGTTGCATGGGCGAGTGGCTTGTTGAAAACCGTTACTCCGAAGAGGAAATAGGCTGAAACGACTGAAATGGGCACAAGCTCATAGAGATTGGACAGTGGATGATTTTAAAAACGTTTTGTGGACTGACGAATCCAAGTTTGAGGTTTTTCGAAATAGACGGAGAGCTTTCGTATGCAGATCAAGAGGGGAAAGAATGTTACGGGAGTGTACAGTTCCTACGGTCAAGCATGGAGGCGGATCTGTAATGGTTTGGGGTTGTTTTTCCTTAATCGGAACAAGGGACTTGCTCAAAATTGAGGGCATAATGAAAAAAGAAGAATATCAGAAAATCCTGGAGGAAATGCCATACCGTCAGGAGTCCGATTAATTGGTCGTGGATTTGAATTTATGCAGGACAATGACCCCAAACATAAATCTAGATTGTGCACAGATTACCTGCAGCAAGAAGAAAATGAAAGAACCCTAAAAATTGTGGAATGGCCGCCACAGTTCCCCGATCTGAACCCGATAGAGTTGTTATGGGAAGAATTAGACCGATGTGTTGGGAAAAAGTGTCCAAAATCGAAAGAACATTTGTGGATCATTCTCCAGGAGGTATGGACAAGCTTGCCCAATGAAACATTAGCAAAATTAGTGAATCGTATGCCGAGAATAGTGGCAGAAAATCGGATTTAAATTATTTGTATTACATTAACTTTTTCTTTTTAATAAATTTGTGTTTGAAAATATGTAAAATCATGTAAGTAAGTCTTAAATACATGGCCATCTAATATTTCTCTTATTTTCTTTGACTTCCGTACATTTTTTTGCTTGCGCGAACTTCCATGAACGGTAGTGTATATTAAATCAAACAGATACATTTTCAAATCAGGCTTGAGGTTATTTGTTTCAAAAGATCATATGTTTGAATCATGTACTGGCTTATGTTCGATTGAATCCACATGTTTCGATTTCATTAATGAACAAATTAGGTATGATGGGAGGTTTAATAGTTTCTGTCTTTCTGAACTTTATAGTTCTTTACAAACATACCAGATTTGTCAAACTTAAATTGAAATAACAAATTTCTAATAGGATACTCAATTTATAAGAAATCTTGCACCAGATGCGTATTCAACTGATACTTGGACATAAATGGATAAAATTTGCATAGTTACATGTGCAACATTAACATGAATCATTCGACCCGATGTTATTACACAAGATTTTTATTAATCGTTACAAAATACAGCGTTACCAACACTACGAACACTCCCAGCATCAAAGACAACGACGTAAAAATTGATAATGTATTAGCGTTCCAATTAAAATCAAAGTATATAAGCGCGTATGTGACTAACACTATCCAAACAAAACGAGAACATTTATTAATATCAAATAATATCTCTTGATTTACAACCAAAAATAAACTAATAAATAATCGCAAATTTATATGAAACGAGCAGCATCTGAGGATAATTCAATCTACGGTGCAAAGCCAAACGCTAAACGATATTTTAATATCTTGTTTCGGCGATTGCGGGGCGTCTTATAATTAAAACATTCGCAAATTGCTTTAACTATAACCGTAATTACACGTTGGGAAGGCTAAATCATTGGCCGATTTCGTGCTTGATGTTTTAGCAAGAGCAAAAAAGATCACGTTCCAACGACGGTCTAATTTATTAAATATTTTCACTTAATGATACCTAATTGCAGAAAGTTTTGGATCTCGTCAGATTTTTCGGTTACAAAATTGCGTTTCAAGTGACGAAAGATAGTGATTAGCAACAAGCGGTAATCATAGGGTTTGAAACAACTGTGGAAACATATCTAATGTTGCAGATATTTAACAGACAGTATTCACTTTGTGATTTCACGGAAGACTCTTAAGACGGTAAGTGTTTGAGCACGTATTATATTTTATTTCTGACCATTTATTTTGTGTAAACTGTTATGCGCCCGCCACTGGCTGTTGGCGCAAATTGAGCAACTAGTTATGTGAGATGGTGGTTGGTAAGCGGTGAGAAGAAAATAATAGGTAAATATGATAATGGATTTATATATTTTTACCATTGGATAACTAACGTTAAAATTTCTATATATAAGAAAAAAAAATGGTTACTACAGTTAGGTGAATATTAAAATTCCTGTTTGTATTATGGATTAGTGAAAATTACAAAAATTTCGCCGATATCGTTTTCAAGGCCAGTAACACCAATGTTAGCAGTTTAAATAAATTGCAATTCAATTCACCGCACATATAATAAGGCTTTGATCTTTTCCTTTTCATATTTTGTAACTAATTGTTAGTATATTTCCTCCTTTCTTGATATAACAGGTGTTTCAGCAACGGCAAGTGATACGACATGCTTGTATGCGTAAGTCCGTTGAGGTATCTGCTGTTCTATCTCCTACTCTTTTAGTGATAATACCTAGCACCCTTCTAGCACCTAACCATATAGTTATCCCTGTCACTCGTTCGCGATTCTCAAAATTCCTACGAGATTACCGAGGTAATAAGTTTCGTAAAATTCTTTGCAAGCAAAGGTAGTACAAGCGTTACTTGAATCTTTTGTACACACAACGTACAAGTTATTTTGTCGTTATGTCATCTTCATTGAAATAATTTATATATTGATATAAGATCGTTTTCGTAAATATACTGTAAAACTGACAATGGTTCTGTTGGAAACGAGGTTTGTTGCCTATTAAATAATAATTGAAAATGTTTCATTTCTTCATGCAGGTGTAGGCCATCAATATCTTTTTCTTTTTGAGCGTCATCACGAAGTTTTATATCAAGATCTTTGCAATGTTTTAACATTTCTGAATTGGATATATTAGAAATTTTGTATAGCAATCCAAACAAGTCACCGTAACAACGTGAACCGTCAAATCTGTCATCGGTTGGTTTGTTTATTTTGAAATGCAGATACAGTTCTAGGGTGAAGTTCTACTACGTGTCAGATATTATTCACGATATAACTCTACTCTCCAAGCTCGAGTTCGTTTATTTCAAATGATAATAATCAACTGGCGAAGGAAAGGAATAATATAAAATAATACACATGTAGTACAATTCCTTACAAGCATTTTTTTATCGTAAGACTAAACAATCAATAATGTATATCCTTCAGATTGTTTTGATTTCTGCTTATTCAGCTCGTGCCGCCTAACGGCTCGTTTTCCTTGTTGATTACGTGTCACCGATGTCGCCCTTTATATTGGCCGCCTGTGTGCAACGCACACTTCGCACATCCATACGGCACGGCCGCGTACCTAATTTTGATGTCATTTATACGTTGTTAAAATGTTGTTCAAATCAGGCTACAACTTCGAGACATCGAGATCTAACTTAGGCTAACTAGATCCACTTTACAAGTTCTTGGGAAATGTGAGTAATCTTGAAGAAACTTGAAGGAAATTTGTAAGATTTAATGTTCATCGTTTTTGTTTGCGATCACGTAGATCTTTAGGAAGGCCTTGATATCACTTTAACGTAATGGAGGAAGTTAATGATATTTTAGGGAACTGCAGTTTATTTACAAAAATAAAAGCACCACGTCACTACAAAATGCAGATTAATTTTCGGCATTATACTTATTCTTTATGTACTTTTGTTAGTTTATCAATAATGTTAATAAAGTTTTTCAAAAGATTGTGTATTTTTAACACATTCTTATCCTATGTGCTCATAACTGGATGCTTTCTTTTCCAAAAATTAACTTTGAAGCCTACACCGAAGAAATCTTGAAACGACATACTCTATAATGCTGTCAACATTAATTAAAAAACGGCACAAGAACCTTGTATGGATTAAAAAGAAGGAAACTAGATTACTTCTAGAATTCATAAAGAACATTATGCAAGAAATAGAATGTTCACATTTCTTTGTAACATGCTGCATAATTTTCTTGCCATAATTCTGACTCTTTCGCCATTAGATCTTTTTACGATCACTTTTCCCATAAATAGTGTAAAATAATGGCATTCAAAGTTTGAATTTATTCAACAATTTACCGGAAAATTATGTGGCGTTTGTTACAAATCTGCATACATATGTTGTTGTAGTGCCGGTCCATGTATACCAACAAACGTTAGTCGTAGTTTAAATATCACTCATGACCTTTGCTAGTATGCAGTAAACTATCGCGGTTATGTTATACGATTCAATAGGCACGTAAATAACGTTTTATGTCTTCTATACGAGTTTTAAAATGTACATGTTTGCAAATGCGTAGACACTTGTTCAACATATGGAAGTATGGAGTGAATTCAAGAAACTAGAACGCGCTTGTAAATCGTGTAAAATATATTTTCGTATGTTTGTGTGAGTTGGTAGTGTATATGTACGTGTATAAAAATCAGTACGTTCCACAATGATTAAAAAGTACCTAGAGGGTAGGCCAGTAATACTTATGGTATTTCTACGATAAAATTACATATTTCCTCGGGATCCTGTTCACTTGAATGTTTATTGATTGGGCACAGTAATAGAATCCGTGTCATTGACAACTTTGCATACAGCACAAATGACATTCGACCTCTTGACCTATATTTTCCTTTGACAGGTAAATGTACACCAACATCGGTTTTTCTAGTATTGTTTTCGATGGCATTTCAGAAGGAAAGGTATTTTACGGAAGTCCAAGTTCAGAGCCAAAGGATTGATCACAGATAGGATTTTTATATTTTGGTAGTCTATCACTTACTACGTTGAAGGCATCAGTACCATTAACACCGTCTTCGTTATTCTCCTTATTATTCATATCAAATCCTCAACTTCTGAAATGCGTTGATTGCTTATTACGTTAGTCTCTTGTACATCGTCCTCAAATTCCGCTTCATGGAGAGCCTCGTTACGAAAATAATCATTTCGATCATTGTCGTCATCCAGATTATCATCGTCAGATTCTTTCTTCTGGAGGAGCGTAGGGTAAACGCACCAATTGTTGGCAGGTACCTGCTTATTGGCATTGATGTTCAATTTTATATTCTTTTGTAATCAGATATTCTGATGGATAGAAGTATTGTATATCTCTTGAAGTTGTTTTGTCGTAACTTTATCAGTGGCAGTTGTTGTGAACTATTGGAACGTATGGGTCCTACTGCTGAAGATAAGTTTCTTGTTATTTTGTTAAGGTGTGCGGTTTTCTGGGTAAGCATTTGAACTTGTAATTATAAGTTTGTTTGTGATGATTCATGTACTCTACCTTTGGTGACGTCAGTCGAATAACTTCCTTACAAAATAAATTAAATATTAACACTTTGGAGGTTATTTTCTAGGGTGCCAATGACTGCCTCTGAAAAATAGCAATGTTCTAATTATTGGCATAGTCGAATACCTGAAAATGTAACATGTGCCAGCAGTAGTGTTTCAGAAAATAGGAAATAGGAATTGGTTTAAAGGCATAGAGGAGTATCTTAAAGAAAATAACCATTTCGACATTTTACAAGAAAATGCAAAAATTTGCATTTAAAAATAAAAATAAATCTGTTTTTGAGAGTAACCCCTAATTTTCAAACAATAATTTAGATGCATATATTGTCTTTATTGCACTGCAATTTGTAGATTCCTCTAATTTGTGACTTCGGAAACTGATCTTTGTTTGAACATATACGCTGTTCAATCTTCCTCATTATTTTGCATCTAACTCCAGGACTCCCTTTTCAGTTAGTCAGTCACTCCAGCTGTTCCTTTTTTTGGAGTTATTGTCTTTTCTCTTTACACCACTTGTCCCTGTCTGGATTTCCCTTTTTTGGTGACGCTTTAATACGTTCTTTACACGCAAAATATTTCCAGTTTTCTGTTGCGGATGATGGTGCGAAGGTGTTATTCGTACAATGTTGAAGAAACAAATTCCGCAATACACTGTATGTTTTTGGCATAAATTAAATTATTGGTTTTTAGATAAAAAAGATTCATTTGATTACTTTCGCAAATAACATGTATTTCCTTTTTTTTAAGCTTGCAAAGGACGTTATCCTTCAAAGGTGTTTATTTAATTATATTACAAATATTATCGTGCATACAATAGGAGAAATAACTGCAAAAATTATTGCGGAATTGTTCAACAATTCCAGGTATTTACGGGTCAAATACGCTATATAAATTCTGCACGTTTTTCCCTAACACCAACGCGATGTATAGGTTACAAATACTCGATAAATCTACGCTACAGTACATACATATTATACGTATCGTTTCTGTTCGCAAACATAAAGCGCATGTCCTGTTCGGTTAGAAACCGAATAAAGCAATAAGTGTCAGCCGCTAGGAGAACGTAGGTGGCGCTGTGATATACGTCTGGCGGTCAAAATGATTGTTTATATGGAGAATGGTCAATGTTAAGCCGTACACATTTATAATTTTTCTTTATTTGATTTGTGTTGGGTGACTTTTTCGTAATCTTAATAATTTTAGATTGTAGAAGAGTTTTAGTTTTAAAAGGAGAGCAAACGTAGATTTTTTTCTTAGCAGGGGGAGGAGGTACCTACCTCACGATTGTACCCCTTTAAACCGAAGAAAAGCAGCTAAAAAGAAATACGTGTCTAATATTTTTCAATATATTACATCCTTGTTATCAAAATCGGAGGGGGACACTTGCCTACGTTAGAACCAGTAGTAGCTTCCGAGATAGGTTTGATAACAAAACAAAAAAGGAAAACACGCAGAGTGTAACGGGTTGTCAGCAGAAAGTGTTGAATGGAAAATCGAGGCATTCATAGAAGAAGAAATTTAAGATCTCAGAAATAGTCCCATACATAAAAGAGAAGAGAAATCAGATGCAAATAATTATAGGCCCATTGGAATAATACTGACTATTTCTCAAATCTTCGAGATTGTAATCGAGGTTAGAAAAACAAGCTTCTTTGAAAAACCCCAAACGCTAAGACCTAATCAACATGGATACAGAAGGAGTAAGTCAACAACTACAGCTATTATAGATCTGGTGGAAGAGGTGACAACAGCATTCAGTGAAGGAGATAATCTCGTGCTAATCTGTTGTGATTTAACAAAAGCCCTCAACTGTATAGACCATGAGCTGTTGATGGAAAAGTTATATTACTACGGAATAAGAGGAACAAAAAGACATTATCGAGAACACCATGTTTTTTTTTTTATTTTTCATGTTGGTTACAAGTACATCCGACAGTTAAATCGTGCTTAAATCATATCAATATATTTCAAATTATGTTTGAAAGCGTGGTAATCTAAGTCAGTAATAATAAAGCTAGCAGAATAAAAAAATTATTTCCTAGTAAAAGTAAAACAAGAATTTAGAAAACAAATATGATAAATCCTCAAAGTGATCTCCTTCAATACAAATCCTTTCTCATCGTTTCATGTTATTAAATGCGCTGATGAGATGTTGTGGCGTTACCGTGTCACAAACATTTTGAATTGCTTCGGTAGATTCTTGTATTGTGTTTGAATTATTTCTAAAAACTGTATATTTTAGGCATGGAAAAATAAAATAATCTCAAGTAATTAGATCAGCAGATCACGGGGGAAAAATCTACTACATGGTTATCAAAATATTCATGTAAGAGATTCATTGTTTGTAGTGTTTTATGATCTGTGACATTGTCTTGTTGGAAATCTCCATCCATGGTTTGGAAAAAGTTGCAATCAATTATTATAATAGCTTTCTCCGTTTACCGTTTAATAGAAGAAAAATGGACCAATAATTCTTCTTCGTGGAGCTGCTATCCAAACGTCAACTTTTTCAGAATGCAATGGTTTCTGTATCATGTATCATCACATAAGGGTTTTCACTGGACCATAAACGCTTCGTCTGAGAAGAATTTGTCAAGGATATTATGATCATTCATGTGATTTTCAAATCAAATGCAGTATGGGCTTGAGTTCTTGCAATATTTTTTCTAAGAACATGCTGATAAATTAGTTTCCTGGAAAGCTTTTTGACCTTTTAAGTGAAGGATCTATACGCTTCCTTCCACTACCAGGTTTGAGACTTACTGGACGAAATTTAGCAACACAGCGCATAATTTGTTGATTTAAACCAAAATATTATACTGGAAAATGTGGAACCTGAAGAGAAATTTATTCATACATAGTTGTATAGAGTAAGACACTTCCTATTATAGAGCAAGACCACTTCCTATTCTGTTGCTTTTGTCCATTACGAAAATAGCCTTAAATGGTAGATGTGCTTCAAAATTCATAACATACGTCAATAACCAAAAGTAATTTGGATTGTCAAATTTATCAATAAGACAACCCATTACATATATACGTCAATGAAAAAGCCAAAACAGCAATGAAATTCGTTAATTTTAATGGCAAATTTTCAGGTGTATCAACCCAATCAGTACTTCTCGATCATACTGTACACAGAAAGTATCAGTATCAACCTAAAAGTGTATTGCAATATTATTTAAACAAAAATTTCTGAAAGATAAAAAATTTTATCAAAATAAACGATCTTTTTATAAAAAATTTAAATATGTTTCATGTGTATCCATTAAAATTTTATGCTGTATAAAAAGAAATCGTCAAGACTTTCTTGGAAAACTATCTCGTATGTAAACCTAATACACACATTAGCGTACATACATAGGTACATGTTAACAATGACGACCCGTAATATGGTCGACAATTTCCAGGAATCTTTTTTAAACCACGTGCAATTGTCCAATACATTGTATGTGCATACATAGATATATGTAACTGAACGATAAGCTTCCCAGAAATTTTTGGAAAAATCAAATTAGGTCATAGAGAAGCAAGCACCGATATTATGTACCACTTACATACATAGATGTTATCGTGAATATATATACTGGAGAAGGCTATGATTCGATGTGAAATTCTAAAGAGTGCAGAAATTTGAGCCCTGATTGGTTATTTTACTTCAGCCAAACAGGAAGCAGATCTTGAATTTTTTGCAGGTTGTGCTTTGTTGATGGTTCGACGAAAGTAAATATAAACAAATATTCGATATACAAACAAGTTGGTAGTACGTGAATGAGTAAATTATGTTTTTCTAGTTATAGATTATAAAATAAACATCAAAGGTTATGTTTATAAGGTTACTGGTTTTGTGATTATTGAATATATCATATTGTCGTAGTTTTGTTTATTGGTATCTATATTGGCTTAATACAATGTTATCTCTCGGATTTTTCCTTGGTTATCAAGAACCTTTTTTACACCGAGAAAAATCGAAAAAACCGAAAGAAATGTTTACAAAGTCGTTTGTGTCAGTTGATGTTAGTGCTTCTGTAAGAATGGAAAATATCTAATATCGAGCCGTTACTAAATTCTTCAATTTGAAGCTTCAGAAATCCATCGACCGTTGCCCACAAGTAATCACCGTCGAAATCGTCCCAGGCCTTCTGAAAAGAACGCTTCAGACTCTCAAAGTCAGGCGTAAGCATTGTTGGCACACCCTGGATTTGGGGCAATTAATTGATTTAATAATTATATTAATTAAGGGTTACTAAATATTTTTCTTGGTGTAATAATTTCCATACCAAACAAATTTAAATAGTTGTTTTTAAGGTATAAAAACGCTAATATATTAGTTTTAAAACCTTGAAGATGTTAAAAAACAAACATCTCTGAATTAAAATCTTTTATTAAGGACAACAATTATGAACATTATAATCGTTTTACACATTACAATCTCACTTATTTAAAGCTGATTATTTATATTATTATCAAGTGTGTATTGCTACTGTGTACTATGCTAAGTTACTATCTAGTTTCTTCTTTGACGTACACCATCAAGTCCGCTTGTTTCTTCAACTTCTTTCCGTACTTATTTATTACAGGTACTACAGCTATATTAATGTTTATTTAATCACGGTATTTATAATGGAAGAGTAAACAATTACTTGTAGACATTATACTTACATAGAACGTTCTCTATTATTTATTTGCGTTTCCTAGATGGCTGCTTATAATTTAAACTGAAGAACAATAACAACAATAAATGTTTTACTGGCTATTATAACAATAATCTAAGCGATGTAATTTAATGACCATGTTAAGAACAGCGCATGTATTAATCATAGAAGGCTAATAATAGTCACACATAAAAAGTCATGCTAGGAAACAATATTTTAGAATTATTTTGATAATTCCTGAGAGTTTTTAGTTGCTCAAGGAAGAATAATGTTTAACAGGTAGATTAGAGATACTAGGAATTTATTACCACTTGGCTTTTTTGTTAAAAAAATATATCCGGATATAACGAAGTTCGGATATAACGAACGGACGTGATTTCACATTATTAAAAAATATAGAAATACTATTGTCGAAACATAAAAAAAATTAACAATGATGCAATCTTCGCCCTTTTCGGAAACCATTTACCCATCGTAGTCCATTGTTTAGACTGTGCCTTTGCTTCAGGAGTGTACTGGTGTATCTAAGTTTTATTTGTAGTTATTAATCAACGCCAAAACTCCAACTTATTTTGTCTGAATGTTCATTCAAATGCGTTTTTAGTCCTGAAGGAGTAAACATGGCACCCAACGCGGGGTTAACTTTTTCATGTCCAAATCTTCAGTCAACATATGACAAATACGTTCTTTCGAGATGCCCACAGCCTCTGCTATCTCTCTAACCGCAATTTGACGGTCATCTAGCACCGTTTGGTGAAGTTTTCCGATGTTCGTCGTCAATCTAGCTGGTACTACCACGTTTAAATTCAATTGTCCAAAATTTCACTGTAGCAAATGATAAAACGATTGTCATTTGTCACTGGTTGGTATTTAGTATTGATTAATAGGTAAAACAATGTTTCTGTTCGATTTGTTAAGCTTCCCTGCTTCTGAAACACCCTATACATATATACTCACAAAAAGTATCGCATAGTTTCAAAAATAGGAAAAAAGATAAAAATTAGATATAATTTCTTAACAGAACAGTTTTGTATACGTGCATGGTCTCCTTTAGATTTGTCAATTATCTAATTCCATATTGTAAACCTTTTTTTTTATTGAAAGAAAAAAAATGCACAAAAGGGAGATAACGGGATAGATTTTATTTTTATTATTTGCGTTTTAAAAATGGTTCTGTACAGTTCGTTTGTTTGCTTTTCCATTAAGGATGTGTATTAAAGTAATCAGATTAAAAAATGAATAATTTAACACCAGAACGAGCAGCCCAAATCGTAGCATTGATTGAAGGTGGAAGATCTCAACAATATGTAGCTGAAGTTATAGGAATCAACTAAACTAGAAATTAAAATAGAGGGCCAATTCTAGGACGTCCAAGGTGCATCACACCTGTAGATAAGCATTATTTCCTGCAGACTTTGCGTGAACGCCATGTTACATCCCGGCAACTTTTCTACAGAGTCCATAATATCCAAATCTATGTAAATTCGGTTAGGAATAGATTAAAGGAAGTTGGAATTAGAGCCAGAGTGGTTGTTACAGCTCCATTGTTAATCAGGGAACATCGTGTGGTACGTTTAAAGTTCGCAAGAGAGCATGTTAATTGGATTATTAATGACTGGGCTAATATCCTTTTTACGGATGAGTACAGATTTTCAATTTTTAAATCTGATAAACGCATTCCAGTCTACAAACGCGAAGGTGAGCGATTTGCTCAGTGCAACATAAGAGGAGAGCCAGAAATTTTGGAGATGGCTCCATTATAATATGGGAAGGTATCACTCAAACTTTATTTACAACGTCAGAAATTATTAAAAATAAAATTAATAAAAATCAGTTGATACAACTTTTCTGATTTTTTCTTGAAGAACTGTCGAACCAGACAAGTAAATAAGTTGACTAAAAATCGTATGTATGCGGTAGCCCTGTTATTCTCTTAAATTCAAAAAACATTTTTTGTAATTAATTTATCGGTTTTCTGACGTTTTTGGCTCGCTAGGTCTCCGGACCTTAGCCTATTTAATTATTTTTTATGGGGCTACTTGAAAGAGAGGATGTATTCGCACCACACACCATTTCAATATATTGAGGATTTGGCGAGATTAATTAGGGAAACAATGCAGGAATAACTCCTGTCATGGTTAGAAATATATTGAAGGAATTTTTTGCAAGAACAACTATCTGTATGGAGAGGGAAGGTGGATATGTCAAGGAAAATGTGCAATGAAAATAAACTAAAAATCCATTTGGGTTTAAATTTTCTTTAAAGATAATTTAATCTTTTTGATTTATGTTCAATAAGAAAACGATTTGTTAAAGATATAAGCATGGATTTTATTCAAAGATACTTCAATTTTCGATCACCTTGTACCTTGTAAAAGAAGTTTACGTAGCTTAATCATGTATTTTGAGAAAGCAGAACTTTTTGCAAAGAGTAACTTATATCCATAAAATTGATAATAAAAAAGTTTCTTAAATATAGAGAACTTAAGCGGACACACTGTATATATCGCATTTTCCAGCATCAATTTCCCAACCCTAAACATCAAATGATATCATCCTCCTCCAATAACATTGTACTCTCATCGATTTTCCCCAGAGTCCGGTCTGAAAGCAACATCCTCTTAAATAAGCTCTTGATTATTGTTTCATGTAATTATTATTCACGAACCATCACCATGTTACAACCAGCATCGCATACAAAAAAATCTAAACCCGAATGACCTTCGGCTAAAACGTCCGCCTCACAAACAAACAACTAAAAGATCTGCCATCCTCACAAAAACTAATCATCCGGTGCAACTAAATCATCTAACAGAAGCGCATCCAGTGCTGGCTGCAATCGTCTTAATTCTCGTCTGTTTTCTTTTTTCGTCTTGCTGCGTTTACGAAGGCCTAATTGATGCAGTTTTTCGGTTAGAAGTTGATCGCTTTAACAGGGACAAGACAAATATGGAGAACATTGGATTTAAATTTATAGCGATGAGAAAGTGTATGTGTTTGAATAATACGATTTTTGTTTTTAGAATTCGCTTGCTTTCTTTTTTGTAATTTAAATATTTTAGTCCTTTTGGTTCTTACTTACGTTCGACAATTAGAATCGTATAAGAACTCTTATTAGAGCTATAAAAATACACTGTCTGCAAATGGAATTGGTCCCTTCATGGGGTAATCATGACCGGCTCGGTGTTCGAACGGTTAGCATATTTGCCATTCGATCCGAACAACGCGGGTTCAAATCCGGCCGGGTTGATTTTTAATTAAAAAAATAAAGATCGCAGTATGCCTTTTTCTCGGATAAAGAAGTAAAACCGTAGGCCTCGTGCCCATACAATGTTTGGCACGTTAAAAATCCCTACGTGAGGTTGGAACATCTCTGGATTCGGTAAAATTCTAGTAGGGTTGGCTAATGATCCAGTAATCGATGCCTAGAAGTGTTAGGTTATGGAATGTACCTCCCATAACCTGACACTTTCGCTCAATAATACAACAACAATAACAACGACGTCCATTTCAATGGGGTGCAATTTACCCAACCCCAGCAAATTTTCTAGGTCTATATTTTTCAAGACTAGCCATTTTGTTTTTAATTTTATATCGTAAGTATTAGGGTTTATCGATTTTGAAAAATCCTACGTAATATCGTTAAGAAACATTTGTAACATGAAGATATGGTCGTAAAATCGCATGTTTTTGTTAATTACATTGCAATAAATAACTTGCCAAGACCTACACTATGCTGACAAGTCGTGTCAATTGATTTTTAGATAATATAATTTGATTAACTTCTCCTAATACAGGAAATCGCTTTTTGATGACCTGAACCAACGCAATTTATCGATAAAAATCATCATTTTGACGGATTACAACATGTACAATTCACTAATCCCATGTAAGATCTAAAATTATATCTTCAAAACATAATTTTCGGTTTCTTGAGTATACAGCGATCATCCTATTAATTTCTCTACTATTCAAAAAGCACACCGAACTTGTGTATACATGCAAGAGTTTCCTATGCGCTGATCTTGGCAGAGAATCAACTCGCAACGTTTGCCAAACGATACGTCCGTCAAAAGACGCTGCACACGGCCATTAATCTCTTACGATTTTCGAGTTTTATACGATTGTCGCCCGTTTTATTGTTGTTGTTGCTGTCGTCTTAGTCGTCCGCGCCAAACCCAGATTCATGCGAGTTTACAACCGCTTTTACGATTACATCTCTTAGACTGCCTTTTTCTATGTAATCTTTCCACTCCTTGCGCAACGCCTTTGTAAAGACCACCCTGTAAATTCTGAGTGAAGCAACAAGTCTAAAATAACAGCGACATGTGCGAGTTGCGTGAAATTTGCCCAGAAGGACGGCTTATTTTGCCTGGTTCCGACTTTGATGGATGGTATTAATGTTAAATGTTTGACAGTCTCCTTTTAAATAAATATACAATATAGGACACCATAACTGGAAACATTTTGACTATCAAATGATAAAAGTGGCTTTAAAATTTCACAGACAATCACATAAGTTAGTTAAAAGTTACTCCATTTGTTTTCTTCGTTTTCTTAAAGGCCTCGTCATTTTCGATTACACAATTTTTACGACGTTGAGGCTGCTGGTAACTCGAAAGAATGGTCAGATCAAATAAATCATGGTGACTAATCAGAACACGGTGCGTATGGTAGTGCGTGTCCCCGTTGCGGGCAATTTAAAAATAGGTTGTTTTCGTTAGATGAATAATGCATAGAGCGGAGCTGTCGCTTGCAGAAAAAGAGTTTGTTTTGTCGATTTGTCTCTTGTAATTGTGGGAAGTAGAGAATCACATCTGTACGATCGGAAAAGAATTATTATTGTCGAGTAATTGGCTTTGTTGAAATCGATTGAAAATTTTTTTGGATCCAATTATTTATTTAAGCAGAAAATAGTTATTTTGTCTTCATGAGAATATATACACTGCGCAGCAAAATTATCAAATGAATTCGTTAAATTTGAAGCAAAGATAAATGCTTTGTTTCCTTTAAGTCAAATGTTGAAAATTGTTAATCGACCTTTTGAAAATAATCAAATCTATGGATACATTCTTTCTGTACATTGCGAATGACTTCAGGACTAATTCGATCCATTTCATACCTAATTCTATTTCCCAATTTTTCCAGATTTTGTAGTTTATCAACATAGATCTTTGATTTTAAATATCCCCTAAGAAAAAGTCAAGGGACGTAAGATTTGGAGACCTGGGAGGCCACTCTATTGGTTCTCGTCTATCAATTCACCTCCGAGGAAAGCAGTTGTTTGTTGTTCTTTTTTGTTGTTCTTGCTGAAACCAAATATAGTCATTTGGTAAGATCATCTTCATTTGGAACAACTTCTGCAAGAGCAAAGAATCCAAATATCGCTGCCCTGTGAGAAAGCCTCAATGATTCTATTGTCAACTATCCCTGCCCGATGGTGTTGAGTATGTACTTCGCTAATCCAGTGAGGATTCTCTCTACTCTAGTACCTGCAATTTTGTCGATTCCAATTAAGCAAAATGAAGCTACGTTAGAAAAGAGAATTTGGCAAACGAAGCGTGGATTACGGTTGCTTAAATCCTGCATTATTTTATAAAACTGCATTCGGCTTTCAGGGTCATCTTCATTGAGGTCTTACAGTAGTTGTATTTTGTAAGGATGGTATTTTTATGTTTTTAATGCACGTAATACTGATCGCTGTGAAACTTCATTGTTTGTGGCAATTGATCGAGGCTTCTCATCCACACTTAACAAAATATCAAGTTTCACATCTTCATCCATTTTCTTAGTACGTCTCGCATTTGAAATGTGTTCGATATGCCCAGTGTCTCTAAATTTTCTCTCGATTTTACTCACTGCGAATAGGCTACTATTTCTATCTGGATATTCCGCAGCATTAAACAAATTGCACACTTCTTGCCGAGTTCTGGTTTTATCTCTGCATCCAACAAGAATTAAATTTTCTAAACGCTGGCTTTCACTTAAAGGATCCATATTTAGTTTCCAAAATTTTTGTTTTATTCAGAATAATAAGTATTTGACAAATGACAAAAAACTTTCTGCTAGACTTTTTGCTAGTAGTAAAATTTATGAACAGGTGGATAGCATTTCGAATATTTGATTTATAGGGAACAATCATTTCATTTCTTCAATATTTTGTCTTTCCTTTACGTAATTAATAAATTTGTTTTCCATTCTTTAAATGATTTTTATTCCAAAATTTTGTTATGTGAAGTGATGGTCCCAACTATCAAAATCGAAAAGATCGGGAGATGTCATTTAAAAAAATTTTCGATTACGTCATTACTTGAAAACCAGGAATGGGGAGAACTTAAAATTGATGCAAATATGTTTATTTTTAAAAAATAAAATTGATCTGTCCCAACATTTCTTCGAAAAACCAATCGCTTCAAAATTAGCGAACTTATTCATTAATTTTAAATATATAAGTTCGCACAGTAGTTATTTATAGAGCGGGCCAAGAGCGCCACGCGCCAGGTTCGCAATCAGGCTGCCGGGCGCATATATGTATGTAAACCTAGGTAATTTAAATATGTAATTATTAGGACGAGGACCAAAACCACTGTCTATTACGTCGTGAAGACGCGCAAATATACACCTGCAGTTTGGGTGTTCGTTGATAAATAGGGTGTTGTTCACAGTGGGCCACTTCAAAAAAAAAGTTCATTCATCGACGGCTACGAACTAACAGCGTGCTTATTCATTTACGGATGACGCGCTCTATTCATCAACAAATGACGAATCTGCAGATGTTACGTTTGCACCACTTCGTGGCATACTAGAAACAAGCGTCGGTGTGCTCGCTTTAGTGATTATGTCTAACGTAACTATTAAAAATAAAACGGCCATTACCTACGAAAGTTAATAAATTTCTTAGTGAATTTGTGGATTTACACTACAATGGGAGTACAATTTTCTGTAAAGTTTGTAAAAAGAAACTACTGTGCTGGAGCAAACGTGATTGTGAAAGACATATAAATAGCGCACACCACAGAAATAAAAGAAATGGTGTGTCACAACAACGTCAATTTCAATTAGAATTGCTTTTAACGTTTATGGTATGTGGTCTACCACTTCGTATACTTGATAAAAAGGCATTTCGAAAATTCTGGGGTACATACAATACCGAGTGGATACTACCATCTCGGACAGCGTTACGGAGAGATATTCCACGAATACGTGAGGACATTGAAAATCGAATTAAAGCCGAATTAAAAGATAAACAGCTGTGGCTATGTCTTGATGAGACGACAGATTGCAAAAAAAATTCTATTTTGAATATAATAGTGCGCGTATTAGATCCTATTAAACCAAATTTTGCAATTCTATTAGCCAGCAGAAGATTAAAAATTTCAAGTGTCAACCAGTCAACTGTTGTTGTTCATGAGCGATGGTGCAGCAACAATGTGTAGTGTAGGCCGTTCCCTTAAAGAAAAGTGTGAAGGACTTTTACATGTTATGTGTAAAGTCCATGCTTTACATCTTGTGGCACAAACTATTCGAGAGTGTTACCCGGAGGTGGATGCATTAATAGCAAACACAAAAAAAGTGTTTCTCAAAAGTCCTAAGAGGACTAGGGCATTCCACAGGTTATGCCCTGGTATTCGAGAACCACCACAGCCCATTCTTACGCGTTGGGGAACGTGGTTAAAAGCCGCTTTTTATTATAATGAACATTTTCAAGAAGTCAAATCCGTTATTTTGCAATTCGTCCCTGCCGAAGCTAGAGCTATTAGGATGAGCCAGAAGGGATTTCTCGATATTTCTGTTGAAACACATCTAAAGAATATTAGCAACAATTACAAAGGGTTAGTAGACGCGATAGAAAATTTGCAAAATTCTGGATTGTCGTTGGTAGCATCAGTGCAAGTCGTGGACGAAGTTAGTACATTGTTACACAGTATAAACGATGCAACAAGTGGACGAGTTTTAGCTAAGTTCGATAGTGTTTTAAAAAAGAATCCGGACTACACGAGATTAAGACAAATGTGCGATGGGGCATCTGCAGATTTCTTGACTAAGTCTAAAGATTATTTTAATTACGCCTGTCTTACTTCGGTAGACGTGGAACGGTCGTTTTCGAAATATAAGAACATTTTTTCGTCTCGGCGAACATCCTTCACCGAGCAAATGTGGAAACTTATCTGATGGTGCAACTTTTTAAACAAGCCTATCCGCATTATTAAGAAGGATAGAATTTATTTATTATATCTTTATTTACAGTTACATTATTAAGTACAACAGAATAAAAAAAGCGTTCAGTTTCTCAGTTATTTCCTATTACATCCCATTTACAACGCATACCGTTTTCAATCAAATAAAAAATCATAATGAAAATAAAAACACCTCAGCGTGTACATATATATATATATATATATATATATATATATATATATATATATATATCCGCTCTAATTACTAAACATTATTATTGCGTCAGCTTTTATTTTTTTACTCTTGTGTATTAATTTCGAAATATCACATATCTGCTGTGACTCACATATACGCTATTTACAATAAGCGGCCGTTGCGCCTGATTCCGATTCTGTTGGATGGCGCAATTTGGCCCGCTCTAGTTATTTATTTAGGGACCTTTTGAAATCCTCTCTAGGATCTACAAGATCACCAGCTGTCTGTTGAATCCATTACTTTATGTAGGATAAAGTTACATTTTTTATTTTTCAATTAAAGGCCCAAACTTAGAGCTTTTTAGTCGAACATTATTTTTAAGCATTTTCAAAACGTTTTGATAATTAACATTTATAGTGTTAGTTATAACACTGTAAGAAAAAAATAATTACACAGACAACAAATATGAACAATTGGTATTGAAATAAAGTTTGGTAAATCTTATCTACTTATCAGCGTGGACCTAGCCATTGAGAATTGCTGGCCGCGCTGAGTTACCATCTTCTTAAGTACACAAGGTTATTCGCCATGCGAGTGATAACTCGAATAACAACAGCACAAGGGTTAAACAAAGTTACTACACACAAATGCACGTAAACGAAATGATAAACATTGACCAAAATCGGTGTTTGCTGATACAGAACAAGGAAATATTCATATTGCCGGAAATGAATAGGAACTTCATAAAATTTGACAGGTTAAGCTCCACAGCGAGTCATCGGTCTTATCTACCTGTCCGTAGCAAGATATATAATCATTTAAATCAGTGGTTCTCAATCTTTTAGTATTGGCGACCCAGTTTTCAATCACAATTCTCATCGCCCGCTCATGCAATAATTTTCACTAAAATCGTGCTAGTTTATATTTAATTATATTTTGGCGTTAAAGCTATACAACGACCTCAATTACAAACCTTAAAAATTACCACGAACAGGTAATTTTATTGATATTAGGCAACATCGATCCGCTGCATTGGTAAAACCAGAATCTAAGTCTCTCTATTACTCTTGAAGAAGAAAGGCCAGGAGCCTTTCTTTTTCATTTTTCGCGTCATTTGCTCAAAAATTTTGGCAGCGGACAGCATGAAACCTAATAAACTTAAACCACATTTGGAAACCCTTCATAGTGAGTACTTTAACAAACCTCGAGAATTCTTCGAATTAAAACTAAAATCATTTGAAAAGCAAAAATCATTTTTTAAAACAACTTTGCTGCTGAAAAGCTATACTTGCTTCTTACAAGGTCTCATATAAAAGACCCTGATGTAAAAAGCCTCACACCATTGGTGAACAGCTTATTCTACCAGCTGCAATTGAGATTGTAGGAACTATGTTTGGAGATAATTTTACCAAACAATTGCAGTCCATACCATTATCAAATGATACCGTCGCCCGTGGAATTGGTGATATAGCTGAAGATGTATAGTATCAGCTTTTCGGGAAGTTACCTGACAAATTCTTTTCAATTCAGCATGATGAGGTAACAGCTAGCAATAAAGATGCTCATTTAATTGCCTATGTTCGATGTTGTGATGTCAGCAGTAGAAGAACTATTTTTCTGCAATCCAATAGAACTCAAAGCAACAACACTTTCACTATTTGCTATCTTAAATGATTTTGTAAACGATAAAAACAGAGTGGAAAAATTGCGTCGGAATATGCACCGATGGTGCTCGTACAATGTATGGAAGATTCCAAAGTATATAAGCACTTGAGAAACAAAAATCTCCACAGTGCATCTGGACACATCGCATGATTCACAGAGAAGCTTTGACTTCCAAAGAAACGATTCCTGGTCTAACGACGGTCGTAATCGTAGTATATTATATAAAAATGAAATCCCTAAATTCAAGAATCTTTTCTGCACTTTGTAAAGACATGAATGCAGTATATTCATCGTTACTATTTTATTGCGAGACAAGATGGTTATCACGTGGGAGATTTTTGCAACGGGTTTATGAATTAAACGATGAAATCGCAATTTTTCTAGAAAAGGAAAACCGACCGCAAGCCGAGAAGTTTCGAGATGATTTATCTGTGATGAAATTGAGGTACTTGGTGGATGTATCCGAGAAATTAAATACCATAAATCTTCAACCCCAAGGAGCAAACACACATATGTTGGATACGAATGATAAAGTAAATGCTTTTTGCAGAGAAATGGAATTGTGGAGCAGACATGTAAAGTAAAAAAACCTAGCAGTGTTTGCAAATGTGAAGGAATGTGTTAAAACTTACAAAGCTGAAGAACGACATGTGAAAGTTGTTTTTGTAACCAATGAAAACTTGGTAGGAAGGTACGAGTGGGTTAGGGACCCATTTCAAGATACTCCCAAAGGTCTTTCAACTGCTGAAGAATAAATCTTCATGATATTTTTTCTTATTTTCGATATGCTCGCGCCCCCCATTTAATGTATCACGCCCCGCATAGGTTGAGAATCACTGATTTAACTAACAAATTGGAATCATTGTCAAGACGAGAGTTTGCTTTCGAACTTAAACAGATGTTCTGATAAAGATTTCCTTCAATTTACATTGCAATATTTACAACTGCAGTGCTTGGATGTTGTTTAACAAATGCATTTAAAGAAAATAATGTTGACGAATCTGAGTGATTCTTCAAATAGACGGTATCTTGTACAAAAAGTTGGTACGTTTCTTTATCACGTGTTCTATTGATCAAAAACTTTTTGAAATTTTATTAGTAATGGAAGTATAATTTTTTTAGCTTAACGAAGAAAAAGGGTTCCTTTTTGAAAATCATAGCATAGAGTTTTCCGAACTACTTTGTTGGTAATAGTAATTCTACATTTCTTGTTCATGTCCATAAACAAGCATTAAAAGCTCTATCTTCAGCCATCTTTTAAAAGCGGTCACCTCTAAAAACGGCCAGCTTTTCAAATTTACAAAACCAATTATATGGAATACACGTAATAATGACCCTCCTAATAATGGGCACCTCCATAAAACGGCCACGGCCATTTCCATGAAAATTTTCTTGCGAAAATACCTGCAATTTTACCTCTCATTATCGGCCAATTCTGAAAAACGGTATTCGGCTTATCCACCTCAAAGACCTCAAAGATATGCCGCCTTCCCGTAATTGACTATTCATTCAATTTAATACAGATGGAACGATTTAAGCACATTAGTCTCATAGATTATGAATTAGTTTATGTTCGACTGTGCTTTTGTAACGATCATATCGTTAAAAAGAAAACGTTTGTCTCCTAAAGACAAAATTGATATTATTGTGGAAAGTGAAAAGTTCAGTACCAGTGCTAGAAAGTTGGAAGAACACAAGTTAATGAAATTATAAAAAACAAATCCGACTTAAAGAAGCGCTTTGAAGAAGGTTCCAATTTAGAGCAGAAGAGAAAGTTTCCCAAAACCGAAGGATCTGGTTCTTTAATAAAGGAAAAAGCTTTAGAAGTAGCCGAAAATTTAAAACTGACGAGATTTCAAGCTTCAAATGGATGGCTAGAAAAATTTTGTAAAAGACGCAATGTAGCCTTTAAAACAATTTGTGGTGAGTCGGCTGATGTTGACTTGGACAATGTTGAAGCCAGGAAATCAAAGCTACAAGTAATATTGAAGGACTATTCACCAAAAAATGTGTACAATGCTGATGAAACCGGACTTTTTTATCTTGCAATGCCCAACAAAACGTTCGCTCTAAAAGACAATAAATGTGCCGGTAAAAAAACTGCAAAACAAAGATTAACAATTTCATTTTACGCAAATATGGAAGGTGACAAGGAAACCCTATTAATCATTGGGAAAAGTAAAAAACCTCGATGCTTTAAAGGATCTCACATCGACAAACTGCCCTTAGAATGAGTATCTAATAAAAAAGCTTGGATGACAACAAAGATTATGACTTTCTGGCTAAAAAAATTTGACGAAAAAATTAGAAAAGAAAATAGAAAAATCATTCCTGGATAACGCCACGTCCCATCCCAAAAGTGACACTAGAAAATGTGAACATCATTTTCCTGCCTCCAAACACCACTTCCCATTGTTAGCCATTGGATCAAGAGATTATCCATAAGTTTAAGATGAGCTATAGATAATTTCTAATCAGAAGACTTCTAACATTCATAAACCTCGAAAATTCTTTTAAAAATGCAGAAAAAAGTATTAATTTAACCAGCGCTTTAATTTGGATATCAGCAGCTTGGAAAGACGTTTCGCCAGCTACAATTTCAAAATGTCTTGCAAAAAAATTCTCGGAAAATAACCAGCAAGAAAAGGATTTCGAAGAGGAAGACGAAATTCCACTAGCCCAGCTTCTTCCTGTATTACGTAGTGTAAGCCTAGAAGATTATGGATCTATTGATTGCAATGTTTTGACCGAATTGATGATCAAGATTGTAATTCAAACAGTGAAACTGATGTGGAAGAATCTGACGTTTGTAATTCAAATATTAAAGATATAGATGAAGTGTGTGAAAAACTAAGAGATGTACAAAGTTTCTTATTTTGTAATCATGAAAGTGAACTAGCTGTACAAATTGCTCAAATTTTAGCAAAATGTGAATCGCAGATTTTACAAGCAAAAAACTTAAAACAAACCTCAAATGAAAAATATTTGAAAAAAATATAATAATGCATGTATTTATTTTTTTTATTATTTAATCTAATTTTTTAAATTTACATTTTTTTTTAAATAAAGAAAACAAAATTAACTTTTTTATTTATTCCTGACTACCTCTCAATAGCGGCCACCTCCCAATAACGGCTATTTTTACAATAAACTTTCGTGGCCGCTATTTAGAGGTTTTACTCTAGTTGCTTTTGTAAATATAACTCTAAAAAGAATAATTTTTTTTTGGGGTTACACATCGCAATTAACTTTTACTTTTATCTTAATCTCTTGGACCACACCCACCAGATACAAGCATTTCACGTATGTATGTATATATGTTGCGTAGATTATAAAAGATTCTGCAATATAAGCTTTTTTAAGCATCAATCTCTGAAGATTGAAGTCCTCTCGCAGCAAAGGCTAATAGCTTTTATGTTCATGCGGGCAATGCTACTTATTAAACAGAACACATATGTATGTATAATGCTTTTTTAAGTGCGTTAATATATATTTTGTAGTTTCTCGTAATTTAGGTAAGAGATCTTATGCGAGATGCCCAACCCATACGTGAAAGTTTCTTCCACGAGCATATAAGAGCGCAATAAAAATGTTTGTAGTATAGTGTTCATATCAACTTTATGATAATTGCACAAAAAGGTACTAGTAGGTCATGGAACCTGGGATCTGCGGAATTCTTTTCGAAAAAATAATAAGCTTGTTTGGTTTGAAACAAGCGTGTGTATGATTGCGTCTAATTAACAAAGCGAGGCATTTTCGCCGTATATAGAAGAAAACACATTGAAAATAAATCATCAGAAAAACATTCTTTCCAAGGCGTTAATGTAATAATCGTTTGTATTGTATTTTACAATTTACATGCGTCGAAAATTGAGGTCAATTTGTACATACTGAACACCCATGTATACAAAAGCCCGCTTTGTATAATCGTATAAATAAAAAAAAAAAAACAAGAAAAAACAGTATGAAATCAATACGAAGAAATACACATTCCTTTTTTTTTTTCATTACTAAATAAACGCACCATACATTCACATATCGTGGGTGTTATATTTCTTCTTTCACAACCAATAAACGAATAAGCAAACACATACACATGTCAACGTCTCCAAGTGCGACGATTTAAAATCATAACGCATTCCCAAATGGCCAGATATTCCCCTTCTGGGCACCTAAGACAATCCATGCAAGATTTGTGGTGAACTACATTTTCTGTATGGGCTCTTGGAGATTCATTTCTTTTCAAGTCACGTCATTTTCTAAACCATACATGGTTAAATACTGTGTGTCCTTTGTTTTTAACATGCTGGGAATACGTCGGTATCGTTTGTTTTAATGTTGTTATAATTTTGAAAAATTATAATTCTACTTGATAAATATGTTTAATATACAGTCCCTGGCGATCGAATTAGGACCACTTCAAAAAATATTATGATTTTGGGGTAAAATTAAAAAAAAAATCAGTTGATAGTGTTGGCAATATGATTATTTAATTACATATAACATGCAAGTATTTACTAATATTTGCTTGTTCCTCCTCTGTGTTTTATTATTTCCTCAATCCTTTTTGGCATACTGCCAATGCAGCTTTTTACAGTTTTTTCTTTCAATTTCATCCCTATTATACTATACATCTTCAATATGATGTTGTAATTCCTCCGTTGTAGTTGAATTTCGTGTAGTTACGATGTTTTTTAAGACATTCCACACATTTTCAATTGGGTTTATGTCTGGCGAATAGGCTGGCCAAGGTAGTACATGCAGATTTTTAGATTCAAGGTATTGCATTACACTTTTTGCCTTATGACGTGGTGCATCGTCTTGCATGAAAGTATATGGTCCTTGAGTTGGATCTAATGAACCAATATAAGATATTAAATAGTTTTGTAACACTTTTTTATTTTGTTTTCGTTCCATTGTTCCGTTAACGAAATATAGTGGTCCCGGTCCGTAATACCCGATCAAACCATCGACGAACAAATTGGCTTCGCTCTGTTAGCACTTTTGGCCGTGATTCGTCCGTATAAATAATCTAGGAAAAAGTAAAAAATGTAGAGAACCATTAAGGGAATTATGAGGATGAATTTGACCAAAAATACAAATTATAAATGAAACTTATTTCCCCAATCTTCAACTGTATATTTTTTATATTCCTCAGCCCATTGAAATCGTGTCACTTTCATTTTAGATGTTAGTCTTGGCGTCTTTGCCGGACGTCTGCATTTCAAGCCTGCTCCATGAAGGTGTCTATGGACTGTTCGGGTTGATATTTGTATACCTTTTCCACTAGAAACACCTTTAGTGGTTAAGAAATGATGTCCTGTAGCCGCTTTTACTGTAAGACGATCATCTCTTACAGTTGTTTGGCGTTTGCCGACACAGTACGTTCTGTCACTACTTGTACTAGGAATATTCTCCTTATTTAATTTCACAATAACTAAGACACATAAATTTCATCCATATCGACTAGAATTACATCATTCTCTTGATGAAAGAGACTAACGACATCACCGATTTCTATTTTATATTATTTTCTGACGAAACTACATTTACAAGTAATGAATTTGTAAATCGGCATAATATGCATTATTACACCGTCCAAAATCCACATTGAGTGCATTACGTAGATGACCAAAATTTCGGTAAATGTTTGGGGAGGATTAATTGGGGAATATGTCACCGGACCACACTTTTTCAACGGTTATATTACCGGAAACAATTATTTAAACTTCCTTATGAATGAATTACAACCTCTGCCTGAAAATGTAGATATCCACAAAAGAATTCGTATGTAGTTACAACAGGATGGTACGCCTCCTCATAGTTGCCAAAATGTTAAGGCTTATCTTAACGACACTTACCATAATGGATGAATTGGTCGTGGAGGTTCAATACTTTAGCCCGCCAATGGGTTTCTTTTTTTGGGGTTATATAAAAGATAAAGTTTATGTCTCACTATCTACTACGGAGGAAAATATGAAATTAAGGATAACTCAAGCATTCCACAGTGTAACCACCAATATGTTAAGAAATGTGGGGAACAGTTTCTACAAACGATTGCAGAAATGTATTGAAGTAGCAGGAAAGAATTTTGAACATGTGCTACAGATAGACAAATAAGCAGAATTTATGCTTACGTATTTTTTACGTTTACTTTATTTATTGTTAGTCTGTATAGCCCTTATTAAAATATTGTTTTATCAAAGCATAGTTTCTAATCCTTTCTTTGGATAAAAACATATATTAATACTATAATTCCTTTTTTCTTCCTATATTAGTAGATGCTTCCAGTAACAACAAATCCTTGACTTAATTTGACAAATGTTTTCGAATGTGGACATCGTAGTTCAATCGTCTAATGTCTAATACAAAAATCATATCAATTACCTAACTTTCCTTTTGCGAAATTCATTTTTCAAGTAGTTAAATTAACTTGACATTTTGAAATGACAATTTCAATACGTCGACGCCAACGTTTCGTTTACTGTTGCCATGGCAACCAAACAACGTTAACGCTACAAGCACTAGGATATCAATATTCAAATGCAAGATTTACCTTTGACTATAAATATCTTTTTTAATGTTAATATTAGACATATACATTCTTATACGAAAACGTTAGAGGTTTGAATTTTCTATACAATGAATACAAAAAAAATATATAGTGCTATTTAAAAAAATGACGTTTCCGGTGTTTGAATTTAGCCAAGTTTGGTTTTCAATTCTGGGCACTCTGTATATTTCCAAGGCGTTCTGATACCACGTTTAAATATAACCAGATGTTTAATTTAACATAGTAAAAATTTACGCTAAAATGTATTTGCATTCTGAATTTATTAAAGAAAATAAATATCTCTGCTTTTAGGTTATTGAAGACAAAATTATAAATTTCTCAAAATCTATTCAAAATAGATACACGAAACCCATATTGCGTTGATTTATTTTTAGATGGAGAAAATAAAACAGTAACAATATACAGGTGTTCTATTTAAAATAACAAAGTAGATGCATGGTTCGCTAATTATCGATCACCCTGCATATGCAAGAATATTTTTAGAAGATAGAAGTGTCTAATATCCCAACAGAAAATGTTAACTTACTAGTATTTATAGTATAGGCGCAATCCTACAATTCCAGAAGGTTGGGACAGCCTGTATATATCTGTATAAACTCAAACCTGCTGTTTTATGGCAACAAATTAGTATTAATTACTTAGAAAAACTGCCGAAAAGAATGCATCAAACTTGTAAAGTCATTATAAAGGCTAAAGTAGAATAATTTATTTTCATAAAATAAATTATAATCTACATGATCTAAACGTGTTTCTATTACGAAAATTTCTCATCAATCAAACTATCCAAACTAACAAGTTTCCTTTGTAACAACCACAATAAACCTTTGCTTTTCATCATATTATTTCGCAAAGCGATATATGCGTATCCAATTCTGTATTCAGTAGAAACAAAACAGCCGAATGCGTTGATTGCACTTGATTGACAACAACAGGTGTCTCTAGCACCGATTCAAACTTAAACCCATCACATCTTCACCCGGAAAATTTATTTTCACGCAGCCTACGCGATAGCTTGTAAAATGTAAGCGCGATAGACAAATGAAAGCCGACATCAAAAGAATTACGGAATACATCCCATCGACTCGATCTGTTTCCTCCATTTTGAACGTTAACAACATCTAAACTACACGAAAACGCCGATTAATCTTATTCCATTTGATTCAGTCCGCCAAATGGTAATTTTTCAATCTAAATGTAATCGTTGCGAGTGCCAGCTGGTGTAATGAAATTTTCTGGCCAATGCGCTTTGTAAACGATAGGAGTGAGGTTGTTGTCTTTAAATTTAAAGGGAAACAACAGCATTTCTTCACGAAATCTTTCAAATTTGTTAAGATTACAATGTGAATAACCGGAGAGTCTAGATCAGGGACTCCCAACCTTTTTCTCTACAATATACAGCGTACGACATAATCACATACAAAATAACTTGATATAAATAACAATTACATTAAAAATAACGAAAATTTGGAAAAGAACAGCTTGTTAGATTTATGTTTTATTATTTTTTGTTATCATTAAGCCGGGCACAATCGGTCATGAACTTTACACGTAACATGTAAAAGTCCCTCACAATTTTCTTTAAGGGAACGGGCTACACTACATATTGTCGCTGCTCCATCGCTCGTAAACATCAACAGTTAACTAGTTGACACTTGAAATGAAACGGCGTAAAAAGTCCTTCGGATTGTGGCGAAAACGTGCCAAAAGGTCACGAGAAACACTCAAACGATTCAGTTTTTGCTCCGGTGTGAGTAACCGCGGCACTCAACGCGCCGAGTATTTTTTTCATTACCAACTTTTCAGTTAAAATTCTGTGCACACAGTCATTTGAAATACCTGCTATGTCTGCTATCTCGCGCACTTTTACGCGACGGTCATCCAATACGATACGGTGGACTTTTTCAATCATATCCGAGGCAATTGCAGTTTTAGGACGTCCACTACGGGGTTCATCATTTGTGCTCGTACGACCACGCTTAAATTCGGCAACCCATTTTTTAACCATTGAAAACGAAGGAGCGGATTCCAATACTGTTGAATCCAACTCTGCTTTAATTTCGGTTAGTGTTAAGCCTTTCAAATGAAAATACTTTATCACTGTTCTCAATTCAGTTTTTTCCATTGTTTACAAAATCACACGAGACGTTCACTTTGGCGTACTGTCAAAAACTGACTAATTGATAGATCGCTCTGTGCTGTCATATTTAACTATTAAAAGATGATTCTACAGAATGATAATGAAAATTCCTCCAAATTCGCGCCATATCTGTGTTAGGCCGCGTAGTTTCCGAACAATCCTCGTATGTCCGTAACTCCTTCGCTAGTACAATTTTTTAGTCTTTTGCTAGCTAATACATATATTTGTCTTTATAATTACGACTAATGTTGCGAAAGGTTGATAAGAAGCTGTTGCAATAAATCAATAATTTCATTAGCTGAGGTGGCCCGTGCCGATTCATCTACATACATACGTCTCGTCGTGGGCGCGGCAACCTCATTTCTAATCTGGCTCGCAGCTCTCTGTGCCCGACCTAGTTATCATTTTTAATTTTACAAATATAAACAAGATTTAAAAAACAAAATTACAAATGTAATTGTACAAAAGTCCGATTTTATGTAATTAGTGTGGAGATTGTGCTGAATGAATTGATACAATTGTTTTTGATATCTGGCCTAAAATTGCTTAAATCACCTCGTTCAAAGATATTCAACCTTTTTCTTGATTTCCATAGCAAGTTATTAACTTGAGTTGCTGATCAATCGCCGATACATATTCGCTTACCGACTCCCCTTAAAATTTCATCGGGTCCTAAGGTCTCCACCTTCTTGGGAATCCCTGGTCTAGGTCTAGATCTATTTTTCATATTAATGAACTTAAAAAATATCTGAAACATTTCTGTTTTCTTGTAGACACCTGCGAAGTGAGAGTCATATTATTTGCATCCATTGTTCTAATGTTGATAATTGTTAATCAAAACCAGGAAGAGGCTGGTGTCAGTGTACTTTCTACGGTAAACGTTCAAAACCAAGCCATTTCATAAATTAAGATATTTTGCAATTCGCTACGCCACAATTGGAGATTAAAAAGCTCCACATTAAAGAAAAAATAATACCATAAAAGAGATAACATAACCTAGACAAGACGCAGAATATTAAATCAGAGATATCCATTTATATACAACTATAATTTGTTTTTAATAAAAATAATCCGTAGTATTTTATCTTTTGTTTATATTTCTCCTTTTCTTTGTTGGAGCGAATCATCAACTAATTAACTTAATAAAAAAATGTGTCATATTATATAGTACATATGTACATATATTCGATAAGTTTATATCAGGGTCATATAAATATTTGTTGTCCAATTTGTTTAATATCGAAACGTTTAGCTTTTTCTGTATTTTTCATTTCGACTAGATGGATCTTCTCCGTTCTGTCAATCAAAAGGTTATCTTGCTTAATTTGGGCGGCAAATTTATTACTTCTCTTTGTAAATTTATCTTTTTATAGGATATGAAATTGGAAAACAGCTTAGAATTTTCAAGGTAATAATTAAATTTTGATTACTAAATTATATTGGTTATGATATCCTGGAAACTTTCGAACATGTTTTCAGGATAGATTAAGTTTTGGAACGTTTGGAAACTATCTAAAAATGTTGAAAGGACACACACAAAATTTTAGAGAGGGGAGAGTCACCTGTAGACAAAAAGAGGATGCAATTCAAAAGTTACTCCGCTGAGAAGGCCAATCAACGTGGCTGTCAAGAGGAAACTGCCTGTGAATGCATGTACTGATGATGAGGATAGTGATTCACAAAATGAGTTCTTTAAATATGTACAACAGGGGGTGTACAACAGTTTCAGTAGTAGAAAGAAGAAGCTTCAGCTGCTGACTCTTGTGCCTGACAGTTGGAGTGTGAGGAAGGTAATGCAGGAATTTTAACCCCCTAACTATTTAGCACGACAAGCCGACACTGTTGAGAAAAGAAGGGTGCCTTGTCTAGTCCTGACCTGAAACCAGGGAAAAGTCTCCCAAATCATATTGTTGGTATTGTCAAAGGATTCTTGGAAAATGACGAAATTAGCAGAGTGATGCCAGGGATGAAGGACTTAATAAAAGTGGAATTCTCTAAGTTTGCTGAACCTAGGCCTAAAAATTGTGTGCTGGCAGGCTTTTCAAATTGTGTTTCATGTCTAGGGTACCGAAAGGATTAGAGCACTTTTGGAAAAAGCATTTGAAGACAATGCAATTGAGACTGTCGCATACAGATAGTGGATCTCTGTGGATCGATGTAACTTGGATATAATTCAAAAAGCGGCTAGCGAATTTGTTGATGTATTTTGTGAAAAACTTCCTGTTCCACTTCGTCATCACTTCACGGCAAAAGAACAGATCTTGGAACATCATCTAAGTTTGTCCGACCGTTTCGAAACTCTGAACACCAAAGCGACGCTCGCTTGCGTGACATAACCTCGCCATAAGCTTCGGAAATTCTTCGGTGAATTGCGGTCGGCGATTCCCTCATTGCCACACAAAAGTAGCGAACGATTGCACGAACTTACAGTGGGACGTATTTTGACAGAGGAGGCTCCATTATTATTGCGATAATTTCCAAAGTACTGACCGGAACAAAATAAACGACGCACCAACATTGAGTGAAAAGATGACACAATAGGACGACTTGATTGCAGGGTTGAAATCAGGAGTGTACCTTTGTTCCCGGACACGCCTCGTATGTACAGTTTAGGTGCTTAACTATCATGTTATAACATATATGGCTGGTTTATGGCAATAAATAGTCGGAGGGTTGGCAATCCAAAGAGAGTTAACCACAACTACTACATTCGATTTTATATTGGCTTCCTCTACAAATGTTTCCACTTATGCTTCTATTTTCAGAGCAACAGAACGGAATACTGGTCTAAGAATTTTGCAGCCTGTTGCTATATCTCAAGAATCCTTGAAGAGAAAAGAAGATTTCTTTAAATTCCAAGTTCTCAGTGAATTTAGAACTAGGGCGCATGATTAACACTAATTCACAGTTAAAAAATCCAAAAGAAAGAAGTCTTAAATTGCCCTAATGAAAATCCAAAACAACCAAAACATTTTACGCAGCTAATAAATATTGACTATTCAAATTTTCGAAATACTTGCAATCGTGCAAAAAAACAAATCCCTCTAATTTCCATTCAAAAACGAACCGCATTCCTGAATAGATTAAGCTGTGCATACCTACGACTTATACATTTAATTTTTTTCTCCCAAACATCTCTTGGAGGTTTCAAAAAGTGAAAGTCTATCAATTCCGTGCATTCAAATATCACACACATATGCCAGTTATCCATTTCTTTTCAACAGAAGAGACTATCTAAATCGCCCAGCAACTTTTAGAACGAAATATTTCAAAGGTCATTGGTTCTCTATTACCGGGTGTTTTTATAGAAATTTGCCGCCAGTCAGAGCAAATGAATTGATATTATACAGGAAAAGAGATACAAGCATATGTATATAATTATTTCTTGTATAGAAGAGGTGTATATCATGATAGGTGTAGCTTTCACACTGTGTTTATGTTTTGCTAATATTAAATTTCACCGATTTGTTGCTATTATTGCACATTTCTTTTTGGGTATTAAAAATATTACAAGTTTGATCTAAAGGATATTGCCAATAATAAAAGCCTTCATTTAAAATCACTAAATGTCTTTTACTTGTCTATTTCTTGCATTTGTTGTAATCCATCTGTATTCATAGCATGCTGGATTTTCACAGAGCATATATTATGATTATTGTGTCATAGGTATCCATATTTATACCAAGTGAATAAATATATTCTGCTGTTGACTCAGAATAAGCAATTACCTCTCTCTTTCCTTAATGTTAATCCTCTAAATATGTTAAATATTACTGTTTGATCCTAATGAGATGTGTTTCCTGGAAGTGTCAGGAAAAAATTAATGTTCTCACTGGGCTTTGAACTCATTTAATGAATTTATTCATTCATACAAATTTCTCGCCTGACATGTCTCTGTTCTGGTCTGAGGAGCATGGGAATCCATCTCACTAATAGTAATACTTTGTTTATCCATTAATCCTCAAAATTCAAAATTATTGTCTTTGATATCTGATATCTACACTTTCGTTGCAATTTGTCGAAATTTTAATTCTTCAACGTGTCAACACCGTACCTGCAATTTTCTGGATTGCTTCCTGTGTTCTTACCTCAAGAGTTCTACCAGATTTTGGATTCCCAACCCCAACGAAATTGTGTGATGGAGCATTCTCACGTTATCCAAGGCAAATTCCTTCATATACAAATTTTTAAATTTTAATACCACTTGATTAGAAAACTTAGAAAAGTTTTACAAATCATTGCCTTTTATAAATGTTCTCTTCTCGTAATCCGTATTGCTACTCTCTTCAGCAAGGAAAGCTCAAAAAAATCAATGTTAATAATTAAAAATCGCTGCCAACGATGAGATTCGAACCCTCACATTTACTGACATATTAAAATCTGTGCATTTGATCCAAGCGAATCTTTTGCTAATGTCGCCACGTTATTCATTTAATGTCTCATTTGAAATGCGGAAATTGCTGCACGTTCGTGAAACGACACCAATCGCAAACGTTTTTTCTTCGTTTGTTTTTGCCGTAAATTCATCTATATTCATGGCATGCTGGATTTTCAGAGTATTTGTTATTGTTATTGTGTCAGAGGTATCCATATTTATGTGGCGTTCTACACCTGACTCACAACTCCAGTTGTATATACTGAGCGCCGCAAAATTATGGAATAAATTCCTTAAATTCGAAGCAATTTGTTTTACGAAAAAATACTCGGAGAGGTCAATTTTATTTTGCATCAATTTTCCTCCACCCCTACTTTTTTAACTCCCGATTTTTTTTTTTATTTCGGTAGATCATTTCATTTTCTAAATGGTACCATCAAAATCTTAATGTCTCACACAACATTTTTGAATAAAAGTGATTTAAAGGGTGGAAAACATCAATTTTATTACATAATAACAAAAAGCAAAGATACATACATACACTATCGCTCATAAGTGTTTGGGCACCCTAAATTTCAAGATAAATCGTCAAATATTTAAATGGAAATATTAAAATATGTATCTGGTTTTTAAGGATACACAAATATACAACTTTAACAATTAAAATTATTTATTTGACCTAAATTTTAGATTCGTTTATGTGACCTCCTTTACTTTTAATGATTGCGACGCATAATCGGGGCATTCTTGCAATTAATTTTAACAACGTTTCCGGAGTTATTCGAGTTCATGCTGCCCATAGTTGGTTCCACATGTCATTTGCTAAAGTAGGAGCAGTTTTTCTTACTTCCCGATCGAGTTCTTCCCATAATAACTCGATGAGATTCAAATCCGGGCTTTGGGGTGGCCATTTCATGATTGTTAGTGCTCCCTCCTCTTCCAACTGTTCTAAATATGTATAATTTTGAAGTATGTTTTGGGTCATTGCCTTGTTGGAATACAAAATTCTGACCCAAAATTCTTACATAAGATGTGTTTGAATTTTTACGAGATCACCTGCGGATGTGCCAGCAAAACAACCTCAAATCATTACCGAACCACCGCCATGTTTGAGAGCAGAGACTGTGCATTGCTCTTGTGTACGTCCACCTACAGATCTTACAAACACTCGTCTTCACGAACCGAAAATCTCGTTCCAATCTTCTACCGTCCAATTTCGATATTTACGTGTTCTGTAACCTCTTTTTCTTATTAATTTGGCGAAGCAAGGTATTCTGCATCGCAATTCGTCCGTGAAGGCCGGCTTTTTGTAGCTGGCGTTTAATCGTGGACATATTAATCGGCTTCGGAAGTACAGTATTGATTTCTACGGTGATTTCTAGTGATGTTCTTCTTCTATTTCGCTTGATGGACACCACGATTGAGCTGATATTGTCGCTGTTGGTCTACCACTTCGTACTTTATTTAGAAAACTGCCACTTTCACTGTAATATTTGATGTTATAATCAACAGTAGATGGATGTAGATGTAATTTTCTACCAATTTGACGATTGCTCATGACTAAGTTATGTTGTGCTACTATCAGAGCACACGTTTCAACACTAATTTCTCTCCTTTTCGGCAACATTATTCGTTAGGAGATGTTGTCGCTACAAACATGGAACGATAACTGACCGTAATTTAAAAACATTACTTCAAATTGCTTTATTATAGCTTCATGATTCATAGTAAAATTATCAACTCTTACATTTTTCCTTGAATTTCAAGAAATACGCTCTTCGTTGCTGCTACTACCTGCGCTTTTGTGACGGTATTATTTAATGAATTTAAGTGAATCTTACTGATTATTAGCATACTATTTAATAATGCTGGAATGTATTATCTAAATTCAAAAATCTAAAATTCAAGGGTGCCCGAATATCCTGTCCTCTTGATATCCTAATGCTTAGAGGTTTTATTTGTCAATTGTCTCGTCACCTCGCTCTTAACAAATTTATTCCATTTCTTCCTATGTCCAGTAATATCTCAAGCTGGAGTTCGAATCACTTCATCTTTCTTTTAGAATTGCTTCCACTTCGTTGTTCCAAGTTCTCTTTGGTATACCTCTTCTATTCTTTCCCATACGTCTTGCTTGCTATACTTTTTTTTACCTGTCGGTCTTATTTCATTCTATGTAGATGTCCAAATCATAACAATTTCTTCTGTTCCATTTGTTCTCTGATCGACACAACTTTTAACTCTTTTCTAATGTCGTCATTTCTTCTTCTGACAGTTCTCCTTACTGCTAGTATTCTTCTAAAAAATTTGGTCTTTGTCGCCTGTAATTTTTTCTGTTGTTTTTCAGTTTTCAGGTCCCAATTCTCTCCTCCACACAACAGTACTGGCAGGGATACATTGTTTTATGTATACTGATATATTGGTCTTTGTGCAAAAAGTAAAGATAAATGCCGTTCCTCAAGAAATGAAGTGATTGCTTCCTTTACATCAAATGTTGTATGGTAATTAATGAGCAAAGTCGAGAGAACATTTAGAGATACTGGGCATGTCAAACACATTTCAAATCCAAGGCGTTTTAAAAGAATTAAAGAAGATGTGAAACTTGATATTTTGTTAAATGTGGGTAAGAATCCTCATAGTGTATCTCGATAAATTGAAGCAGACAATGAAGTTTCTCAACAATCAGTATTACGTATGTCAAAAACAGAAAATTATAATCGTTTCATTCGCCAAATTCTCTTTTCTCGGATGAGGCCTCATTTTGCCTAAATGGAGTAGTGTATCCATAAAATTGCAGGTATTGGAGTAGAGAGAATCCTCACTGGACTACCGAAGCACATACTCAACACCTTTATAAAATTAATGGGTGGGCAGGGATAGTTGAGGTAGAATCATTGGTACTTTCTTCTTTGACGAAACTCTCACAAGGCAGCGATATCTGGATTCTTTGCTCTTGCAGAAATTTTTCCAAATGAAGATGATGCTGATTTTTCAGATGGCGATATTTGGTTTCAAATGGTGCACCTCCTGTTCACGAGAAACCAATAGAGGGGCCTTCCTGGTTTCTAGATCTTATGCCTCTTAATTTTTTTTCTCATGGGGGTATTTAAAATCAAAAATCTATGTTGATAGACTACAAAATTTAGAAAATTTGAAAAATAGAATTAGGTATGAAATTGGTCGAATTTGTCCTGACGTCATTCGCAATGTACAAAATGAATCTGTCCATAGACTTGCTTATTGTAAACAGGCATCCAGATGGTATAACAGCAATTATCTTTCCTTTTCGATATTGATGAAATTTTCCACTCTTTAAATGATTTTTATTCGAAAATGTTATTATGTGAGGTATTAACATTTTGATAGTACCACTTAGACAATTAACTGAACTATCGAAATAAAAAAAAATCGGGAGTTGTCATTACTTAACAACCAGAGCTGGGGGAGATTCAAAGTTGATGCAATAATGTTTATTTTTAAAAAATAAAGTTGCCCGGTACGAGTATTTCCATAATTTTGTTGGGCAGTGTATGTATTTGTTTCACTAGTATATACCATGCGTGTGTTAGAAGTATTTCAATTGAGAATGCCAATTGTAATCGCCAAGTATTGCGCACGGTATAACTGTGCAAACATCTTGTTCTAATCGCGAATTTCATTAACACGCCTCTTCAAATCACTCAACAAAATGTTCTAAAACGTTCCTAATTCAAATTCAATTAACGCAACTTTTTGAAAAGGTGCAATACACTTATTACACTTAACAAAATTTACTCTTCATTCATTCCGCGAATAAATATTTATCCGAACAGCGTTGGTGCGAATTATAGCGAGAGAAATTCGCCCAAACTGTGTGCGTGGGCGTCTATTTACTGTTTATTAAAGAAAAAAATGAGCATCCGTTTTGGACAGGTGACGAATCTTCTACCTCCCAGCTTCGATCTCGAATACTCCTACATGCATAGATATATAAAACAGGGAAAATCGGACAACTTGAGTGCGGTCAAGGCTAAGTTTTCCTATTAGTGAACGTCGTTAGAGATGATGCACCTATCCGGAGGAGGAAATTATAAATATACACGGATTAGCATGACCACACAGAAGAGAACATGCTGAATACGAGTTTGAAGTTAAAATTAAACTTTAATGCGCTCGGTAATAGATGTTACTCTGCTCCAAATACATCTGTTTTTAAATTACGAATGTGGATTGTGAAGAACAACGTTCAAATGTAAAGCGGCCTCCTAGTTTAATATACACTGCATTTAAAAAAATAGAGACGTGGAAATATTAACCTTAGCAAAACATTTTGTTACCATAGTACATACCTATTATTATTTTAAATGCAAGATTCCGTATATTTCAATGATGGCCGCTAGGGAATGATTGACACAAAGACTGTTAAATAATAACTATGCATCCAGCATGCTTTTCCTTAAATATATAAAATATTTTTCGATGATAGTTTGGTTAAAACCAAAAAAGTTGCTTGGTTTCTGAATAACTTTGTATATTGCTATTATCACCTTAAGATATATCTTCTCATTCGATAGTTATTACTAGAGTTGCGTCAACGGGCAGTGGCGGAGGCTCGATACAAACCTCAGTATAACTGCGGTGTCAACCAGATCTGTTGTGTATACATGTACGCTGCCGTAAATACTATTTCGTAGTTCTACGTTTGTTTTAAAAATGTTGCCTACGTCGCGAAAACGACCAATGTTGGACAAAGTTACGGAATTTATAGCAGAAATGTCTGACCTAAATTATGATGGCGTTAAAATTCAATGTGTAGTTTGTAATATCCCTTTAATGTATTCGTCCAAAAGAGATTGTCTACGTCACGTAAATAGTAAACAGCATTCTTAAAAAAAAAAAAATTGCACACGACACTATGACAAATTTAAATTGAATTTATGTGTTACCTTTATTGCATGTAATCTACCGTTTAATTTACTAGACAAGGAAGCATATGTCTTCTTTTAGAATAAATATTCGGACTGCAAATACACGTCGGTGATAATTAAACAAAAGTGCCATCTACTGCGTGAACATGTTGAAAACAGAATTTAAATCGAGTTGAAGAGAAACAAATGTGGTATGTTGACAAAACTAGATCGTAAAAAAATTGTGACGGGGTACGAAATTGAACCACACAAATCGTACCTTCATCTATTAGCTTTCAGAGAGTAAACAATGTATCGCAGAAGATTCAAAGATGTTTAAATAATTGGATAAGTTTTACCTTAAAAATAACTTTTCGATGATGTTATGAGTTTGCCAAAATGTTCTTGGGGTTCTCTAAAAACTTTGTATATTGCTATTACTGTAAAATATCTTCATCATCGATAGTATTTAGAAGTTACTCCTAGGTCAACGCTTAGTAGCGCACATACAAAGAAGCGGCAGATTGTTTATCATACCCCGAAAACTATTTCGAGTTTCACGACTTGTTTAAAATGTTGCCCTCGCGAAACGACACTGTTGGACGAAGTACAGGTTTCGCAGTAATCCTGACCTAAATTTTGATGCTTAAATGAATGTGTGTTTGTATACTTTAATTATCGTCCAAAGAGATGGTGCTAGTCAGTAAATAGTACACATTCCAAAAATTGCAAGACACTAGACAATGTTTTAAAGGTTAACCTTATTCAGTAATCTACTTAATTACTAGTGACAAGGAAAATTATCTAAAATCTTCGGACTGCGATTAAGTGGCATCCTTACAAAATGGTGCCATCACTGTGATGTGAAAAGAATTTAATCGGAGGAAAGAGAAAAAATGTTTGTGTCCTAGATGTAAAAAATGGTTTTACAAGAACCAGATCTATCGTCACTTCAATTTAGTGCTTCAACGAGTAAACTGTTAAGTGTTTCAAAGATTAATCTTTTAATTACGCAAATATAACGTCACTAGATGTAGAACGTTCGCTTTCTGCATATAAACACATTTTTTCCTCACGTCCCATTCGGTTTGCCGAAACAACTGTGTAAATATATCCAATGTTGCAGATATTTAACAAACATTATTCACTTTGTGATTTCACGGAAGACTCTTAAGACGGTAAGTGTTTGAGCACGTATTATATTTTATTTCTGACCATTTATTTTGTGTAAACTTTTATACTTACGCCACTGGCTGTTGGCGCAAATTGAGCAACTCTAGCAACATCTATTAACTCACTAAGATTATGATTTAATTAAATTTGAAACCATATAGGCATCTTTCAACTTACTTCTAACTATATACGTATTTACATTTCTAAAGATTAAAACTTCAGATACAAGCAGGTCTGTAGTGTAAGACGCTTGTATTTAATACTGTTGTCTCTCGAATACATCCGGTGATTGTCCAACGACAATTTCGGTTCGTTTAGCAAATTGGTTGTCGGAAATTTTGGCGCCTGCAAGATTAACACGATAAACACCTTAACATATGGTGAATGTCAATTTAAAGAAATATATATTATTCGCTGTTTGTGCTTAAAATTGAATTTGTTGAATTTTTAATCATTAAATATCAAACCTGTTTTTAAGTTTCAAGTCCTCAAGGTCGAAACAAACTTAAAGAAATAGAATACATTCATAATAACTTTTTAACATCTTGAATCCATCCCGTTTTTTTCTTACTCAATTAGACAGCAACGCTTGCGTGAAGGCCAAGATCATAAAAAAAAGGAATTGCAAGAAGTTATCAAAGCGAAGACCAGACAAGCTTTAAATTTAACCATAAATCCAAGATATGGTCCAGTAATAATAATGTTTACGACTATTGCATGTGTATTTTCTATAAATTATACTAGTTCTGCTTTAGATCGGATAATTTTGGGTAAGTTAACCATGCTGTACATTCCAGAAAAATAAACATCAAAACTTGTTGGGAATTGGGATTTGTACATTGGTTAATTTTGGCATTAAAAGTATTTGCCAAGAAATTTTATTGACAATAACACGTGCCCGAAAGTTAATTGTAAAATGCGCCAAATCGCAATCCAACACATCCAGCCAAGAACTCCGTAGTTTCTCATTTGTTTTATTTACTTTACACTGGTAAAATTACATTTTGCAAGATAATTTGCATAATTTTCCTATACCCGACCATCTTATACGTCAGACAACTACAATCCCATAAACTAGAAAGTTTATGGTGTGGACGAAATTCAAGAACATGGTCAAGGTCCTTATACATGTTTTAGCGTCGCCTTTTATACGACCGTTGCATCTCGAATGTGTCTTTTTGAGGCCCCTTTTAGGCTTTGCAAGCTCCGCATGTTTTCTACCGGAACTCCGCTCTGCAAAGATTCAGGTAAAGTTGAATAAGTACACTACCGCTCATAAGTATTCGGGCGCCTCAAATTTCAGAGTAAAACATTAAATATTTAAATGGAGATATTAAAATATGTATTTGGTATTTAAATATACACAAATACAAGGAGCGCACTGTATATTTGTGAATATGGCAATACTGACAGTAATTGTCCAAAAATTTGAGGTTAGTTTAATGTAGCAAGTGTTTGTGAATAAGTCGCAGTTTATTTGGATTCGATATCTTTTTTTCAAAAAGCTTACAGAATTTTTTGAAAAGTTAAACGGTCAGTGTGAAATGGAAGTGACCCGAGAACATTTTCGTGCAATGATTTTGTATAATTTTTGTTCAGGTTTAACCTTTAATGAATCATTTGCTCGTTTGCAAAACGCGTTTCCTGGAGAACCAATTAACCACGACCGTGGTTAATTGGGGAGATCATCCCTTGAGGATAAAAATCGTGAAGGTCGTCCTGTCTCAGCAACTTCAAGTCACATTGATGCCGTTCGTCGCATGATTGAAGAAGATCGTCGGGTGACCTACAGTGAAATTCGGGCAAATCTTGGCATTGGAATGACTGCAATTCAGACAATACTTGACACACATTTAAATGTGAAAAAAGTTTGTTGTCGTTGGATACCACATTGTTTAACAGCTGATCAAAAAAAAGCAAGGGTCGACTGGTGCCTAGAAAACCTTGAACGTTATCATGTAGGTACGTCTAAGGCCGTTTATAATATCGTTACAGGTGATGAAACATGGATCTACTGCTATGATCCATTAACAAAGCAGCAATCTACCCAATGGATGTTTCAAAATGAAATGCGACCCATAAAAATAAAACAATTACGAAGTTGTGTTAAACAAATGATTGCCTCTTTCTTCAGCCGTACTGGTTACATTTGCTCTGTTCTTCTAGAGAATAGGAAAACAGAGGATAGGAAAACAGTTAATGCATACCACCATTTGCTTGTCAACATTATTGTCAAAAGTTCAGAAAAAACAAGTTGTATTACACCATGACACAGGAGCGTTGCCATGGTGTACACTCTGCCAAGTTGACAACGGAGTTTCTTTGCTCTGCTGGGATAAAATTAATAAAATGTCACATCTACCTTATAGCCCGGATCTAGCTCCGTGTGATTTCTTCCTCTATCCAACTATTAAGAAGAAATTACGTGGAATCCATTTTTTTTAACACCACAGGAAGCTGTTAATGCATTTGAAGCGCATGTTAGTGCAGTGTCCAAGGAAACCTGGGCTACCTGTTTTACAGAATGGTTTGAGAGGATGTCGAAGTGCGTTAAATGTAAAGGAGAGTACTTTAAAATAGAAAAAATATTGTTCGTTTTTATATTTTTTGTTCTTATCCTGTATTCAGAAACCTACAGTGTACCCCTCGTATACAGCTTTAACAATTACAATTATTTATTTGACCTCAATTTTAGAATCGTCTTTTAATGATTGCGTCGTATAAACGGGACATTCTTGCAATTAATTTTAACAATGTTTCCGGAGTTATTCGGGCGCATGCTGCCTGTAGTCTACTCCACATGTCATCTGCTGAAGTTGGAGCAGTTTTTCGTACTTCCCGATCGAGTTTTTCCCATAATAACTCGATGGGATCTAAGTCCAGGCTTTGGGGTGGCTATTTCATGATTGTCTTCCAACTGTTTTAAATATTGTTTGCATAGTTTTGAAGTGTTTATGGTCATTGTCTTGATGGAATACGAAATTCTTACACCAGAGGGTATTGCATTTTCCTCTAAGATGCGTCTGTATTGCTTTTTTCTCATTATGCTTTGAATTTTTACGAGATCACCTGCGGATGTACCAGCAAAACAACCCTAAAGCATTACCGAACCATCGCCGTGTTTGACGGTAGAGACTGTGCCATTGCTCTAGTGCACGTTCACCTACAGATTCTCTTACAAACACTCGTCATCGCGAACTGAAAATCTCGAATTGGGATTCGTCGGTCCAGAATACCTTGCTCCAATCTTCTACCGTCCAATTTAGATGTTTACGTGCCCATTGTAGCCTCTTTTTCTTATTAATTTGGCAAAGCACTTTCGCATCGCAATTCGTTCGTGAAGGTCGGTTTTCTGCGGCGATTTCTGGAGCTGTTTTTCTTCTATTTCGCTTGCTGACACCACGATTGCAATATCTCGAGCTGATGCTTTCGCCCTTGGCCTACCACTTTTTACTTTATTTAGAAAACTGCCACTTTCACTGTATCTTTTGATGTTATAATCAACAGTAGATGGATTTAAATGTAATTTTTTACGATTGCTTATGCCCAAGTTATGTTGTGCTACTATCAGAGCATACGTTTCAACACTAATTTCTTTCCCTTTCGGCACGTTTTAAAATTTCAAACGAAATTATAAACACTATTCTTTAAGAGATGTTGTCGCTACTAAAATGGAACGATAATTGACCGTAATTTAAAAATATTACTTCAAATGGTTTTATTATAGCTTCATGATTCATAGTAAAATTAGTAACTGTTACATTTTTCCTGGAATTTCAAGAAATACACGCTTTGTTGTCGCTACTACTTGCGCTTTTATGACGGTATTACCTCTCATACAGATAAAAGAAGTAAATGGACCGATATTATTCAATGAATTTAAGTATATCTTACTGGTTATTAGATGGAATGTATTTCATAAATACAAAAATCTAAAATCCAAGGGTGCCCAAATACTTATGAGTGGTAGTGTATATAGGAATAACATTGTGTGCGAAATAGATGGAGATGGGACCGGTTTTTTTATGGTATTACAATTTATTTGTTAAGTGGTTTATTAATCAAGGTTTTTATGTACCCACATCTTTGTTTTTTTTTGTAATTATTTCTCTCTAAACAGATGAAAATAAAGAATACAGTAGCTGTAGCTGGCCTAGGTATAAGTTCCATTAGCGTTGTGTTTGTTTCACGTTTTGTGTGATTTAAGACACCCAAAGTATGATCTATTAAAATTAAACCAACTTTTAGTATTCGCACCGGTAGTTATGCCAATTTCCTTATTTCAAATAGAACATCATGTATATTTCACACATGTTACACTTTTACTTAATAGCCATCGTGATATGCAGCAAGAAAGGTTTTGGCAATTTGGTTCTTCTTCTTCTTCTGCAATGTTGGCTAGGAAAAAGCGCCAGATTGTCTTCTGTTTGTTAATTGTTGTTAGTTCTTTAGTTGATCGAACTTAATTGTAATTAATTCATTGTGGTAGTTGCTTAAATCTATCAGTTGCTTAGTAACGTGCAGATTAGAGTACCCCCTAAAGATACTTTCGTTGCACGTTTCTTGTTGAACGAATTGGTAAACCGCTTCTACAGAAATAAGCAAATTGGATTGCTCCATATTATGAAGCGGTAGCTAGAATCGCCATAGTTAATTAGTGAAAATGTAAGCCACCACCTATGCACCACATTTTCATATGATATGCATATTTTTAAGTTTTCATGTTGTTTTTATGACGGACTGCGAAATGTAAGATCAATTTGAAGCAGCTTTAACATTATTATGAGTAAAGCTCATAAACTAATAGGTTATGCTGATGAACTAATGATATTACACTAGCAGTCATAGACAGAAAAGAGTTAACAAAAAACACATGGAGGATAGCGAAGGAAGCAGAACGAATGGGACTGATAGTAAACGAAGAAAAAATGCCAAATGATGACCGTGGGAACAACAAAAACTGGAGGGAAATTTAAGAAGTTAACCCAAGAGTAGTGAAGACCAATAGGAGCGCAAGGGCAACAAAGCTATCAGCAAGTTACAGAAGTTTGAAGCGCTGTAGCTGCCTAACCAAATAAGCTAGGAGATTCTGCTTGGTCGCAATCGATTCAGCGCATAATTTTCTATCTGAAACCGTCAACTTCGTCGACCAGAGATGCATACCTAAGGATAAATCAGACGAAAACTAGAGTGATGTCGATTTAAAGCTTCATTTTCGCGTCATTTTTGGAATTCCGAAAACTTCAAACGCCCATATCTCCAAAACGGTTAGAGATATCGGGCTGAAATTTCATTCCGCAAATGTGCGACCGTAGGGCTACAAATCGGTCCGTCAGATCGAATTCCAATTTTCACATTTTGGCCATTCAAAAATTTCATCACTTTGGGTAGAAATTTTTACGGCTCTCTTGTATCTCGACATCCGAACGAGTTAGGAGGTTAGGTTTGGATCCGTTCGAAAGCTCTCGGCGATCGCTTTAAAACTAAAAAAAGGTCAACCCTCTAGCTATAACCGTTCCGACGCTAGAGCGTCTCAAATTCAAGAAAAGAAGATTCCTTTTTTAAGTTTGAAGCGCTGTAGCTGCCTAACCAAACAAGCTAGAAGGTTCTGCTTGGTCGCAATCGATTCAGCGGTTAATTTTCTATCTGAAACCGTCAACTTCGTCGACCAGAGATGCATCCCTACGGAGAAATGGGACGAAAACTAGAGCGATGTCGATTTAAAGCCTCATTTTCGCGTCATTTTTGGAATTCCGAAAACTTCAAACGCCCATATCTCCAAAACGGTTGGAGATATCGGGCTGAAATTTCATTCCGCAAATGTGCGACCATAGGGCTACAAATCGGTACCGTCAGATTGAATTCCAATTTTCACATTTTGGCCATTCAAAAATTTCATCACTTTGGGTAGAAATTTTTACGGCTCTCTTGTATCTCGACATCCGAACGAGTTAGGAGGTTAGGTTTGGGTCCGTTCGAAAGCTCTCGGCGAGAGCTTTAAAACCAAAAAAAGGTCAACCCTCTAGCTATAACCCTTCCGACGCTAGAGCGTCTCAAATTCAAGAAAAGAAGATTCCTTTTTTTAAGTTTGAAGCGCTGTAGCTGCCTAACCAAACAAGCTAGAAGGTTCTGCTTGGTCGCAATCGATTCAGCGGTGAATTTTCTATCTGAAACCGTCAACTTCGTCGACCAGAGATGCATCCCTACGGAGAAATGGGACGAAAACTAGAGCGATGTCGATTTAAAGCCTCATTTTCGCGTCATTTTTGGAATTCCGAAAACTTCAAACGCCCATATCTCCAAAACGGTTAGAGATATCGGGCTGAAATTTCATTCCGCAAATGTGCGACCGTAGGGCTACAAATCGGTACCGTCAGATTGAATTCCAATTTTCACATTTCGGCCAATCAAAAATTTCATCACTTTGGGTAGAAATTTTTACGGCTCTCTTGTATCTCGACATCCGAACGAGTTAGGAGGTTAGGTTTGGGTCCGTTCGAAAGCTCTCGGCGAGAGCTTTAAAACTAAAAAAAGGTCAACCCTCTAGCTATAACCGTTCCGACGCTAGAGCGTCTCAAATTCAAGAAAAGAAGATTCCTTTTTTTAAGTTTGAAGCGCTGTAGCTGCCTAACCAAACAAGCTAGAAGGTTCTGCTTGGTCGCAATCGATTCAGCGGTTAATTTTCTATCTGAAACCGTCAACTTCGTCGACCAGAGATGCACCCCTACGGAGAAATGGGACGAAAACTAGAGCGATGTCGATTTAAAGCCTCATTTTCGCGTCATTTTTGGAATTCCGAAAACTTCAAACGCCCATATCTCCAAAACGGTTAGAGGTATCGGGCTGAAATTTCATTCCGCAAATGTGCGACCGTAGGGCTACAAATCGGTACCGTCAGATTGAATTCCAATTTTCACATTTTGGCCATTCAAAAATTTCATCACTTTGGGTAGAAATTTTTACGGCTCTCTTGTATCTCGACATCCGAACGAGTTAGGAGGTTAGGTTTGGGTCCGTTCGAAAGCTCTCGGCGAGAGCTTTAAAACTAAAAAAAGGTCAACCCTCTAGCTATAACCGTTCCGACGCTAGAGCGTCTCAAATTCAAGAAAAGAAGATTCCTTTTTTTAAGTTTGAAGCGCTGTAGCTGCCTAACCAAACAAGCTAGAAGGTTCTGCTTGGTCGCAATCGATTCAGCGGTTAATTTTCTATCTGAAACCGTCAACTTCGTCGACCAGAGATGCATCCCTACGGAGAAATGGGACGAAAACTAGAGCGATGTCGATTTAAAGCCTCATTTTCGCGTCATTTTGTGGAATTCCGAAAACTTCAAACGCCCATATCTCCAAAACGGTTAGAGATATCGGGCTGAAATTTCATTCCGCAAATGTGCGACCATACGCCTACAAATCGGTACCGTCAGGTTGGCGAAAGTCCGACTTTCATTTTTAGGCCATTCGAAAATTTCATCACTTTGGGTAGAAATTTTTACGGCTCTCTTGTATCTCGACATCCGAACGAGCTAGGAGCTTAGGTTTGGATCAACTTTGTCGACCAGAAATGGGTCGGGATAAATCACACCAAACTAGAGCGATGTCGATTTGGGACAGACATAAGAACGCCTGTAAAGGCCCTGCACGACGAGACTGACATCTCGATGATGGATGAATATGCGAAATCCCTAGCCCAGAAGTTCTACGAAACAACTAGTATCCATGATAACCTGCTGATCAGAGCCATTTTCGAAGTACGGCAGCTTTCCAGCTACACATAAACTGTCGTACCAGAATCTGCTAGTAGTTCACTAAGTAATTACTACTTTTGTACTCTTTTTTTGGAGGTTGTAATCTGTTGGGTACATAATAAATACTATTATTATTTTAAGCTTTTTCCTGAAAGTTCTGTAGCTACTATGAAAATACAGTCAAATCAAACCATTCCTTATATACAAATAATCCAGATCTAAACTCTTACAATCCTGACTTTGGAATGCAAAAATTTTGGATTTCAACTTGAGTAAATTACTCAGTATAATAGGGTACATCGGGAGGAATCCTACGAACCGATAAAGTCTTGGGACTACTGCTATAAACAAAAGAGTATAAATACTAAAGCTGTGCTATTAAATTAGCTCTTTTACATTCTATTTTTATCGTCGCAATAACCACGTTGATCTGATTACACTATTTCGTTACATTCGTACCTACGTATAACCAACGCCTGCTCGGATCGAATGCAGAATACGCATCGATAATTGCATTTCGCGTATATCGCATAAGACATTCGTCATTTACGTGTCCCTTAGCGATCGTAAAAATCGTAAGAAGGCGCGTATTAAAATGCTAAATGTGTTCGTTTTCTCTTCTACATTGTTGTCGTTGTGGTTTTGTTGTTATTATTGCGTTAAGCTTTCGTTCGATCGAAACGGGCCGAGGAGGCACACCGACAAACAATCGCTTTCGCGACAAAAGAGCGCCATTTCCTTATCACACCCTGTTCTTTTTTTTCGGCGAGCGCTTCGGGCGACCTACTTTTTATTTATTTACCGCTGCGGCTAAAAATATGTGTCGTTGGTGTTGGGAAATCATTTGTATTATAATCTCTTTCGATTGTAGTTTCTTCCTCTGTGCTGTAAAAAATGCGGTGGGCGTCTCTCTTTGCATTTTATGTTGTTTTATTTTCGCGTCGTTAGTACAATGATGTCTTGACTGTTCTAGGTCAGTATTTACATATCTTCGAATTAATCTGAAACTGGATGGTTGTGCGGTGATCTTCTATACGTGCTGTTTTGCCGTTTTTTATATCTTGTATCGTTTCCATCTGTTCTTTTCTTTGACAAATTATAGGAGATTTGTTTTGGAAAGAAACCTACTTGACTTATCTTTGAAATAAATAATCTCTGAAATGTAACTAATGAAGAACATAAAACATAACTTTTGACTGAATTAATGGCAAACACTTTAACATACGAGGGTGTATTAAATATAAACGGAACTGAGTACCTTTATTTTAGGAATATTTACATCAATTACATTATTATTCTATACAGTGTAGTCTTAAACAACAAAAACAGATTACCAAAACCTCTATTGGTGCATATCGTCATTTTTCTTAAGTTAAAATATAATATATGTGGTATCGTTGGATTCGCCTTTTGATTGCCTTTCCAAAAACGTAAAACTATACAGGCTGTTCCATTTAAAATAAGAAAGTTGACGTCACTTCCGGCGACACCGGAAATACAATTGAACTGCCGATAACGGTAAAAGTTAGTTCACCAAAAATATAAATCGACCTAAAAACGCTAACTTCTGTCGATCAAAAGTTAGCATGGGGGGGGACACTTTAGGCTCTCACTGTATAATCTCGCCCTAAATACACACTTTTCTCGGTGTATTGGGAGCTTTTTACTACTTCATCGTAAAAGTTCCTCGGGCATTCTCGTAACCATTGAAGCACGAACGCTTCCACCGTTTGGTCGTCTTCGAAACGCAGACCTCCAAGCGCTTCTTTAAGGGTTCTAAAAAGATGGAAGTCACGAGGTGACAAGTCCGAGCTGTAGGGAGGATGATCTAACGTTTCCCAGCCTAATCTGTCTGATTTTTGCCACCTATGGTTAGCTGAACGAAGCCTGGCGTTATCGCGGAGAAGAATGACATTTCTAACGGATTCCTTCGAAACGACAATTTTGCGGCATCCAAAGGGTCGCAATAATATCGTGCATTAATCGATTGTCGTAAAAAAAAACAGTTGCCATGACCTTTCTGGCTGACAATCGAGTTTTGGCCTTCACCGGCGCCTTCTCATCATTCTTTCTCCGCTTCATATTCGCTTGTTCTGAATCGGGAGTGTAATGGTGAACCAAAGCTTCATCAGAGATTTTGATTCGATTAAAAAACGACTCACCCTTTTGCTGAAATTTATTGAGACGCTGGGAAACCTACAATCGATGATGTTTCTGTTCACCCCACAACAAAAGCGAAACCCGTCTTGTGGACCCTCATGAAGTCCTAAATCTGCTGTTACAATTTGTTGAGTTGCTCGACGATTTTGGCGATGTTAGCTTCGATGACGCTCGTCCTTGGGAGGCAATCGTGGTTCTGGAACTCGACTTTCTAAACCCTCCAGAAAATGCTTTATGTCAAACAAAAACACGGGTTCTTAACGGCGTATTGCCCCCGAAATGTGTCTGCAATGTCCGCAAAATTTCGGTTGGATTCACCGCCTCATTCGCCAGAGACGTGAAAATAATCCATTGCTCCACGGACACATGCACTTGTTTCTTTAATATTAAAGGAACCTGAGAAAATTAGAATCGTGTCTTCCCTCTTCCTAACCGCATAGGCTACCTGAAAATCAATTACTTCCGGGTCAACCCTTCTGGAATTAAAGACAAATTCGGTTCCGTTTATATTTGATACACCCTCGTGTTTTGCGTTTTGAAAATTTCGCCTAAACTAGAAACGTTCCCCCAAACATTTGCCAACAATTTAATGCACGTACTGTCGATCTTGTAGGTGGAATGGTATGCTGGCACTTTTTGAAAAATTACAATTCCTACACCATGGCCAAATACTTATAGTAGATTACGACATAGACCTGCATTGTCGAAAGTTTTTTTTCCTAATAAATTAATACCAAAAATAGTATGCACAGTTTTTTTTTTACAATAAATATATGCATCCACAAACTTTCCCCAAGCCGCAAGAGTAGAGCTGGTGTATCTATTAATCAGGTTTCTATTAATCTCTTGTTTTAACATAGACTACAACAACATCTTCTAATGAAAAGCGTTCTAGTTGGTAGTTTATTTGAGCAATCTTTTGGGCTTTTCACTTCCTTCATCTCAACGTGAGTAAAAAGAAGCGTATTCAGAACTCGACTCACAAACAATTGCAATCCAAACTCAAAAATTAATGACTTTAGCAAGGAAGTCTGTGGGGAGGCGTTCATCCTTCAGTGGTGCTTATTTGCATGTCCTTAATTGAAACTGTTTTTCTCTTAGAATGGAAGATTGTTATTATACGGTCTATTTCCAAGCCGTCATATTCTGGAGATATTAAGGATCTTCGTCTCATTAGTATCTTGCCAGTGGTCTCTAAAATAATTGACAGAATTTTGAATCGGCAGCTTAGATCATATTTGGAGAGACATAGCATTCTTCCTGGGATTCAGTCGGGCTTTCAGCCTGGACATAGCTGTACTATATAATTGCTCTGTATTTGTGATGACCTTATGATGGTAAATGATTGCGACATATTCTCCGTTTTGGCTCATTTTTAATCATATATCATTTAGTTTAAATTTTATCGACCTCTCCCACTTAGCAGTTTACATTTTTCGTCTGTATTTGGATGGAAGTACGCAATCCGCGTGGATTGGTAAGAATACTTCTTTGGCTAAACTATTTATTTACAGTGTTCCACAAGGTTCTATTTTGGGACCGCCACATGCCCTTTTGTGATGAGTATGTTTCCATCCGAAAGGTAACATTCACTATTATTGCTATTATTTGGGTAAATTGCCCAAAATATAATGTATTTCTCGGCTTGACCTTATTTGAACAATAGATACACCTCCTTATCTGTATATTTTGCGGTATATTGGCCACGCAATTAAACTCTACGATAATTTTAATCTAATATCTTGTCCGTAATAATACTGCAACATTTTTTACGACATATCTATGTAATATGTAAATGAATGTGGTGTTTTAGAATAAAAGGTTCTAGCATTTTGATAACATTTATTAAATAAAAAACCTAACCGAACTAACAATTATATTTATGTGTTTCGTTGCGTTTGAGATATAATATCAAAAACCATGTGAGCATACCTCTACATAAAAAAGCTGTTGATTCCTTGCTTTAGGTACTATATAAAAACTCTGCCAAGAATTGAGTTTCCTTAGATGAAATTGTAAGTAACTGTTTCATTGCCAATCAACCACATTTAATAAAAAATGCATAACGAAAGGGTTGGGAGAAGGCAACAATGAACCCAATTGTGTCAGGAAAAGCACCTTAATTTTATATATCTATGATCTTCTTGACTCATTTTTTAGGCGTAACCCAGACGACAGACAGTCGGTGAATGACAATTTGACGCTCACAAAATGCACTACGGTTTAGAATGCGTGTGAACACACGACCGACAATAATGTCGGACCGATAAAATACACTACCGCTCATAAGTATTTGGGCACGCTTGGATCTTAGATTTTTGTATATAACGAATATATTTAGGAAATACGTTCTAGCATTATAGGATTCACTTAAATTCATTAAATATCGGTCTATTAACTTCTTCAATTAGTCTTGTAAGGCGTGCTCTGATAGTAGCACAACGTAACTTAGGCATAAGCAGTCGTCAAAGTGCTAGAAAATTACATTTAAATCCATTTACTGTTGACTATAACATCAAAAAATACAGTGAAAGTGGCAGTTTTCTAAACAAAGTAAGAAGTGGTTAACAAGGACGATAACATGGTGTTCAGCAAGCGAAAAAAGAGATTACAAAGCACGTGAACATCGAAGTTGGACGGTAGAAGATTGGAGCAAGTTACTGTGGACCGGTGAATCCAAATTCAATATTTTCAGTTTGCGAAGATGAGTGTAAGAAAATCTCTGGGTGAACGTGCACTAGAGCAATACATAATCTCTACCGTCAAACACGGCGGTGGTTCGGTAATGATTTGGGGTTGTTTTGCTGGTACATCCGCAGGTGATCTCGTAAAAATTCAAGGCATAATGAAAAAAAGAGCAATACAAATGCATCTTAGAGGAAAATACAATACGCTCTGGTGTAGGAATTTTCTCGTAAAAATTCAAGGCATAATGAAAAAAAGAGCAATACAAACGCATCTTAGAGGAAAATACAATACGCTCTGGTGTAAGAATTTTGAGTCAGAATTTTGTATTTCAACAACACAACGACCCGAAAGACATTTCAAAGCTATGCAAGCAATATTTAGAACAATTAGGAGAGGAAGGGACGCTAACAATCATGAAATGGACTCCCGAAAGTCCGGACTTGAATCCCATCGAGTTATTATGGAAAGAACTCGATCGGAAAGCAAGAAAAACTGCTCCAACTTCAGCAGATGACATGTGGAGTAAACTACAGGCAGCATGGGCTCGAATAACTCGGGAAACATTGTTAAAATTAATTGCAAAAATGCCCCGATTATGCGCAAAAAAAAATACAAATTTAACTGAAATTTGAGGTTGACCAAATACTTTAGCCTGTAGTTGAGCCCCAAAACATTACGTACTATTTCCTTCGCCGACCGGATTGTCGGACAGAAACATAGTCTGTAATCTGCGCAAGGCGTTACGTGTTAGCAAATAGGTAGGGATATAATAGAGTATTTATTTTATACAAAACGAACTGTGAAGGACATTCCATCCGAATTTCTTCAACCGGAAAAACTGTAATAGTGTATCGAAGCTATTATTCCACACAACGAGACGTCATTATAGCTGTATGTAATTTGAAAAATGGACTATTGTACGGAATAATGAGATTATTGTGTGGTATTCAATTAATCCCAAGCTTTATGACGTTTCAAAATATGAAATCACTTGCGAAACATATAGATATTAGTTAATCCTGCAATAATAATGCTCAATAAAATTTTTTACGCTGAGAAATTGAGGGAATAAGTCATTGGTTTGGTATAATATTAATTTATGACCTTTTGCAATGCAGCGTAGTCTCATTTTTTTCTTAATTGCCTATTGAATTTGCTTGATTTATTTGTATGGTATTTCATTATATGAATTAGAGTTGATTATTTATAGAACTTTCAATGGAGAAAGCTTTACATAACCATAAAAAGCTACATCACAGACAAACGTTTGATTTTGCCTCAAACAGTTTCAATCAAAATAGTTGAAAGTAGGAAAGAAGGGCTTAAAAATTCTTTCATAATTAGCAATCGTGATCTTTATTCAAGTTAAAGACATTCTCAAATATATAAACCTGTCACGAATCCCCTCACATTCAATTTTTTTTTGGTTTCCTATGCTATGATCACTTTAGAAAAGAATGCATGCCATTTATTTTTTTCCTTTTCCTATCCATTACAAGTTAAATTAAACTTACACGCTGGCTGCTTGCTTGGTGTTAAAAAAAAAATAGCGTTAAAATCTTACAATTACAATTTAAACTGTCCAATATATGAATTTCCTAGATTGAAATGCATTTACAATCTACAAATAACTATATTACATGTACAAAGTATATTTTAATTTATTATTGTGAAACAGATCTGAAAATGCCACCAATTTTTAGGAGAATATCGCGTGCTGTTTTTTTTTTCACCATCTGTGAATTAGAAATTAGGCAAAATTTCGTATAGTTGGCTCGAAGTGTTTACCAATACAATATTAACATATAAAATGCAAGCACTATTATTACAAATGGCGGTCTTGTTTGAAGTTGTTTCTTTTAGATTTTCAACTTTCATTTAATTTAAGCTGCTTATACAAAGAATTTCTCCCAACTTATTGTTAGTATAGAATGTAGAATTCCAATGTGCTGGGAATTTAAATGACTTGCAACCTAAGAATCTGATCTACTTTTACTATAGGAGGAAGTCTGTTATGGTTTGAACTTTGATAACCAAAACTAGAAAGGAAAATATTGTCCTAATGTAGTAATGATTCTCTTATTAATAGAGTCGCTCACTAGCGCCAACGGGCAGTGGCGGAAGTTCGATACAACCCTCAGTATAACTGCGAGTCTCCACAAGATCTGTTGTGTATACATACATGTACGCTGTCGTAAATACTATTTCGTAGTTCAACGTTTGTTTTAAAAATGTTGCCTACGTCGCGAAAACGACCAATGTTGGACGAAGTTACAGAATTTATAGCAGAAATGCCTGACCTAAACTATGATGGCGTTAAAATTCAATGTGTAGTTTGTAATATCCCTTTAATGTGTTTGACCAAAAGGGATTGTCTACGTCACGTAAATAGTAAACAGCATTCTTCAAAAAAAAATTGCACACGACACTATGACAAATTTAAATTAAATTTATATGTTACCCTTATTGCATGTAATCTACCGTTTAATTTACTAGACAAGGAAACATATGTCTTCTTTTGGAATAAATATTCGGACTGCAAATTACCAAGTCGGGCATCGTTACAAAGAATTGTGTCATCTGCTCGTGAACATGCTGAAAAAAGAATTAAATCGGAGTTGAAAGATAAACAACTGTGGTTATGTGTGGACGAAACAACAGATCGTAAAAAAACATTCTGTGGTTAGTGCAATGGTACGTACAATGGAACCACATCAATCATCACCTTCAATTCTATTAGCTTCCAGACGAGTACAACAATGTACTGCCGAAGTAATTTCAAAGTTAGTATTAAATACATTGGAAAAGTTTGAACTTTCAACAAACCAACTGTTGATGTTTATGAGTTATGGTGCCGCAAACATGCTTTTTGTAGGCCGGTCTCTTAAAAAACATTGTGCTAACTTGTTACATATTACGTGTAAAATTCATGCTTTCAGTCATGTGGCAGATAGTATTAGAAAATGTTATCCTGCGGTAGACGCTTTAATAGCGCATACAAAAGCAGTGTTTGTCAAATCCCCAAAACGTATTCGCAAATTTCACAGACTGTGCCCCCCTATGCCTGAGCCATCAGAACCTATTCTTACACGTTGGGGAACATGGTTACAGGCCGCGTTTTATTATCATAAATATTTTGAGAATATTAATAACGCGGTTTTACAATTCGATCCAAAGGAAGCTGCGGCTATCAAGGAAAGCCAGTCGAAATTTCAAGATAGTCAGGTTAAAACGGATTTAAAAACTATTCAGAAAAATTACTTCGGACTAGTGAAGGCAATAGAAAAATTACAAAATCCTTCCGTGTCGTTAGTGAAATCTCTGCAAATAGTGCAACATGTTCACGCACAGCTATGCGCGGTAGAAGACGCAAAGAATGTTTGTGTTCTAGGAATGTTTGAAAGTGCTTTAGAGAAAGATTCTGATTTTGGCACATTAAGACAAATTTGTGAAGGTGCGTCAACAGAACCAGTTGTTCCAAAGATTATTTTAATTACGCAAATATAACGTCACTAGATGTAGAACGTTCGTTTTCTGCATATAAACACACTTTTTCCTCACGCCGCACTCGGTTTGCCGAAACAACTGTGGAAACATATTTAATGTTGCAGATATTTAACAGACATTATTCACTTTGTGATTTCAAGGAAGACTCTTAAGACGGTAAGTGTTTGAGCACGTGTTATATTTTATTTCTGACCATTTATTTTGTGTAAACTTTTATGCGCCCGCCACTGACTGTTGGCGCAAATTGAGCAACTCTACTTATTAGTTCACTTCAAAGAAATATAACTTCAAGAAGTGAAAGAAATTAAGCAAAACATTGTTCCTGTAACCTGTTACGATAAAAAAAGGTTTGGTGGGTTGGGTATTCAGAACGTAGTTTTTGGAATCTTTTTAGTGCTTCTAAACTAAGTCTAACATAGGAAAAGGACGTTTAGAAGAAAAGTCTCTTTGTTATTTTTCAATATACACGCAGAGAAACGTTTATTTGTATCAAAGTTGTCCACCTTAATTCAAGACAATTACTGTTTCAATTATCAGGAATACAATAACTGTATTTCTTTGTTTAAGACATTTGTTAATTTAATTCAGGAAGATCTTTACCACCAAGTCCATTGCATATCTGTTATTACATTACCATAAAAAACATTAGTAATGAACCATCATAAACTATAATAAATAATACAATAAGAAAAAATTAACATGTAAAGCATCTATTGCGATTTTGCGTTCACCTAACGGAACGGGACCACGTAAACATGGAAAAATGGCAACCATTATGTCCATCGCGCGGCGAAGAAGATAAATAAAGTGTAGGAAACGCCACAAGCGACTAGATCGATAAATTACCATTTATCCGCACATTAAATCCCACGCACACCAATCATGATATGGTCTCGTTGTCGAAATGCTGCAATAAAGTGAATTAAATTCAGAAACCGTTGGTTTGCCGCAGCTTTAGTTGGTAAAAAAAAAATCGTAGCGGAGGTGTATGAAAGTGTATTTTGCTTATTTATATGTAGATCTCTTAAAAGAGGTAGCTTATGGAGACCTATTTGAAACGAGAGACTATATATAAGAGATTAAGAAATTAGTATATATCTAAAGTAATTAAAACATCGCTTTGTACTTTATGATGTATGTGTCTTGATAGTTGTGCCATCTGAGTTGTATGTTTTATAATTCATGCGGTAGGTTCATCACACATATATCCTCTTGAATCAGTTGAATTTGTTGAATGTACGCATGTGTACGCAATAAGAAACCTAATGTTTTAGTTATAGTTATTGCACAAATAAAGTTATATAGTTCACGGGTACAGTGTTTTAATTTACAACTATTCATCAACAAGAGTGGGAAATGCGAAATACATAAATAAAAAGGAAAAAAAAAACAAAGAAAAAGGTAAAACAAAAATGGCCGAAAGTTGTAAAGTTCCAGAAACTTTTATATTCGATGGCGATGTGTCTAGCAAATGGAAGTTGTGGAAACAGAAATTTGACTTTTATTTATTGGCATCGGGGAAATCATCTAAAGGGGATGACGTTAAAATAGCAATTTTATTAAATCTCCTGGGAGATCAAGGCATACAAATATATAACACATTTGAGTATGTGGATGGAGAAAATAGTACTGAACTAGAGGTAATATTAGATAAATGTACTAAGTACTGTAATCCCGTATATGAACATTCTATAGTTCTCACAAACTGTGGGGTCTCCTTTTTTTAGTACCGGTACTCCATTCTGTTGGCATTTTCTCTTCTTCCCACATTCTCAGTATTATCTTGTAGAGTCTTTTCTGTAGTTCTTCTCCTCCGTGTTTTACTAACTCGTTCTTAATTTGATCAATACCGGTTGCTTTTCCATATTTGAGATTTTTAATTACCTCAATTAATTACCTTCATCGCCATCCTTCCTTCTCTCCTTGTATAAGTTTGCAAAATAATCTACCATTTCTTTGCTTCCTATCGCATGGCTTATTCTTTTCTGTTTATTGTTTATTGCCTTCACGTAGTTGAACAGTTTTTTGTTGTCTTTACTGTTTCTTTCTATGTCTTCCATGTAATTTTTAATCCACTGTTCTTTTTTGATTTTACACGTATTTGTTGCTGTATTCTTTTGTTCTTTGTATTTATCTAACGCTTGTTATTCTTTCGTTCTTAACCATTTCAGCCTTGTTAGATTTTTTAATTTAATTTCTTCTTGGCATTCCTCATCAAACCATTCCATGTTTTTTTTGCTTACTTGTTTTTCTGCCCAGGATTTTATCTGCTGTGCTGATCAAAAGCTCTTTAATGTGGTTCCATTCGTTGTCAATGGTTTTTTTATAAGTTTTCTTTATGTGCTGTTCTACTTCTTGTGCAAATTTTTTTTGAGGTTTCCTCTTGACAGAGTTTTTCAATATTCCATTGCTGAATCTTTCCGTTCAGGGTGTTACCTCTGATGACTTTAATTTTAATTTTTGCTAGCACCAAGAAATGGTCTGTGTCCGCGTTAAGGCCCCTATAGGATCTTACATCGTGTACCGATCTCTCTCACTTCCTTGCTATCATGATGTGATCTATTTGATTACCTATTGTTTTGCCTGGTGTCATCTATATTACTTTATGCTCTAATTTATGCTTAAATTTAGTGCTGACAATGGAGAAGTTTAACATTGTTGCGAGGTTGCACAATTTTGTACCATTGTTATTTGACGATTCATGGATTGTGTGTTTGCCAGCCACATTACTTACATCCGCCTCTCTTCCTATTTTTGCATTTAGATCGCCGACTAACATCACTATATCATTTCCTGGGAGACTTGCACACATTTCTTCCAGTTTTTGGTAAAAATCCATTTTATCCTCTTCGCTTGCTTTTTCGGTTGGTGCATACACATTAAGTATTGTCAGAAATCTTTACCTCATTAATTCGAAAAAGACTAGAACATTACACGCAAGCAAAGATTGGGGACTATCAGCAAGGATTCCGAAAAGGAAGATCTACGGTAGACGCCATCCATACCCTAACACAAGCAATAGAGAAATGCTACGAACATAATATACAACTACATCTTGTATTCGTAGACTTTAAGCAAGCTTTCGACAGCCTAAACAGGAATAAACTCATCCACGAAATGCGAAGTATGAATATACCATCCAAAATAATAAGACTTGTGCAAATGACAATGAAAAACGCGGATGTGTATGCAATAGGAAACCTAATGTTTTAGTTATAGTTAATGCACAAATAAAGTTATATAGTTCACGAGTGTTATGAATAGAGCGGGCCAAGAGCGCCACGCGCCAGGTTCGCAATCAGGCTGCCGGGCGCATATATGTATGTAAACATAGGTAATTTAAATATGTAATTATTAGGACGAGGACCAAAACCACTGTCTATTACGTCGTGAAGACGCGCAAATATACACCTGCAGTTTGGGTGTTCGTTGATAAATAGGGCGTTGTTCACAGTGGGCCACTACAAAAAAAAGTTCATTCATCGACGGCTACGAACTAACAGCGCGCTTATTCATTTACGGATGACGCGCTCTATTCATCAACAAATGACGAGTCTGCAGATGTTACGTTTGCACCACTTCGTGGCATACTAGAAACAAGCGTCGGTGTGCTCGCTTTAGTGATTATGTCTAACGTAACTATTAAAAATAAACGGCCATTACCTACGAAAGTTAATAAATTTCTTAGTGAATTTGTGGATTTACACTACAATGGGAGTACAATTTTCTGTAAAGTTTGTAAAAAGAAACTACTGTGCTGGAGCAAACGTGATTGTGAAAGACATATAAATAGCGCACACCACAGAAATAAAAGAAATGGTGTGTCACAACAACGTCAATTTCAATTAAAATTGCTTTTAACGTTTATGGTATGTGGTCTACCACTTCGTATACTTGATAAAAAAGCATTTCGAAAATTCTGGGGTACATACAATACCGAGTGGATACTACCATCTCGGAGAGCGTTACGGAGAGATATTCCACGAATACGTGAGGACATTGAAAATCGAATTAAAGCCGAATTAAAAGATAAACAGCTGTGGCTATGTCTTGATGAGACGACAGATTGCAAAAAAAATTCTATTTTGAATATAATAGTGCGCGTATTAGATCCTATTAAACCAAATTTTGCAATTCTATTAGCCAGCAGAAGATTAAAACAGTGTACTAGTAAAGCAATTACGGCCGTAGTTCTCGAAACGTTACAAAAATTTCAAGTGTCAACCAGTCAACTGTTGTTGTTCATGAGCGATGGTGCAGCAACAATGTGTAGTGTAGGCCGTTCCCTTAAAGAAAAGTGTGAAGGACTTTTACATGTTACGTGTAAAGTCCATGCTTTACATCTTGTGGCACAAACTATTCGAGAGTGTTACCCGGAGGTGGATGCATTAATAGCAAACACAAAAAAAGTGTTTCTCAAAAGTCCTAAGAGGACTAGGGCATTCCACAGGTTATGCCCTGGTATTCGAGAACCACCACAGCCCATTCTTACGCGTTGGGGAACGTGGTTAAAAGCCGCTTTTTATTATAATGAACATTTTCAAGAAGTCAAATCGGTTATTTTGCAATTCGTCCCTGCCGAAGCTAGAGCTATTAGGATGAGCCAGAAGGGATTTCTCGATATTTCTGTTACTTCGGTAGACGTGGAACGGTCGTTTTCGAAATATAAGAACATTTTTTCGTCTAGGCGAACATCCTTCACCGAGGCAAATGTGGAAACTTATCTGATGATGCAACTTTTTAAACAAGCCTATCCGCATTATTAAGAAGGATAGAATTTATTTATTATATCTTTATTTACAGTTACATTATTAAGTACAACAGAATCACATATCTGCTGTGACTCACATATACGCTATTTACAATAAGCGGCCGTTGCGCCTGATTCCGATTCTGTTGGATGGCGCAATTTGGCCCGCTCTAGTTATGAATAAAGGTAGAATATTCTTGAAGAAGCTCTATTTCCAACTGCAAAGCAGTCATGTTAAACGCCTATACTGTTTTTATTTCAAATATAACCGCTTGTATATGCTGAATTCTTTGAACAACCGATTCAAATATAATCTCAATAACACCATAATAATAATAATAATGGGTTTATTTCATGTTGTATAGAAATATGATGTGTACATGAAAAAGTCAAATCTAAATGCAAAGATCTAAATCATGTATGGAACAAATAATTGTTACAAAGGTGAGTATTCGTTTGGCGTGTGGCATAAATTAGATCACACACTCATTCGAAATGGTTTTCGTAAAGGTGGGATCGTATCTTTTCACAAAGAAGTCATTTCTGCAGATAAATACGATCAGTATGCTTTCCAACGCTGGAAAGACCGTCATCAACATCAAAACACCCACGTAGTATTTTGGGTACCGATAATGATGGCACCAGTACATTAGCAACTGTGATATCATAGGCTTCTCCCTCAAATATCGCAAATAACAGCTACAACTTCTGAAAGAATACATTCACTTTCGACAGCTGATGATTATGAGGTCGAAATTAGCTTTGAATCTCTTCTCATGGGTAAAAATTAAAGGGTAAGAACCGAAAGTAGTAGGAGACGTCAAATAATCGTTTGTTTTTTCGTTAATCATTTGAAAGATATAAAATTAGGTTCAATTGATCAATTTTTCACTTGGCCGATAATTTATAATAATGTTTGCGTTGAAAAATGTTCTCATTTATTCCAATTAGAGGGGTAAATGTAATGGCTCAAATAATTTCAATTTTACTACATGTACAAAATTCTCCTGGCTTTAGCCTGAAATAAGAAGAAACTTCCTGGATTACTTGTTACTGGCAAGAAATGTACTTCAAAGTCAATCCTTTTTATTTGCGTTACCACTTATACCCCACTTCACCTTGTCTAAATTCACTCAAACATGCTCAATATCATTACCAGAATGCCAACACATAATCTCCAAATTATCCCATTTACCCTAAAGGAATTTCTTGCATTGTGATCGATCCATCTGCTGTCGTTTTCCTTTTTTCTTAATAGCAATACATATAGAACTTATACACACAAATTGTATGCCTATTTGTTTGGCCTCGACTTTAAGATGTTCATTGTACGCAAACAAATGAATATTTCTAAGGCTAAATCCTTTGTCGATTCCATCCTAGATGGCTATGTAAATTACGCGTGAAGGCGAATTTACATAATTGTTTTCGCTAATCTTTGGAGATGCCTATAATTAAGCTAAGAGACGCTAATAATAATAGCCGTACAAGGAAAATAAACAAGCATACACATTGCCATCATCGTTAGATTCTCTTAAATGTCCATTTATTTAATAAATACATCATTCGTCTTTAACGAATCCTCGTCTTCTTCTTCTTCCTTGAACGTTGTAGAGACTTGAACTCAAATAAGATAAAACAAAACACTAATAATAATTCAATTCAATTATTAATTGAATTCAAAGTTTAAACGAGTTGTATGTAGCCAAATATGTATTGATCGTATTTATTTTATGAGAATGAACGAAGTCTTTATTGGAGGTGTACTTTTGAATGTAAATTGATTATTACTTTTATTTTTTTTAACTATTTTAATGAGTACCTTCCAATTTTACCGTTACCTGAAGAGTGGAAGAAGAAATATTGTCGGTTATATGTTAAAAAAAGCTTTATATATATTTTTATTGCATAAAATATTCTTAACGGGTACTATAGTAGGTTTACATTCTTAGATTTGATGGCTGCAGATGTTTTTCATACTTCTTTATTGCATTTTAATCAATATTTGGATATGAGAAAGTTTTAGTGTCCAATGGGAGAAATGTTGAATTGACTTGAAACTTTATACTGTGATCGCCATAGTCGGCATCAAATGGGAAAAAAATTATTTATTTAGATTAAAAGAAAAACAAAATTTTACGATGATAATTTGTGCTTGTCTGAAAGTCGGTTTACTCCCTCCTACTAGATGTACAGTGATGTTTATTTATTAAAAAAATTGAGTTTTTAGAAATTGTAAAAATTTAAAAGGTATTGTATTTCAGAAGATTTCAATAAAATTCCAAATTTTCAAAATTTTACGTTCAAAGACTTAAGTTCAAAATTCAATTTTTTTGTATGAAAATTTTAAAGAATTATAATTAGGCCGGACACAGAGAGTTTCGCGCCAGGTTAGAAATGAGGTTGCTGCACCCACGACGCGACGTATGTATGCAGATGAATCGGGGCGGGCTACCTCAGCGAATGAAATTATTGATTTATTGCAACAGTTTCTCTTCAATCTTTCGCAGCGTTAGTCGCAATTCTAGAGATAAATATATGTACATATGTAAGCATGTCTAACGTACGAAAGGAGAACAAACAAACATTGGCTAATAAACTTAAAAATTAAATTTATCAGTGTATTTCCGGATTTGAACTATAATGGAACTAAAGTATTGTGTAGAGTTCGCAAATTACCTTTAATGTGCTGGAACCAAAGTGACCATAAAAGACATATAAATAGTGTACAGCACAAAAATTGGAAAAACAGCGCCACCTCAAACCCAATTTAAGTTGAATTTACTTTTGATGTTCACTGTTTGTGGTCTACCGTTTCGCTTACTCGATAAAGAACCGTTTTTGACAGTTTTGGCGTACATACGATCCCGTGTGGAACTTACCATCACGGACAGCGTTACGGAAAGAGCTACCAAGTATACGAAAGATATCGAAAATAGGGTTAAAGCAGAATTAAAAGCTAAACATCTGTGGCTATGTCTTGATGAGACGACAGATTGTAAAAAAAATCTATTTTGAATATTATAGTACGAGTACCAGATCCTCTTGAACCGAAATTTGCAATCTTATTAGCTAGCAAAAGACTAAAAAAGTGCAATTACGGGCATAGTGCTCGATGCGTTATAATAATTTCAATTGTCAAATAGTCAACTGTTGATGTTTATGAGCGATGGAGCAACGACAATGTGTAGTGTAGACCGTTCTCTTAAAGAAACGTGTGAGGAACCTTTACACTTTATATGTAAAGTTCATGCTTTACATCTTGTGGCACAAATTATTCGAGAATGTTACCCGGAGGTGGATGCATTAATAGCAAATACAAAAAAGTGTTTCTCAATTCTCCCAAACGGATCCGAGCATTTTACAGGCTTTATGCCGGTATTCGCGAACCACCACAGGCGATTCTTACGCGTTGGGGAACATGGTTGCGAGCTGCTGTTAATTATTCTGAACATTTCCAAAAAGTAAAATCTGTGATTTGACAATTCGACCTTGGCGAAATTACAACTATTAAGAAGAGCCAGAAAGGATTTTTAGGTACTTCTGTTGAAACAGATTTAAAAAGTATTAGCAACAATTATAAACGATTACTGCAAAATACTGGATTGTCGTTAGTAGAATCAGTGCAAATCGTGGACGGAGTTAAGACATTGCTACACGGTATAAACGACGCAAAAAACAGTCGCATTATAGCAAAGTTTGACAGTGTCTAAAAAAAAATTCGATTATATGATATTAAGACAAATCTGTAGTGGTGCATCTGCAGATTTATTAACTAACTCTAAAGATTACTTTAATTATGCCTGTGTTACTTCCGTAAATGTTGAACGGTCTTTCTCGAAATACAACATTTTTTCATCACAGCGAACAATTTTCACCGAGACAAATGTGAAAACATACCTGATGGTGCAAATGTTTCAACAAACCTATCCACACTGTTAAGAAGTTACGTTTATTTATTATATTATTTTTTTTTATATTTTTAAAGAAACTACTTGATACGTGGTAAGTGACTTGTTTTTCGGATAACTGTTAATATTTTGTTTCACATGCATAAGGCATGCAAATATAAACTGAGAAGTGAAGGTGAGAATCCTATTTTCAATAAATGCCTCTCAACAGTCGTCGCGATATTTTAGGTTTGCTATAAGACGTATAGCTTTTCTTAGTAAGCCAAATATCCTATGGCGTGACGAACTATGACCCCATAAGACATAACCGAATGAAAAAGAGAAAAATAAGTTGTTCTTAAGAGATTTTTTGATGCACAAAGGGACAAATTTCTTAATAAGTACAATATTTTGGAAAGTTTACCGGCTAGGTACTCACTATGTGATCTCCATCTTAGTGTAGGGTCAAGGCAAAATCCAAGATATTTGACTGAATTATGGTTGTTAAAACCGTTTGCGTTTTCTCCTTATTCATTACTAATCTATTCCTTCCCAACCAACAAGAAGTGTTGCTGCTGGGAAGCAACACTTCTAGTTGTCACATCAGCATTGCAGTTTGATTTTACTAGCAAAGTGGTATCGTCGGCAAAAAGAATACATTTATCACAAGAGATACTTTTTGGAAAATCATTTATGTAGATTAAGAACAACAGAGGGCCTAATATGGAGCCTTGCGGTACTCCAAGCTTTACGATAAGTTTATTTGAAATACGAACTAACGAAACTTATTGCTTGCTGGCTTAAGTTCTATAATTTTAATTTATTAATTAGTATTTCCATGTCTACACAATCAAAAGCGCGACTTATATCACAAAATGTAGCTGCTGAGAAATCCCCATCTTCAAAACAAGAGACTATGTAATTAATAAACTCTAGCATGGCGTCTGTTGTACTTAAATTGTGACGAAAGCCAAACTGTTCCAAGCAAAATAGCGAATTTTGCCCAAAGAAAGAAACAATCTGATCTTTCATGATTTTTTCAAAGATTTTTGATAATGCGGGAAGTATAGATATGTGCCTATAATTAGATACGTTATTGAAATCTCCTTTTTTATGTAGGGGAATTATAGACGCGATTTTGCTATTACAGTTTGCAAAACGTTAAACATATCGTTTTTGTACATCGTCATCTACAATATTCATTAGGGTTAATATTTGATGTGTAATTTTTAAAAACCAAATCATTGGACAGCTTTGTTCTCCGACAAAATTTTGATTCTGAGGCACCTGCATTTCTTCCAGAATGGCTTTTTCTTAACATAATGAAGAAAAATGCAGAAAAATTTATTTTCAACAAGATGGTGCTCCAGCACACACTGCAGTGGATGTTCGTAATTGCTTGACAAACTATTGCCTCCTAGTTGGAACCGAAGATTATTGGAAAATCTCCACGGTCTCCAGACTTAAATCCATGCGACTTCATTTTATGAGGGCATCTCAAAAATGAGGTCTATAAATACATACCTTTTAGAGATATTAACCATCTTGAAGGCCCAATCGAAGGGGCAAGTGGATGTTTCAAAAACTGTTTCTGAATAAATTTGGTTTTAGTTATTTTCAAATGTAGTTTATTTGATTAATAAGAAGGGGTTCTGGATTGATAATATATGATCAAACATTTGAGTTTTCATGAAACTTGTTCATTACAACAAAAAGTAGATTTTTAAAAAATGTGACTTAATCCGCTTGCCCCTTCAATTAGAGGCCATGTCCCCTATTATGTTAGGCAACGTTTCAAGAGAAATGCATCAACGAACCTGTATTCAAAAGACAGGAGGACACGTGTTTTTTTTAATGAAACATTATTTTTGACAGTTACAAAAATTCTTGTTTAATTAAACCGAATGATTTCAATTTAACGAAAAAGAACTGCTTTAAATATTTCAAACATTTATGAATACTTACTTAAAACAACAAAAATACTAGCTTATGTTTTAAAATTCATAGTTTATCTAGAAATGACATTATATATAACCCTTTTTTTGTAATTTCTTTCTCTATTTTAGTTAATAAATGCAATTTTTGCAATTAGCTTAAAAAAATTACACATTTTATAGGTTAAAGAAGGCACGTGACAATTTTTATTTGGCTAATCTTATTTCAAGCACCTCTTATTGTCATGGCTTGATTTTCCAAAAAACTAATAATAATATTTTATTTTCCATTTGATGCCAACTTTTTGACGGTCACTGTGAGGCTTCAAATCGGATTGATTTTTTAAATCTCTGAAAACAGTGTTAGGAGACTTTGATAGAAACAAATGTTGGAACATTTGAATTGTACAAAAAAAATGAAATGGTGGTGCTTTCTCACGAACTGACTGTTAACTATCTTCTAGCCAGGAAAATGCTTTAATAACCAATCCAACCAAGAAATTCCAGAATTCCAAGCATATTTGCTTTTGTTAGCAATAGATAGTAGATTTATTCTTGATTGAAAATCTGCTGTAAATTCTAAACCATCCAACAGATAAAATTACGAATTTTTTTGCAAAGGATTTTCGATTAGATACCTAGATTTAAATCAAAAATAAAAATAACACCCGAAAGAATTTAGATACGTCATAAAATCTTTATCTAAATTACTACAACTTCTACGAAAATTAAAAATTATAGCACCTCTTTCCTCATAATCTCAACAGAAACCAGTGCATAGTCAGTCAGATATAATTTATCGCCTTGTAAATTTTGCGGCCATGTTGTCGCTTCTGAAGAGGAGGTGGTTTGCATAAAACGAGATTAGATAGAGCATCAGGTAGGCAGGTCTTCGCGAAATGATATTGTCGTCCCAGTTTTTTTTTTTGGGAGGGATATACATAGATTTAATTACCCGATAGAGAGCTATTAGTGTTCTGCAGCTTCTATCAGCGAGGTCTTACTTAATTATTGTTGAAGTTATTTTCCATTCAGTAAGTGTTTATGAAAAAAAAAAATCAATGGTCTTGTTTATAAAATTGATGTTTGATTTGAAGATTCGTATCAATACCTTTCTTTGATGAAAGATAAGGAGCGGAGATTCATTACGATCTTTAAAAAATGTTTTTGGTTGCAAAATAATTATGTAATCTTACGTTGATTGATGAAACAATTTAGCTGCATTTGAATGGTATCCTTGAATAAGAAGATCCTTTCCAGATACGTACCTGAAAGCAAATGAGATAAAAATTAATATTTGGATGACTTCTTCATTTTATGACTGAAAAATATAGCTTGATAATTCATAAATTTTCACTGGATTTCAATCTGAATTAATAATTTTTGGTAATTAAAGTTATCATTTGACATTTCTCCTTCAGAATATGAAAATATATAAGGTTAGGAAAGTCTTTACATTCATTCGAATATCTTGAACATGGCTGCTTCGATTTTGATATTGTCAACGTATACATTACTAACAGATTAAGTACCATGATAGTTATTGGTAACTGCTCAGCTACCCTGCCCTGTAATAAGCTTTCACATTTTCTTCTTTTGGTATCCAATAGAATACCAAATTAAATATTAGTATTGAAATGTTTTATCTCTGGGATTTTGTTAAAAAAATTGGAATTTGTAAATTCATTAAATTTTTAACTTTTTTGTGGGGTTCGGGAGTGTTCTTTGGTACTCTTTCGGCAATTTTTAATGAATTTTGAGATCAATAAATGTAAATTAACGAATATTAAAATTGAACATGCAACCTGACCTTGATTTTTCGAAGATGTCATACAAACTCTATGTTCCTTATGACATTCACAAGAAATCTGCCTGTTCTAACCTCCAACCTTTTCTTCTACCTCGAATTTATTCTCTAATTTCTATATTGGACACTTTAAATTGGAACCGCAGCCAAAATACTAATTAAGTCGAACCAGGATTGATGAATTTATTGGCGTCCCTTTTCTCCTTTATTTTAATCGCGATGGCGATTGTTTCTTTCCACAGCAAATTTTGATGATTTCTACCCAAATATAATCTAACGAGGAATTTTTGATAGATAAAGTTATTTTTAGAAGTAGCATGAGAGAATGAATGACTTAAGTAGACGACTGAAATTATGCTATTCTATGCTCTAAAATCACCGCAACAACCTTTAAATATAAAATGTTGCTGCCAAAGATGAAGATACCATAACGAAACATATTTAATATACGAAATAATGTTAGAACTACCTTTGAATTTACCCCGTTGTTTGTTTTAGGAGAATTTTACATTAATTTTGAGGATTTGCGAAATGGGGAGAATAAAAAGAAGAGTAGTTCCATCTTCGATCCACCAAGATCGTCATTGGCTGGAGTAAAATGAATTATTTAATACCCACACTCCAAGGCCAGTCGGCCTTGGGGGAAATTGTGGCTACGAAGAAACAGCTTTTATCCGCCAGAGGGAATTTCATGTCTATCGAGTGGCTATACTGAATACTCTATACGTTCTAAAGCGACAGCTGATATTTCCGATGTAAATATTGAACATAACAGTATATTACTGATGATTACTTTAAATATTAACCGGGGAAAGAAACGCTTGCGTAGAAGTTGCTTTCTTGTAGCCTGGATTAAGTATAATTTACTAATTTTGCTGGAATTACAAGATTCCATTTCAAGTTAATTTGAGAATGATTTGATTATCAAATCGAATAATGTTTTGATAGAATGCTTTAGAATAGTAATAATATATTTATTATCCAACAGCAGCCAAGCCAAGCTGGTTAACATCACTGATTCTATTCTGCTTCTATTACGATCCTATTCTCATTCCATTCTAAGTCCATTCCGAGTCCATTCTGATTCAATTCTGCTTCCATCCTGCTTCCATTCTGATTCCATTCTGCTTTTATTCTGATCCTATTCTGATTCCAAATAAGATTAGAAAGCCTCAATCAGATCTAAAGAAACACTAATTTATGTAAGACTAAGTCATGCTGAACAGTGTCAAACGCTTTGGTGAAGTCCATGTATATTGTGTCAACTTGATATTGTTTCCAGATTTAAAAATAGAGATTATCTTAGAATGTTTCTAGCAATCAGGGAACTTCTTTTGATGCAATATTAGATTAAAAATATGTAAAAGTGGAATTTGTAAAACGTAAGAGAATATAAGAAAAAGAATTGTCAATACCTGAATAGGCAAAATTTATTATTTTACGGGGGTAGATTTACAAGTTTCCGGAATCGTTGCTAGGGGGTTGCTTCCTTCCAAATACTTTATGTCGCTGTGTTGGCAACTCTTTCATATCAATTGACTGCAAATGTCAAATCGATCTGTCAAATGGTTTGGTGTTGGCAAGCATTGAAGTCAAGTACCTTTCTGTGTTTTCAAATATGGATAAAAACGAAGTTCGAACGGTCATCAATTTTTTCTATTTGGAAGAGAAAACCGCAACGGAAATCAAATCAAGGTTAGATACCGTTCTTGGAGACTCGTCACCATCATTTTCACCCTGAGTATTTGGGTTTCAGAATTCAAGCGTGGCCGTACGCATACAAATGGTGAACCACGTTCAGGACGTCCGAAAACGGCTACCACGTCGAAAATTGTGGATAAAATCCATGACATGGTTTTGGCAGATCGCCGTATGTGAAATTGAGGAAACCGTGAGCATCTCTTATGAACGAATTTCTGCAAGATAGGTGCCGCATTTGCTCAATTCAGAGTAAAAACGCATTCGAGCTTGAACCTCAGCTGATCGATTGGAAGTGTTTACGAGGAATCCAACGGATTTCAAGAGACGATTCGTGACCATGGATGAGATTCATCACTACATTCCAGAAACAAAAATACAACCAAAACAGTGGATTGAACTCGGTGAATCGGTTCCCAAGAAGATAAAAACCATTCACTCGGCCGGAAAGGTGATGGCGTCGCCTTTTTGGGACGCAAAAGGAATTTTGCTAATAGATTATCTTGAAAAAGGAAAAACTGTTGCTGGCCAATATTACACAACACTTTTGGACAAACTGAAAGCAGCAATTCAGGAGAAACGGCCGGGAATGGTCAAGAAAAAAGGGTTTCACCAACCGACAATGCGCTCGCTTATTTAAGTGCAATCGTTCAGCAAAAATTGAGGGAATTGAAGTTCCAAATCCTTCCGAATTCGCCGTATTCGCCTGATTTGGCTCCGTTGGACTTCCACTTGTTTCCGAAACACAAAACATTTCTGGGTGAAAAGAGATTTTGGTCGAAAGAAAAACTGATAGGAGGCTATAAACGAGTATTTTAGGAACCTCACTTTCGGGAGGGAATCGAAAAGCTAGCGAAACGTTAGACCAAATGTGTTGAGCTTGGAGGGGGTTATAACAATAAAATATAACTTGAATCCGATTTATTTAGATTCCATTGTCATTCCGGAAACTTTTCAATGTACCCTCGTAGTTTCCTAAATGGTGCTAACGTCAATCTTATTCAATAACTCAAAGAATTGTAACAATAGGAACATTTGGTAGGAATTTGCTTGCATCCTACAGTACCTAAACCTTGCACAAAAATTAAGATAGCCATCTGGAATAAATGAATCGTAATTAAATTTAATTTTTCCTGTGAGAGCGATGCTTAAAAACCTTTTTACTACGATCTGCGTCCGGTAGTACCACGCCGGAAACGATTTTCTCGGCGGTATTTACATATTTTGTAAATGTAAATGGTCGCGCACATACAGATACACACGCCATATTCATAAAACACAGAAACGCGCTCCATAAACAAAAGATAAATCCAACATACAAACGAATCGACACCATTTCCGAACAATAGGTGGCGCTGTCGCGGCGCAGGAAGCCCACGGAGGATCTCAAGGTTTCCCAAGCCAAATTATTTGCTGGAGAAGAGCGCTATAGGAGATATGGTCCAAATAGCACACCATGCGTTGTATTGGAAATATTATTCTACGGCTGTGTGATGGAGAATTTACATTTATGGGCGGTCCCGCTTGTGTTTTGAAGTTTTATATGTTCCCTGACCCACAAAACTTAAATTATAGCGCGATTTTATTGCTATAGCATAGCTCATATGCGTCGGATATGGGATTATATGGGCACAATGTGTATATTGTAATAACAAGAGGTTTAATGTATAATTCCGCGGCTTTTTTCGGTGAATGGGAGTCTAATAAGACCAAGGTCGTGTAATTGTTTTAACGACACAAAACACTCGCTTTAAACCGCACATAGTTGGCCGTGTTTGGCGAGTTTAATAGATTTAGTTGCCGCTAAGTAAATGGAAGGAAAAAACTGGAATGAACGCGATAAATAAGTTTAGCGGATGGATTAAGTAAATTGAGAGATACATGGTTATCGAAAAAGTTAATATTCATAGCGATTTTAAGCATCAAAGGTTGCCTTTCAATCAACCAAATTTTTAAATTCTTTGTGGGATCGGGAGAATATCCGAATACTCTTTGGGCAATTTTCTAGTGAATTTCAAAATTAATAAATCGAAATTAAAAATGTAACTAACCTTGGATTCAAATGAAGCCGATGTCATATAAACGCTCTGTTTATAATAACTTCTACAGGAAACTGCCTGCTCTAACCTTCAGCCCTTTCTTCCGTGAATAAATACTTTAATTTTACTATCGAACACTTTAAATTGGTATCGTAATCAAGTAAACACAAAATGATTCGACGAAAGCTGAATCGAGATTGATTAAAATTTTGGCGCCGCTTATCTTTCTTTTATTTGTAATCGCGAAAGATGGCGATTGTTTCATTCCACAGCAAATTTTGATAATTTAATCCAAATATAAAATTTTATGCTGCATTTCGATGAAATTAAGTTATTTATGGAAATAGCATACGAGAATGAATGCAGTGACGCAACCAGGTGGTTGAATTTGGAGGACTCTATGACTTAAATTCCGACTGACAACATAAATATGACGAAATACACTAACGATTTACTCAATAACATTCGGACAAGGATTTAATTTATGAATTATGTTTGAAATACCATTCAATTAACCCTGTTGTTTAACATCAACGCCCCAACGCAAGTCGGCTAGGGGCGAGTGGCTAACCTGAACACCCTATTCGTTCTAAGATTGACAGTCGACGTTGTCGTTGTTGTAGATATTGAACATTACACTATTTTGCGTCATATCAAATAATAACCTCCAATTTCGATAGTGTCAAAATAACACTGAAGAAACAAGAGTAGATCACTATTAACCTTAACTATCGTTTCAATGACGTCATCAGTATTAAATGAGGTGCTGGGTATCATTCGCAGACATCTGCAGTTCAGTATATTTGACACTTTCGTGTAAAAAGGACGTATAAATGGAGAATAATTGCGGACCCAATATCGAACTCTGTGCGACGCTGTTGGTAAGAAGTAATAAGTGAGATACACCCCCCAGAAAACGAACGTACTGACTCTGTCCAACAAGAAATGATCCTAACAAAGAAAGCGCATCCCTTGAAAAACCTATGTGGTATAGGATAGAGAGCATTATACGATGATCAACTGTATCAAATGCTCTACTAAAGTCAAGGAGTAGCAGTAAACTAAGCTCGCCCCGATCTCTAGCAGAGATGGTGTCGTCTGCGACTTTTAATAAAGTCGTGTGGCGCAACTGTGCTACGGCCTAAATCCTGACTGGCACTGAGGTAAAAGAGAGTATTTTTGCAGGTGAGTATTAATTTGGTCGTACATTATTCTTTCCAGAACCTTACTCATTGCAGATCGGACACTAATAAGCCTGAGGTTTTAAATTGAATCTAGGATATAACCGCCATCATTATCTAAAAAACTTTGCCATCTTTTCTGCAAATCTTCAATTCCGTTTTTGTAGAACTGCGCTGGCTGGGATGAAAAATAGTGTTTAAGGTGGCATCGAACATCATCAGTTGATCAAAAATTTTTATTTTTTTTGTATGATCTAGAGATTTGAATAAATTATAATCGGATGAGGCGATATCCGGTAAATACTCTTGCTGCGCGAGGTCTTGAATTATAATGTTGAAGTTCTTTCTGTTAACCAGAGCAGGCCACTTTTTCAACAATTCAACATCTAATCTTCGCAGTTGTTGACAATAAATGTCAGCAGTAATTGTTTCATCTGCTTGTAAAAGTTCATAAAAAAAATTACGCCATTAGAATCCCACCGAACGCATAGTAGAACCTTTTTCAGCGTTAACGTGGGTTTAGGGATTGGAACTGGTGGTTGACTTACAAAGGGCCACTGTCTGGAGCGATGGGGATTTGAATAAAGAATCCACTTTTCATCTCCAGTTACAATCCTGCTAAGAATTGGATCATTTCTTAGTTTAATTAACAGTGAACTGTAGATTGTGCGACGTTGATCCTTGTATGCATCCGACAGTTGGTGTGGAACCCATTTACCTTGTCTGGAGACCTTACCAATTTCATGGAGATGTCTTTGCACTGCCGACCATGTAGAGCCTAGTGTATTCACTAATTCCTGTACACTTAATTTTGGATCAGTTTCGATTAGTGGTTTTAAAGCCTCGGGTCTTCCACTATGAGATCTATCAGAGATCAAAATCACCTGATGCAAATTGTCTGAACCACCATTGACATTTGTTTACTTTTAAAATCGCAAATATTCTGAGTTGCAACCGCTGCATTCATTCTGGCATGAGAATTAAACATCATACAATGACGAATATGCTCTTCAGATGGTTGAAAATCCGCCATTTGAAACCACAGCAATAAAAAATATTTTTAATTGCACAATATTATGATTACAAGTTAGGTAAGAAACGCACAAAAAGCATTTTAACACTCCCAGTGTTGAAACAAAACTAAACACAACGTAGTGTCAGAAAATAATTGATTATTTATGATGATATGTGTATAAGATCGCTAAAACCATCGGCCCTAAGGGATATAGCGCTAAAATTGGAAAACGGTTGGAAAATTTCAAAAAAAATGCCTGTTTTTTGCAGTTTTAAAAAAAAACGGAAGTCTCGCTACCCGAAATCGCTTTCCACAATCTTAGTACCGATTTGCAATATCTTTGTGAAATATGTCATGGAATTTCTAAAGATCACATCACATTACGTTTGTCTCAAAAGGAACCAGAAGAACGGCGTATTTCAAATGGTTAACAACGGCTAACGCAATAATACGGCTATATGTATCAACAAAAATCCTTGAACAAATATTTAAAATTTAACGGACTACATCATCAAAGTTTATGCTACAACATGCCTTCCTGTCAACACGGCAGAACCGGTACTTCAGAGAAACGGCTATTTTGTGAATCCAGAAAACATAAACTACCGGCCATAATTATTTGCCCACCCAAATAATTATGGCCAGAAGTGTACTGCTATGCTAGCTGATCCTAGAAAACTAGGTCTAAGAGGGTTATTAAAATGTAGCCAAACACGCCTGACAACTTCAAAAATTCCTTTTTGAGTTTAGTCATAAATCTCAATGCTTAAGATTATAAGACTTAGTCGACTAGCAAAAGTCAATGAACCACCATTAACAGTGTCTATTTCTGATGAAGAGCTTCAGATAATGATCCAAGATGTTCCTAAATAAATTGATATTTTGAAGTTACCTTGCCACTCACAAGCTGAGAACGTTGCGTTAAATTAGATACGGAAGAATCGTGGTTATGAGGCAAGGAATGTCTTCATAAGATCACGAATCTCTCGCTCTCGCCTCTAAAAATACCTTGTCAAACATTTAAATCGAAAGTCAATATCTTCAAGTCTTCCAAGAGAGGTAAAGACGATGCGGCTTGAAGATGATGGAGGGAAGGTGGCGGTACTCGATATGCGACCACATCCACGTGATGAAGTCTGGGTTCTTTGCATAAAGAAGTCAATCTATAACATTGTTTTTACAAATAAGCGAAGATTGCTTGAAGATTTGCGAATTTAGAATATTTATTTTTGAAAAAGTCAAATGGGCAGCCAAAGATAGTGCTGCACGAAGGCGCAATTTTGGATGATGATTAACGTATACGATGGGCAACTGCTTCCCACATAAGCGAATCGATCAGAAACAAAATTTTCACTCCACCTTAGTGTACAAGCTCCTATCTGAATAGCAAACAAAAAGATAAATAATTTAAATTTACAGATGTATAATATATGATTCTTATTATCATTCAATCAATTTTTTTCTTTCATGCACGATTCCAGACGCCTCTCAAACGATTTTGAACTTGAACTCCAGAGTATAGTTCGTGGAATTCCTCAATTGTAATTGTAAATCCTACGACAAATATTAACATATTCGCAATGTCATCTCTCGAAAACACTAGATATATACTATGTATGTACCTTGGAAGTGTTGTACATATACATTGCGGTAGTCTAAGATTATTAATATCTGTTTGTTTGGTTTGTTTTGTAATGCAACTTTGCACGTTCTACCAAAAATAAATTGTAGGTTTAATTAAATTACGTACATACTCGAACACTGTGGAAAATTCACAGCCAATCCTGAAACTTTTACCAGCTAATTTAAAATTTACTGTTAGCCCTGGTAACGCCAACCCCTGGCGGTCATGTTTGAAATTTAAAAATATTTATAGAGTATGAAAGTTCAGAGATCTTTTTTTGCATAATTTAATGTCTTTCTTTAATTTCGTATAAAGATTGTAAAATATGTTTGTATGATACCATAAATTGTAAGAGCTTTTTCTTATTTAATCTTATGGCAAAATGAAATTTTAATTAAAATTTGTATACCTAATATCACAAAAAAATTGCAATATATATATATGAATAAATCCATTGAATAAAATTGAATTGAAACATATTTTGGTATGTATCATAGTAATAAACTAAACTATACAGTCACAACTTTAGAATTAACCCTTCAAGCTAAACTTTCTAAATCCATTAACTTTTTTCCAAACATTTCGCATTTAATATTACAAAAATATGTATTTCTTCTAATACGACGACCTACTAGCGGCATATGTCCATTTTCCAACCGTTGTCAAAAACTCTAGCGACATGGAGAAACCGACGAAACTGCAAAAACAGCTATTTTATTACGGCAGCACATGGACGGCCTGAAGCGCCCGCCTAGCCAGTTTAAGTTGAGTGGAATAATAAATAACAATAATAATATTTTATAGTCGCCTCAATGTGTGAGTGTCCAAGTGTACGCGTCTGTTTGTTTGTGTTGGAAGTTGAGACCGTAGAAATGTGTGTCAGCTTTGATGTTGGCGGATATTTAGACGCCCGTCTTAGCGTCCCCGTTGAGAATTTGAGACGTAAATAAATTTCAATCGAATTTTATTGTTGTCGGAGTGTCACTGTGAAGATCTATGGCTGTTTAAAATAGAGGATTAGAATGTACGAGGTTACACCGAAAAGTTTCCAACCTAAGTATATTTCTGTCAAATTCAATTTCTCAAAAAAATTTATTTCTCAGAAAAAAATTTCTTGAATCAAAGAAATATACATCTTTGAAATTATTTATTTAATTCAACAAAGGTTGATTTGAGTGAAAGCACATGTTTTAAGAATAACAAATTGAATTTGTTTGAATGTACACATGTTTTTATTTGACATAATTTTGTTGAATCAAGCAAATATATGTTAGAATCGTTAAAATTCTTTTATAAAAAATAATAATAGTTGCCACAGATTGGTGAATATCAGAATTCCTGCTTGTATTAGAGATTGGCGAAAATTACAAAAATCTCGCCGATATCGTTTCCAAAGCCAGTAACACCAATGTTAGCAGTTTAAATAAATTGCGAATCAATTCACCACACATTTAACAACATAGCAACTGCTTTATCATTAGAATAGCTTTTGCTTTTGGTAGAATGTTATTATTGTTGTCATAATGCTTGTTCTTTAGCTGCATATATTCTGTTTTTGCTTCATTAATTTGTAAGCCCATCTTTGCTGCTTCCTCTATGAATTTTGTTATCACTCTGCGCAGTTCTTTACTACTATTTGCCATCAGGATTACATCGTCGGCATCTGCTAGACATTCGTGACTTTTTGTGTTTAGTGTTCCTTGTCTATTTATGTCGTTGTTTCTTATCACCTCTTCTAATACTAAGTTGAACAGCATTGTCGAGAGAGGGTCTCTTTGCCTTAACCTTTTCCTTACTACGAATTCACTGATTTCTTAACTTTCCACTTTGACCATATTTGTTGTTTGCTCTAGGATCATTTTCACTAGCCTAATTAATTTCCCAGGTATATCAAATCTTTCTAGTACCTTTAGCATTTTTCCTCTGTAGATTGAATCGTATGCTGCCTTAAAATCTATGAAGAGCATGTGAGTTGGCATGTTGTACTATATCCACATTATTAATTGCGCTTACCTTATTTAAAATAGTACGACATATCCGTACATAGTACAGTAAATTATTCACATCGCTTGTGATTTTAAGAAGGCTAAAGTAGAAGTTATCTACAGAATAATATTCAAACAAAAGTGAAGTACACATGAAAAAAGTGCCTAAAAACAATAACCAAGATTAAAGCTAATAAATAGCTCCTGGTATTGATGGAATCACTACCTAAAAAACAATATGAGAAGAAAAAAAGCGTTAAGGCTTCTTGCTCCTAGCGACATTGCTCTATCTCTCAATTTATGCCACTAATCTTCAAAAACAACTGAAATATTTCCTAGTGCCACCTAGTGCCAGTAGTTATAGTCATGCCGATCTAGATAGTAGTGACGGAACTGGAATACAGATACCATACCCATACAATGATATAACCTCTAACATAAACATTTTCAAAAGATACCGGTTAATGTAATATTTCTTTTCTTTTTATATCTATAGTTTTTTGTTAAATATATAAATAATGATAAAAAAAGGGATAAAAAAAACTGAAATATTAACTCATTAATTACTAAACTACACGGAAATAATCCCTATTTAATTACATTATTAAAAAAATAATTTAATTATACTGTAACATATAAAAAAAAACGTTTCCATTAGTTCATTCACTTGCTCCTAATTGTAATTATTAACTTTAGGTTTTTTTGCCATTATTGTAATTTTTTTTTATTGGATATCCTTGTAGCTAGCCTGATGATATGTTTTTTGAACATAAAATTGGTCGCCTAATTTCTAAATTGAACTTTTTTTTACCTTGGATTTTCTTGATTTTCTAACCCGAAGAAAATATATATTTAATCCAAATACAATTTCAAGAACATTATTTTCTTGTATTGTACATTTTTATAGTCTTGAAGTAAAAGTATTTTCTTGAATAGAATTAAACAAGTTGGATGTGAGAAATTCCACCAATTCAAAGACAAACTTTTGAAATCTATTTGCTTTATTTGAAGCTACTCAGGTTACAGTTTAATGAAATGTGTCACTTCCAAAGGATGACATAATAATTGCTCCAATTTACCATAAAACTGCGCAATATCAAATTACAATCTATTGACACCCACACACATCATAATTCATTTGAAATTACCCCATCATCAAAATAATATTCCCAATTACCTTACACTTGCGTGTAATCGCAAAACCTCAAATTGTCCCATGCTCTAATAGATGCGCATTAAATATGACTAAATATCCATCAAATACATCGCGTAAATTAGAAGGCGTTAGCAATCGATTATTCAACAAAGGTTATTGCGAATATAATCCATGACAATAAGACAATTTTCCTCCGTTCAACAGATTGTATTTCGCCGCGTTGCATAGCTACATAACGACGGAGCTAATAGCTCAATTCAAGTAGTGACATTTTAGAATTTACAATCACCGTTCCATGCCGATCGGTTTCGCGTTCGATCGCCAGAGGGCAGCGCCCACACGGCGAACCGCAGCCTGCTATGATCTGACCGCCGCCGCCGCTTAGGATCGCTGTTTAATGTCGTCGATTTCCCATTAGAATAAGTGATTATCGGCTACGCGCTAGTCTTTAATTATGTCGCGATGTATTGCATGAATTAGCTCTCCAATCATCGGCTTTGCAACGTATTGTTTGCTAAACACCTGGCGTGGTGTAAGTAAACTTATGCGTGCAAGTTCAAACTGTTTGACATCTTGACAGAAGTAATCTTTTTCTATGTATTTTCATGATTGATGTGTAGTTGGTATTTAGGCATGGTGGTATTTAAATCACAGCAATGTTTGTGTCATTTAAAGACAGACAAATTAGATATAACGTTCGTTTATTTGAATATTGGTTTCCTTTGTTTCCACTTCGTTCTTTTTTGTTAATTGCATTTTAACTCAATGTAATTCCAACCAATTACTGTCACAGCTAGTAATTCTAATAGTGACGTAACGAGTCGAGTATTTTAACTCAATAACTCAAGCTAATTTCAAATCAAATTGGACTCGCTTTAATTTATGCCAGGTGTAATCGGGCCGAGTCGTGACGAGTCAGGCTCATTCGTTACGACAGAAAGAGCCAATTCGCAGGCCTTGGGAATTATTCTCCACTTCTCGTCAATACATCGTAATAAATGATCATTCATGATCGTAATAACGTAAAATAACTAATTGATAGTTTTGTATTATGATCTATATACAACCTCTAGAAAAAATACAACAGTAAATAATTAAAAAATGTATAAACGCATATGATACACATAGTAGATCGGACAATAAATATAGAGTAAGTACCGCAGCCATACAAAAGTGTATTACTAAGCACAAGATCAAGATCAAACTCAATTTTGGGTCTTGAGACATCTACTAGTCTACCCTTGTGACGTAGTCGATCTTAGATATTTCTTTATCAGCTTTAGTTTGCTGAATTAGCGATCTGTATAGGCAATAGTGGCAGGAATTGTTAAGAGAATACCGAGGCAGACACATATATTTGGAAAGAGTCTTTCCAGCTTGTATCTTTTCAAACAATTCAATAGCTCCAATGGACTCCTTTGCCTCTCTCTAATATTTGTTTGATAATTAGATCACAAATGACTTATCTTTATTACAAGATCTTCATAGTATTTGTTACAACAGTTTTGGTGACAAGGAGGTATTTAACACACCAGCAGGGCCATCAAAGTGGTTCGGCGATAATAATGATCAATGGATTTTACAAGAGGATAACGATTCCAAACATCGTAGTCGGCGTTGTACAGACTAGAAGCTCGAGAACGGCATCTTTACATTAGAATGGCCCTCCCAAAGTCCAGATGCGAATCCAATTGAAAACGTTTGGGCAGTTATGAAGCAAAAGCTTCGTACTAAGCGTAGTTACACACTTAAACAATTATCTATGAATCTACGGAAGATATTGAGATCACTATCGACTGCTTATGCTGAGAAGTTAGTGGAGAGTATGGGTACTCGTTGTCAAGCGATCATCAACAATGATGGAGATCGGACCCCCTATTAATTATGATGCATATTAGAGTGCATAATGTATATTTCAATTACATATATACAAATTTTGATGATTGAGACTGTATTTCCTCGGTGTAATATGGACGCCGATTGTAGCGCTATCTACTGCACTCTTAACATGAATGAACCATAGGTTCACTAGATTCTCAGTTCTTAAAACCGTTGCAATGCACCCTGATTCTGCGTTGGAGAGTGAGTCACAGCTTTGGTTCTTTGAAACCAATCAACTAGCAAATCTGCATCCAAGTATGACCAAGTAGACACTATATTCATCTTTCCTGTATTCCAATGTCAAATTTCCTATTCCCTTCAAGTATCACAAAACCCTCTCGGCTGCCTTCCAAACATTTTCGGTTGGTTTGTGCAAAGTCCATTAAGGTAGGATATACTAAACATTGTATCTATCTAAATTGATCGAGAGAAGACAAAAAAAGGTTTGAGGAACAATTATTTTGGTGCTGGTTAGAAAATATCGACAGCGCAGGAGCTTCAGAAAGGGTTCTGAACATTATTTTGACTTGAAGAACTACTGTGTTATAAGATTTTATTATTTTGGCCAATAAACTTAAATTTTGAAAAGCATCTAATACAACAAATTTGAATCTAATTGTTGGTAGGTCTTGTGTTAGGAAATTGTAAAAATTTGTCAATTTATAGAAGGGATACAATTTATCACTAGAGTTTGTTAAAAAGGTGGTACCGGATGGCAGTAGCGTAGCGGTAGGGGCTTGGGTGGGGGTAATTTTCAACTCGTACCGCGAGAGCTGCACGCCAAATAAGTACGCGGAGATGGGACGCCCAAAGGATGTAACGTTCCCTTCGAATGTGAATAAATATCTCAGGCATTTCTCTGGATTAGAATATAGAAGTCCGCATATTTATTGCACAATATGCAGTAGCGGATTGCTAAGTCGCGATAGGTTTGAATGTAGAAAACATCACAAAACTAAACGTAATGTATTGAATTTAAGAAACAGTATTCCATACTGGCAATTTTTATATGATTTTATTTTTATGTTAAGTGTGTGCAACATCCCACAACATCTAGTATCTAATGAACACTTTCGTCTTTTATGGGATAAGTAGATTCTCTCATGGAAGCTGCCAACTTCTATGCAATTACGATACAATTTGCCACGTGTGCAAGGTACAGTAAAGGAATGTATAAAAGACGAGTTGAGAAATAAGAAAATCTGCCTATGTGTGGATGAAACAACAGATGCTCAGAAACACAGCGTCATTCATGTTGTAGGGCGTCCTTTAAAACGTGATGGTTCACCAGATTCATTGTTGTTATCCAGTAAAAGGATTCAGAAAACTAATGCAGAAACCATTGTCAAGATAATAAAAGATTCGTTGAGAGAATTTTGTATCACAGGAACCCAAGTCACAATGTTCGTTACTGACGGAGCCGCAACAATGCTGAGAGTTGGTAGGATGTTGAAAATATGCTTTCCGACTCTTCTTCACATAACATGCCTCATACACGCATGTCACCTCGTAGCAGAAACCATTCGAAAGAAGTATCCGATGGTGGATAAGTTAATAGCATCTACCTAAAAAGTGTTCATCAAATCTCCCAAACACATCCGTGTATTCAAACAATTGTGTCCGAAATTACCACCACCACCTCAGCCTGTAATAACGCGATGGGGAACTTGTCTCCAGGCAGTCTTTTTTTGGCATTGAAAAATTGTTTGATTTAACTTCAAGCTAGATTCCACCTATTTCATTTTTAATTTACGCAATCCCTGAGAAAGACATTTTTTAAAGAGTCTCATTACAATATATAAAATATAAATGTTATAGAATGAGCAGACCTGCAGAAACTAAAAATTGTGGTTACGTAAACATTACACACTTTAATATACATTTTTACTGTGTATTAAAGTCATTAAATTTATCACCAATTCTATTCAATTTTGTAAGTGTTCCAAAAATAACGTAACTAGAAAAATTCTATACAACTTATCTGTTGTATCAGATACAAACAAACATATAATAGCTACATAATACAATGGACAATTTCTATAATTTATGATACTCTATTCAAAATGATTTTTTACTGAAATTAATAGAACACAACCCAATTAACTTTACCAATAGGAACATAAACCATTGAAGAAGAGCTTTAATTAAATCATCCTATTATTCTTAGAATTCTAATTTCATTGTCTATTCATAGAACAGACGTCTACTAAAGCTTTTTTTTAACTTTTTCACTTTCAAAGTTGAAAAACAATCAGGCAAAACGGTTGCGCCTTATTCACTTGGAGGTCATCTCTTTTATTATATTAATCATCATAGTTTTCTGATTCTTTTTCACCTTCGTCTTGACTGTTTCTGCGATCCAGTCCCACGTGCATTTTCGCCAGACCGAAGGCCGGAGGCGATTATAGAGAAACAGAGAAAGATAAGGAGAAGAAAGGATCATACGATTGAAGGACAAATCCGTTTTTCAACCGTTAATAACGGCTTGTCCGTATTGTCTCGGGTTTTAATTAGATGATGCGACGGGCGAAATCCTTTTGTGAAATGTTTTTTTTCTTGCTCTTCTCCATATGCGATGAAGGCAGTTGGTTGCTGTTTACTGCGTTGTTCTTTTCTTTTAAGATATCCCTTTTGTATTTTTATTTTACGATTTTTTAATTGTTTAATTTGTTTGTTTATCTGTGCAGTTTTCCTCTAGAAAGAAACTCCTGAGAATGAGTCGAAGAAATGCTGCTGCACATTCCCCAACCATTGTTGGGCAAAATTTCCTAAAAGAGACTTGAAATCAAAAGCAGCTGCGGCAGAAACCTGAAGATTTAGTGAGAGAAATGGTAAATGAAAATTTCGTTGCTACTGAAAGATGGTTTCATGGTTAGAAAAAAATAAATAATGTGAACATACGGGGAAATATATGACGCTGAATTTCGAGCAGCGGAAAACTGGATCATCAATGTATGGTCCAAAATAATTGAAGAATATTCACTTGATCGCCTCTATAATGCAGATGAAATGGGATTTCCTCCGGAACATGCATTTTTATTTAACAATGAAAAGGCTACAGGGGCAAAAATTTCTAAAGAGAGAATTACAATTTTGTGTTGTGCAAATATGAATGGCAAGAGAAACCAGCTTCTTGTGACTGGCATGGGCAAAAATCCACGATGTTTTAAAGGAATATAGAAGTTATCCGTTGATTATTTTGCCAACAATGCATGGATGATTTTTTACTTTTCAATGAATGGTTGAAAATATGGGATAGCCGTCTTAATTAGAACATCATTCCTCTGATAGATAATTGCACGGCACATGTTGTATCGTGTGCATTAAAACACATTAAAGTTATTTTCCTACCTGCCAATACCAAATACTGCAACATATAGGAAATGAGAGCAGTAAGAATTCAAGCGAGTTAGCTAAAATAACAAATCTTTGCGATGCCATTCATTTGATTGCGATAGCTTGCAAGGAAGTTTCAGAAAAAAAAACGATAACGAATTGTTTCAAACATCGTGGGTTTGTAAAATCGTCAACTGACGAAATTCTTGAAGAAGGTTTGTGTCAACATTCCAAATACTAGATCAGTAGTTCGTCAGGTTTTTTCCACTAACCTTTCGGCCGTAGAAAAAGTAAACCCGGAAGAGGAAGATGAAGAAATTCAGTACCCTAGAGCGAGTGAAATGCAAGAGGCATTACGTGTTTTGCGACGTGGTGTTCAGTGTAGATCGACAAACTTCCATGGGCAATGTTCTTATAAACGTTTTATTAACGAACTTGTCATAGAACAATCTCAGCAAACAACAATGAAAGATTATTTTCAGAAACTTTCATTACATTGTCTGATAGATATTTTCATATGGATTTTCTTTGTGGATGGATTAAGTTGGATTTACTTTTGATGTTTATTATTTGTGGTCTACCGCTTCGCTTACTCGATAAAGAACTGTTTCGACTGTTTTGGCGTACATACAATCCCGAGTGGAACTTACCATCACGGATAGCGTTATGGAAAGAGTTACCAAGTACCATAATGTTGGGTGGTTTTAGCCACCAGGGTTGACTTTGGTCATTTTTCAATATTTGCTTTATTTATGCACAATTACGCTATAATAATACTTATTGGCCAAATGTGATCTTTTACTGTTTCTATAGATTATATTGGACAAAAAAAATTATTGACACCAAACAATTTGTTTTTTAATCCCTGAAAAAATTAAATATAGAAATTTATGAAAAACGAGCATTTTTTTACCTTAAAAAACTTTATTCGTAAGTGAATGAAGAGGCGGCATCTATGATTTTCAACAACAAGGAAGCAGCTGAACCATTACGTTTTAAAGGACGCGCCACAATATGAATTACGCTGTGTTTCTGAGCATCAGTAGTTTCGTCCACAGTGAGCCGGATTTTTTGATTTCTCAACTCGTCTTTTATATAGTCTTTTGCTGTACTTTGCACATGTGACAAATTGTACCGCAATTGTCTTTTTGTTGGTAGCTTCCATGATGGAACATATTTATCCCAGAAAAGACGAAAGTTTTCATTATCTACTAGGTGTTGTGGGATGTTGCACGTGCCCAACATTAAAATAAAGTCATACAAAAATTGCCAGTACGGAATATTGTTTCTTAAATTCAATACATGACGTTTACTTTTAATGTGTCTTCTACATTCAAATGTAGTGTGACCTAGCAACCCTATACCGCAAAATTTTCAACAAATGTGCGAACCTGTAAATTCCAAACCAGCGAAACGCCAAATATATTTCTTCACATGCGATGCAAGAGGTACACCAGGCTTACGTCCCATGTATTCGAAAACACACAATGAGAATCCGATAAATAACCGAACACCCAACTCCTCAATGTCTCCCGCATTACTGAACTCTGCATCCATATACGTACATACACCCCCCCCGTCTCTGCGAGTGCAACCGTTTGTCGCACTTTATTTATTACACACTTTTAAACATTTTTTTGTGAACACACTTTGAAAATCGCACAATTAAAATTTATCCTTACACTTAAGTAGCAATAAAAGGAATATTCCAAATTAATAAAACAGTTAAAGCCAAAGTCTATAGACAGAGATATACGCTTATCAAGATTTAACTAAAACGTATATAAAGAATCTATCTGCATACACCTATTTATGATATTTATTTTTTCTTTGGTAAGAAATCTAAGGAGAAAAACTAATAAATAATTATCTTATCTAAACATAATGTGAATCGTTTATTTGTTTGGATATTCGTAGCTAATCTACGTATGTAGGAACCCTGTGGGGATTATAGTGGCTGCTAATCTACCAGCAAACAAGTTATATTATATTTACCTAATAGATCACGTGGAATTTGTAAAAAATTCTACAAAGAAATTCTTCTGAATTATTTTAAAATAATATTTTAGTTTTCTAGGTAGTCTAAGATGACAAAATTGCAGCATCCGCTTTCATGAGAAAGCACAAGCCAATAGCATTACTTCAAAGTTCGAGAAAATTATACTCTTTAATTAAGACGATATTCTTCGAAGACTAACCGCAAGATATGCATAAATTTCAGATCAATATTACCGCCAACTTTATTACTTATTATTACAACTTAATAGCATGTTGTATTTATTTCTTGGATTGTACTCGCTTTTCTTTATTCAAATGCTATTTTTATTGCCTGGAATTATTCTGCGGATTCGCTGATAAATTTGTGGTTTATAATTTGTTCCCATGCAAGGTTTCAAAGTATCTATTGTTATAAGACATTAAAATATTGAAAAGTTCTTTTCTTTTCCTTGTTTCTTCTATTGTTTTGACGACGAAGTTATCCATTAATCTGTCTGCTCGATATTTCTCTTCAGTTTTAGCCATTTAACGTCGTCCTATTAATCAAATGAACCCAATTTGAAGACTGTTTCAGATAATTAAATTTAATTAAGAATTATGACGAGAGATGCCTTGTTGTCGGGATAATGTTATTCTTTTTGGTCTTTGTTAAGTTTGTTTCTGTTTTACTTATTACGCTTCTTTTTCTTTTGTTTCCGTGTAAGGGGAAATTCAGATTTGGATGAAACAACACTATACTTTTATCACGGAAACTATAATAGCTATTAAATTGTTTTTCTATGATATTTTGAAATATATTACATGGTCTCAAAAATATTTCAATCCTCAACATGAAGATGGCGTTACTGTATAAAAAAATACGAAAATAGTTGCCACAGATTGGTGAATATCAGAATCCCTGTTTGTAACAGGGATTAGGGAAAATTACAAAAATCTCACCGATACCATTTTCAAGGCCAGTAACACTAATCTTAGCAGTTTAAATAAATTGCGATTCAATTCACCACACATTTAACAATGCTTTAATCTCTCTGTTTTCATATTTTGTAACTAATTGTTAGTATATTTCCTTCTTTTCTGACATAACAGGTATTTCAGCAAAGGCAAGTGATAAGACATGCTTGTATGCATAGTTCTATCTCTTACCCTTTTTGTCATAATACATAGCACCAACATATTATAGAACGCTATAAACGTGTAAATCGTTTAGGAAATAAATCAAGAAAGGCGCCGACCAGAATATTTTCTCAAAGGGAGGAGTCGTATATTGTGCGTAAAGAAAAAAACGATCCGATGTTAAGTGCCCAAAAAATAACAGCAGAGATAGAAAAGGACTTAGGAAAATCGTGTAATCCAGAAACAATAAGAAGAATATTGAGAAAAGCAGAGTACAGAGGTTGAGTAGCTAGAATAAAGCCTTTTGTAAGTACGAAAAACAAACGGCTTAGAGTTGAATTTCCTCGTGAACACCAACACACAAGTCCCTAGAGTTTTGGAAAACATAATTATTTGGGAATGAGAGTAAATTCAAGCTCTTCGGCCAAGAAAGTAATGCTCATGTCTGAAGAAAAGCGAATGAAGCGTTAGAACCACAAAATTTGCGTCCTACCGTGAAATTTGGGGGAGGGCATGTGATGATCTGGGGCTGTATGGCCGCCTCTGGAGTTGGTAATTTGGTGCCTCACTGAGGGCAATATGCACAGGTTTATGTATCTAGATATCTTGAAACAAAATCTTAAATCTAGCGCAGCCAAATTAGGTATAAAACAAAATTTCTCTTTCTACCAGGACAACGTTCCTAAGCATTCCTCCGTTTTGGTGAAAGAGTGGCTACTGTATAATTGTCCACATGTGACTAAACATCCCCCACAGTCCCCTGACTTAAATATAATGGAAAATCTGTGGTTTAAATTGGAACGCGAGATCAGAAAACATACAATATCAAATAAATACAAATCTCAAGAAAGTTCTTTTGGAAGAATGGGAGAAAATCACCCCCGAATATACACTTACATTAGTCAAATCAATGCCCAATAGATTAAAAGAATTGTTAAAACAAAGAGGATATCCTACACGATATTAAAAATATATTTGGATAGTTCTAGTTAGATTTTTTGTTTTGTCAGCAACTTTTTTCCGATTCGGACGTTCAAAAAGAAATATATGACATTTCCATAAACTATTCTATAGTGACACAAATTTGAGTTTAGAAAATATACTATCTATACACGACTCGTTAATAACTCAACATTAGCGCGCTCTAGAAAGCTTGACAATCCTATAGACTAGATGTCGCGCGCAGTTTTAATAAATTGGATTAGAAAGGTTCGTCTATCTAGATTTAAGACTGCACAGAGAATACAGTAGTATTTGAATTTCGCATTTACTTATAGATGCTGAACGATCATTTGCAAAGTATACGAGAACATTTCAGACCGTCGTCGAGGCCAGACCGAATCGACAATAGAAGGATTGCTTATGTTGCAGTTCTACGCGGCGTACCATGGCAGTCGCACACTACCGCAGTGGTCATCGATACGTCAATAAAAGATAACAATCTATTTCTTTTTTATTAATACTGTGTCTACTTTTGCACGGTACGCCCAGGACGGTTCCACTAGTTTCTCGAACATTATAAATAGTACACGCACCTCGATCAACCGATAATAACCGAACTTCCATTCGATTCCTTGTATGTACATAGTAAACACAGCTCTTTTCACGGCGTCTCTGCGAGTGCAACCGCTTGTCACGCTTTTGTTATAACAGTTTAAGTTTAATTTTAATCTATAATGCTTAACAACATTATGTTTGATTAAAGTTTATTTACTCTTTTACTCTCTTTTTGTTGATGTGATTTTATATATGCTACATCTTTTAAGCTATGAGTCACTGTATGTCGAGTAGAAGGTCGAACAGTAAATTTTGACAAATTCCTATTTGTAAACACGGAACGAAATAAAGAAAAACAAAATTTGTTTACAAAAAAGGAATTTATCAATTCAAGGTAGCTAGGCTCATTTATTCGTTAAACAAAATACTTCCAAAACTACGAAGCGTAAACCCAACACTCGATAAGCATGCTAATGTCTTTGTTTCAAACCGTTTTACACACATAAATACGCAGCAAAATCGCGATTTGCATCTCTACGTACACTTCACGTAAACAAACAAAAAAATGCGCATACAATGCTGAATTACAACGGCCCCTTATCTGTTAAATATTTGTTAATCTAATGCGGATGTTTAAGATTTTACTAACGCTAATGCTTTGTTACGAACCCCTAATGGTAATTTGCGGTTGATTTTTGACACAATTTCATTGTTATTGTAATAGAAACAAAAGATATGTTCACATAATGCTATATTATAGACATACACGCATAACAAATGCTACGTTTTTAGTCAAACTGTTTATAGATGCGAATCTATGGTGTGAAACGTTGGAAAAATAAATTGTAAGATTTGTTTATATAACAACATCAAGCTATTGTTGTGTTCGCATCGTTCAGGAAATGGGATGAGTAACTAGAAATGTGAATCAGAATTTTATGAATGAAAATTTAGGTAACCTGGACCAATCAATGAAATTAGAAAAAATTAATTGACAAAAGAAGCTATATATTTGCATGCCCAAACGTACACTACCAGCCATAATTGAAAACAAGTACTTGGATCTATTTTAGGAAGTTCTACCAGGAATTATTCTGCTAATGAGGAAATTTGATGAACTTTATCTTCAACACGCTCAAGCTCATCATGCTAGAAAGGTTCACTTCAACAACAGAGTGATTGGACGGCGTACGGCAATTGAATTCCACGCCACGCACAGTGGCCAATAAAGGGAACTTTTCGGAAAAAACCTCGTAACTTCTAAACTGTTTCTTTTTATCATGCTTGGTAATAACTGAACTTTACTGAGCGTATAATTTATTTATCATTTTTCGAGCACGGCAATACTGTATTTTGAATTAAATAGAAAAATTACACAACTTAGAAATTTGTTTATTTGTAATAAAAAAGCAGGTAAAGGAAGCAAACTACATTGAGGATGCCTTCAAGAATCTAGATACGAATACTTAGCTGTGTGAATGTATGTGTCAGAGTGTTCCAAGTAAACTTTAACTGTGTATTAATGAAAAAGGGAAACACTGAGTAGAAAAAGAAGTGAAATCATGTACGAGGGATGATCGTAAAACAAGGTCCCCATATTTTTTAAAAATAGATAGCATGCTTTATTTCCTTAACTTTCCACATCATTTTAAAGGTAAAAACTTAAGCTATTTTTCGACATAATCGCCATTTCTATCCAAGCATTTTTGCAGACGGTGGTCAAATTTCTGTATCCCATGTCGTAAAATTCTGCCGCCAGTCAAAATCTTTTCAATTGTAGTGTTGGAAATTTCAGGAATCCGAAGAGCGAGTTGACGAATGGTGACCCTCCGATCTTCAAGCAGTATGCTCTCGACCTTTTCAACGATTTCCTCTGAAACTGATGGTCTTCCGCTCCGCTCTTCATAGTGAATTTCCGTCCGACCTCCAGTGAATTCCCTACACCATTTGCGGACGTGTTAAACAGCTATACACTTTTCTCCATAAACTTCGGTTAATTGACGATGAATATTTATAAGTGAAACCCCTTTCTCGTTTAAAAAACGTATCACAGCACGAATTTCGCACCTGGCGGTAGCGGCGATCGTCAGTTCCATCTCGGACGGCTGTTTAGCCAACACTGAGCGGCGTAGCGAGACTGGAGTGGTACGTATATAGAGTGGGAGAGCTGCTGCACACGCCAATGTTGTCAGATTCCGCCTAACACGTCTTATTGCCGCTGTAGGGCTTTTGGAACCTTATTTTACGATCATCCCTCGTAGATACGTAAATATGTAGCATTTTATGAATTCTTTTTTAATTAATTAGGTATTAGGATCATTTGCAATTTTCTCACATTAGGTACAGTTTCGGTAAATAGAAGCTACCCATGACAAAACTTTTACGAATTAGATCTCACGATGGATCAACGTAGGACAAGGTTTGAAAATACGTTTCACGTCCTGGGGTCTGTCAGGGCGATTTTCACGATTATCGGACATCACATTTTATGGAATTCTCAACGATTGAGGGTACATATTAAAATATTTCCAATTAGAAAATTTTGGTGGAGGTGCCGCTTTAAAAGAATTATAATTAAATTTATTGCAATGTTAAGTGATCTAGAAAATTGATACTAGAGTATATTAGCACTCGATCCATGTACAGCATATACCTCGACAAAGAAATCTATTTCAGTACATTCATCAAGAATATTGGAATAATTTCAACTCGGAATTTAACGCAAGCTTTATAGCCCGCAGAAAACCGATCCCTATCAGCAATTCATTAAAATCACTCGTGCGGGACCTCCCCGTCGAAAACAAAAGAGCAACAATGCCGGACAATTAATTACGACCAATGAAATTCGATAAATCGAACGCATGTGTCGCGTGACTTACGCCCTGACCATTTCGCAATACTTTGCGAACGATATGAGGTTCTCCCTACGTTGTACGAGCGTTAAAACATATTTTATGCTTACCATGCGGGCGATAGGTATGCAATGCATTTAATATTTGCGGCGTATCAGAGTAATTGCTACTATAAGGCGATTTACAACGATTGAGTTATAATAGACGTAAGATATTGGTCCACGCATCATAATGTGATATCGATAACAGAAGGTGTGGATACAAATACTTGAATACACAGAGAATCAAACGAAATTATTTAATTTTTAATTTTTTAAGAACAACAGATTGAATTTGTTTGAATGTACAAACGTTTTTATTTGACGTAATTTTGTTGAGTCAAACAAATATGTTAGAATCGTGCGCTTCGCGTTTCGTTGACTGAATGCATATTTGTTTGAGTGGAGAACTTTTTTTCTCTGTGTAGAAATCATAGAGGTGCTAAATCAAGGTAACTATGGTTGCATTCAAGCAACACTAGATCTGTCAAACCGCCTGATCTTGTTGTTTCTTTTTCAGGGTCAAATTTAATGGAAATACATTTCAAATGTAGTTGTTCAAAAAGATCTACGTCTTATTCATAAGACTCATTCATATAACTGGAATCTCCCAATAACAATGAAAAATCAGATCGCCCTTTCCCCAATGACAATCGCACGTCTAGTACACCTGGAGGTACACTTCTTAGAGCTTCTGGTCATTGCCGATGTCACCTGGGTCACCTCCGAACTACCACCCTCTTACAGTCACCGCGTACACCTTAATGGTTGATCCAGAACTCTCATAGTTATACTACTTATGTTACTTTGAGTATATCTTATTTAGCAACTCCTCTTATTATCGCCCATCTACAAGTAAAAGAATTTTCTAGAAACAATTCATACACTCCACTCTTACATCCAACGTTCATGAATGTACATATGTATATGCTAATTCGGTAGTCCGTCCTGATATTAAACGAAGTCAGTGTCGAGGTTTTTGATTGCCGTTTCCTCCGTACGTTGGCGGAATTTCCAAAGGAAATGGGCGACGGCGATCGTGATCTCGCATCGTAATCTCTTTCGGTTAAGTTAATTTGATTGTAAGCAGGGGCAGTACGCGGAGCATGGACGACCAGTAGGCACGCGTACTGTTGTATTCATTCTGTCAGGCGGATTATTATGGAATACGATACGTTGCTGGGTCGCTTCTGGACGTAGTACGGATGAGATAATATCTTAAAATAAGTACGAGCGTGCCGATGAGAGATTATCAAAACGAATTGATGTTGGAACGCATGAGGAAAGTTATGATGATAGAGTTTGATAACCGAATATAATTTTGAATGTTCTTTTTTTTAATATAGGTTTCATATATGGTCATCTATAGATGTTTGGTGTTAATTTATTTTTTTTAATGATTTATTTTGGTGAGAACAAATTTTAACAATCTCTGTGTACTCAACTCTTTTGTGAAACTGAAGAAGAAACTACAGCCAATTCAGCTTTTTTTTAATTATAATTAAGCCGGGCACAATCGGTATTTTTAGTCTCAAGAAATATAGATTTAAAACAAATACCTAACTGTGTAATTGAATAATTTAGGAGATAACAATGTCACATAGTTGAGAGGCATGTTTAAATCACCAGGAACACTTTTTGGAGTCTTCTGAAGCTTCGGTTTTCCTATATTTGAACTAAAGATTTTGTCACTTGATAAGCTTCTGTGACCATTCTAGTTTCGAAATCCATTTGTATCTGATATAGAAGCTGTTTTATTACAGGAAAATTAAAAGTTCATCATTAATCCAGCGACTACCTCAAAGGTATGCATAGAAATTGACACGAACTTGATAAACTGACATAAATCGGTAATCGTTTATCACCACCTGCACTATGATTGATCGGTTGTGTTGATACAACGCCATGGTAATGCCATAATTTGGCGTGTGTATAGTTTGGCCATACACCAATTGTTAATTCTGCCTTACACCGCTGTGTGAACGGTCGTATTTAATTGCATTGTGCGAACTTTCTTAATTCCTACCTTACCCTGGCGTTACCATACGAGAACACTACTTTAAATCGTAGATGTATTAAATACAAGTCAGTATTGATTGCTCCGCCGAAGTTACTATGCAAGATAATATAACAAGACGCATATATCTGTTCCTCCGATGTAGTTCCCTGGTTACTGTCTCTCCGTGTATATTCTCAAAGTTATTTATATAGGTTCTAGTGGTGTTTCAGTCGAAGATATTTAATTGAATTTATGTATTTCATATCACAATATACACCACCGCATATAAGTGTTTGGACACCCTTGGATTTTAGATTTTTGTATACAAAGAAAGTATTTAGTAAATATATTTTAGCATTATTGAATAGTATGCTAATAATTAGTAAGATTCGCTTAAATTCATTAAATAATATCAGTCTATTTACTACTAAATTCAAGGCATAATGAGAAAAGAGCAATACAAACGCATCTTATAGGGAAATGCAATACCCCCTGGTGTAAGAATTTTCAAAATTTTGTATTCCAACAAGATAATGACCCAAAACACACAAGTTATGCAAGCAATATTTAGAACAGTTGGAAGAGGAAGGGACACTAACAGCCCGGACTCGAATCCCATCGAGTTATTATGGGAAGAACTCGATCGGAAAGTAAGAAAAACTGTTTGTTATCGAATATTATAGAATTTTGGCAAGAATTTATAAAAACTGTCGTGGTTCAGGTTGTACCTCAGCCATAACTTCAATAGCATTTAAATCGTACTGTTGTGTATTTTGTGTTTGTTTGTGTTGTTGTCTTGAATTTTATTGTGGTTGTGTATTATTTGAATCTCTTTGTCTAAAATTATGTTGTTTTGGTTTATATTCTCTTGAAATGTTTGAATTTTGTGAAGTTGAAGGAATATTTGATTGTGTTTGCGATCTTGGTGTATCAATTTTATTTTCTCTTGACTGTAAAATTTTGATAATGCTTGTAAAATTTGTATAAATCATCGCACTGTTCGAAAACTTCGCAAAAATCTTTAAACGTACGTATATTTTGAATTATTCCAGATTTGGTAATTTAAAAATCAGAATGTCTTGCTAAATGCTTGATTAACTCATGTTCTGAAAGTTTTGGCGTTGTACAATAGAAAATTTACTTATAAAATATTTTCCCTTGAACATCCCTCTTGTGCATTAAACTTTCCCATGAATAAATTGCTTCTAATCTTATTTTGTTCTGTCTCTGACCAGAATTTGGACAAAAAGTGAGACTCAAAATCATCAAAATTTTAAAGTGAGGCCTCAACTACGGAAAACCGAAACCAAGCATTTCAAGCTTTTATGATATTTGATTTAACATATCTTTTATGCCTCCCACGCAATCTCCAGAATCACTACGAGCTTTTGGCATTTTGAAAATTTATACTATTATTCCTTTGAAATGTAAAAATTAGTAAAAAGATTGCTTTAAGACCTAAACATGAATCTAAATGTTCTTGGAACTAATTTTAAATTTTGAAAAATAGAATATTCCGACTTAATCGAAATATTCTGGCAGGATCGGCAAATTTGTGATGCTTCAAATATGGATTAAAAGTATTGAATCTGTGTTCCGTTTGTTATAAGTTTTTCGCTTACAAAGATTAATTTTTTTTAATTACTTACAGTTCCTCTTCTGAGTTTCTTCTATTTCAGCAGTTTATGTCAAATATCCTCTTGAGATAACCCTTCTGGTTGCCTTCTTTGTCTAATTTTTCTTGATTGTTTCTTGAAATTGTAAAGCATGACAAACGGTTGCACCCGCTGTGTTTACTATGTACATACAAGGAATCGAGTGGACGTTCGGTTATTATCGGTTGATCGGATACACGCACACCGATCAACCGATAATAACCGAACGTCCACTCGATTCCTCATCAGTCGAAAAACATGTTTGTTTACTATCAGAATTTTCGTATCCAACTTCTTGTTTATCGGTTGTCTGGGTGCTGCCAATCTAACAACTTGACATTTTAAATTTTGATGATCGATTTCGATGTTGCAGATGACGTAAGGGATTTTATTGCTTGATTTCCAGATACGGTGTGTTTATATGTGTGTTTGTGTCATTTTTTACAAATTATGTTTCAAAACGTAAAATACTTAAAATAACATTGATTATCCCCTGTAAGGTAATATTAATGGAGACGTTATTTTAATAAAAGATTAATAATAGAAATTTATGAATGTTAATATTAAATTGATTGAAATGAATATAGTAAGGTATAAACGAGTGGGATGTCCCACTACAATATATTTTAATATTTTCATTTAAATATTTAATGAAGTAGCCTGAAATTTGAGGTGCCCAAATACTTATGAGCGGTAGTGTACATAAATTTGCAAAATATAACAAATTTAGTGATAAACTTACTTAAAGACTTGAAATGTTAAGGGCCCTTAACAATTTCCACGGTAAAATAAAGACATTCTATATGTTGATAGAGTAACATGGGAGTGAAGGTGGTGTTCGCTAATCGCCCGAAACGCCAGAAACAATCGATCGTCGGCCGCAGCCTTATACTCAACCGAAGGTCACCGGTAATTGCTCATTATCCGACATGAAACACGATCAACCGACAAAGACGGACATACGCACACAACATGCATTGCATAGATCGTCGGTTATATCGAGCGTGCGGCTTGCATTAAGGCGAATTGTTGTGCGAAAGGCTCCCATACTCGTGGGAGGTGGGTGGAACGATGTGATCTATTGCCTCTGTCGCTACCACTGACACATATCCATAATAATAATAGGATTACATAGATAGAGACATATACACGCTTATATGCGGTGGCTATTGAGTGTTATTTTCCGCTGGATTAGAAGAAGAATAAAAAATCAGAAACGAGAAACAAACGTTCCATGTGTGTGAGTGTATTATTACGATTACGACACGTCTCATTCAAGGGCTCCAATTTATCTAAACGGACAGCTAATCTTTATAAATAGAAGTTGCTAAAACTGTTCAGCGTTTCTTATTCTCGAATTTCCTGTTTTATTTTTTTGTTTTCCTTCGTAGATAATTGATGTGCAAATGTTAAAAGAACAAAGACAAGGCCCACACATGCTCTATTCATACGGAGTTATGGTCGATCAGTAGATCAGGGATACCAAGTTCACAATTTGGAAATATATTTAAATTTTTCCACTTGCTGGTTAAAAAATTGAGAAAGGTTTCTAATTTATTTTTACGAACGAAAGTCTGGGTAAACAGCGGTAACAATCAGTGTAGTAGATATGTGGTGCGAAACAACAGATCGTCAAAAACATTCTGTGGTTAATGTAATAGTACGTACAATGGAACCACATCGACCGTCATCCTCCCTCTTACTTGCTTCCAAAAGAGTTATAAATTGTACTGCCGATGAGATTTTAAAGGTGGTGTTGAACTCATTGAACTTCCAACTAAGCAACTTTTAACGTTTATGAATGATGGTGCCACAAACATGCGTTCTTTGGGCCAATCTCATAAAGAACACAGTGGTAACTTCTTACATGTAACGTGTAAAATCCATACTCTAAATCTTGTGGCACAAACGATTCCTACATGTTTTCCACTAGTAAATGCATTGATTGCTAGTACAAAGGCAGTGTTTCTAAAGTCCCCGAAACGTACCCGACTATTTCACAAACTGCGTCCTGATTTACCTGAACCACCACAGCCGATTGTTACCCGTTGGGGAACATGGTTGCAAGCTGCGTTTTACTACAACAAATATTTTGATCAAGTAAAGAATGTAGTTTTAAAATTCAATCCGACAGAAGCTGCAGCAATCAAGAAGAGCCAGGAAATATTTCAAGATAGTCAGGTTAAAAGAGATTTACAAACTATTCACAACAATTACTTCGGGCTAGCGGAGGGAATAGAGAAATTACAAAATGTTTCGATGTTCGCTAGTGGATTCTGTTCAAATTGTGAATGATGTTCACACACAGTTATGCGCTGTAGAAGGCGAAACAAATTGGTGTGTAATACGAAAATTTGAAAGTGTTTTAGAGAAAGACTCCGATTTTCTTATATTAAGACAAATTTGTGAAGGGGCGTGTGAAGATGCATTAAGTTGTTTCAAAGATTATTTTAAATATGTAAATATAACATGGCTAGATGTCGAACGGTCGTTTTCGGCATTAAAAAACATTTATTCCGCACGTCGTACTCACTTGACTGAAACAGCTGTGGAAGCATATCTAATGATTCAAATATTTAACAGATGTTACTCAGTTTGTGATTTCACGGAAGACTTTTAAAACGGTAAGTGTTTCAGCACGTTTTATAATTTATTTCTTACCTTCTATTTTATGTGTAAACTTTTATGCGCTCGCCACACCTCTGGCTGTTACCGCATATTTGCCCAGGTTACACATAAGCTATTGCTTTTGTGTACCAACATTGATTTCACCAAATTTCTTCTTTCTTCTATTGAAATTAAAATGATTTTGCACGAATATTAGCAAGAACTTTGCAAAAAAATAATTCCTATTAAAACGCTACAAGCAGTACTTGACCTACCACAACGATTTTGAAATTGCTGGCACGACTACTTACCAGTAGTCGAGGGCTGCTGTCGCCTCGGAATATGGAACAATATGATTTATCCAGTTCTGTAGAAGCGTTTTCAGCAATTAACTCGACAAAAATGTACAAATGAGGATATCTTAATTAGATTTCCTCATGCGTATATGTAAACATCTGCTTCGTATATATACGATTTAAAATATCGAAATGCCATTACCTTCCATAAGACCCACTGAAATGCGCATCTGTGTACGGTGGATAGATGGTGGTTTTTACGTTTCAGATATTATAATATTCATGAAACCTAATAAGGAATTGCAGATTTGGTAGTTAAAATCTTTGCACATCTGTCTGGTATCGAAAACATTTATGTGCGATAGTAAACGTAAGCTTTTCCATATTCATGGAAGTAATTTCAAATTAGGAAAAACGTATAAAAAATTCCTAAAAAAATCGCTTTTGGTTTTATCCAGTATAGACGATTCACCTACTACCTAATTTCCTTTTCGTATCACGGCGTCAAAACAAAACGATGACGAATTAACCAAAGTAAGTATAACCATGACGCCACAAGAAGCTCTCTAGAACAAACATCATTACTAATAAGCTCCATTACGTTATAACGAGCGCCTCATCTTTGTGGAAGCGATGCGGTTTCTAGTTGTTTTGATGACGCCATCGCGATTTGCATTCTTATCCAACGATACGCAGAATTCTTTGAGGAAGTCTCTACATCATGACATTCATGACCCACTGCGCTACGCTTCACACTCCTCTTCGTCCATATAGATCTCCCGAGAGGCCCGCTGTTTCAAGGCACGTGTGTGTGTGCGTTAGATATGCATGCAGCATGTTTATAAATATCGATGATGATCTTGTTTTGCTTTTGAAGTTAGATTCGTCTTTTTTTATGCAAAGTTTACGCGTGATTTATTTATTATTTAAGTTGTACGCAATAGCGCACTACAATATTTACGCTACTTTCGAAACGCGGACCATTTAGCAATGATGATGTATATCTGGAAGTCGTTGTTTGTTTATTTTTAATGCTTCCTCAACGACCTTGCCCTTCCTTGAAATTATATGAGGAGAATTCAGGGATTATTACGGCAAACTGCTACGTTCTAGCGCCTTGAAATCGCAAAAGGAAATAGTTAAAAAAAAGAATCAAAAATAACAAAAGGATACAACAACTTTCCCCCCGAATATTTAATAATTTAATAATTAGTGAATCCTTCATTCAGGGTGGCGGCCTGCTCGTCGGCGCGGGAGTGGTTCGGAATTTCTCACGAATACAAATAACAGACAATTTACAAGGCTTGCTTAAAGTAACCCTGTCAGGTGATTGGGGTAAACAGGAACCCACAAGGATAGTAATAAAAAAAAATAAATTATCAGGGGAAGAGTAGAAGTTGCGGGATTATTTTAATTATTTAAAAAAAAATGTCACAAGAAAAATCTTTAAAACAACGTTTTTTCTACTGATATTATTGGATTCTAATTTTCTAAATTCGTATTTTGCAGCGTGGTGATGTACCACCAATGATAATGGGGCAAATTTGGCCAAAAAATAGCATGAACCAAGGAAACTATTTGGAAAAACTTGGGACAGGACAAGATTTTTATCCAAAAGCACTTATGAAACATCTTTATGATCAACATAGCAAGCTAATGTTTAAACCATTTAATAGATTATATTTAAGAAAATTAAATTGTTTCAAACGTTAATAACGTTATTTCCTTCAAAATTTGGAGACAATAATTCCAGAACTTCCATACTACGCAAGCTATAGCTGGGAAAATGTTAACTACTATGATTTTGATCATTAACAAGGGTAGTCGAGGAAATATGTTATTTATAGCTTAATTGTCACAAATTAGAAATTTTGGTAAATACATAGATTTTATTATGTGAGGTGAATGTCTTTCTAGTGAATACTTTCTGCCTTTTTGTGAACATTTACCTTGATGTGTTGAAAATAAATAATGAACATTCATAACAATCTGTTTCATTTCTCGTACATCAAACAAAGATATATCTTTGAAATTATTTACACATTTCTTATTTTTACCATTGGATAACTAATGTTAACATTTCTGTGTAAAAAAATAAATAAAATAGTTGCCACAGATGAATAACAGAATTCCTGTTTTTTGTATTAGGGATTAGGGAAAATTACAAAAATCTCGCCGATATCGTTTTCAAGGCCAATAACACTAATGTTAGCAGTTTAAATAAATTGCGATTCAATTCACCACACATTTAACAATGCTTTGATCTTAACTAATTACTAGTATATGTCTTCTTTTTTGATATAACAAGTATTTCAGCAAAGGCAAATGATACGACATGCTCGCATAAATAAGTCCGTTGAGGTATCTGACCCTTTTTGTCATAATACCAAAGAGTATACATATATAGAGAGCCCACGAGATAGGGATAAGTATCAGTAAGATTTTACGGCCAAAATTGGCTGTAAAACGCTGCGATCCGGCGACTGCATGCAAAATTAGGTAGTACATTACGATTCCGTACGGTATGTCATCTAGTATTAAGAAAACAAGTTACGAACCCAAAGAACCGGTCACTCCCTGGACGCGTAATAAAAGACGCCGGTAAGACGAAATGAACAGGAGAATTGCCTTTATGTTTGTTCATGAACCGGCTTGCAAACTCCGAAGGATTATCACTTAAGAGGATTTCCCCTTCTTTTAACCTTTGTTCCCCACTGAAAGCTAACCCCAAGATGCGTTATTTTTCCGGGTCCTACGGACGTGAATTATTAATCCTAGGTAGTTGTAAAATTAACAAATAAAATTGACATTATTACGGGCTTCGTGAGTGTAACAACAACAACAAAACATCGTGTTTTAAAGTACGATCCCATAAAGAAAGGAAAAATTATTTATAGCTCTGGTGGTTTACACAACACAGCATGTTTTTATAAACACGATGTTCCACAAGAGGAGATTTTAGGGTTAGATGATGACAATTATAAGGAAAATAATCTGATTGAAATGGTGAAAAAGGGACAACGGCATATAAGAGGAAAAGAAGAACGAAATAGTGCAGCAGTATTTTAATTATAAAAACTTGTAAACATTCCACCAGTGTTTAGGCAGTGGTTGGTCATGAGAGTTTGTCAAATTTTACGTATAAATAAATAAAAGAGAATTTAAGGTTCAACAGTTTTATTTTTTAAACAGAAAAATCTTATAATTTATAGAAAGCTTCTACTTTGATTGTTGATGACTCTAGCTAAATTATTTATAGCTTCAGATATTGCAAAATTAGAATTTGATAGTTATAAAATTAACTAACTGAATAGCCATTACTACGGGCGGCTACGTGAGTGCAGCATTTTTATTTATTTTTGTTTGCTTTCGCTTAAAATCCTACGATGAAGTCGGTTGCTAAAATACTTAATACACGCTTAAAAATGGCGTTACATTGTCTAAATGAATGTTTCCTATTTTAGCTTGCTGCTTCAAACGTTGAAACCATTTTTATGATAAAAAAAAATAAGAATAAATATAAAAATAAATAAATTAATTCAGAGACATCTAGATTAACGAGGAAGAAACCTAGCGACACTAGCGCTTGAGCTTCTCGACGAGACCACTCCGCTATTCTCGTCAAAAATCTATCGCGAATTTTTAACATTACGTGGGCTCTCTGTATATGTATTCTCTTTGATAATACCTAGCATCCTTCTAGCACCTGGCCATACAATTATCCCTGTCACTCTCAAATCAAACATGAGGTTATTTATTTCAAGAGATCATATGTTTGAATCAAATAACGATGTCAAAGAAATTATTTCTTTAAATTAAAGAAATATATCTTTGCCTCCATTTAAAGTTACGATTTGATTGACTGAATGCATTTGTTTAGGTCAAGAATTTTTTTCTCTGTGTAGTATACCTGCATACTATATATGAAGACAACAGTAGTGTTAAAACTTCCTTTTCAATATTTCTAACTAAACTAAAACCATTCTTTAGTTATCTATAAGCTTCCTCTCTTTTTCTCTCATTCAATTCCTTCAATTTTAATCCACATAATTGTATCGTGTGAACGAGCAGATTCCTGGAAATTACGAGCAACTAATACGGGAACATGCTTGACGTTACATATCTAGCAAGCACGTCATCAGTCATATACTGTACCAACCGTTTTTCCTCTGACCGAGACGGCGAGCCTGTTTAACCGGCATGTAGCTCTCTCGTCGCGTTCTAGGCCGGGCCCGACGGCATTTTCAGCGTCAGGCGGTCTGCGAAATTGGATCGGGGCGATATTATACCATGAAAACGGTGCTCTGTCGACCGTTTCATCGGGTGTGGTACATCGCCGGTCGATATACATATCTATTACATTATTTACGTGCGATACAACGTATATAAGCGCACATATACTTTGCTTAGCTACTGAAACAGAGCATAGGCGATAAAACGTTTTATCTAACGCGCGATTGGAGTCGAGGTCACGCTCTTTCAGAGGAGATACCGCGCGAGGAGGAATGTTTCCGTTCCAGAGGAATAAAATAACTTAAAGATATATAAAGGTGCATACGCGGTTTCTTCGAAATTAAAGCAATCTGATTAGAAGCGATGAATGGATGAAAGAAGCTTAGCAGATTAGGCAAAGGATTCAAGTTAGTTTGAAACAAATTGGGATTTGTATCTTCTTTCTTTACAGAATTACGCATGTATTAAGCTACGCTTGAGCACGATGAATATTTGTAACGAGGTGAAATAACCGATGAAATCATTAAAATTGTCTATCCTGATGATATAGTCTATAATACTTTTACAAAACAAGAATAGAATAAGAATTTTAAAATAATAATGATAAATTACTCTTTTATCCAAGCTTCAAAGTCTTCAAAAAATCTTTTCTAAAGTTGATCTCAGGGATCGCAATGGAAGATCGCAGACGTGGTACTTCTTCCAAAGCCTGGACAGGCGAGAAAGTGGCCTCAGAATTATCGGCCTATTAGTCGATTTCCCGCACTAGGCAAGCCTGCAGAGTAGTTAATTCTCAACCGGTCGCAAGCTGAAGCTGAAGATCTCTGGATCATTCCATTTGAGCAGTTTGACTTTTGCAGCGAACAGAGTATCGCCCTGCAAATCCTGAAGATGGTGGAATACATGAAACAAGGATTCTATCTGCATCAACACACAGGAGAAGTATTTTGGACGTCGCGAAAGCCTTCAACAAAGTCTAGCACGGAGGTCTTTTCCGCAACATGCAAATTGCAGGAATACCCACTGGCATAATAAGGATGATATCGTCGTTCCTTGAGGGTCGGAAGTTTCAAGTACGGGTGGATGAGCAACGCTCTTCAGCAAGACGATTCGTAGCTAGGACACCGCAGGGCTCCTTTTTCGATCCTCATGAGTGACATCCCGCTAGACATTTCAGTAGATTCCGCCTTATATTCCGATAACCTCTGCATCTTCACGAGGCCTTCAAGACTTCCTGTAGGCTGTGGAAGAGTGGTTCTCCAGATGGAGGATCTTCATCAATGTAGCCAAGAGCTCGGATGCACCAGATCCGACCGTCGAAAGAAAAAAAGATGGTGATCCGGCAGATCTTCTCATCTTAGGCGAAGCGATACCATGGCGCCATCCTAGATACTATGTTAATTTGGGACAAACATTTCGATCACGTCGTTAATAAAGCCTAACAAGGAATGATGACTTTAAATCCGATCATGGATCGTAGACGTAAGCTCTCCACTAATAGCAAAATCCATTTCCACCTAGGCAACCACGATTAAATACCAAATTGCCAAACTTAAAGTATTCCAGAACTGGGAACTTCGAACGCAACGCTCCACAATGACCCGGAGATATACATAGAATAGTTTAGATATCGAAATGTACGTCCAGTTCTAGTTAAATGATTTGCTAACAAAGTGTTTCAATAAGCAATCGTTTACGTAGTGCTTTTTGAACGAACTAAGGAATGAAAAATCAAGACGGTCTTTATTTCACCTTAGAAAATATTCAAATGGTTCAGCTGGGATCCTAGATGCATTATGCAGTTATCGAATGTAATCGATTAAAAAACTATATTCCTACAATAATAATAATCTTTCTACCAACCCAAATATTTTCTCTGGTTTATGCAGAAGAAATTCTACTTTGTGAATCATCTTTTTAAAGACCGAATACTATAATATGTTTATATTCCTTGAACATTCTTCCTTTCTCATCCTTGAAAACGTTCCATTCCACTTTTAACATAAATAACTTCAAACAAGCATAATTTCGACTATTTTAGCAATTACATACAACTCTAAACGTCAGTATGAATGAAGGTTGTAACTAGATGAATCATACCGTCAATATAATAAATTCATACCTAGAATTATAACCATTCACGTAAATTTATTCCCGGGCCTTGTTTGATTCATAAGCCTCCTGTAAACTATTATATGATATATGAATGCGAGGAGTGGTTCTACAACTGGCTCACAAAGAATGTCGTCTAACTGACGTTTTAACCGATTAATCGGCATCTCTTTTTATATTTTTTAACGAAGGCGTTACAAACGGATAGGTTGACATAATCTAATTGGCATAAAAACGTTATTATCTGTGGAAGCCGGCTAGTTCCCGCATTCTTAGCTTTATTTTGAAACGGAGAGGATTGAATTGCTTCGATATTTCATTGATAACATCTGTATTTATGAACAATTCGAGTGAATCTATAAACGATAGCGGACCTAGTTTTATTGAAGGGAAAACGGACCGATATTAATTTGATTTATGACTAGAATCGATGATGGATAACTCTAAACATCTGCGTTTGGATATTACAGTTACAGGATGTACAAAAGTTGCGATAGGTATTGTTGTGCTTAATGCAAGGGTTCTTCAAACGCAAAAAAATCAAATTTAGAATACAACTCGAAGTTTTCTGATTTATCAAGCGACAAATGCATCTGCCTATCTTCGCAATAACTAGAACCTTCTTTGATTGGGGGTTGGATGAGCGATAACAATGTGCCCCTCCTTAAATTTATTTATCCCTTTTTTTATTATTATTACTTATAATATATTAAAAACAACTATACTTAAATTAGTACACGTGGTAAGTAGTAGTAAAAAGAAAAAAAAAATACATTAACCGGTATCTTTCGAAAATGTTTATGAAACCTTGTACGATAAAGGTTATATCATTGTATGGGTAAGTATGGCACCTGTACTCAGATTTCTATCGCTACTATCTAGGATGACACGACTATATCTCTTGAAAGTAGGTGGCGCCAGGAAATACTTCAGTGAGTGTTTTTGAAGTTTTTGCCGGTAGTAATTCCATCAATATCCAAATTCCATGAGCTACTTATTAGTATTACCTTGATTATTGTTTCTAGGCTCATTTCCATGCGTACTTATTCATTAAGTTCATGTTTCAACATTATTCTGTAGATAACTTCTCTACCTTAGCCTTTTTAAAATCACAAGCAATGAGAATAATTTACTGTATTATGTACGGATATGTCGTACTGTTTTAAACAAGGTAAGTGCAATTAATAATACGGATATAGATAATATGCATTTCAAGAATTCTAAGCGAATAAAGGTGGAGGCTACCGGTGGCGAGGAACGGAAGTAATTAGAGAAAACTTCTTCTTGTGGTTCCGCAAATTCTTGATTGTATTGCATTGCAGATTGATAGTTTTTATAAGCAATACGCGTTTCACATTCTGCAGTAGAACGCAATCTATTATATTCATTGCGGTGAAAAGAGGACCCACTTCTCTTCCATTTCCTGAAGTCGTAATCTTTCAAATGTAGTAGTTTTTTGGTATCCGCTGCATACCAAGGAGGGAACATACGTTTAGGACGTTTGATTTAGAGCACTGCACCGGCCTATTTTTCACGGTCTGGCCCGCCCGTGGCCCGTTACAGTATGGAATGGGCCCGCCCGTTTTGTTCATTACCTCGGCATAAGGCCCGCCCGTTAGGAAATTTAGACCCGTTCGGCCCGTCTAAATTATTTTAGCCTGTTTAAGTCATTAAATCTACACTGTCTATTTCTAAACATTTGTTAATTACAACATTATAATGAGTAGAATGAAACATTTACTTTGTTTGTTTGTGTATACTATATTGTATGAAACCAAAAGAAAACGTAACATAACATTGCATACATTAAAATTGTTAATACAAACGATAGCGTAAAAACTAAAAAGCATTTACTGAATACGTTATATCCATTCGATATATTTAATAAAACATTCTCGGCCCGCGAGGCCCGTACGATTTTAGGCCCGGCCCGCAATGAAAAAAGACGAGGCCCGTCCAAGCCCGCCCGCGGACTCGAGCGAGCCGGGCTTTTCCTAGCCCGTGCAGTGCTCTAGTTTGATTCTTCTGACTGAGCGATCGATAAGTGAGTACAGTTTATCATAGAATTAAGATACAGCCATCTCAACATCCATGCAAGACTCCAAAACAGCCCAATCGATGTCAATCATATCTCTAGTTTCCATTTTACATATGTATATTCAAATTTACATCTTTTATAGTAGCGAGAACTTGATAGAAAGTCCTTCAAACGATTCAATTACCAAGAGAATTTGAGAAACCCTGCTCTAATGAAACTGACTATATTAACCCTTGTATATTGATAAATTTTGCGCATATATTATTAAAATACTAGCATATCTAACGGACAATTATTTAAATCATCCGTGTTATTAACAAATGTAATTAATCTTGTTGTCAACGAAGTTTACACACAACAATATCTGTACTTTATCAACAAGACAGCCTAGCCGAGTCTTTTCGCTTCAACAATTTGGGTTAATTGAATGGAGGAATGTAATTTTTACGCCGGCTCTATACGAACAAAGTTTATTTGCTTGGATTTCAATCTCTGACAAATAAAGAGTAGCTTTATAAATCTTTCATAAACAAGTATGGAAGTATGGAATATTTTATTGTATTGAATTGCTTGAGAATTGTTTATAATTTATGTTTAGTTTATGGTGATTAAATCTAAATCTTTTAGTGTTATAATTAATATGATTTATTGAGTAAAGACAGCTTAGTTGGGTATTGGTTTGTACACAAAAGATTGGTGCTATTATAGTTATAATAGTAAAATAAAATATTGTTTCTTCAACTGAAATAATTGTTGATAAACCAAAAAATATTAAATCAAAAAGTCTTACAATGATAATTTTCAAAAAGGTAAGTTACAATTTAATTAAAGTTGTATGCTGTAATAGTGTTAGCCTAGATTCAGTTAGAATACTGAAGCTTGCAAAATATTTGCTAGGCCTTGTTACCTTCACCGTGCCGAGAATTTTGTCAACTTGGGACTTACATCATGCTGGAGAACTTCCAGTGTTCGATTTGTGAGACCGGTTTAAAGAAGTTCTCGCTACCTGGGGACGAGCATTATCCTGCTGATGATATGGAAGAATATAGGGTATCACCACCTCATCAACGAAACGCTGGGCGTTCATGGTACCCCGGATGATCACCAACTGAGACCATATGCTTTAGCACCCCATACCATAACTCCCACGACTCGATGTACACGCTTTCTAACAGAAAATTGAATATCGCGATATTCCCCACGTCTTCGTATGATCCTCTAGCGGCCATCATGCATCCCTATACAAAATTGAGATTGCCACTCTACGTTCCAATGCATTCGCAACCTACACCACTCCAAACGTTGCTGTCGGTGACAGCATAAGATGTGGTCGATAAGATTGCAAGCCTAAAGCTCTGCTTCGAAAGGTCACAGGGCGACCATCATTATCTTACCATAGATCAGCAATTGACCTAGTACTGGAGAATAGGTCTCTTAAGTGCCATTAGCCAAAGATAGTAGTCCTGTACCTCATTAGTTCTTCTTCGGCGACTTTCCTAGCCCTCCCTAGTCCATTTTCACACCGATTTAATCTGACTAAACCAGACATGAATTCAAACATATATTTGTTTTGAGAGGCTTCCTAAAGATATGATAACACATCAAAAACATTTTAATATTGGACACAATGGCAATGGAAGACAACGCAACCATTGGAATTGCCCAAATTCTTCCTCAAAAAGGTTTCTTTACTGGTCTATCATCCATCCCCATATAAAATCGAAATTCATCACTGAACACCATCCTATGTCTTTCTACGTTCCAGTGCATTCGCAACCTACACCACTTCAAACGTTGCTGTCGGTGTTGAGCCTCAACTGGTAACACAAGATGTGGTCGATAAGATTGCAAGCCGAAAGCTCTAATTCTGCGATAAACGCTTCGAAAGGTCACAGGACGACCATCATTACCTAACCGTAGATCTGCAATTGACCTGGTACTGGAGAATCGATCTCTTAAGTGCCATTAGCCGAAGATGACAGTCCTGCACCTCATTAGTTCTTCTTCGGTGACTTTCCTAGCCCTCCCTAGTCCATTTTCACTAACATTTTCGCACCTATTTGATCTGACTAAACCAGACATGAATTCAAACATGTATTTGTTTTGGGAGGCTTCCTAAAGATATGAGAACACATTAAACCATTTTAATATTGGACACAATTGCCCAATTTCTTCCTCAAAAAGGTCTCTTTACTGGTCTTCAATTGGGGTTCATAAAATGCTTGCCTATACGCTTACGTCAACCTCTTTTGAGACCAAATATTTTTTATTTGTCGGCTTTAGATTGTAAGTAAGAAAGCTTCGATAGAAACCTAGAATTTTAAATTTTCTCGTCGAAGTTTACAAGGAAATGATCTCATGGTTCAAGATATCTCTTTTGCTTTGAGAAAAAGGGACATTGCATTGAAAATTCTTGTCTTCAAACAGTTACAAAAATATGTTTAATGTTTACCTATGACAAATTCCTTTTATGAACAGTATTTTCTGCACGTAACCATGGACTTCATGCAGTAGAAACGTAAACATCAAACATGTATTTGTGTTCAGAGGCTTCCTAAAGATATGAGAACACATTAAACCATTTTAATATTGGACACAATTGCCCAATTTCTTCCTCAAAAAGGTTTCTTTACTGGTCTTCAATTGGGGTTCATAAAATGCTTGCCTATACGCTTACGCCAACCTGTTTTGAAACCAAATATTTTTTATTTGTCGGCTTTAGATTGCAAGTAAGAAAGCTTCAATAGAAACCTAGAATTTAAAATTTTCTCGTCGAAGTTTACAAGGAAATGATCTCATGGTTCAAGATATGTCTTTTGCTTTGAGAAAAAGGGACATTGCATTGAAAATTCTTGTCTTCAAACAGTTACAAAAATATGTTTAATGTTTACCTATGACAAATTCCTTTTATGAACAGTATTTTCTGCACGTAACCATGGACTTCATGCAGTAGAAACGTAAACATCAAACATGCATTTGTATGCGTTACATTAAAATACAAATACAAGCGCACCGACACTGTAGCATACATATGTATTTATCTTTATTGAACGAAATATTCAGATGTGAGCCTAGCCTCGGCACAAGTTAAATGAATATTATCACTATTCGCAGTTACATGACGCAATCTCTATTTTTAGAACTGTCGTTTATGATTTGATTTCGTTCGTTCGTAATTTATTGATACGGAAAATCATTATAATTAAATTATAATCTTCATTCTTCCTATCCTTCAACGGAGCATTGGATCGTAGCTTTTAGAAGTTTGTTTGCTAGCCAAAACTAAGACTAGGATTCAATTGAAATAGCATTGTTGCAGTATTTTGATCGCGTGACTTTAGTGTATTTTGTTCCTTTTTTTTGCTAATGATAATTATTATTACTGCAATTTCTTGTTTCTACAACGTTGTTTAACGAAAAAAATAATTAAATTGATTAAGTTAATTGTAACCTATTTGCAAGGACTGGTAATTTTATGATACAATATGTATTCTTTTAATGTTAGCGTATTAATGTCTGAATGGTTTTGCGTGGTCATTTAATTAAAAAAAAGTTAAAGGTCATTGTATAATAGAATCATTAAAAAAAAAAGCTAAAATGTTCTCGGAATCTAACATTGTACGATTTCATTCTTTTCATTTGAATAACACCAGTTGGTTTTTTTTCTTTTGCAAGCATTTAACAAAATAACTTGTTTCTCAAGAAGAAATCATACTCTTCTTATTTTTGGAACTGTTCACATCATCCCATGGGACAATAAGATAGCAGATGTCATCGGGGTGGTCCAAGCAAGGATATATGATTTAGTCAATACCCCAGAGCAATTTTAGATCTTCTTCCACTCTAACACAGAAACAAGAACATGATGTAGTCAAAGGACGCAAAATCTTTGTTAAAAGATTCCTACTTCAACTGGATGCCAATCCCAAACACATTAGCAAAGTACTCAAGCAATTTTTTGAGGAACAAAATCAGGTGTGTATTCTTACCCTAGTAGAATGGCCATTTCAGAGTTTGCTTTGTAATCCTATCGAACTAATATGGGATCATTAGGCCAAGAATTACGAAAGTTATTCTCAACTAGTAAAGTAGACCTTTGGACATTTACATAGATAAACAATTGGAATGAATGCTTTGCCTTTGTGAGCCAATTTGTATTTTGACAAAAATATGGTTTTATCTTTAATACAATTTGAATTTTTTGATGTAGAACAATCCAATTATATTAGATATTCTTACATTAAACTTACGAGCCAGACAGAGATTCTCTTACTCCTACTGGGGCTGGGCCGTGGCTTTTTAGCTCTCCCGCCCACACTATTTGCTCGTTGTATTCCGGAGGTGTGAATAGGTATTGAAATGGTCAGTTATTCTTAATAGTAGTTTCCGTTGTCTTGCTTTGTAGTCGAAAATTCTTTCTTGGAATCCGACCACCTTACTTCTAGGAAGAGGGAGGCGCTGGTGCTCATCAACCATTTCGCCAGCAGAAGATTCATAGAATCTCCAGCATAATCGATGCTTAATATATTACATCGCTGAATCCTTAAATTCACGAATTTGGCTAGCTACTTTAACTAATTTATGACTCCAATGAAACTTTAAAAAGAGATACAATTTTTCTGAAACTTTGGTCGTTATTCCCGACAGTTTTAACCACGTATTTCCAGCTACCTTCTATAAAAGATTACATGATCCAATAGAACAATTACAAAATCGAGCGTTGTCGTTAGTAAAGTCACTGGAAATAGTGGACGAAGTACATATGTACACTGCTACGTATTATACATGACGCAAAATATAATCACGTTTTAGAAAAGTTCGAAAGTTTGTTAAAGAAATATTCCGATTTTATCACATTCGAACAAATTTGTGATAGTGCATCGACTAATTCACTAAATGAATTCAAAAAGTGTTTTAATCATGCATGTATTACATCCGTAGATGTTGAACGATCTTTTTTCACCACGACGAACATCGTTGAACGAGACAGCTGTGGAGACGTATCTAATGCTGTCAACTTTTTACGACCGTTATCTAGTGGGTGATAATACTGATAAATGGTGCTTCTACTTTTAATGCTCGGTAATTCCGATGCAGACCGCCAACCTACTTGATAACGCTGCTGAAGAGGGTGATATTATAATTTTTGATTGGTTCTATTATTATTCGATTTATTACTTAATTTTTGATATTATACCTATTGAAGAAAGAGAACGCCTATGGCTTGCAGAGAATTATCTCGCTTTACTTATGAACAGTAGTGTATATTTATGAGATATCACTAGTCTGGGCAAACAACGGTAACAGTTAGTGTAGTAGATATGTGGTGCGGAGTCGGCGATTATTTATTTCACGCGTTCACAGCGTCAGTACTAAATCGATGCTGTATGCAAGTAGTTCTGTGTATATGAAGGCTGTCGTAACTTATTTCGTAATTGTACTATTTGTTTAAATCGCTTAGGTACGTGAACGACCATAGCAACCGTTAAACTTTATAGTGGACCGATTAATTTTTGTGCCTAAATCATGTCTTTTGTAAAATCCCTTTAATGTGTTGGTCCAGAAGCCATTATCAACGTCACATTGAAAGCAAACAGCATTCTTCTGCAAAAAGTGGCATACGAGACCAAGAAAAATGTACATTTGATTTATGTGTTACTCTTATTCTATGTAATCTATCGTTTCGTTTACTAGACAAAGAAGCATTTGTCTCCTTCTGGAATAAATATGCGGATTACAAATTACCTAGTCGGACATCGATACGAAATGTAGTGCCATTTTCTGAACATATAGAAAAAAGAATGAAAACGGAATTGAAAGATAAAAAACTGTGGTTGTGTGTGGACGAAACAACAGATCATCAAAAACATTCTATGGTTAATGTAATGGTACGTACAATGGAACCACACGACGTCTTCCTCCTTCGTTACTTGCTTCCAAAAGAGTTATAAATTGTACTGCCGATGAGATTTTAAAGGTGGTGTTAAACTCATTGAACAAATTGAAGTTTCAACTAAGCAACTTTTAATGTTTATGAGTGATGGTGCCGCAAACATGCGTTCTCTGGACGATCTCTTAAAGAACGCAGTGGTAACTTCTTACATGTAACGTGTAAAATCCATAATCTAAATCTTGCGCACAAACGATGCCTACATGTTTTCCACTAGTAAATGCATTGATTGCTAGTACAAAGGCAGTGTTTCTAAAGTCCCCGAAACGTACCCGACTATTTCGCAAACTGTGTCCTGATTTACCTGAACCACCAAAGCCGATTGTTACACGTTGGGGAACATGGTTGCAGGCTGCGTTTTACTACAACAACACAAATATTTTGATCAAGTACAGAAGATAGTTTTAAAATTCAATCCCACAGAAGCTACAGCAATCAAGAAAAGCCAGGAAATATTTCAAGATAGTCAGGTTAAAAGAGATTTACAAACTATTCACAACAATTACTTCGGAATAGCGGAGGAAATAGAAAAATTACAAAATGTTTCGATGTCGCTAGTGGATTCTGTTCAAATTGTGAATGATGTTCACGCACAGTTATGCGCTGTAGAAGGCGAAACAAATTGGTGTGTAATACGAAAATGTGAAAGAGTTTTAGAGAAAGACTCCGATTTTCTTATATTAAGACAAATTCGTGACGGTGCGTGTGAAGATGCATTAAGTTGTTTCAAAGATTATTTTAAATATGCAAATATAACATCGCTACATGTCGAATGGTCGTTTTCAGCATTAAAAAGCATTTATTCCGCACGTCGTACTCACTTGACTGAAACAGCTGTGGAAACATATCTAATGATTCAAATATTTAACAGATGTTACCCAGTTTGTGATTTAACGGAAGACTTTTAAAACGGTAAGTGTTTCAGCACGTTTTATAATTTATTTCTTACCTTCTATTTTATGTGTAAACTTTTACGCGCTCGCCACGCCTATGGCTGTTACCGCATATTTGCCCAGGTTAAATATCACTATGTTTATGTACATGAAAAAAAGCTAATTATACATTACGAATACGTCCTCAAGTTTATGTTACATCCGCAAAACGACTTCGCTAAACAATTAGTATGTATACTGCTAAAATCTCCGTATATTGTAAGCCTGGAAATATGTGGGCGTAGATTCTTTAAACGGTCGAGAATTTATTTTTAGAAATGAACACATAGCCGCGACGTCATATCAGTGACGTCGCAGGCGATATATTATTGTACAGTGATCGACCGTGAATGAAACACAAGGCGCATATTTAATAGATCGTAGTGAGCGCTTTACATGAGCTCTCAAGTAAAGGAAAAACAAGCTTTGTCGTTCGATAATATAAATAACAATAATAATAATAGTAATAGTAACTATATATACACGCATGACACAATAAGGTTTTAGTTTGTATTTTTTTTAGCACTTAGCACATAATAAATGTTATGCGCTTTGTAGCAATAGAATATTGTATAGGTAAGTATACGTAAGTGTTCGGTACTAGAGTATATAACAACATTACACTGGCACCTCTAGTATCTGCATCAATCTTAACATGTCGAGTTAATTGAATGTTAAATACCGGTTTATTTGCATATGTAATTATTGGTTCTTGTGCGTTGGGAATCGGCTTTAATTGATGTTAAATATATTTCGTGAATTAATCCAATTGATTGTTTGTTTTTCATGATTTTTTTTTTAGTTTAACTGAGATAATAGGTTCTTTAAAACCGGGTGCGGCAGCTATCTGTATGCCGTTTTGTTTGGAATAAAAGTTGCTTAGAATTAAAATGGTCTATGATCGTAAACGAGTGAGAAGACGAAGACCCGATTTGTGGAAGAGCAAATCCTGGATGCTCCACCAAGAGCCAGCCCATTCCGCCTTGCCTGTGAAGGCGTTCTTTGCGAAATCCGGCATTACCGTGTTGGACCACCCACCGTACTCGCCCGACCTGGCCCCCTGTGCCTTTTTTTTTGTTTCCTAAGGTAAAATAGGAGCTTAAGTGGACAAGATTTTTTCAGTGTGGAAGCGATGAAAGCGAAAGCGACGGAGGTTCTTAACAAGCTGACAGAAACGGACTTCCAGCACTGCTTTCGACAGTGGAAAATTCGTATGGAGCGTTGTGGGGATCGGTACATTGAAGGGGATAAACTTTGTAATGTAATTGGTGATCAATAGAGCTCTGATTATATGCATGGAAAAATCGGTAAAATATGCACATATATATGCATATATTTTGAAGAAAATATGCACAAATTTTTAACAAATATGCACCATTATATGCAATATGCCTCAAATGTCAGTTTTTAAGAACGAAATAAAAACAAGTGTAGTGATTCTATGAAGATAAATTATTTTACATCTTAGACTATTACATTACATAATATTTACAATTTTTTTACAACACCCAGGTATTAGCTACAAAAATGTTAACATTTAATATAATCTATGAGCCTAACTATGTACAGATAAATTAATTAATTATTAAAGTATCCATACCTACTCAGTATTATTAAAAAAATTGATTATCAGATGTTTTTCTAAATTTCCATCTTAATGAATGACGTTTGTCATCTAGTAAGTGTTTAAACATCGAAAAGATCGTTCAACATCGACGGAGGTAATGGGGGCATTTTAAGTGGCTACAATATCTGGGTCTATTCAATATCGTCTACAAATTCCCGTTTAAATATTAGAAACTTTGGATAGAATTTTGAATCCTTCATTTTTTTCTAACACTGAGTTTAGCTTTTTAAAAATAATTTCACCTGTTCCTCTAACAGCTGACAAATCTTTATGGCATTTGTTTACTAATTTACAGATTCAGTCAAAGGCGATTTTCTTGATTCTAATTTAAAAATTGTTTCTACTATTACGGAAAAATTGCAAGCAATAAATGCTAACTGATTTGGTATTGCATTATTTTGGAAAGATTTTTTTGCTTCTTGTATGGCATTTGAATCATCAGACAATTCTAAAACAAAATTTTTGATTTTTTGATAATTTTGTGAATAAAAGATTGAGGCATTTAACCATGTTCCCCATCTAGTGACAACTGGTTGTGGAGGCAACGGCAAATCGGGAATGAGTCTTTGTAAAGCTGAATTCGTAAGGGTGCTTTTAGAAAAATTTTCTTTACATTACTAATTAATTCATTCACAAGGGGAATTGGTTCCTGATTTCTTCTGCAACTCTGTTAATACCATGAGCCAAACAAGTGGCATGAATTAATTTTGGGAAAATATTTTGAGATTCACCGAGGCTTTACACATATAAGGGCAGCATCGGACAACATTAGAATTATTTTGCTTGTGGTATTGGATTAGGAAGGAAAAAATTTGTTAATCCTCATGAATAAATCGAGTTATTGTAGAATTATTTGTTTTCTCTAATTGTTTACAACTTATTAAATATGATTTTCTAGCTTTTTCGGCATTTAAACAGCCAATTAACAAATTTGCAATGTATCTACCACAAGAATCTGTAGTCTCATCCACTTCAAAATAAATTAATTCGTTACCTATCAATGCCCGGATCTCAGCACGTATTTCGGTGTAAATTTGGTCGACGTAATTCTTCCTTAAAGAACTTTCATCGGGAACTTGCTTCCGGCAAAATTTTTCAAGAAAACTTTTTAACTTCGGTTTCCTAATTTTGCTAGTGGAATATTGGCGCTTACGAATGCCTCGCACAACTCCTTGGAAAATTCTTGTTGGGCCGTCTTTTTCTGCATATTTTTCCATGATTCAAAAAGACGACTTTGAAACCATTGCCAGATTTAGTTTTTTCACTTTGTCCTGTGTAGAGCGGTACCACGTGCTGCGTTATTAAAAATTTCTTCTCACATGACACCTTAAAGAGAAAAACAATATTTAATTAGAAATACTGTTAGAAATGATTGAATATAATTCGGTACTGATAGAATTATGAACATATTTTTTGAAACTGTTAATTATAAAATCATAAAAATAATTAAATGACACAAATATCGGTAAGGGTACTTACGTTTTTTCCACATGCTGTACAAAATACTTTATTTTGTGAACTCTGGTCGAACACTAACTCTGGGTAATTTTTATCCAGAATACACTAAACTTTCAACTTTCGGCATATTGCAGGTTTTACGTATATGGATGTAACAACACAACGAATGAAAGAGATCAAATGAAGGAAATGTGTTTTTAGGCAAACCATTTTAAACGTTTGATAATTAGAGTTTTCCCAGAATAATCGTATAAACATAAGCCGGGCGCTTTGTCGGCATCCGGCTTAATGGGGTTCGGTTTAGTTGTTAAGTGGAATTCGAGGTACCTAGTGTTTTCGGTTAAACTTCCAATTTAAGACAAATATGCACAAATATGCAGCATTCGCTAAAAAATGCATTAAGTTAGAAAAATATGCATTATATGCATTTTTTAATTGGCTTATTTTAATTAGAAAACATTCAATTAATCCAAAAACCTCAAAATTTTGTTGATATACCTTTTCATACCAGATATGCATTTTGCATATAATACGAGCTCTAGTGATCAATAACATGTTTTGTAGGACCAGTCCGGTTATTTAATTACCACACCTCGTATACAAGAGAAATCATCCAACATGAACGTTAGATTTCACGTTAGAGACCTTTATTTCAACTATCCCATCATGACATAAATATATTTTATCTTTTTTTCTGACAGTACAAAATACTATATTACAACTTTTATGATTTATACGGTATATCCTCCTTGTTCCTCCCATTACTGAGAGGTTTTATTTTTACATCTTGAATCTTTTTCTTTCTATGCTAGATACACACAAAATCAATCGACCATGGTAAGATATTAGCGTTAATTATTGCCTAGCATTTCGACAGGATTTTTAATTACCGTTCCATAAAAGTTCTTAGCATGCCGTGCAATAAAATACAACAATACACGACATAGCGTAGAAAATTGTATTCAACAACAAGATACTAACTTCGAATAGCTTTGTCTATGGACCGTAAGATATTTGCTTAATATATTATCTACATAGATATATGTGTATGTATATGGTAAAGCAGGCGAGGTATCCACACCATAAATCACTTATCGATTGTTTTTTAACTTAATTGACTCTGGTTGGCTGGTTCATAAGGTCAGAAGTAATTGTCTATTGGGATTGTGCGCGCTGTTTCTTTCGTGGAGATCATTTGCGCTGCCAAGGAGAAATTTTTGGACGTGTGAACTAATTTGTACACAAGTTTTCTACATTGGTGTAATTAAAACTGTTTTTTTTTGTCGCTGTTGTTGTCATGAATTGATTATATTGAAAGTAACTGAATGATTTTTTTACGTTACAATTTATTTTTCCTATTGCATTTATATTTTGCCATTTATAGCTTAGATTCTATTTCTTTTGATAATACCAATTGGAGTAGAAAGTTTTGAATTGCATTTAAGCTTTTGGGGTTATTCCATGTCAAGTGATCAAGTCCCTCGTTCAGACATTCAGATTTTTTTTCAAAAAATTTTGTGATAGGTTCCACAACGACTAAAGAGTAATACCCAATTCTTAGCTCCTGTATGCAATACAGACCTGCAGAGCTCTTAAATGATGACAGGGAAAATTCGCAGATATACTACCGAACTTTTTTACATTTTTTGAACTATATTCTGGACAGTAAGAAGATATTTGCTTAGGGAATTGCGGCTTGCTTATAATTATCAGTGTCCCCAAACTTCCAAATTTTAATCACGACATCCCTAGTTCTCTGCTTTTTCCAACTTGCTTAAATTGTTGCGAAAAAAAAAAATGCCTAATTTAAGTGACTAATAGTTTTAAGATGCTTGAAACTGACATGATCCAATCTCGATGGCAAATGTAGCATATCTTTGAGGCTGTCGTAACTCACTGGAAACTAAGACTTCTTGCTAACAACCGGTTAAAAGAGCTTGTTTTTGCGCTCCTAATAATTTGGTCTCTGTTGTTTAGTCGTTTTAAATAGATAAAAAATAGATACAACGTAATGCTTGAAAAGACTGCGCCATTACTTCAAACTTTTTCCTCATCAATTTTGTCATTTTGCAATTCCATAAGCTTGTTTTAAAATTAAGGAGTATGAGTCTGAAAGTTTAAGAACAATATTAAACCTTCTTACCACAACACTCAAGTTGGGAAATGCATCTTTCTCACAATGTTAAACCTCATGTCTGTACTTTTGCCTGACTCTGATTTTTCATTACTATGTTTATTACTCAATAAAACATTCAATATTTGATATTTCTAAATTCTGTACGATTAATCGTGAAGAAACGTACGAATGTAGTTCCGACTTTAGAAACAGTTAAACAGAATTTCAACGACGTTGTACCAATATGGTATAATTTCCGCAATAAACAACCTCTTCCTATAAAAGATACAGTCAAAACAAAGATTTTCAAACACACCTTGAATTCTCTGTCAACACATCCGATTCTTTACTTCCGACCATTCACCGCCGAAACGCAAACAAGACAACTCATTGCCAGGAAGTATAAATTAATCCTGATTTGTTTTTTTTTTTGCAACAACATCAAGCGGGACAAATAAACATAAATGCATGAATACATTAGCGGATTTAGCGGCCTTTAAAACCTAAAAATAATAATAAATCCAGCCATGGAGTCCACTCCTAACTTTAGCGTTCTTGTTTATGAAATCAGCGACACCCAATTCCCGTGCTTACAATTTTTAAACTGTAACGAAAACAATAGAAAGAGATGCCAGGATAAAGGATAAAATGTAAGGAGCACTACATTGAGTCTTTGATGTTCGAAATCTGCAGTCATCGTCGTGCGCGATGTTTTTTGAGGCTAGGGCGTGAATCATTTGGTTTAGAATAGATTCTTTGGAGCAGGATGGGAGATATGACTTGTCTAATTTGCGCAAAATCCTAAATATTTAGCTTTGGTAATCGTTTAATCGTTTAAAGTAGATAATAAGTTGATATTTATGTTATCAAATACATGTTTAAAGTGGAAAAAATAATACATCTGCAAACAATTTCATTCATAACCTTTACTTTATAAAGCAACTACAATACAATATTTGCTTATTTTCTCAAGATTTTTTTAAATCCAAAGCTATGTTCTTAATAATTCTACAGGGTATATTAATTTTTAGAAAGGTACTTACAACTGTTATACCAGGAAATTACCAAAACAACGAAATGCCAAGATAATTGAATGGAATTCCTTCTTACCTAAAACAAAACCAAAAATATGTTAAAATATGTAACAAGAAACCTTTGAACCACAGCTCAAATACGAATGAAATATTTTTAACATAATATTACATTTTGAAATAAATTTCTTGGTAAAATTTACTCATGTTTCCTTGATTCTTTCGAACTATCGCCTTAGTTACCAATTAGAATAATAACAAAGCGATATGGCTAACTCATAATACGAGGTGTGACAATTAAATAACCGGACTGGTGCTACAAAACATGTTATTGATCACCAATTACATTACAAAGTTTATCCCCTTCAATGTACTCTCCTTGACGATCCCTACAACGCTCCGTACGAATTCTACACTGTCGAAAGCAATGCTGGAAGTCCGTTTCTGTCAGCTTGTTGAGAACCTCCGTCGCTTTCGCTTTCACCGCTTCCACACTGAAAAAATCTTGTCCCCTTAAGCTCCGATTTTACCTTAGGAAATAAAAAAAAATCACAGGGGGCCAGGTCGGGCGAGTACGATGGGTGGTCCAACACGGTGATGCTGGATTTCGCAAAGAACGCCTTCACAGACAAGGCGGAATGGGCTGGCGCATTGTCTTGGTGGAGCATCCAGGATTTGCTCTTCCACAAATCGGGTCTTCGCCTTCTCACTCATTCAGGAAGGGTAGTTAGAACCTCGTGTTTCACAAGAAACTTGAGATTAACTTGTTGCTCGATCTGAACACTCTGCATTTTTCCGACGCGACGCTAGCGTAAGGACTTGAACGGACGATTGCTACAGCGAGACTGAGCGACGTACAACCGTGCCCATCGAGCTCAGGGTGGGGGAAGCATCTACAAGCACAGACATCTTCCAACCTGCTCGCTGTTTGCCGATAGTGCCGGTTTCACTCTAACACGATTTGAGAAGTAGGTAATTCCCCATATAACGCTTAACGTTTTTAAGGGCAAAATTCAAAATTAGGGGAATCTCATCTCAGGGAGTAAGATCTGTTGAGTGCATAATATATCTCAGTAGAAATTTGTCATTTCAGATTGTATCTCGTATTTGCCTGCAGAATATTGTCATTTATTGAATTTTTGTTCATCGAGTGTTAAGTAGATTTCAAAATTTTGTGTTTTTCTTTTTACTTGATTACAGATTTTCGGGTGCGTATTATTCAACGTTTTTTAGATAATGTAATTATGTTTTTCATTTTTGTGAATTAATTTATAGCCCTGAACTATGTCTGGTGGGGAAAAAATGCCTTTTAAAAGACATTTCATCTCGCTAGAACAAAAATTACAAATTTTGGATCGGTTCGAAAAGAGGGAAAAAGTATCATATGACGCTAAAAAATTTATTTCAAAAAATTAAAAAGTTGCACCAGCTTTTAAGGTATCAGAAGACCGCGTAACACTACTTATGTGCTTCAAGGGATTTTTATCACCAAATACAACTTCTTTCCTTCAACCGTTAGATCAGGGAATTATAGCTACATTTAAGTCTAATTACATCAGGAAGTCATTACAATGGGTTTTGAATAAGGTCGACAACGAATTTATAGAAATCATGGAGGCATGGAAAGTTTTTACAATTTTGGACTGTATTAGTCATATAAATTCATCCATTAAAGAAATAAAACCCACGACATTACATGCTTGTTGGAAAAATGTACGGTCGGGGGTTAATTCAAAATGAAAATCTAATCGAGAAGGCGGAAAACAGAATGGATGCAATAGTAGGACTTGCGAAGTCTCTAGGAGGGGAAGGTTTTGACGATATGATGGAAGAAGAAACTGATGAAGCAGATTTGGTAGAAAAGACATCTGGAACATGCCAAGATAACTCAGGGGACGATAGCACAAATAGAAACGAAGAAATTAAACATTTTACTCTAAAAAGCGTAAAAAAAGGCCTGGACTTAGCCGAACAGTTGGAGTCACATTTCCTAAAAGAATATCCTTCAACTGAAAGAATCATAAGGTTTAAGAGAGAACTCCACAAGTGCTTAGCACCCTATAAATAAATTTATAAAGATCTCTCAGCTAAACGCAAGCAATCTAAAATGGATTTATTGCGAAAACTAGAGCATAGAATTCAAGATAGTGCTAAAGAAAGTTCAGAGGATGAGGATATCACAAAGAAAACGTCCTCGGTTAGGGGTGCTTGTCACAAAGTGAGTAATGTCTGTTAAATATCTGTAACATTAGATATGTTTCCACAGTTGTTTCGGCAAACCGAGCGCGGCGTGAGGAAAAAGTGTGTTTATATGCAGAAAACGAACGTTCTACATCTAGGGACGTTATATTTGCGTAATTAAAATAATCTTTGGAACAACTTAACGGTTCTGTTGACGCACCTTCACAAATTTGTCTTAATGCGCCAAATCAGAATCTTTCTCTAAAACACTTTCAAACCTTTCTAGAACACAAACATTTTTTGCGTCTTCTACCGCGCATAGCTGTGCGTGAACATGTTGCACTATTTGCAGAGATTCCACTAACGACACCGAAGGATTTTGTAATTTTTCTATTGCCTCCACTAGTCCGAAGTAATTTTTCTGAATAGTTTTTAAATCTGTTTTAACATATCTTGAAATTTCGACTGGCTTTCCTTAATAGCCGCAGCTTCCTATGGATCGAATTGTAAAACCACGTTCTTAATATGCTCAAAATATTTATGATAATAAAACGCGGCCTGCAACCAAGTTCCCCAACGTGTAAGAATAGGTTCTGGTGGCTCAGGCATACGAGGGCACAGTCTGTGAAATTTTCGAATACGTTTTGTGAATTTGACAAACACTGCTTTTGTATGCCTTATTAAAGCGTCTACCTCAGGATAACATTTTCTAATACTATCTGCCGCATGACTGAAAGCATAAATTTTACACGTAATATGTAACAAGTTAGCACAATGGTTTTTAAGAGACCGGCCTACAGAAAGCATGTTTGCGGCACCATCACTCATAAACATCAACAGTTGGTTTGTTGAAAGTTCAAACTTTTCCAATGTATTTAACACTAACTTTGAAATTACTTCGGCAGTACATTGTTGTACTCGTGTGGAAGCTAATAGAATTGAAGGTGACGATTGACGTGGTTCCATTGTACGTACCATTACATTAACCACAGAATGTTTTTTACGATCTGTTGTTTCGTCCGCACACAACCACAGTTTTTTATCTTTCAACTCCGATTTAATTCTTTTATCAACATGTTCACGAGCAGATGGCACAATTCTTTGTAACGATGCCCGACTTGGTAATTTGAGAAGACATATGCTTCCTTGTCTAGTAAATTAAACGGCGGATTACATGCAATAAAAGTAACACATAAATTAAATTAAAATTTGTCACAGTGTCGTGTGCAATTTTTTTTTTAAGAATGCTGTTTACTATTTACGTGAAGTAGGCAATCCCTTTTGGACCAACACATTAAAGGGATATTACAAACTACACATTGAATTTTAACGCCATCACAATTTAGGTCAGGTATTTCTGCTATAAATTCTGTAGCTTTATCAAACATTGGTCGTTTTCGCGACGTAGGCAACATTTTTAAAACAGAACTACGAAATAATATTTACGGCAGCGTACATGTATACACAACAGATCTGGTTGAGACTCGCAATTATACTGAGGGTTGTATCGAACCTCCGCCACTGCCCATTGGCGTTAGAGAGCAACTCTAGTAATTATGTTAAAGCTAAACAGCAAATGAATAAATTCAGATTATAACTTTTAATAAGAAACCGCAAATATCACAGATACGGGTGTCAAGATATAATTTTTTTATGGGCAAACACAAATTAGACTACAACATTACATGGCTTAGTTTATTTTTTCTGTGTAGGCTTGATATGCTGTTAACCGCAAAAAATGCGTGTGTAAGTAAAAGAATGTGAAAGAAGAACTTGTTTAGTACAGGCATACATATAAATTTGCAAATATAATTGCTGGAATACTAGGAATTTTTTATTATCCGTTTTTATTCAGATTTTTATCAATGGAATCCGGAGAATTTCCTCTTGCTTGGAAAATGTAAAACAATCTGATAATGCTTAGATATGTGAAATGGGTTAGAGCACGTAGTAGTACCTCGTCTTCAAAATACCAATTGTATAACCTAAATATTGCATCAATTCCAGCATTTACATACACCACAATTTCCAAGTAAGCAATAGTAAAATGGATGTTTAATTTGCAACTAACGAATTTCGTATTTCCATCGAAGGCCGTTGCTTCAAAAGAGACCGCGCATTGCTTGTTCAATCGACTACCACTTTCTTTCTATTGTTCTCCTTAGATCATGGCATGCATTATAATGCAAATTAATTTTTATTGCAAACTTGGATGTTATTGCGATAGCACATGTTCGCTATATTTTTTTGTGTTGTTTTTCAAACAGCATGAGCGTGCTGTAGATGTGTAATATCGTTAAAAATAGAAACAAGATTTCTTTTTCTGTTCTTGTATTCATCCTATGACCAATCTTACTGGACTAACTTACTAGAAACTTTGATATAATAAGCTTGCTTACAGAAAAAAATAACCTTAGTAAAATATAACAATTTTTATTTTTCAATATAATCTACCTTAACTTCAATACATTTATTACGACAATTAATAATTCTATAATATTCAGTCATGGCTCGAGTGTGAGTTATATAGTCCCTGCCCATATTACTTGAAACATGTCATAAATAGAGCGGGCCAAGAGCGCCACGCGCCAGGTTCGCAATCAGGCTGCCGGGCGCATATATGTATGTAAACATAGGTAATTTAAATATGTAATTATTAGGACGAGGACCAAAACCACTGTCTATTACGTCGTGAAGACGCGCAAATATACACCTGCAGTTTGGGTGTTCGTTGATAAATAGGGCGTTGTTCACAGTGGGCCACTACAAAAAAAAAGTTCATTCATCGACGGCTACGAACTAACAGCGCGCTTATTCATTTACGGATGACGCGCTCTATTTATCAACAAATGACGAGTCTGCAGATGTTACGTTTGCACCACTTCGTGGCATACTAGAAACAAGCGTCGGTGTGCTCGCTTTAGTGATTATGTCTAACGTAACTATTAAAAATAAACGGCCATTACCTACGAAAGTTAATAAATTTCTTAGTGAATTTGTGGATTTACACTACAATGGGAGTACAATTTTCTGTAAAGTTTGTAAAAAGAAACTACTGTGCTGGAGCAAACGTGATTGTGAAAGACATATAAATAGCGCACACCACAGAAATAAAAGAAATGGTGTGTCACAACAACGTCAATTTCAATTAGAATTGCTTTTAACGTTTGTGGTATGTGGTCTACCACTTCGTATACTTGATAAAAAAGCATTTCGAAAATTCTGGGGTACATACAATACCGAGTGGATACTACCATCTCGGACAGCGTTACGGAGAGATATTCCACGAATACGTGAGGACATTGAAAATCGAATTAAAGCCGAATTAAAAGATAAACAGCTGTGGCTATATCTTGATGAGACGACAGATTGCAAAAAAAATTCTATTTTGAATATAATAGTGCGCGTATTAGATCCTATTAAACCAAATTTTGCAATTCTATTAGCCAGCAGAAGATTAAAACAGTGTACTAGTAAAGCAATTACGGCCGTAGTTCTCGAAATGTTACAAAAATTTCAAGTGTCAACCAGTCAACTGTTGTTGTTCATGAGCGATGGTGCAGCAACAATGTGCAGTGTAGGCCGTTCCCTTAAAGAAAAGTGTGAAGGACTTTTACATGTTACGTGTAAAGTCCATGCTTTACATCTTGTGGCACAAACTATTCGAGAGTGTTACCCGGAGGTGGATGCATTAATAGCAAACACAAAAAAAGTGTTTCTCAAAAGTCCTAAGAGAACTAGGGCATTCCACAGGTTATGCCCTGGTATTCGAGAACCACCACAGCCCATTCTTACGCGTTGGGGAACGTGGTTAAAAGCCGCTTTTTATTATAATGAACATTTTCAAGAAGTCAAATCCGTTATTTTGCAATTCGTCCCTGCCGAAGCTAGAGCTATTAGGATGAGCCAGAAGGGATTTCTCGATATTTCTGTTGAAACACATCTAAAGAATATTAGCAACAATTACAAAGGGTTAGTAGACGCGATAGAAAATTTGCAAAATTCTGGATTGTCGTTGGTAGAATCAGTGCAAGTCGTGGACGAAGTTAGTACATTGTTACACAGTATAAACGATGCAACAAGTGGACGAGTTTTAGCTAAGTTCGATAGTGTTTTAAAAAAGAATCCGGACTACACGAGATTAAGACAAATGTGCGATGGGACACCTGCAGATTCCTTGACTAAGTCTAAAGATTATTTTAATTACGCCTGTCTTACTTCGGTAGACGTGGAACGGTCGTTTTCGAAATATAAGAACATTTTTTCGTCTCGGCGAACATCCTTCACCGAGGCAAATGTGGAAACTTATCTGATGATGCAACTTTTTAAACAAGCCTATCCGCATTATTAAGAGGGATAGAATTTATTTATTATATCTTTATTTACAGTTACATTATTAAGTACAACAGAATAAAAAAAGCGTTCAGTTTCTCCGTTATTTCCTTATTACATCCCATTTACAACGCATACCGTTTTCAATCAAATAAAAAATCATAATGAAAATAAAAACACCTCAGCGTGTACGTATATATATATATATATATATATATCCGCTCTAATTACTAAACATTATTATTGCGTCGGCTTTTATTTTTTTACTCTTGTGTATTAATTTCGAAATATCACATATCTGCTGTGACTCACATATACGCTATTTACAATAAGCGGCCGTTGCGCCTGATTCCGATTCTGTTGGATGGCGCAATTTGGCCCGCTCTAGTCATAAATCAACCCTTTCACCTGGAAATTCCCATCCTATTATAGTGATATTCTTTTGCTTAGAATCCGATCGTTTATAGGGGGACTAGATTATTGTATCAATAAATAAAAATACCAGAGAAATGATATTTAGAAGAGTAAAGTACGTATATATAAATATTTCAGTTATCAACTTACATTTGGCTTCGTTTTTTTTTTTTAATCTTTAGGCTTCTATTTTAATTTAATACAACTTGTTAACAAATGCAGCCACAAAAACCAACGTTATCCCTTTCTTTGACAGATAAATAACAAATATGTTATGTTGTTATGAAACGTACCAATTAATTACTTGGTATCTTTAAATTTTGATGCCCTTTAGGATACATGGTCATCGAAATGCCTTCCCTAATCTACATAAACATAAACTCAGAAGCCGCTAAGAACAAAAAAGACTTACTTCCTTGCCTGGGGTACGGGCTTTTTTAAGTTCGTAGAATTCTTTCTTTATATGCATCCATATTTTTTACATATTTATATATGAATATCAGGTTTTTTTATTACTATAATCACTAAAAAATGAAATCAAAATATCAAAATACTCCACTACTGTATATTTCCAAATGTTATGATTACTTGAAAGTTAAACGCTAGATTCCAAAGTTTTTATCGAAATTAGTTGCTGATATATCAATTTTTCCACGAGAAAAAGAACAATGAGTTACATAAAGATCATTTTAAAGTATTCAATACACTTGGACTAAAAAAGAACAGAATCTTCTGTTTCGCTAAATCACGTAAAAGCTTTTGTGAAGTCAATCTCGCACTTTCCTGTTTGTTGCAATTCAAAAACTAAATGAGAAAGCAACGTGGAATCAAAGAAAACAGGTTCTATGATCTTGTTTTCATCTGCACTGAAAGACCATGTCGTTTTTCTAGTATTCTTGTGTCTAATTTGTAACTTTTCGCATTGGGTCTGCTCTCCTTTCTGATTGTCTTCCTATTCCCTTGGTATTTTCTATTCCTTCTATACTACTTTAAACATCTCCCATGTAATATACCATCTTCTCCACTTGTTTTTCCTATCTTGAACTTTTGTATAGCTTCTTCCACTTCTTCTTCTTCTGTTATTTTTTGTTACTGGTCTAGTCTTTCTCTGTTTATGCTTTCATCTGTATTTATTGAATTTATCTTTACAGTATTTTCTCCATTTTTCCAATATTTCTTGATTATTTTTGTCTCTTATTGCCTTTAATTCTTTCCCTTTGGTTCATCTTAATCTTTTCTTTCTTATCCAAAATTTTATGTTATTTTTACATGTTTCTGTTTCCCAGATTCGTTCCAAGTTTTCTTTTTCTCCTCCTCTACGGTTGTCTTCACTAGGTTTCTCTTCCTACTATTATAGTCCTCTCTATCTTTCTTTGTTTTTGTTTGGATGTATTTCTTTACTAACTCTTTTATTTTGTCGTTCTACCACTTTTTTCTTTTTATGTGTATCTAACAGACTTTTAGTTCAATAGAATCGGTGATTCTGGAAAGGTACGAGGGATGATCGTAAAATAAGGTTCCCATATTTTTTAAAAATAGACAGTATTCTTTATTTCCTTAACATTACACATCATTTTAAAGGTAAAAACTTAAGCTATTTTTCGACATAATCGCCATTTCTATCCAAGCACTTTTGCAGACGGTGCTCCAACTTCTGTATCCCCATGTCGTAAAATTCTGCAGCCAGTCCTTTCAAGAATCGAATAACCTCTTCTTTGACTTCATCGTAGGTCCCGAAGCGTACGCCACCCACGTGTTCTTTTAATTTTGGAAACAAGTGGTAATCGCTTGGAGCTAGGTCCAGACTGTAGGGGAGGTGGGGCATGACAGTCCAGCCAAATTTTGTCAGCAGTTTCTGGGTTTGACGAGAGACATGAGGCTGAGCGTTGTCGTGAAGAAGCATCACACCTGCAGTAAGTCTTCCTCTCCGGTGGTTCTGGATCGCCCGTCCGAGTTTGGTCAGTGCATCGCAATACCTGTTTGAGTTTATTGTCGTCCCAGGAGGCAAAAAGTCGACCAGCAATAGCCCTTTCGTGTCCCAAAAGACGGTTTCCATGACTTTGCCAGTAGACTGCGTTTGGCTTCTTGCTTCTTTGGCTTCGGCGAAGTTGAGTGGCGCCATTCGTATGATTGTCGCTTGTTTTCGGGAGTGAAATGAAACACCCACGTTTCGTCGTCCGTAACAATAGAGTCCAAAAGTTCCTCCCTGTTGTCTTGACATTGTTGAAGAAACGCCTGGGCACACTTGCAGCGTTTCTGCTCATGGTCTTCCGTGAACATTCGCGGTACCCACCGCGTGCACACCTTGCGGTAGCCCAGTTTTTCGGTCAAAATATTTTCAATTGTGGTGTTGGAAATCTCAGGAATCCGAAGAGCGAGTTGACGAATGGTGACCCTCCGATCTTCAAGCAGTATGCTCTCGACCTTTTCAACGATTTCCTCTGAAACTGATGGTTTTCCGCTCCGCTCTTCATCGTGAGTTTCCTTCCGACCTCCAGTGAATTCCTTACACCATTTACGGACGTGTTGAAGAGCTATACACTTTCCTCCATAAACTTCGGTTAATTAACGATTAATGTCTATAGGTGAAACCCCTTTGGCGTTTAATTTTTTCTACTCCATGTTAGTAATCTGAAATCTGTTCTACGCGAAATGCATAAGCCTTCCCAAACAAAAACAATTTACTGTATATATACAATACCCACTCCCATTATCGCATTTTGTTTGTTTTCGGTACACTCAATTACCTTGCCTTATCAAGATACAAGATGATTACGACGAGGAGTCTCATCGGTACGCAATTTTATGTATCTGTACACAAACATAAAAAAGAAATCAATCGATAAGATTATAACACAATGTACACCGGTGTAAGTTCACCAATAAAGCAGGCAGATAGAATGAATTTCGGGAAACCTTATCTTGCTCATTTAAGTATGTATATATGTGCTACGTAAAGTGGCAATAAAGGACGTGGCGAGAGGGAGAAAAGGATATGAAGTACGCGGATTTCTCGGAATCGCCCGTCGTCGATATGATAGCCGATATCTCGCATCTTAAACCGATTGAATTGAGCTGGCTCTCGATCATAATCCCATATGTCATCATCGCATATTATTAGACGATATACTGGAGATGGATGAAGGCCGTATATTGTTTGAAAAAGAACGGCAAAATATGAAGCATTGTATTTGATATCGTGAAGAAAGAATATTAATAGCAAGGAGAGATTACCATTTTATAAGGAGCTGAATTTGCATGGTTCACACAATCCAATAGATTTAGTCCAAATAGAGCATTAAAGCGCCAGTCACAATTTCGGAAAGATCGAGTAGTGTTGTTTTGAGAACTGTAGAAAGTGTTGATACGGTACGATTTTAGGCCCGGCCCGAGCCGGCCCTCAATGAAAAAAAACGAGGCCCGCCTGAGCTTGCCCGCGTGCCCGGGCGGGCCGAGCTTTTCCTAGCCCGTGCAGTGCTCTATCTCCGATAACTACTGGTTAAATGAATTTAACCATGGCCGAACATCCTTTTTTGATGAGGAGCGGTTAGGTCGTCTCATTGGGGTAATTATGGACGATATGACCAATAAAGTTCATGACATCGTGTTAGCAGACTGCCGGGTGAAGATTAAAAACATTGATAATATGGTAAACATCTCAACTGAACGTATGTAAAACATCCTTCACGAAAAATTGAGTATGAGAAAGCTATCGGCGAGATGGGTGCCGCGTCTGCTGACAATTGATCAAAAAACGGAATCGCGTGATAACTTCAAAGCGAAACGTTGGTTTCTCCCGGCTAACGTGCACCAAAGAAGGCGAAGACGATTCCAACAACTGGAAAAGCTAGTGCAATGATTTTTTGGAATTCACATGGCAAAGTTGTAATTGATTATATGGAAAAGGGAATGACAATCATGGGACAGTACTCTGCTGATTTATTGAACCGATTCGATGCTTTACTATAAAGAGAATAAGGTCCCACCTATCCCACTCGTCAGCAATTGCGACAGTAAAACTAGTCCAGTTATAGTACGTATTGGTGCCTCATTCACCATATTCGCCAGTTTTGACCCGCTGTGATCTCTTTTTTTTTTTCAAACTTTCGTAGAGATTGACAAATCCTATTATGTATTTGCATGGATTAAAGAAGTTGGAACATTGCTGGACTAAGTGTATAATCTTCTTATATAATCCAGATCTAATAAGCTGGAGGGGGCTCATCAGACAACATAATGGACGAATTCTATAACAAATTATAACAACTTGTAGAAGAAAGAATAGGAAATGATAAGGATGCAGGGCTAGGAAGCACAGGAGGACATGGGGAAAACATAATGAATAGGAGTGGAAAAGAACGCAGATTGTAATAACTACAGGGTGTTATGTTTATCATCAGTAGTCTTTACGATACACACCAAAATAGTAGCAAATAAATTAAGAGAATGTATAGAAGAAACACTGGGAGAACATGCGGCATACAGAAAGGAAAAACACACAAATGACAATATACATATACTATGAAATATAACACAGAAACAAACCGAAAAAGGGAAGGAAATATTTCTAATATTTATTGATGTAAGGGACGTCTTCGACGCGATAAATAGAAACATAATAAGGAGATCACTAAAATAGTTCAGAGCAGAAAAAAAAATTATAAGAATGCCTGAAAGCCTATACAAGGAAGTAAAAGGAGAAGAAGTTCAGATTCAGGGTAAAACATTTCAAGAAAACTTTTCATTAATGAACAGTTCCGTGTAGTAATCCAGTGAAAACTCAAAATATATACAGTTAAACTTGTGCATATTATTTGATTGAAAAATTCAATCTTAAAAAGGGATGCAATATATTTAATAGATCTAAAATACTCAAACAATCGTTAATATTCTTACTAGTTTGTGTTTATGCATTTCTTTTGATGGAACTCGTATTCTATAGTAATTTTTTAAAAAGCCCTGTTTAGAAGAATGGGTAAGATATGTTAATTTACAAGAAAGGACTTCACTATTGAAATTGTTTTCAACACCGAACATCTAGGATCTCTAGAAATGTTTAGGCCTAAATATCAAATCGAAATTCTAGTTAGATTTTTTTTCTTTGGGAAGACCAAAAAAAAAAATAATAATAATGGCCATAAAAACCATGGGAGATTGAAGGCAATAGTTTATCTAACTGAATAAAACAAGAGGATTCAAAACAAGTCTCCACAGACCTAAAAATTCATAGTCTTTATTGTTATTACTACTTTTAGCTATAAATCTAGCTGTTCATCGGCGACTTATAACAAACAATAATCGAACTATAGAAACGTTATTTAAATATTGGATTCTTCAGAGAATCTCTATAATTAGATAATCAATATGCAGAGGAATTTAGAGAAAAAGTCTTCAAATAAACAAGTTCTGTAGAACATATAATTACGCCTAAGTATATAGGATATTCAGTTTCTGCTACGTACATGCAGAGAAATGGTTTCTTGCATCAAAAAAATTGATTTTCTTGCAAAAATAAAATATTTTTATTTCAACAGTATAAAAATGTATAACATAAGAAAATTTTCTTGCGATTTTATTTAAATTATTAAATATATTTTCTTAGGGTTTGAAAATCAAGAAAATCCAAGACAGGAAAATGTTTCTTCCAAGTAAATCATTTAGTTTTAAGTTTAGAAAATGTTCATATTAAAAGGTAGGAATGAAAACTGGTCCAGATCTCACAGAGTTCAATTGAGAAATTAGGCGACCGGTTTCGTGTTCAAAAAATACATCATCAGGCCAACTACAAGGATAGCTAATGAAAGAAAAATTACAATAATGGAAAAAAAACCTAAAGTTAATAATTAAAATTAGGAGCAAGTGAATGAACTAATGAAAACGTTCTTTATATGTTACAGTTTTAATAAATTATTTCTTAAATGTTATTAAATAGGAATTATTTGTATGTAGCTTAATAATTAATGACCGGTGTAAAGTTAGCAATAGATTCCAGCAATAGATTTTTTTTCGGTAAAATCGACTTCAAGTGTAACACAATCACGTTATGTAAACAAAATCGGTTCACAGGGCATTCCAACAAAGTCTAGAACTGATAATATTCTTATAAACCGTCTAAGCCCCTAACCCTTGCTGATCATTCCTCATAAAGCGCGCTGCCGAAAACCTTGTTTATTTTGACAACGTTCGCAACCTTTTAATCCAAATTTCTTTCCACGGTCGTATTAAGGAATGTTCGGGGATCGTTTTAGCAAAATATAAAAATGACAATATTTTTATGACAATTTCTATAAACAATCAAAGTTGACAGCCCCGACTAAATACGCGCTGTCGTAAACTTTATCTATTTTGATAACGTTCGCCACCCTTTAACCCAAATTTCTTTCCACGATCGTGTTGAGAAATGTTTGGAGATCGTTTCACCAAAATATAAAAATGACAATATTTTTATAACAATTTCTATAAATAATCAAAGTTGACAGTCGTCATATTCCAGAATATGCAGGGAAGACCTAGCAAAATGTAAGAATGACCGTATCCACGTCAATGATCTGCTTGGCATTTTCTAGTACAGATTTCGCATATATGCATATTTTTCCATCATCGTACAATTCACACAAACAAAATGGCAATGTCTTTTGCAATGATGGCATTTTAATTCTCCCCCTTTTTCTCCACAGTAAAGACAGTCATAATTAAAGTTTTCTGAATGTTGGATAATTTTGTATTTTAAATAATTTCTGTAAATACTTGGATCGAAATTGAGATCAAATTTTTGCTTTTTAATTACTATTTCTGCATAATAGAGTATGAAAACCCCGCAATTATATGAATCGTTTTGGGTTGAACCCCGTACATTACTTCTATTTCTTCTATTGGGATCAAAAAAATAAACAGAGCCGTTGGTTACATCGGCAATTACCAACATCCAGTTCATATTTTCTATTATTGGAAATATAAGATTTTTGTTTTTATCTAGCGCTGATTTATTAAATTGAACAAAATTCATAGACCCTTGAGCCATTACTGATTCAATGTCAGTTGCATTGCAAAAAAATTTTAGGCAGCAATCAATTGAGAAGTTGTCGAGCCGCATGTCACGGGGTTCTTTATGAAAATTTGGATTAAAGGGTGGCGAACGTTGTCAAAATAGATAAAGTTTACGACAGCGCGCTCATTTCGTCGGGACGGTCAACTCTGATTGTTTATAGAAATTGTTATAAAAATAGTGTCATTTTTATATTTTGTTAAAACGATCTCCGAACATTCCTCAACACGACTGTGGAAAGAAATTTGGGTTAAAGAGTGGCGAACGTTGTCAAAATAGATAAAGTTTACGACAGCGCGCATTTAGTCGGGACTGTCAACTTTGATTGTTTATAGAAATTGTTATAAAAATAGTGTCATCTTTATATTTTGTTAAAACGATCTCCGAACATCCCCCAACACGACCGTGGAAAGAAATTTGGATTAAAGAGTGGCGAACGTTGTCAAAATAGATAAAGTTTACGACAGCGCGCTCATTTCGTCGGGACGGTCAACTTTGATTGTTTATAGAAATTGTTATAAAAATAGTGTCATTTATATATATTGTTAAAACGATCTCCGAACATTCCTCAACACGACCGTGGAAAGAAATTTGGGTTAAAGAGTGGCGAACGTTGTCAAAATAGATAAAGTTTACGACAGCGCGTATTTAGTCGGGACTGTCAACTTTGATTGTTTATAGAAATTGTTATAAAAGTAGTGTCATCTTTATATTTTGTTAAAACGATCTCCGAACATCCCCCAACACGACCGTGGAAAGAAATTTGGATTAAAGAGTGGCGAACGTTGTCAAAATAGATAAAGTTTACGACAGCGCGCTCATTTCGTCGGGACGGTCAACTTTGATTGTTTATAGAAATTGTTATAAAAATAGTGTCATCTTTATATTTTGTTAAAACGATCTCCGAACATCCCCCAACACGACCGTGGAAAGAAATTTGGATTAAAGGGTGGCGAACGTTGTCAAAATAGATAAAGTTTACGACAGCGCGCATTTAGTCGGGACTGTCAATTTTGATTGTTTATAGAAATTGTTATAAAAATAGTGTCATCTTTATATTTTGTTAAAACGATCTCCGAACATCCCCCAACATGACCGTGGAAAGAAATTCGGGTTAAAGAGTGGCGAACGTTGTCAAAATAAACAAAGTTTTCGGCAGCGCGCTTTATGAGGAATGATCAGGAAGGGTTAGGGGCTTAGACGGTTTATAAGAATATTATCAGTTCTAGGCTTTGTTGGAATGCCCTGTGAACCGATTTTGTTTACATAACGTGATTGTGTTACATATGAAGTCGATTTTACCGAAAAAAAATCTATTGCTGAAATCTATTCCTAACTTCACACCGGTTAATCAATGAGTTAATATTTAAGTTTATTTGTCCCCTTTCTTATTATTTATTATATATTAAAAAAGAGCTATAATTAGATTAATACACGTGGTAAATAGTAAAAAAAATTACATTAACCGGTAACTTTCGAAAATATTTATGAAACGTTGTACGTTAAAGGTTATATCATTGTATGTGTAAGTATGGCATCTATATTCCAGCATGACTATATTTCTTGGAGTAGGTAGCGCCAGGAAACGTTTCACTGCTGTTTTTGAAGATTAGTGGCATTAACTGAAAGATGATGTGGGCAAGAGCAAAAAGCGTTAGTGCTCTTTTCTTCTCACAATGTTTTTGTCGGGAGTGATTCCATCAATATGAGTTATTTATTAGCATCATCTTGGTTACTGTTTCTAAGCACTTTTTTCATGTGTACTTATTGAGTTCACTTTTGTTTGAACATTATTCTGTAGATAACATCTCTATCTTAGCTTTTTTAAAATCATAAGCAATGAGAATAATTTACTGCATTACGTACGGATATGTCGTACTGTTTTAAACAAGGTAAGTGCAATTAATGATGTGGATATATAAATAATACGTATTTCAAGAATTCTAAATAAATAAATGCTTTATTTTTAGAAAATTAAACTATTGATTTGTAAACAATTCCTAAACACTTTCTTGAATTAAGAAAACTATTTGCTGTCCTTAAGAGAAAATTGTTATACTAAGAATCGCCTTCTTCAAATGTTCTGCAAGATTTCCTTGAATCAAGTTAACAAATGTCTTAAACAAAGAAATACAATTATTTAATTATTACAACTATATACCTCTCTTAAGCGGAGAAAAAAGCGCCAAGAAAATATTTCTTTTGATTTAAAACAGATATTATATTGTGGACAATTGAAACAGTAATTGTCTTCAATTGAGGCGGACAAGTAAACGTTTCTCTGCGTGTGATACGAGTTTAGCTTTTTAAAATGAGCACCTGTATATTATTATCTATCTTAGTTTTAGAGATAAATTGAGATTTTTGCGAAATTCCCCCGTTTTTTTGGTATCCACTTCGAATGAACAATATTTTTAATGAATATCCTTAGAAAAATAAAAGCCTATTCATCGAATTTACCAATTTTCTACATGGTAACCGCAAACATATACAACTTATTCCTTAATAACAAAATTATTCACATATATACTCATATAATGCTCATAATTTTATGTTAAATATTTGTTCCATAATTAATATATCCTTTTCAACTCGCTGGTGATATATCTCAATCACTTCTAGGAAACTTGTTTACATTTGAAGTACCAATTAGCTAAAATTTTAACCAATTAAAATTGGAAAATCCAAAACCAACTTCCATTCAAATCTTAATAATTTTCAATTGCAACCGATGGTGGTTCTAGAATAATTCGCTTGGATTTTAAATAATTCTAAATTTCGTATTTATGTTAAGCGAAGGATTTTTCAATAAAGGGGGTCTTAAATTCAAGTTTATCTCTTTTAAAATGTTTTCTTAAAAAACAATTAGGTTTCCTGCAGCATTTCTTGCATTAGAAGCGTTCGTTTCTCTTCAAGAGAGAATCATAAATCAGATTTTCTTCATGCGCTAGATATAAAGCATACAGGTGCTAGAGATTGCATGTGGGTGGTTCGAGCGTCTGCATTTCATTCTCATGTCAACATATAGAACAAGTGCGGGCATTTCACGTGTTAAATTTATTCTAGTCGTCTTTTCAACACGTTTCATTCAATATAAATCATCAAAGTTAAAGTAAAAAGATAGCAAACAATTAAAGGTAAATAGAAAGATTTACCTCCCGTTTTGCCAGCCGTTGTCGTCCGGCTTTCGAGCGTCGGAACTAGAAGAAGTAGAAGAACGTGTTGTTGACGGTTCTTTTCTACGAATTGTCAATAATAACAACAACAATAACAAGAACAACCGGCGTAATGGACAGTCTATTCGTTTACGATCAAATCTCGTTTGATTATTGTTATAACTGGTGGTGGTTGAGATGCACAATAACTGATTGAAATCAGATGAACACTGACCGAAAAGTATGATATTTTCGCTCTGTGAATGCTTGATAAACATTGCATTTAAAACTCGCACGCTTTCTTCTGTTTATTTAGCAAAAATCTATATTATTTTTGACATATTCTTTCTCCCTTGTTTACTTTTATATAATGTAAAGAGAATCGCATATGGGGTCTCTATTTATATACGTATTTCTAGCAAATAGCCGGCCGCAGAATGAATACAAGCCCGTAATGTTGCCCGCGCCAGACTCAAACCTGACCCACACCACTTCAACTCCCGGTTTATATATGAGCTATTTTTAAACCTTGATGTCATAAACTCGAACGCCGATTGGTTCCCGCTTATGTCATCGCCGGCGAGCATTGGACGAACGCTCCCAATCCTGCTATTCCCCTCCCCGCCCCTTCAGCGATTCTCGTGTCACGAATATCGTAGATCTATGTTGGCCGTGCAAGCCTCTCCGACTCCGCGGTTGTCCTCTAATGATTGAAAACAAATGGATCTGTATTCTTTCTCGTTTTTTCTTTCTTCTCTTTTTTTCGCGATTCGCTGCCGTTTTTTTTTCCTGTGCGGCGAGTTTCTGCTAGTGTAGACGCGGATATCTCACAATACAGGCCCAACATTCATTTCTCTAGCTAGTTATCTCGCTTTTTTTATCGCTTATCACCTTCAGGGCGCGATTTTTTTTGCATAGCGTAACATGTGGGCTAATTTACAAATTATATCATGTCGGGGCATTTATGTATAAAATACGTGTAGGTTTATTTCCGCTACGACAGTTTTTGAGGCGAATCGAATGTGAGTTAGCTGTTCGATTATGTTATTTTCGATGTATCTAAGAAAAATGGATCTTTAACATTTATTAAATTATGGTCAATGAAAGGAGTTTTGTTTATTTATTTTGTGAGGCAGCGTCGTAACTGTTTATTTTGGATGTCTAGTGTAGATTTAGATGTAAATTGTTTGAAATGAAAGAAATCAGAATTTCTTTCGTATAAAGTTATTAGTCTGGGCAAACAGCGGTAACAGTCAGTGTAGTAGATATGTGGTGCGGAATCGGCGATTACTTATTTCACGCGTTCACAGCGTCAATACTAAATCGATGCTGTATGCGAGTAGCTCTGTGTATATGTAGACTGTCGTAACTTATTTCGTAATTGTACGCTTACATATGTTTGCTTTAAAAATGTCGCAGTTAAGTACGTCGCGAAAACGACTAATGGCAGACACAGTTAAAAGCTTTATAATGGACATGCCGGACTTAATTTTCGATGACGCTAAAATTCAATGTCTAGTTTGTAAAATCCCTTTAATGTGTTGGTCCAGAAGCCATTGTCAACGTCACATCGAAAGCAAACAGCATTCTTCTGCAAAAAGTGGCATACGAGACCAAGAAAAATTTACATTTGATTTATGTGTTACTCTTATTTTATGTAATCTATCGTTTCGTTTACTAGACGAAGAAGCATGATTTACCTGAACCACCACAGCCGATTGTTACACGTTGGGGAACATGGTTGCAGGCTGCGTTTTACTACAACAAATATTTTGATCAAGTAAAGAAGGTAGTTTTAAAATTCAATCCGACAGAAGCTGCAGGAATCAAGAAAAACCAGGAAATATTTCAAGATAGTCAGGTTAAAAGAGATTTGCAAACTATTCACAACAATTACTACGGACTAGTGGAGGGAATAGAAACATTACAAAATATTTCGATGTCGCTAGTGGATTCTGTTCAAATTATGAATGATGTTCACGCACAGTTATGCGCTGTAGAAGGCGAAACAAATTGGTGTGTAATACGAAAATTTGAAAGTGTTTTAAAGACTGCGATATTCTTATTTAAAGACAAATTTATGAAGGTGCGTGTGAAGATGCATTAAGTTGTTTCAAAGATTATTTGAAATATGTAAATATAACATCGCTAGATGTCGAACGGTCGTTTTCGACATTAAAAAAACATTTATTCCGCACATCGTACTCACTTGACTGAAACAGCTGTGGAAACATATCTAATGATAAAAATATTTAACAGATGTTACCCAGTTTGTGATTTCACGGAAGACTTTTAAAACGATAAGTGTTTCAGCACGTTTTATTATTTATTTCTTACCTTCTATTTTATGTGTAAACTTTTATGCGCTCGCCACGCCTCTGGTTATTACCACATATTTGCCCAGGTTAGTTATTCCTATCATTACAGACATGTCTCTTCTAAATATGTACCTACATCAATTTATAAACTGGTTACTCTCAAACTTTGGTTACATCGTTCGAGGAATGAGTTTTTATCAGGCCAAGCTGATTCGGGAATTGTTACAGATTTCCACCAAATTAGTGGAGGGGTTTTTCTCAAATTTGGACCAAACAGAAAAGTAGGAAAGGGTTTGGACTTGAAGTTAGTGCCATAACAAAGGGAACGAAATCCGTATTGATTGAATTTAAATATTCATTGGCTTGTTCTTTCAGCCCAGCAGTAAGTCGTTCTCCTAAAAATCGATGATCTAACATGTTTGCTGAGAAATGGGGTGAGTCTAGGGCCATGTTTCTCCTTTTATAATACAAGTTTTTAGTATGAATTGGTTGATGTGTTAGATTTTTTTTCAATTGGAAAATTAGCCCTGTGTAAATGTGGCTTTCTACTTTACTCCTTCTATATTGAAAACTAGATTATGTTACATTCAATGTATCTAAAAAAAAGTTCCTTAAAATTTATTAAATTGTGGTCAATGAAATGAGTTTTGTTTATTTATTTAGTGAGATAGCATATAACGTAGCGTGAATATCGGAAACTGTAGACAAATGTAAGCAATATCCATTTACAATTACTTAAATTACAAAATTTTAATTTCGCGGACAATTTATAAATAACGAACGGAACTACACAGCTGTTCTAGAACTGCAGGAAAGTTGTTAGTAACACCTCTAGATTAAAATCAAAGGTGATCCATTAGCTATACACTATGGCGGTGAAGCCAACGATTATCTGCGGAGCAGTAGTCTGGTGGAGATGGACAGAAATGTCCTCCGCAGTCTCCTCCCGCTGGAGCTTTATGTGAAAGCGGAGGCTATGGCTGCAAATCTTAGATTGAAAGCCAGCAGTTTATGGCAACCCAATGTTAGAGTTGGAAGACACACTTATACTACGGGGACGGTACTGAACGGGCCCTTGTTACAACAGTATGGCGCGTGAAATTATCTTTACTGATAAATTGAAAATTTCAATACCGAATAGAGACCAGGCAAGGAGAAACTTCAGTGCTCCTGATGACCGGTTTACGGACGGATCACTATCCAATCAAAGCACTGGAGCTGATATTTGTGGACTGAATCCTAGATGGAGGATGTTCTTAAGCCTGGGAAATGACGCAACGGTTTTTCTCGCAAAACTATTCGCAATTACAGCCTGTGCTGAAGCTATCGGAAAGGAAGGTTGCACGAGGAAGAAAATAAACATAGACATTTTTATATTTCTCAACATAGTCTCAGTAATATCTGCTTTCCATCCTCTTTTAGTTCTGCCTCTTTTTTCTTAACGTGAACGACAATCATCTGCCTCATTTCGTCTTCTTTCTGCTGTAATTCCTGCAGATCATTGGATCGCTTTGTTTCGAACGTTTGCTGAAAGTTTATTGGCTTATTATCAGCGTCGACATCACTGAATCCCATCTGCTCCAATCGCTTCTTACGGAAGAGTTCATAGTGCAGACAATGAATGTTCGCCCTTATATCTTCCATATTCGTTCTGATTAGCATCCCCTTTAACTTGACAAGGTCGTAATCCGCTTCATTCTCAACTTGAACTATGCCCCACGGATATTAACGAGGTCTAACCATATTTTTGGCAACTCTGACAAAATCAGGGCTGCCAACCACAGCAAACGAAATGTGACTGTTCATCGTAGTGCTCACTTCAGAGGCAGTCTCATCATCCATAGGAAATTCGTAGATTTGCACGCCATTCGACAGTTCCGAGATTATCTTTGATTTGATTTCTGTAGCTCATCTTTAGATATTGTATCAAATTTAGCAATTATGTTCACGTCTTGATCTAACTTTTTCATGCATACCAAATCTATAGATTTAAAATCATGACCAGTTGGGCATATAAAGTATAGACAAGCATGGATTCTCGAATCATGATATGTACATAAAGATCTTTTAATTTTTAATTGTTCCTGTAAACGTATTACCTTTCAAATGCAAAAATTTAATAACGGCCTGATATTCGAAACCCGAGTGATTCTGTTACAAAAATTATTTATCGTTTCTTTAATAATAATGAGCTTCCTACATTGAGAAAACTAAAACTTTAAAATTCACAACAATACATTTTCTGACCTTCAAAAACAAACCTTAAGACATAATTAAATACGCAATTTGAGCTTTTATAACTAATTTCTTCGATTTTGATAGCTCTTATATTTGCTAATACGCTTTTAATTAACTTTATACTTTAAAATGATAGATACAACTGTATAATTGACGTATGAACGTTCTTTTGGATCGCACTGTATCTTACATGTTTTTATAAGACATTCGCATTCGCCTGTTTTTCTCTTTCTAACCAATCCCGGATCTATTTCGCCAACTAAACTAGCCTTTATAGTATTTGATTTATTGCAAATGTACGATCGAATGTGAAGATGTAGTTCTCCGTCGCTGTTTTTCCTTTTCTTTTTGTCCTTTTTTTTTTCAGTTCCTTTTATATTCCCGAATATCGGGCGTCGAATTTTCTAAATGCGTTCTTTATTGAGTCAATTAAAGGAGAGTCTTTCATTTTACATTCTTTTTTATTGCTCCTAATAAATTGATTCAATTACTGGGAGGCATCCATAAGAGCACAAAATTCACGTTTGCTTGTTTTGTAAAAGATGAGGGTATGCGTTGGATGTATGATGGCATATGAAGGCATTAATTTCTGTTATTATGTCTCAGTTTATTTATTCATTTTAATAAAGTAGGGTGTTTCTATAATAGATTAATTTTTTACAAGCCTTATGTAGAGTTTTGGATTCCTATTTTAGATAAAAAAATACATTTTAATCACAGAAACGTATCTGTAACACACATTTCTAAAGTCTGTATATTTGCAGATGAAATTTAAACTTCCGTTTGTAATTCAAATGTAAATTAGGGCACAAATACCTTACAGGTTGTAAAATAAGGAAATTACGTATAAATCATTTCGTCTACAAATACGTATGTATACATATATTATCTATCTTAATCTTTTTAAGATTACTTAAATCTTAGAAAAAGCCGGCGATAACGAAAACTAAACATCATTATACTATTCTCACATTTAAACGTGTGGAGGACTGGATTATAGGCATTTACACAAAGATAAAGCTATGGATTACGATTTGTATTTATTGTCCACTGGTCCATATAAGGGAAGTTGGATCAAAACGTGACCATATTTATTTTTTATTGCATATTTTTGTTTATTTTATAATAATTGTAATAAATTATTTAAAATTGATTTCTATCTAAACTTAGGCCGCCATCTAACGCCTAAATATAAAAGCTTACAAGCTCTTTAAATCAGAAAATGATTTTATTAACCGAAATTGGTATTTACAAAGTATTCACTATACTGTTAACAACTATTAACCTAAGTATTTATTTTATTACTATAAATAAAATGAAGAAGCACTAAATTTGTGTTATATGTTTTTTTATCTAAAATTTATATTGAATTCAAAAAATTAATCGGCACCATCTGTTATCCAATAGTGACTTTACTGAGAAGCTTATTACCCGTGTTCATAATGCTTATTCACTGCCACCACAGATAAAGAACTTTACAAATAGCGAATGTATACGGCCCAATTCCACCCCCATCTTAATAACCTGTTTAAAGTTTAAAAGATGCTGTAATATTTTCTTTTCTAATTTCTTTCCGTAATAATCTGATTTCACACGCATAGAGGGCGCCCCGGTATCGGGATTGTAGTGTGTGTGTTCCGATTTTAATAGTGGATTTGAGTGGATTTTACTCAAAGCTGGTGGAATACATTTAGTCTAAAGGTAGTCCCAGTTCCTATCTTGCAGTACTTGACTTTAAATTGATGGATTGTACGGTATAACCTTAAGTTGGCACTATGTTAGAGACCTTAGGTTGGCAATACGTGCCGTGACATAAGTCACTGTGAAATGTGAAAAGGAACACAGTGATACGAAATGTAAAAAGCCTGATGTACACATTGGTACACATGTGATGTCGACCTAAAGCAAAATGGACGTGTTTTGATGTAGATTGTAGAGTGAAGAAATATATTTATTTATATATTTTGTGAAGTAACCTTTATTAAAATATAACCAATGAGCCCCCTGGCACACCCCCCACAGGATCTCATATATTCTATATTCCACTATCACTGACGTCATTAATCATTATGCACGCAATTTTTAAAATGAGACCACCTTTAGAGTAAATATATTCTACCAACCTTGGATTTTACTAAATTTTACGTGCAGATTGAAACGTATTCTCTGTCTAATAAACACATGATAATGCAGAAATCTAGAAATGCAGATATTTGAAACCGCAGAAATCTAGAAATACAACGCTAGCGCCTCTCTTCCCAGTTCCTTGTCTTCGAACTAAAGCTTTTTCCTTTCAAAAAGTGTCCAAATAATAACATGCGTTTGGTTATCGATGTTGCAACAGCCTGTCCATTGTGGTGTTGTGAAATCGTAACTTGGGTGACTTTTTTCTGCATCTCGACGTTTACAGTGATAACAAAATTGTGTGTTGTGGGATGTTTGGGAAGTCCATCCATTTAAAATATGGTCATATTGTATTTTTTATGTAAAGATGTTTACTGAAATTGATAACTTCCATTCCTCTCTGAATATATTTTCTCTAAGTTCACACGAATGGTAACAGATGGAGCCCTAACATTGTTGGTAAAGTAGATTATCGATAATAGAGAAATCTGCGGGGATACTGTAACCATGAGAAACTGGTGAAATCAATTACTTTTTACTAAAAAATTGTATCGTTTATAACTGTTTACAATTTTAAAGCATAAAAATATGTTAAACATGGTAATTTCTTAGTGTTTGCATGTAATTTCCCTTGATATTTGTTTTTCCCGCCTACCAACTTTCACAAATAACTTGTCATACATCGCCCTCTACCAAACGCTACGGTAATACGATGAACTATTGCACCGTTTACATTAATTTGGAGCAGTAGAATTTTAATAAGTGTTGTTAATTATCCAAAGCTTTGTTAATTATTTCCAGTGTTGGATTCCAGAGCTGCAGTATTTACCAGGAATCGTGATAGTTATAAGTTTAATGCGGTAAAAATATGGCATCCGCCCGTATTTTTGTTGGGATAAAATGACGCATGTTACATGTACGCCGTTAGAGACACCACAATTGTGATGCCGTTCGATTGCGACGCGTGATATTCTCAGTTATCATCAGTTATGTACGGAAAGATGCATGGTTTGTAAACAAAATGGAATCTACGCAACCTAGTAAACGTAAAAATAGATCTAAGTCTGCAAGTAGTAAAAGTCCAACAGAACCCACGGAAACGGCGGCAAATCTAAATGGTAACAAAGATGGTGGTACGGACGAGCAGGAGACGCCAAGTAGCGAGAAGCCGACGGAGGAAACACCAACAAGCGAAAATAAACCCACGCAGGGCCGTAAAAGGAAGGCAAGTGAGATGAAATCGGACTCAAGCGGTGGTGAGGAAGCCTCAAACGAGAAAGAAACAAAGGAAATAATTGAACCGGAGAGAAAAATAGAAATAAAAGGTAACTCACCATGTTTCAAATCCAACTCGTTATATAGATTTTATTATTTAAAGAGGTTATTGACATTTTATGAATAAATAGGTTATATTTTTCGGATAATAATGACATTGCTTCGGTATAATTGAAGCAAAATCATTTGAATATGCTTTATATACCTATTCATTGATAATAATCCTATATTTAATGTTTGGTTTAGTGATAAGTTCAATCTTATGATGTTTGAGTTTTGACCTGTTTTTGATATTTTGCAAATTTTCTAGGTTATGAATATGTTGCAATACGGTTAAGAAAAAAAATCATTTGTGATATGTAGATTTTTTAAAATAGCTGTAATATTAATACTATCATTTATTTCACCTGCGAAGTTTATCGGTTATTGTTAAAAATGCATCGTAATATTAAACATTAAAAATATACAGTGTTCTTGAAAAATTACAAAAAAAATGCATTCTGTGTGTTTCAAATCAAATAAAAAGATCCCTTTAAAGAAAAACAACTTTTTTGTTAATTGATTACATAATTTATTCTAATAAAGCAATTGAAAAAGCCAAAATTAAGTTGTACAGACACATTGAATAGGAAAACGATAGTTTTAGTATGAAAACGTCTTTTCTACTTACCCAAGTACATTTAGAATGTTATGAAAGAGTAATTTAAAATTAGGTTTTTAATTTTCAAAGGGTAAAACTGTTTATCGAATATCTAATTTCGTCTAATGAGATAATCTTCAGAATTACTGTTTTCTTTCTGAAGTAAAACCTGTTGTAGATGGGAAGGGTAATTTTTATGAAATCAAATGTTAAAGTGTGCGTCCAAGTTGAATTTGGGTGTGGTTCCTCTTTGACTTTATGAGGGTTATAGCTTCGAAAGCTTGCATAAGTGTTAATTTAAACTATATTTTTCTGAAAGAAGGTCTATTGTAGTGATAGGAAATATTGATTAGATTGGTTTGACGAATACTTACACCAATGGTCAACCATTCAGTAATTATTATTATTATTATTTTCATCGGGCCATGGCACACATGCCTTTAATCACTGTGACGTTAATAGATCTATTGTAACGCAATGCCCTTACGTGTGTTAGAATAGTTGCAGGCTTTTAATAAACCTTAGTACTACTCTAGGATCTGCTTCCTTCAGTTCAGTAAGTGCAAGAAATGGCCTACTGAAGTGTTGGTGTCGTGTGCGACTGATGGTAACACATTCACACAGGATGTGTTCTGCCGTCTCCAGATCTTCTTGGCATAGATAGCAGATTTGATCTTCAGCTTTTCCTAGTTTAAATAGGTAATATTTTAGGGCTACATGGCCTGTCAGAAATCCTGCCATTCAGTAATACATCTTATTACATTCGAAATACCAATGCTTCGAAACTTAGTTGATTGTAAAAATCATTCGATTTCAACCATTACTTGCCAATTAATTCTCTTTAATTTCTAGTTGAGCCAGGTTTAAACGATGGCGAACAATCCCCATTGGAATCAAGAAAAGATGACTTAACAATGCCTCCGAAACAAACCTTAGGCAAAGGTAAACGCGCAAGAATACCAAATAAACGTTACAGCGACATCATGATAACCTCTCCGAAATTAGAAAAAATAAGAAAGTTTGAAAATGGGGACGTGCAAGATAATATTACGGAGAAAGAGAACGCAGCAGATTCCGAAAATACAGTCATAACTTCACTAAAAATGGCAAGAAATTCAATGAGCAGCCCATCACCGCATTTTAAACGGGTGAAACTACCAGTGGATCTTTCGAATCCCAATTTCCTTAAACCGTTTCAATACGGTTGGAAGAGGGAGTTGGTTTATAGGGCTACAACGGATAGTTCTGCGAAAAGAAATGGCGATATCTATTATTACACGCCTCACGGGAAGAAAGTTAGGTCGATGCGAGAAGTTTCTGAAAATTTGAAGAATAAAGAGTTGACCTTGGATGATTTTACGTTCTATAAAGAGCCGCTTGGGTTGGAGGATCCGGAAAAGGAAATAATTCGTGATGCAAAAGTTAAGTTTAAAGAACACCCATCGAAAACTTCTAACAGATTGAAGGTGAGCAGTCCGAAATTACCTCCCCCACCACCAGCACCTGCACCTACCTTACCGGCTGTTCAACCTGCGACTGACAGTCCAAAGAGTACGAAGAATCCATCGAAGACAGGAGGTGGCTTCAAGGTAAAAATAAGAAATTTATATCAGCATCCCCTTCATATCTTCATTCAGTAAACTACTTGCTTTGTTTTCTTGAAAGAATCTATCAAAATTAATTGATATCAACCTCACTTCTGGCTCTCTCTTGCGAGAGTCGATTATTTCAACGTAATCCAAAATCAGAGCACGATTAGTAAACGAAAACCATATATAATCTCATTCTTGCAAAAATTCAAGTTTATGATAGTGAATGCTTCAATGATTAATAATTAATGGATTTGGGCTTTGTTTGGGTTTTATTCTTTGAATTTTGATCTAAAAGTATCTTTTTTTTTTATTCCTGTCTTGATTAAGGTCTTTACGATGGTTGATAACTACGTTGGATTTCCCTAAGAACCTCTTCCCTTAAAAAAAAAAAAAAACATTACCCAAAAAACAACCCAATTTTTTGTTATTTCTTCGCTCGCTCAGGTTTTCGTTTAGACTTTTTGTTGTTCGAGTCTTTGACCAAGGAGATGCAGCTTTTTCTGATAAATGTTAACACGTTGAAGGCCATGTAGGTCCGTTGGGAACACAAGTAGATTCTGAAACTTACACGAAAGTCTAACGTGTTAAAAATGTGTTCGAAATGAACGCTTCTAAGTAATATACGGAACTTTTATAATCTTTCTGTGGTTCCCAATATGTTGTTAAGTAGTAATCTTTGTTACAAATTTTTAGGGCTAAAATTCCATTAGATATGCTGCTAGGTTTTTAAAAATTTACTTGTCGATGTAAGCTAGATGAATACTTCGATTTGATTTATCAAATGTACGAGGGTAAGTCAAAAATTATTTAACTGTATTAAACAAAGATAGGTGTACAACAGATACATTATTTTTCGATATAGTCTCCACTTTTAACAATGCACTTGATCCGGCGAGCCACAAGCTTCCGTATGCCATCCCGGTACAAGGTTTTCAACGCTCTATTTTGTCATTGTTTTATTACGTCATGTAATGCTTTACACAGTGCCACCAAGCTCAGAAAAGCCCTGAGTGGGCGTGTCCGAGGGCGCTACAAGTTAACAAGGTACACTCTCATCCATAATCTTTTCCGCGGGATATTTAAATCAATCTAAAGTAGTAGCTCCTATAAACAAATGACCAATGACGTGTGAAAAACTTAGGAATTAAGAAAAATAAAGAGTTTTTGAATGTTTTTCTAATTTTAATTAAAGCAAACGTTTATTTCAACTTCAAATATAATTTAATTGCAAAATGTTTTACATTATAGATTACAATGCGATCATTAGCCTTAGTAATCAAATTCATCGTCGATATTCTGTCCTCGCTGATCCAATCTTCATCTGAAGAACCTGTATTTACAGTGAACTAAATTTCCACAATTTCATCAGTTAAACCATCGCCTTCACGTTTCTTCTGCAAATGTCTTACATGGTTACACTCCTTTTCCCAATCAGCTTGCGTGATTTCTGAAATTGCAGTTCTAACTAATTGCTCGATGTCATGGTTAGAGCGCAACACATTATTCGTAGCAACTTTTCTTTTCGCCATGCTCCAAATTAATTCTATTGGATTCAACTCACAATGGTAAGGAGGCAAAACAGTATGGCCATGCTTTTTTAAAAGTTCATCAACATAATAAGTTTTACTTATAGAATATTGTCTTACCAACATTAAAAGTTCCGCTTTTCGCATTTCTGGAGTTGTTGCGATTCTATTTCCTTCTAGCCATGATCGAATATCATCTTTTCGATTATTTTGTGTAGGTGGTTTATTTATTTGCATGCTGCGATATGGTGCATTGTCCGTAACAACAATGCTATGTGGAGGCAAGTTTGGAATAAGTTGTTTTTCTAACCATTGCATAAAATTGATTTACTTTTTGATTTAAAAATTAGCAAAGCATTCTCGACAAAGCCATTAGAACTTCCTGCATGCACTATAATATGTCTCTGACCAACTCGATCACATTTATAAACACCAGGCTCTTCTTCCGATTGCCAACATTTGCCAACTCCATATGTTGGGTGAATATAAGTTTCATCTAAATATATCACTGGTCTTTTATTCTTTCCTAAATTTTCATCTTCTCGTAATTGTCTTAAGTACTGAGAACGCCAAGCTATAATATCATATCTTTCCATCAATAATTTTCTTTTATTATGACACTTCTTATATCGAAAGCCCAATTGTAATAAATATTTACGTAAAGATTCTCGTCCTCCTGTGTAGTTAATCTTGTCTTTCATTTTGTCTACCAGCAATTTCAATGTTGGCACCTTACGATCTACAGTATACATCTCATGGACACTTCTTCTTAGTACGCCTTGGTCAAAATCATCCAATTCAATTTTCATTGAAACTGCAGTTTCTCGCTTCTTCTTTGGAGATTGTAATGAAGAAGTGTGCCGGCCATATCAGATTCTCTGCGAATCTGCTTTATGAAACTGACTGATTTCGCTGTTGCTGCAGCAGCTAGCTCACTAGCTTTTTCTAATGGAAACGTCCTATGACCATCTGCTTTCTGCTTGTCAAAGAACTGTATAACATTGCGAATAATGTTTCGTGCATCCGAGCGAACGAGTTTACGTTTACTCATGGTTGCTAACCTGTAAAGAAAGAAAAAAATCCTAAATGCCTTAAAATAATATTACTCTTTTTATAAATTAATATCGTATTAAAAGTAATATTACAATATATTTAGAAATTCCTAACCTAAAAATTTACAGTTTGAATGATTTATATATCCTTGAAAATAATTTACTTACCTAAATTATGTAAATATACGACTATAGGTGTCTTAAAAAAGACAATTTTTTAGTCAAACAAGTAGGAACAGGAAAATAAAAGTAAATTTGCAAAAATATGAACCAAGCGTACGAAATTAAAAAAACTTGTGTCAATTACTGTACTAAACGAAAATTACGCTTCTTATTGGTCGATGTTGTTTGATATTGAAATTAGTTCGCATATTTTCCGAGGTTTTTCTGAGCTTGGTGCTACTGTAGTTGTTACGAATAGTTTGTAAATCTGTTTCAACGGAAATATCTTGAAATCTTCGTCAGGATTGAATTGTAGAATAACAGCTTTTACTCGTTTGAAATATTCAGCCTAATAAAGAGCTGCCTGCAGCCATGTTCTCTAACATGTTAGAATCGGCTGTGGTGGTTTACGAATACCAGGGTACTGTGCGTGAAATGATCGAAGACGTTCTGGAGATTTGAGAAACACTTTTGTTATACTTGCTATTAATGCATCTACCATGGGTGAACATTGTCGAATAGTTTCTGCCGCAAGATGTAATGCATGCACTTGCAACCGTGTTCAAGAATAGAACGGCCTACCGAACGCATCGTTGCGGCGCCATCGCTCATAAACATCAACACTTGACGTGGTGAGACTTGGAAGTTTTCTAACGTATCAAGTATCACCCTCAAAATTGCTGCACCAGTACACGTTTCAGTCTTTTGCTAGCTAGTAACAGTGGAAATGTCGGTTTATGAGGGTCCAATACACGTGCTATAACATTTAGAGTAGAATTTCTTTTGCAATCTGTTGCTTCGTCAACACAACCAGATTTGATTTTCTTTTCCACGTCATCGCGTACAAATAAAACATGCTTACGTGTGCTGTTTTCGTAGTTGGCAACTTCAACTCAGGGTTGTACTTATACCGAAAGTTCTGAAACGGTTCTGTTTCGAATACGCGAAGTGAGAAATTACCGGTTATCATCGTCGAAAATAAAGATATTTCTCGTCGGCACGCCCTTTTTTTCTATAACTGTGTTCTTCGGTATTACACTGAACCTTGTTTCTTACAGTCCGCCTTGTCCCAGTACATCAAATGTTTCTCACACGCATTACAAGCTATTTTAAAGTCACAGATAAACTTACTGTGCCAGCAAAGGGTCGTTTTTCAGCCTAAACTGAACGAAAAATAAATAAGCGGACGCTGACAAAGCGAGAATCGATTTTTTGCACGCAGATCGCTATTCCGGTGAAACGCCTATGTGTCGCAGAGACGATTACCTCGCCCTTTATTTCTAGCAATAAATTCGTGTTCTTTTTTGCAGTATTACCGTTTTTATCTACGTTTGCAATGATGTACTAGTTGTCCTGACTTTAATGGCCGGTAGTGTATTTCATTTACTAGTTGTCCTAACTTTAATGGCCGGTAGTGTATGTCATTTGTGTCAAAATGTTAAGAATGACATTTATGTTTGCGTTTTAAAAGGTTATGCGCAATTATTTAACCTAAATCTGTTTGACATTCGAAATTTATTTAAATATTCACTAAAATTTGTATTTTAATTAAATGAGAGCTATAAAATCTTAACAAATTAAATTAAAAATTAATCAAATAAATTTGATTTGACTGGGAATTTGATTCATAGGGACAAAAATTGATGGCGTGCGTTTATTTAAATGGATTAAATATGCGACGTTTACGAGTTTGAATACAAAACAATCGAAGTAGACTTTGCTTTAGCTTAATTTACATAACTGTCATTTTTCGAAAATAAATTAACAACTTTCATTTGAAATCGAGTCAAATAATGGTACGATAGGGTTGTTTAATTTGATCGTTCTCAAATTTTGTTACCACGATAATCCTCAAAATTAAATAAATTAATTCTACCAGGTTAAATTGCCGAGTAAGGGTACCACGCCGAAGGGAAAAATTGACAAGAAGCAGAAGGAGAACGACGCTGAAATGGAAGTCGGAACTTACCCCCCGAACTGGAGCGCGGCTCAACCTAAAGCGAAGACCGGAACGACAAAATGGGGCAATAAGTGAGTATTTTTCTTGGAAAGTTCCATTTTGCGAATTATTAATAGATTGAGTCGATGTAATCGCGAAATTATTTAAAGAAATTCGATAGATTTTGATTTTTTTTTTAATAAAAGCTTGAAATCCAACATTAAAATAATTAAATTTAATAAACATTGTATTGGAAAATCATTGATCGTATATCCGATGCAGAACGAATCGAACAGAAAACAAAATTTTTTTGCTATCGGAAACGAAAGAACGAAAACAAGCAGTGAACCTTTTATTCACCTAGAAAGATCTCCGTCTCTCTTTCGTCCCTTCACTTTTTCTCTTCCTACATGTTACCGTCTTGCAGTTTAAGTGAGAATGAAGAGAAGCAGCAACCGTGCTCGATACGTTGCGAAAATGTTTGGAAGCCGATTCCATCCCTACAGTGCCGATATTGTCTCTGCTTGTACCACAATGAATGTGTCGGTCTCTCGCCGCTGGCTTCTGTCGAAGCATACGTTTGCAAGGTATTGCCATTCACTATACACATTTAAATCTCAGTAATAAGATCTCTAATTAACAAAAAAAGTCTCTTCTTGGTCGAGTGTAGGCTTCCACGGATGTAATATGATTTAAAAGCGTCTTCCGGGCATTCTCGCGGTGGTTTTCTTAAATTTGCCGGGTTACTAAAACGTTAAAATTAAGAAAATCACAATTGGAATATTCAGAAGACACTTGTACGAATCCCTCTTATATTTATATGTTAACAGAATTTAATTGCTCTTAGTAATTTGAATAATATGTAGCGTAGACAGATCTTTAAAAGTACGTTTTTTTTTTGCGATTCTTTAAGTGTTATGTTGTAGAATTTCTTCTTTTTAAAGAGTCATTTCACGTCAAGTGGACCAGTGCTTCACACTCGACTACCTCAGATTTGAGTTGTTGCCTATTGCATGAAGCTAAGCTGTGTAAAATTTGACATCATAAAAGTAAAAATTAGAGCTCCTATGGAGTCTCGAATCAAGGGCGCCAAAATGTCGCGCAAACCGTACAGCATTTTATTAGTAGTAAGGAAAGGAGGTTTGTGGCATTGTTAGTTTTCATGCTATTGAAAGTCAAAGTCAAGATAAAATTTTGCGCGGTAAATTTGTAGCCATTATGGCAGGCCTGTATCGTCCAGAGCTGGCAAGATGCAGAGCTGTCCTTTGATAAACCTTCAGAGAATACGCCCGTGATAAAATACTCCTAGTCTCAGTATTTCATCTCGAATACTTCATTAAATATAATTGTTTAAAGTTGCTACAAAAATTTTAATTTTTAAAAAGAGCTGTTGAACCTTTTGTGGATTGAAAATTTTTTCAATGTTGTCTCGCAACCTACAATGTTGACCCATGGTGATACGTGTAGCTTTTCTTTCAACTCTCTGATAAAGTCATTATAATCAGCACAATTGCCACACTGGTGCACCGAGTTCTTTTGGATTAAAACCACCTGCCAGCGCAATTTGATTAATTTGACTACTCATAGCGCTTTGCATTTGACAAATTTTGCGTTTTGCATAGCCTCGTGCATTACACTCACTGATCTTTTGAAATCGCAAGGTTGAAACACCAATTAAAGTCAAACTTCATCATCATCATCTGTTGTTGTTGAAGATGACAACAATGCAGTGGTTTTGAGTTTACAGTCCTTCTGACATGTTGGGCGCCATTTCTGGCCAGAAACAAATACTTTCTTTGCAAGCACTTTCAGCTGATTCCAGAGGTCTTAATCCTTTTTTTTTTCTGTGTTATGACCAGTCTTCGAAAATGAGTTACAACAGCTCCTTTACAACGACTTAAACCTGGTTAGAAACAGGGCTTCATGATGAAGGCGAACTGTCGAACCATCATCAAGGACTTGAGCAGAGCGCTGTTGTAACAAAGTTTGTTGATCGGCAGAAAATTCTTCAATTAATCTCAGCCCTTGTTTTGAATTATAGGTCAACAGATAACATTTAGATTCACTAGAACAACTCGTCAGCTCTTGATGATACAGGCCTGCCATAATGGCTACAAATTTGTCGCGCAAAATTTTTTCTTGACTTTGAACTTCGATAGCATTAAAACTAACAATACCACATGGCTGAAATTTCATAAGTTTGCAAAGGTTAAACGTATCTGCAATATCCCCAAACCTCCTTTCCTTACTACTAATACATTTGTGTATACAGCCTCTGAAAGTCGGCTGAAAATGTACGATTCGCGACATTTTGGCACCCTTGATTCAAGGGTCCACGGGACCCCTAATTTTTACTTTTATGATGTCAAATTTTACACAGCTTAGCTTCATGCAATAGGCAACATTTGTACAAAATTTTATTCAAATCTGAGATGGTCGAGCGTGGTTAATTCTGAAAATTGGTCCACTTGACATGGAATGACTCTAAAGTGAAGTTGGTAGTGGGAGAATTTTACATGAGTTTCGTGTGATTTTTCGAAGGATCCATTTTTTTTCTTTTTGTAACATCGAATCTGGGACACCCGGTATATGTATAAAAGGTTAGTTGGGGAGAAACAGGAGAGGAAAAATAAATAAATAAAGAAGGAAGCATCTCGAAAACGGTTCGTCTTACTTAAAACATTAATAGGACTTTTTTGATGTAGCATTTCACGAGTAATATTTTTTGTGATAATAATTCTCTCCGAATAATAAACCCATTTGCGTAAAAATTGAAAACGATGTTAAAAAATTAAAAAAATATTCATTTTGGGGGAGGGAAGAAGAGGGGACGCGGCCCGTTGAGGGAGGGTCTTTTTTGTTTCTTACTACTACGCTCTCTATGAGTAGAAATTATTTCCCCCATTTTTCCTAATTTGCTTGGACTAAATAGTACGTGGATTTCTATGTTATTTTAAACACGAGAAGAATCGCAAAAAAAACCTATCTCTCATCCCATCCGCGGCTCCAGATTTAAAAAAAAAGCAAATTACAAATTACCAAGAAGAGAGGCAAAGACAAAGTTAGTAATTCGAATGTTTGTGTTCCGCAGAACTGTCAGCTGCGCCAACAACCGACTCCCGGCACGATTCAAGCGTTACACCCGCCTCCACCGCTCACGCCTATCAGTACGATCAAATCGGCCGTGGCAGCGGCGGCCACCACCTCGTCTACTTCCTCCTCAACCGTTTCCGTGCCGCCAAAGCTCCAACGCATACCGAAACCGCAAGACGTTCACGTCGCTAGCACGCCATCTATCGTCAAACCCTTACCGCCGGTTCCGAAGCCGGACCTGCCGAAGCTAACGCCTCGTCCGGGTCTGGCGACCGCTCCTAAGTTCGTTAAAATCAATAACCTCCCCGAGCAAATCGCCGGCGAATCGAAAAGTCTCGTAGGATCGGTCACGACTTGGTTCCCACCTAGTTCAACCATTCAAGTGGCCAATGATAGGTCTCGGGTTAATGATATTGAAAGTCACTCGCCACCTAGACCACAATTTGTAGAAATCTTAGGCAATAGGAAGTATCTTATAGTTCCCAAGCATAATATCTTATCGGTTTCACCTGCGATAGCTTCTGTAAATAATAAATCTGAAGATTTCGTTACCACACCGGACTTGTTAAACGTAGGTAGTGACAATGTTGATGAAATCGCAGCTGAAGCAGCTAAAATTCCTCCCTCACCTCGCTTAAGCACCGAGGAAATAAAATCTGAACCTCATTCCCCTTCAGTCTTAAATGTTAGTGATGAAAACCTTCCTGAACCAATGGAAGTCGATACCCCTCCTTCAATTCCTATGGAAATTGACCCCCCTGATATTGAGCCGGAGAAAAATGAAATTACCAATGAGAATATTCCAATTCCTCCTGCTATATCCGAGGAAACAAATAATAATAATGCAAATAATTGTGAAGAGAGGATTGAGGTTATCGAAGAAGGAGAACCTATAAAGGAGGAAATACAAGAAATACAGCAATTATCACCGCAATCACCTCCAGTTCCCAACGAAGATGATAATGTTATTGAGGAATCGAAGGAGTCTTTGGAGGAAGAGAAAGAATCTACTGCTGAAAGTGATCTAGAGTGAGTGGTGCTTGTATTTTATAAGTCGATTTGTAATTTTCTTTATTGTTTGCAGGAATTATTTCTTTTATTTCCAATCCCATGTACCTTATAATCCTTATTCTCTTTGCTAGGTTGAGTAATATGTAATATAAGAATATTTTATTTTCCAATACATTGATTGTTAGATTTAATTTTGAACGTTCAAAGTAGACTAAATCAATTTTTTTACTCTTACCGTAGAGATTTGAAATAACGACTGGATTGTCGAAATCAATATCTTGTCGGGATGAAATTATAAATAAAACTTTCTAATATCTACAGCGATCATCATAAAATTTGCACTAAATTCGAAGGTTTTATATCTGCTATTAAATCAAATAAGTCAATATCAGATTTAACGAGGTTATGTTAGTCTGGGAATAGACCGTGTTTTTTTTTTTAAATTCCCAAAATTGATTTTTAACTAAAATGCAAGCAAATAAAAATAAATTTATAAATTTATTAAAAAAATTTAGGTTTTTCAATTTTTCCAATTATTTTTTTTTTTTTCAAGATTCAGTAACTAATTTTGGAATTATTCAAATTCAATTGTTTTTGAAAAATTAAATTATTTTTTTTAGTATTATATGTGATTAAAAAATAATTAGTATAACTAAATTTGTTTATACACCCCGTTGGGTCGTCACCGCACGTTAAAAAAGTTGGGATTTTAAAGTGAATTAAAGTTTTATATATGATTTTAAATATTTTATATAACAGATACTTTTAATGAATAATATATTTTAAAATTTCTATATGTTGCATTTCTTAAAATCTCAATCAGTAGGAAATAGAAAATTTATTCAAAATTGTATAATAATAATTACAATAATTGATATTGTTATAAAAATCACCACACTAAATAAATATAACAGTAAATAAATGTTAATAAATATTGTGTTTGAAATGGAATTTCTAAGAACTCACAAGATCACAACCCAAATATATGATATTTTAGAATAACAATAAACAATATGATAAGAACAGCAAAATGCAAATATAGAATGAGAAAAATGCTGAGTGGCAAACTTTGTTGAAGTGTTTCGAATACAAAGCACTGAACCCAGGGAACTTTCAGATGAGTATCAAATATTTCCGTTCACAAAAATACTTTAATTACCAAATACAGTACTTGAAACAGTAAAGCACCAAATACCAGTAGAGATATCAAGTATAAAGTGCTCATTGTAAAGTATTTGAAGCCCTCAAAGTACTTTGAGCACTGCTAAAAGTGTTTCGAGCATTACGAAAGGTGTTTCCAGCACTTTGAAAGGTGCAAGTAATAAGTAATACTAAAAATAGGGCTTTGGTTATTTTAAAAGTGCTTCAATTTTTAAAGTACTTGCAGAACTTCAGAAGTGCTGTAAAGTTTCAAGCACTTAAACAAGGTACCAAATATCTTCTTTTAAATGTGATTGAAGTACAGTGCTTGAAGCCCTAAAAGTGAATGAAGCACTGTGCTTGAAGCCCTGAGAGTTCTTCAAGAACTACATCGAAGCACCTTATCAGAATGCTTTACCCAGTTATGGTACGTGGTGGCAATAGAAATATCAAGTACAAAGTATTCATTGTAAAGTATTTGAAACCATTAAAGTACTTAGAGGGATTAAAACCATTAAAGTACTTAGAGGAACGCCAACAACACTAATAAGATGAATACAAATCTTGTACAAGAAGACACAAAACTACGTAAGAACAAAACAGGAAAAATCGAATATGTTTAAGACAACTTTGGGAGTAAGACAGGGATGCATCCTAAGCCCCCTACTGTTTACGATAGTCCTGGATGAAGCAATAAAGGAAGCAAGGAAGAAGGTGAAAAGATACGAGGTGGGATACTGGAAAATGAGAAGAATAGAAATTTCAGAATTGCGCTATGCCGATGACATGGTTTTAGTAGCTAAGGATGAGGCAATCCTAAATGAAAACTTGGAAATATACAGGAAAGCTTTGGAAGGAATAAACATAAAGATTCGTAAGGAGAAGACAAAAACAATGATTATGGGAAGAAATGAACAACAATACAAAATAAAAATATGTACTGAAGAACTACAGTGAGTGCAAACATTTTAAATACCTAGACTCCATGATATCAAAAGACGGTAAAAATGAAGAAGAGATAAAAGAAAGAAAAACAGCAGGAGACAGGTTATATAATAGTATTAAACATTCATTTCTAGGAAAGAAGAAGATACCTAAAGACATAAGAGTGCAGGTTTTCGAGAAGGTTGCCACACCAATACTTATACATGGAGCGGAGACATGGACATTAACAGAAAAACAATGGAGGAAATTGACCGTCACAGAAATGAGATTTATACGAAGAATGGAGGGCAAAATTAGAAATACGACATTCAGACAGAATCTGGGAATAAAATCAATAGAGGAAAAAAATAGAAGAAGGTTAATTACGCTGGTTCGGACACGTAAAAAGAATGGAAGATGAGAAAATAGTGAAACAAGTATTCGAAGCAAGAACATCTAGATAAAGAAGAGGACGTCCGAGAAAAACGTGGTTAGAAAACGTAAGAAGTGCCGTTGAAAAAAGAGGAGTGACTTGAGACGATGCACAACAAGCTACACGGGAAAGAAAGAAATGCAAGAAAATATGGAAAACTACACCTAGAGAAAACTCAACACTCCCACGCCTGCCTTACACCTATAAGGGTAGACAAGGTTTTAAGGATTAAGAAGAAAGTACTTCAAGCACTTTGAAAGATGCTAGTAATAAGCAATACTAAAAAGTTGGGCTTCGATTATTTTAAAAGTGCTGAATTACTTTAAAATTACTTGCAGATCTTCAGAAGTGCTTTAAAGTTTCAAGTACTTAAACAAGGTACCAAATATCTTCTTTTGAATACGATTGAAGTACAGTGCTCGAAGCCCCAAAGGTGATCGAAGCATAGTGCTTGAAGTCCTGAAAATTCTTCAAAAACTATATCGAAGCACCTTATCAGAGTTCTTTATCCAGTTGCGGTAAGTGCTGACAATAGAAATATCAAGTACAAAGTACTTACCGTAAAGTATTCGAAGCCCTTAAAGTACTTCAAGCACTTTGAAAGGTGATAGTAATAAGCAATACTAAAAAGTTGGGCTTCGATTATTTTAAAAGTGCTGAATTACTTTAAAATTACTTGCAGAACTTCAGAACTGCTTTAAAGTTTCAAGTACTTAAACAAGGTACCAAATATCTTCTTTTAAATATGATTGAACTACAGTGTTTGAAGCTCTAAAAGTGATTGAAGCACTGTGCTTGAAGACTTGAAAGTGCTTCAAGGACTACATTGAAGCACCTTATCAGAGTACTTTACCTAATTATGGTAATGTGTACCTATAATTACCTATAATTTTAAATTTAAACTTAAATTACAATAAATAAATACGAAATATAAAACTGTCGAATTTGGTGCAACTTTTTATAGTGATCACTGTATATTCCTGGCCGTACAATTTATGTTTTTTTGTTATTATTTCTAGGAGAACGGTTAGACGAGGCAAGGCATCTAACAAGCCCAAACTCCCACCGACTACGGCAGACGATAAACCGAGCAACATCCGCATGGACTCCAAATTCATGGAGAATTACCTCCAAAATCTGGCGTATGGCTACGGTACGTTGCTATACGTCTTCCAGTACCTGAAAGTTCAAGATCTCCTCCGGGCGGGTTGCGTGTGCACGATGTGGCGAGACGTGGCAAATCACCCCATCCTTTGGAGGACGGTGAGGATGAAGAATTCTCAAATACACTCCTTCGAAGGCTTGGCGGATACCTTACAGAAACACGGGACGGTGAACTTGGATTTACGCAAGATGCTTCTGCCGAACGGTGGGGACGACTTGTGGCCTTCCTTCTCTAGCGCGATCAGTAAAGTCGATTCTTTAAGGAAGATCGAGTTGTGCAGATGTCCCGCCGTTGTCGTCGAACAATTAGCGACCACTAATCCAAAGTTAGAGGTGATTAACGCTGTGACTATCAAGTGCGAGACTATGTCGTTGAATCCATTCGTTAACGTCGTCAGTTTACAAGAACTCCGATTGAAATCCACAGCTGGTTTATCGCTCACATCCGATCTATCGGCTATAAAGGAATTAACGCATCTAAAACATCTATCGTTGACATCAATTAAGGATCTAAATAGGCTTAATATTGACGTCATAGCCGATCTCAGTAATCTAGAATCGCTGGACCTAGGCGAATGTACAGATTTCCCCAATACGTTTGGCTCTGGCATCTTGACAAGGTTAGAAAAGCTGGAGAAATTGCGCTTGGAGAAAGGACAAGGTACGTGTTACACGTTCGAGATATTAGAAGCGGTTAAAAATATGCCCAAATTGGAGCAATTGGAATTGGTAAATTTCGATATAAAATCGGGCTTTGACAAAGCTCTTGGTGCCTGTACCAACATCAAGAAACTGCTGATTATACCGACTTACATATCGCAGAGTGCCACGACGAATCATATGGTTCTTGGTGGCGTTCTGAGGTTGCAAAGTACGCTTTCGCATTTTGTTTGGGGGGTTACCCTTGAACTGTTGAGGGTGACTGAATTGTTCGTCGATCAGTGCGAAGATTCCGAAAAGAAGGATAAGAAGGAAAGGAAACCAGCCGGTAACGGGGATAGCATTCCAGTCTTGAAGCCGGTACCGTTTTTAGGCGAGCTTTCCGAGCAGAGCCCGCAAACAACGGAACCTCCTCAAGTTGAAATCTTACCGTTACCCAATCTGCAGAAGTTGTTATTACAGAATTTGCCGACGACGCGCGTTAAAATATTAAAAATACCTTTCCACGCGACGTGGAGACAAACAATAACGGATACTGTGAATTAACTTAAGACGTAACTAGTTGCACTAAAAAAATAATTAAAAAAAAAGGACAAAATGTTTAGAGCGTAGCTTTTTTAGGTCTTATACCTTCCCCATTTCCTCCTTAAAAAAAAAAAAAAAAAACCTTAAAAACCATCCACGATCAAGTTGATATCAAGGATCTTTTCTGCCGATTCTATTACTCTATTCCTATCCTCTCACTTAATTTTATTAAAGTAATAAAAAAAAATTGTTGCGACATTATTTGTTGAAGATTTTTTTCTGTAATATATACTTATGTTAAGAAAATAGTTTACTATATATGGTACTGTGAAAGGACACACATTACACCAGATTTTTTTTCTAGTGTTGGATGTTGCTCCTCTAAGGTTTAGAGATGTAAGAGACAAAGAAAGTATGATGAGAATTTATGTTACTTACGTTTAAATTTTATTATGAATCTTCGCGATTTCTTTTCCCTTTTTTTTTGAACTACACTACCCCCATTATATTATTATATAATATATACATAGTTTTGGAAAATGAGACGAGAGTAAAAGTAAAAAAAGGATTATGTAAATTATTATTACGACTTTTCAATAATATTTTATGAAAAAATGCTGCTTGTTTTATTCTACTCCAGAAAGTAGAGCTATAGTACGTTCGCACCTTAGAAAACGGTATAGATTGTTACGGTTAAAAAAAAAAGAGAAAATTAATTAAAGCGATGATGTAGTGCTCAGTTTTGCTATTTACGCGAAGTGTTAGAAGGAGGGAGTCAAGGAGTGTAATAATACAACGGCGTTTAAAATTTATTTTTATTGATGAAGTCGTGAAGGTTCGTATTTCTTCGCCGAGACGACTCGGTATTTGAACTCTTGGGTAAGAATTCTGATGTTCCCAGGACGCCACTGAATGTTTTGTTTAACTTAGTCGCCTCGCTGGTGGTCGATATTTCCGTCGGAAACCATTCAGTTTTCGAGGGAAAGGAAGAAAGGAGTGTACAAAAGAAATTCAAAACGTAGCAAATATTTGAACAAACTGTATATCGAATGAAAGAGCATTATTAAAAGGATTGACAAAATGTTACAAAAAGACTATTAATATCTCAGGGCCAAAACAATAACTAAATATTAAAGTTTACAAAGAAGCCAATTTCCAAAATCGGAAGTCCATGTCCGGATCCGCATAAAGCGTTATTCCCGACGATTTGCTCAAAGGCGACTAAATCGCAAAACCGTATAATCGCCGGGAACGTAGACCGTGGATACCAAGGAAGATTCCCCAGCAAGGATTATGTCCGACGACAAAAGTTTTGGTACTCCAGGATGACATTGTTTCACTCACTAGGCCACTTACGGCCTTACATCACTAGTTGATACGTTAACTTCTGCCAAACTCATGCTCTTTGATAGGAAAATGCCTCTATTTATATATTTTACGAAAATCCAATGGGATCGCAAGATCTGAAGAACCAATGCGGAAGCAAAGATATGATGACGTATGTTAGATCGGTGTATAGCGACGTATTTGTATGTTTATTGAACTTGGTAATTGCTAATTAATGAATTTAAGAAGTTTGTAAATCAGGGTGTAACAAGATCGTAAGTGTTCCGCATACGAAAGCGCGTTTGCACGCATACCGCCATAAACGAGCGGTCAAGATTGACGGATTGGCCACGTTGTGCACTTTGTTTACTTGGGTAAAATGGACGGTGAAAATGAAGATACTTTTAGCAGTTCTCGTGGAAGAAGAGGACGAGGAAAGGTAATCATATACCCATTATACACGGTGCAGCACGGAAATAAGACATTTTGATCATCGGCTTACTTCGGCTACGTTCGAGTAAACGATTTGAAAGCAGTGGGGTAGTTTTGATGGGCTATTTAAGCTGAGTTCGGGTATTCGTTCGGAACGGATCAAGAGTACAGAGCACGTGGAGGGGATTAAGAGTAGAGCCAGGGTTTACCGATGCTTACTAGAGCCAGGCCTCTGGGCTCTTTTATCTCACTGCGGCAAATTCCTCCACTCTGCCTGGATTTTGACTGCTTTTATCTCCTAAACGTGGTCAATGGTGGGGTTCCTGTCTCAAATGTCCAAGACGTCTCCAAATCGCACGACTCTTAGACGGGGTGGTGGTAGGTTCTGGGACACTTCAACTGTTCTGGCGAGGAGCGGATTCGATGAGCCTCGCGCTCTTTTCAGTGTGTTTGTCGCCAGTTCTCGAAGGTAATCCTTGATGCTGGGCACTTGCAGGTTTTCGCGCAATCTGATGTTCTTAACGAACCACGGCGCCCGGATAATTAGCCTTAGCATCTTGTTCTGAAGTACCTCCAGTTTGGTAATGTGGGTCGGTGCGGTGGTCACCCATGCGAAGTCCCCGTACGTAATAATTGGTCTTAGGCAGCAATTTCAATCGGAGATCCAGCGGGCTCCTGATTCCCAGCAACGGCATACTTGTTTCGTGCAATGTGCGTCTTCCGTGTAAGACGCTGATCCAGGTAGACTCCCGGGTATTTAACCGTGCTGCTCTCTCCATTCCTCCTGGTGGGGCTCTTGTCCTTTTCGTCAGCCGAATGGCCACGCTCTTCTCCGCATTGACGTCGAGTTTCCATCTTGTCAACCAGCTCGTCAGATCGTCTAGGGCATTCTGCAATCGCCTCACGAGCATTTCCTCATTCCTGCAGGCGACGTAAATAGCGGTGTCATCCGTATAGATGGACAACTGCACTTGGGGGTGGCGAGGAATGTCAGCCGTGTATAAAATGAAGAGTTCCGGTGCCAGCAGAGAGCCCTGGGGGACACCGGCACGACAGGTATCATCAACAAAGTATGGAAGTATCACTACACAGTATTTTTTTAAATAAAACCAGGCCTACTTCAAAATACGTCACGCCCTGCTGACGTCAAAGCTGTTTAGCCTTGTGTTTTCGATAGTAACGCCGGAATTGCCGGAACTACCAACTTAAATCATCCGCGAAATTTAAAAAGTGCCCGCTCTAATTATAACAGATTTTCTTTGTCATATGAATTGTTGACAAAGAAAATTATGACTAATTTTAATAATTAGAAAATCAGCGAAACTTGCAGAAGACGAATATATTGATTTCATACCTAAAAATCAAATTGTCCTGAACAGGTACAAACAAAAAAAAAACAGGCCGAAATGTCTTGAAATTTTAGCTTTTTTAATATATTTTAAAAACGGGGTAAAATCGCTTACTATAAGCCGTAAAAACAGAGCAAAATTGTTAAAATTTTGACTTATGAACAGCGATATACAGCGTGTCCACCTAGTGCGTGGATAGAAGATAATTCCTAGGTGCCAAATTACGCACCTATTAAGCGTTAGCTGTAAGTTTAACAAAAAAATAAAATTAAAAATCCATAAAATCAGATCAATATAACACTATATATCATATATTTCTTGTATTTATGTACAATTACACTTCAGTATTCTTTTTTTTTTTATTTTTTTTCATTCAATATTATTCTTGCTCCATAGGTACTAAGTAATAAATTAAATTAAAAGTTGATAATATCAAAAAACTTGAAACTGAACTCCGGATGTGATAGAAACGGTGCATCCCTCTATATTATACTTTGAACTCGTTCCTCCATGTCAAATTAGCGTTCTTCGGGATGAACGTGTGTGAAAAATTGCATTCCGCTTGATTCTTGCAGAATTTACCGAACTTGCACGGTTTCGGGTGGTAAAACGTGCAATGAACGTTGTTACAGTTCGGGAAATACTTGCAGGTTTGCAGCGCCTGCTTCGCTATTGAAATTATACCGCTAGATGGCACTATTCTCGATGCTAAAGATTGAGAAAGATATAAATTGTGTGTTTGTTGATATTTTAGGGTGGCAACTTACCTACAGACTTAGATAAAACAGTGTGGCTATAAGGGCAATCCCTCCTAGTGCAACTTGATTCAAATTTACAACTGGGGTGGATATAAAGACACTTGTCACCGAATTTGCATTGCGGAAACGCTTTACAATTCGTGGAAGGATGTACAAATTCACATTTCTCACCTTGTCTGCACGAAGGCCAATATTTACATCTTTCCTTGTTTTTAACCAAAGGGGACGTTTTAACTAAAGGTAATCGGTCTGGTACATTGACAACTTTCTTAATCGTAGTGCTGATTTTATCAAAAATAATCGGAGAAGGTGTTCTTCTCTTGTTTTCAACAATTTTCGGAGATAATTTGCTTTCAAATTGAGTCTTATCTATTCCATCCAATGTAACGATAAAGCTATGATTGATAGCTCTATCTTCACTGGTGTTTTCAAAGGAATTCAACAATTCTTTGGGACTCGGGATGTAGTCTGGTGTTTTATAATCTATTCTTTTCGTTGGTTTGGGAATATACTCGAGACTATCTTCATCGTTACTATTTAACTCACGTTCAATGTTTTTCATTATATTTTTCAATTTGTTCTTTTCTTTGTCAGGCAGCTTTGGCTTTGAATTGCGTTCTTGAATCTTTTGTTGGTATTTTTTAGTAAATAAGGCATCCGGCTGAAAGAATTGGGTTAATGTTAACAAGTTTTCGGTGTAAAATAATTTCCACGAAGGTTTCTTACCTTTGCATTTGTGCCAACAGATGGCGTTTGAGCTATGCTCCTTTGAGCTTCGGCTACAGCTTTTAGCAGCAAATTTTTGTTAGCTTGCGGGGTGTTCACTGGTATCACGCGAGGTTTCACTTTAACAACGCTAGGAACTTCTTTTGGTGGGATATCTTCTTCGTCAGATTCAACAGGTTTCTTCGGTGGTGCGATGGCTACTTTCGACATGACCCCTAATCGACTCAATATATTCTATTGAAATAAAGATAAATGTTAATACAACTATAATTGGGACACCGATGTCTTTATTAAGATGTATTTAATAATTTGCTGTCCCCTTTTTGGCTTCCTTATATAAAGCATACACACTGCCGGCCATTGAAGTAAGGACAACTATTATAATCTTAAAAGATCGAATTTTTTCAATATTCAATACCCTTAGCATTACCGTAAAAACTTCTGCATCAAAGAAATTCTCATTAGAATAAATATTCTAGAGAGAAATTTGAATTTATCCTAATAGAAGGTAATAAAATCATTAGAAACGATGTTTAATGAATGACCTATAAACATACTAATACTATATAAACATACTATCTTTGTATACACAGATCGGTTGTATATACAACATGAAGAAAACAACACAGTTCGACAACAACGCATTTATCGATTATATTCGCCAGCACGAGTTCGTTCGACAGAGCCAGGACGGATGTGAGAGGAGATACAGCAAGTAACGTTGTCGTAATGCAGTTTAGAATTTTTATTTATTTTGTACATGGTTACGTAGAGTATTTATTTTTCTTTTCTTTTATTTCATCAGAATATTTTTCATTTCTTATTTAGAATTACTTTTTGGTTTCGTATACGCCTCCTAGCAGCAACAACATAAATATGAGAACTCATTTTCAACATAATTTGCGAATACATAATACGTAAATTCCGTAATCGTTCTCTGTCCCAACGAAGTTATGCCTTCTGCCTCTGTTAACGCACTGAAGGCATACGCTGCTGGATGAGACGAGTATAACCGTAGTCGGGGGATGCTGGCGCTGAGTCACAATCGCCACGACGCACATACGTACATAGTATTCCACTGTTGCAATGTCTGTACATGGTAGTTGGTTTCATTATTATGGCCTACAAACATGTTTATAAAAGAGGAAATGGGTCTAGGGGCTCGGTGAATTTTACTTTCGTGTCTCCGATTATAATAGGGATGTTGGATTGCAGTGTTTGTGGAAGTAATATTTAGGAAACGCCGAAAGGAAAGTCTATAACTGTAGAAAAGCGATCGGCTAAGGAAAGATGAAAGGAAAGTTTGGGGTTGTTTTAGCCGTGCAGGCCAAAATTCCAACTTATTTCGCTTAAACTGCTTCAACGCCCAAAGCGCGGTTAGCTTTTTCATGCCGAAATCTTCAGTCTGAACATAAACCTACTAGATATTCAGAGCAGTACATGTCATAGATTTGATAGCATGATGATAGCATTTGATTCACACACTAGAATTGGAATAAATTCTCTCTCTCATCTAGATGTTATCATAATCAACACTGGTGTTACACGACGGGATGTAGTAGATCCGGGCTGTGTATCTGATCACTAAGGTTCGATAAACGAGTGCAACGTCAGAGGCGTATCGCGCAAAAGTGGGCACGTGAGATACAGTATTATTAAAAAATAATATATTGTTACCTTTTATTGACGTCCTGGTGTTCACTGCGACAAAATACTACTGCCCCGGTAAGCCCAGTTGTCGCAGTGGACATCAGGACGTCAATAAAAGGTAAGAAGATATTATTTTTTAATAATACTACCTACTTTTGCACAATACGCCTCTGGCGTTGCACTCGTTTGTCGAACCTTACTGATCATTTTCTAGTTTACTCTGATTGTGACGTTGATTTTCCAGCAATGCCGGCGCCTGTTTCATTATCTTACCATTATTGTTTATGTGTTTGTGTTTTAAACAAATTTGACAAACACTTACGACAATTTAAATGTTGGAAAATATTAAGCAGCAAATAGAAATTAATACTAAACTGCTTAATTCTACATCAAATCCTCTCTATTGAAGTAGACTATAAGCGTGTCTTCTATATTGAAACAGACTATACATCAGAAAGAAACCTATTTTTCGTCATAATTACGTACCTCCCTTTTTTCTAACTCCACAGCATCTGCTTTCTCTCTTTCGTTTTTATTCCAATCGTATTTCTTTTTATCACCAATCCTACTATGCGCTGTATTCTGCTTATCGCCAAAGATTTTCCTTTTTATCCCAGTTGCTTTGTGATGATCTTTCTTATTCTCGATAGAATTAAGCTTTGATTTCTTTTCATCTGTTCTAAAGTCAGTGTCTTCTTCGTTACTATCCGCTTGCCTTTTCCCTAGGCGTTCCAGTACCGATTTCTTCTTTGCCTTGTCGTTTAGGTCGAAAATAATTCGGGTGTGTTCCCTCGGTTTAGGACTTGGCGATTTCCCTTGTGGTTCCTCCGTGCTACTAACTGTCATCGAAGTGGTTGAATCTGCGTCTAATATACTTACTTTTCTTATCGAATCGGGCTTATTGTCACTTCGTTCTTTTTTCTGCAAGGATTGTTCGTTGGGGAATAATTCGTCTAAAAAAATATAATTAAAATAACCTACAAAATCGAAAGATATAAACTATTTAACCTGGTTCTGCTTTTATGTTTAAAAATTCGTCTTCGGAATCACTTTGAACGACCATCCCTAAACGACTCTTAACGTTCTTTAATTGCTTTTCGATTAACCTCAATTCCTTTTCGGACGATGAGTTCACTTCGGCTAACGATGGTATATCAAATCCTAAATCGTTTTGTGCACTATTAACGTTGGTATTATCTTGTACTAAAACAACTTTCCGTGGTTCGGCAAGCTTGCTTATATTTAAAGGCAAATTATCTGTTAACGATTTTATAGCTTCCGGAGATTGATCTTTCTTCTTAGGCTTTTTCATTTTCGAATCTTTCTTTTCCTTTTTAACAGTTTTTGCGTCAATTAATTCCTCACTTTTTCTCTTTGCCGTCTTTTTAAATACATCTACGATATAAATAACAACAAAATTATTGCTACCATATGTTTTACATCCATGTTTTACTGACTTGGATTAGTGACATGGACTTCCTTTAATTTTTTAAGAACTATATGCAACCAGTCAACGAACGTAGAAGTTTGCGATGCTAAAAATAATTGTAGATCTTCATTCATTTGAGATTTCGTACGTTTATTAGCCACCATAACCATGATATAATCAGGTAATTCATCATCTTTAAATGCGAGAACAATTAAATTAAATTGATGGGTGTTATTTTGCACGGATATCAACTTACCAACGTAACATTCCAGTTCCATAAGTTTTGCTTTTATAGCAGACTGAAATGATATAAATAAAGTGTAACATTTACTCTGATTATGTGTTTAATTATAATGAATATAAAGCATTTTATATTGTTTTGTAATATTTTTTTTATAAATAAATATCATAGTAAAGCAATACACATAACCTAACATTTTTGTGTACTTGAGATTAAAATTTTTCAAACACTATTATTTAACTTACACGCATTTTCTGTCCGACTTCTACTCCTATATCGGTCATTTTGTTTATATAATAATGCGATTATATTCTTTTAATCGGTGTAAATAAAACTAAAATTAACAAAATTAAAACATTTTGACGTTCCTTCTACTTATAACTTTGGGAGGGATTTTTGAAAATCGCCCAAAAATATTTTTATAATAATTTTTATTATTGAAAACATTTCGTATTGTTTTCTATTATCGTCTTCGCAAGATGATACTGCGTATTATAGAAGGTTGAACGGAATGAATAGATTGCATTAATTATCCTTTTTATCGATTTCTGGTAATAAGCTTATTATTTAATAATTTGCTTAAAAGGGATATATTTTGCATGCTTTTCAGTTTCATGTTATTATTGAGTATTTAATAATTTCATAAACACAATTTCTGTATTGATATGCAAAAAAATATATATTTATCAAAGAATTTTTTAGTATCTTTATTCAGAAAAAGATCTAATTTTAGATCAAAAGCTTTTAGCACTGTTTTTAAAAGTACTAATAATCAATTCTAATATCTATTAGAATTGTATAAAAATTATTGATTCTATATTGAAATATGTTAAGTATTTTATTACATTTGCTATAATCAATTGGCCTTGCATGGAACACGTAAAGCTTTGAAATGTATTATATTATTTAAAACATGCTTTTACTGAAAGAGTATTTGAACAAAGCTTTCATATTAGTACACAACTAGTTCACTTACGTGTATAACAAAATTGAAATCTTAAAAAAAACTGGGTTTTTATTTACATTTCCTGGACCTTTTCGGCTAACAAATTACAAATATCAGCGTCAGGTCAAATTTGTTTGTTTAAAAGAAAATTTAATAGAAAATAGTTTATCTTCACTGTTTATGCGTTTAACTATATGCCCTAACCAACGCTAAAGTCACACAGAGAAATATTTATACTTAAAACAGCGATATATATACCGGGTGTCCCAGATTCAATGTCACAAGTGATGTTTTCCTTATTTCTAGAGATAAAAGAACGAGCAAGGTGTTGTCGAAAATGGTTTGCAGAGTCCTAAAAGATATACTTTTAAAAACTACCCCTAGTAAACCACCTTCTAAAAAACCACCCCCGAAATAATTTTTTTTTAAATTGCACCCATGTTTTCGTCTTTATGAGTGAAATAGGAAGATTTTGTGATACAATGGCATAAACGAAAATTGCATTCAAGAAACATTTAATACAAATTAATAATAAATAACAAAAAAAAATAAACAGACATTAAATATATTAATAATTGATAAAATTACCAATTAATTCCCTGCAAGTTGTTTCTGTGATTATATTCATTGTAACGGATTACATGCACGCCGAAAAAGCTTCAAATGGTCTAAGGCGGAGTAGAATACACAATTTCTTTCAAATACTCCCACAAAAAGAAGTCCAGTGGGCTTAAGTCTGGCGAGCGAACTTGCCATTGAATTGGATCGTTAGTACCAATCCACCTAATGGGATACACGTCATTTAAATATTCTAACCAACCGCAAGTTATGAGACGGAGTGCCATCCTGTTGCCACCACAAATTAAGTACATAAAGTCATTATGTAAAAAATGTAAATAGGACCAATGATACGTTCATTAAATAATCTGCACCAAACGTTGACACCCCATATTACCTGAAAATGAGTCTTACGCAGCCAATAAGACCTTTCTAGAGCCCAGTAATGGCAGTTATGGCGATTCACCACCCCATTGTTATGAAATCGAGACTCATCAGTCCACAAGGAGGGCTAGTGTCGAGAGGGGTGGTCCGCGAAGAGTGGGGAAGGAAGCGTTTGACTCGAGGGAACCTAAAGTTAGTCAGTAGAGAAGAAGTCGTGGCCGGGTGAACAACGTGCGTTTATTATCGAAGCTTTTCTAACAAACGGGAATTCAGTGGTGAACGTGCAACGTGCATTTCGACTAATCTTTAATTTAGTCCCTCTGGCTCCCATTCTTTCAAGACCAACAATCTTGAAGTGGATTCGAAATTTTAGAGCCACAAGTTCCGCAACTCAAGAAAAATGTTTCGAGTGTAAGACGTATCCGATCTCCACGGACGTCAGCCCCCAAGCACGCTGAGGCGCTGGGCATGTCAAGTCGCTTAGTACGCCGTATTTTCGCACGAACAGCTTCATTTTCACCCATACAAGATGGTGATTGTGCAGGAACTGTTACCGAAGGACCTCGAAAACCGTGTAAACATTTGTCGGCAGCTTCTTAACGACATTCCACCTGCCGATATTGTCTTGTTCAGTGACGAAGTTTATTTCCACCTGCGGCATTGTAAATCGCCAAAACTTTCGGTATTGGAGTGACGTAAACCCAAGGTAGTTGCACGAAAGGCCACTACATAGTCCTAAGGTAACTACGTGGTGTGCCATAAACAGTCATGGAATCATTGGTCCCTATTTTTTTGAAGAGGGAGAAATGACGGTCACAGTCATATCTGGTTGGTACATTGACATGTTACAGAACTTTTTGGGACTAAACTTGAATAATCTTCACCTTGCCAATGTTTGGTTCCAACAAGACGAAGCGACAGCTCACACAGCCTGGCGATCGATGGAGGTTTTGAGGTAGATGTTTCCTGGGAAGCTCATTTTAATGACGGGTGACGTTCAATGGCCGACTCGATCACCTTGTGACTTTTTCCTTTGGGGGTTGTCTCAAGGCTGAAGTCTACAAACACAGACCCCGCACGTTGATGGCATTGAAGGCGGCCATTCGCCAAGAAATCCAGCTCATACAGATCGACGTCTTACAACGGATGACGGAAAACTACCGACTTATTTATCCGATGTTTTGTTCAAAACTTCTTAATATTAAACTATAAGGTTCATAGAATAAGTGCATATCAATAATTTTTTTATTTTATCTTACTTTCGTTCGTTTTGGCCTCTCTGAAACCATAACGGAAGTATTGCCCCATCCTGTATCTCTACAAATAGAGGAGATATCGCTTGTAACATTGAATCTGGGACACCCGCCAACACTTTATCTCAAATCTTACTATAATTTTTGTTAGATTAAATAAACGTATTTTAATTCTTAACATAAATTGTTCTTATTTTAAAAATACAGGGGTTAGTTGTCTCTGAATTTTTCTCTGTGCAATATATGCCTATTTTAACAATTTCTACTGATTTATTAATGAATCCAAGCATTGGTTTAGTAGCGCAGTCACTTCTGTTGATCTATTTTCCGCAGATATTTAAATCACATCATAAATAAGTTTATATATACCCTGTATTAGAATCCATAAAATGCGGACAGTAGCGATTGCTTTAGATCGGTTTGTCGCAATCTCATTAAATTCTTTACGCATTCGTCAAAGCTGCAGCCTTGTCTTGCACGAAATACGGGCGTCTGCTAGTGGAAATAGGAAAAAGGCATTTTTTTCATTCATTATTTACGATTAAACGCTAATTGTTACATAATATGGCAATAACAAAGCGTATGCACGAGATTACAAATTACACTCCTTCATATGGATTCCGATCATTTGCCCGCTATTTTATCACCTGGAACATTTTTTCTTTGGCGATTTTAGCTACGCTCGATACGTATAGTCCTTTAAAATCGAAGGTATGCCCATAAACAACGCCTGTTTCTCGATTGTAACAGCACAATCTGGGGCATTAGGTGCTCGATTTATGTCTTTCTAACGTCTGTGATTGTACGAGTACGACAACACGTCTTCTTAAGCAAGACCAAGCAGAAGGACATGGTGTATGTTTACTGCGTATTTTTGTGCTGAAGAAAAAACATTTGGAGCAATAATTGAATCTGTCTTTATCTGAGAAAAGAAGGAAAATTGTGTTGATCTCCTATAAAAGAGACCTTTTGCTTTGCTTCCATTCAGTTTGTGTTGGTCCTTTTGCTATAAGGAATTAACTGTTGTTACAGGAAAGATCATCTATAAAAGATGTGGAGGGTGGTACGTATTTTGCAGGATTTCTAGATATTAAACTTATTAAAACATCATAAAAATTTCTGGTAAAAAGAATATCAGGTGAGGTTTACACTTATTCTAACACTCCTTCAATAACGACATCTCTTTAAAACAAATTCCTTCGATTCCAAAATAATCGTTAATAAAAGGTTTCACGACACCAGCAAAAATAATTTCCGCCTTTGTAATTGTTTTTCTCAACTTGGGGATATAATTATACAGTGGATGTCTTTACTTCTAAAAACCAAATTTCTCGTTATCTTGTTGAACTGTTTGGGTCTTATGCACCCTACAAGCTTTTAAATAAAATTTTGAAGCCTTTTCGTTCGGTTGATACCTTTAAGATTTAATGCTTTATCCATCACAATCCCAGAAAAGCATTTCCAACAATTTTCCAGTTAAACATTTCGAGTATTTTAGTGGCGAAAATCCTTTATACACTAATTGCGTTGACCCTTGTGCCATTGGGGGATCCCAGTGATACAAATATCCATCGAAAATATTACGTAGTCTTCTTTTAATGCAAGTCTCTGCTCTGGTGTGAAGAGCCTGTGGTCCATTTCACTGACACTTTGTTCATCCCTTAATCTCATATAAAATTTTCAAGACCGTTGTCTCTGATATTTGAATCTTCCTTGCAATAGCCGACACTTTAATTCTTCATCTTCAATAGATTCCTGATCCTAACGGAATTGTTTCAATTAGAATTTTGCTTGATGATATGATGGAGTATTCTCACAATTTACAACAGCCATTCGTCTTGGGCCATTTCAGTGTTTAGTTAAAAATCTTGTAACGCTTGTGTGTTCAAGTTTTATGTTACTTTTCACTACTAAAATCGCTAGCAAAACCACAATTTTTTTAAATATTAACATCACCTGGTTTAGAGTACTTGGTATACATTACTTGATGCTCAAAAATTATTACCATTCGATACTGTTTTCATGGCTAACAATAAGAATTTTACATCAATATGGTTTTTTGCGCCATTTTAGTATCTTACGATTGGTATCAAACTTACCTATTCCTATTTAGATGTGAAGCTTTTACTAATGGTTGATGTTCTTGTAGTTTAAGTATATTTCAAAGGGCGAATTTCTATTTTGGTTTAAGTGAAAACTAAAACTATAATCTTAGAGATTTTATCAAATATAAAGCCTTATGAAGCTTTTTCTCTATTCCAGGCTTGTTTAGTTTTAGCAATAAACATCGTAAATGCTGAACCCGGAATATTCGATGCTCACAGTTTTGATGCTTCTCTCCTAGCTGCAGCTCACGCTCCAATCCTTCCAGCTCCTGTATTTCCGGCATTACCAGCACCAGCTGTTTTCAAAGCACCTGTTCTGGCCCCAGCACCCATAGTGGCAGCGCCCATAATCAAAACCATAGCTCCAGCTCCGATTATTAAAGCTGTAGCTCCTGCAACTAGTTATGCTACTGTGACTCAGTTCCATGTTACTCATCCAGTCGTTAAGGTATGATTTAGTATGGAAAATAAATCAATTTTTAGGGAAATATTCAAAAGTTTCGGCTAACTAAAGAGTAAGATTTATTCCGCTGTTACAATATATGGAGTTTAGATTTAATTAATAGGATAATTATGGACTATGGTTGGTATAAATTATAGCCTTAATCTGTGATTGATTTAAATAGTAAGAACCACAGTAATGTCACACAAAGTCCGTATCAAATAGGACATTTTTTTATTAATCAATATAGATCAATTTCGATTTCGTTAGTTGATGGTAAAGTTGAATTGGTTTGCACAAATAATGACTGAAGAACAAGAACGTATTGCTTAAAAGTGCGGTCAAAATTTATTTTCGTTAATATTTATTTATAATACCAATTCCGTACCTGATTATTTCATCAAAAATCTTATTAAAGCGGGTGTTGTAATTATTTATACAAACTGAATCAAGTTTGCATGCAGTTTCATTAAAGTGTTTCTCACTTACCTAAAAATATCAACATAAAAAAATATTTAGCAGAATTATATCTAAATGGTGACTTTTGTATAAAGAAATAATTTTATACAGGTTTGTTTTAATTGGAATAATTCAAAAATGAATTATAAAAAATGGAAAAAAAGTTAAAATTATACTGAAATTGTAAGAGATTAAAAAACAACCAACTTTTTCCTTTGACATTTCCCCATTTGAAAAATAATGGCATATTTTTTAATTTCTGAAAAAAAATGTAAAATTTGTGAGTTCAAAAGGTAACGTGATTGTTTGTGTGCATATCGTTTGATATATTTTTTTAAGCACGGACGTCAAAACTTATCTACGAGGGTAAGTCAAATATTATCTACACTTTCGCCATAACAAGCTTTGAAGGTTAGGATTTTCTTCTCGTTGACTTCTTTCTTTATTTCCTTGCTCCACCAGGCTGTTTGTTTCTTTTTATTGGTATTGATCCCACACGTTTCAGTCGCCGCTTCCGTAACTACAGTTTTAAAAGTTCCCCATAATTCGTCCAAATCCATTTTACTTATTTGGTCTTCCTTTTGTTTTATTTTCTCTTCTATTTTCCTCTGGTATTCTTCCTTCGCTTTTTGATACTTCAGTCTGTCCGCTCTTACATTTACGTATTCTATTATCTTTGCTCCTTTCCCTTGTTTTATTTTACCCGTTGGTTTTGTTTTAATAAATGTCATCACGAGGTAGTGGTCACTCTCAATTTCGCACCCTCTTCTTACTCTTATATCCCTTATTCTTTTCAAACTATTTTCTTCTATTAATACCAGATTTATTACTGACTTCTCGTTTCTACTTGTACTCTTGTATACTTGTGTATATCTTTATGTTGGAAAAATGTATTGCCCACTATCATAGTATTTAACATGCAGTACTCTGTTATCCTTTGTCCGTTATTATTTCTAATTTCTTCCCCGAATTTCCCTACTCTCCCCTCTGATTCCTTATGATTTTTTTCCAACTCTTCCGTTCCAGTCTCCTACCATCATTAAAAAACCCTTATAGTCTTTGGTTTCTTCTTGTACTTTATTCCAAAATTCGTCTACCTCTTTCTTTGTCTCTCCTTCATTTGGCCCATAGACTGTTATTATTGTACATACATATTTCATTCTCTATCTCTATTTCCAATCTTATAATTCGATCATTTATACTTCTCCAGTCTTTTATTCCACTTATTAATCTGTTGTTAATTATACAGCCTACTCCTGATTGTGCCCTCTTTGTTTTTTCCACTCCACTGTATATCATCATGTGACCTTCACTTATCTTTATGCATTCTTGGCCTTTCTTTTTCGTTTCTGTTATTGATAGTATATCCGTCCCTGTTTCTTCCATTAAATTGATCAGTTCTACTTCCTTCCCACTTAACCCTCGAAAATTCCATGTTGCTAGCTTCCATGTTTTTGTTTTTCCTTTTTTCTTAATCTCTGTGTTTGTTGTTCCGCTTTCCTTTATTTTTTCCGGTTTACCGCTTATTTCATCTTTATCCTTATTTCATCCCCTGTCCGTCATCATGATTTTCCATCCTTGTTTCTGTGTTGTTTAGTTTTTTGGACTGTGTTCGCTGTTCTTTTTTGCTTTGACCAGCTCTTTCTTGTCTTCGTTCCATTCCTATTTCTCTTCATTTATTATTAATTTCTTATACCCCATTTTGGTTTGGTTTCCTTTGATTTTTTCTTTCTTTTCTCGTTCTCTTATATATTTTTGAATCTCTGTTTCTTTGTCTCTGAGGTCATTATTTATGTAGATTCTCGCTTCAGTTACATGTCTTAAGCTGCTCTTTACCTTTAGTATTTTGGTCTTTTCTTCCTAATTTTCCATTTCAATCTAGTTTCTTGACGCAAGAAACAATTTCTCTGTGTGTAGTACAAAATTTACATGCACAATAGATTTTATGTCATCTATCTTGACGTTGCTTTCAGCTAGACTTTTAGAAGATAACGTAATTATAATAAAATTTATCAAAATCACTTTTACTATCTTTTTCTGTTATTAATTTTAGTAGTATTACTGATTATTTTTTTTGTTTTCTAGACGGTTCTTGCTCCTCAACCGATACTAAAAACATTAGCGATACCAGCACCCATTCCTTTCGCTCATGGCTTCCACGGATTCCGTTAGTCAATTTGTTGTTATTTTTACTTTTAACATATGTTTTGTACTAAAATTCTGTACATCTTGCGTTGTAATGTATTAGTTATTAATAAACCTGCAATCAGTATTGTTCTTCTTTCTTTTCCAGTTTCTGAATAAATAGTGACTTATTGACTTATTTGCAATTCCAGACTAACACTTTCAATTTTTGTTAGCTTTTTAAATAAAATGTTCTTGGTATTGAAGTACATTTTGTTTTCCTTTATCCCACATTTAATAAACCAGTGAATGAAACATTTATGCCTCTTTATCATATATTCATGTGCTAAATGGGGGATATAATTAAATTTACAAATTAGGTACCACATGTTGGCGATTCACTTAGCATCTATGTAATTATAATTATGAATATTATTACTCATTTGAAATTTAACGAAAAACTTGATTGAATGACGGAGGATTCATCTCAAATGCGAGCCAACTCTAATTCAATTAATAACAACTAAATTTTTTTAACTTTTTTTGGAATAGCAATTTGATAAGAAAGAGGAAACGAGACAGTTATATTAAAAGAAAATTAAGTTTTAACATTTTTTCAATTTGAAAGTTTATCGTAATTGTCGGGCATTCTCTATAACGTTTTCGAAAAAATTAATTCGGCTTCTAATGCTACCCTATATGGCTAACAATTCCGTAAAATTTCAATTTTCCAAGTTAGGCACTTTCACATTTATAAAAGTTCAAATGCACCCGCCCATCTGTCAAAAATTTTCAAAAAAAGCAAATATTTCACATATGGTTAGAAGTAGCAACATAGTTGTCTTATCAAACGAACCTTAAAATTGAATTAGGAATTCAAAAATGTAATAATATATAGGGCGTACCATTTAAAATAACAAAGTTGACAGCAACTTCCGGTATAACCGGAAGTGTTAAATTATTAAAAATATGTTAGTTCTCTAGTACATGTAGATTTTAGTATATTGCCAAGTTTTCAGAATTTTCCAATGAATACTTTCATATATCGATCGATGCTAGACATCTTGCATATATACAGGCTGGAAATAAAAATTGGAAATACCGTTGTTCTCCGAAATTATTATAAATACAAAAAAAATGTTCGGATAAAATTTTTAATACTTCTAATAAGCTATCTAAATCTGTATAAATCTGATGAAAAGGAATTAAATTTTCGTAGATATTGCTGATTTTATACTTTTTTTAAACAATACACCCTGTATATTTTTACATCAGTTAATAGAAAATATTTGTTGCTTTAGAAAAGTATCGAAGTTTTTTCTTATAAACTTAATAGTTTTTGAGATATTTCTCAAAATAAAGTGCGCCTTGAGAATAAAATTTGACAGTTTTATGTTGCTTTGTATATGTTTTTGCGATACAATGAAGTTTGTGTGGCCTAAATGCATTATTAATTTGTGTCAATAGTGGCAGATTATTATGATTTTGAAAAAATACACCAACGGAGCGTATGAGCCTATAAAATACTCAAAATTCATAATATTCATCCTGGCGATGTTATGGGATGATTACAATTTTGGAATTATTTAATACTGCTAAATATTGCAAATCCAAATTTTTGGAATGATATTTTATGGTCAGATCAATCCAATTTTTGTAATAATGGTATATTAAATAGATATCTACGAAAATTTAATTCTTTTTTATTAGATTTGTACAGATTTAGATAGCTTATTAGAAGTACTAAAAATTCTATCTGAGCAATTTTTTTGTATCTACAATAACTCCGGAGAAACACGGTGTTTCCAATGTTTATTTCCACCCTATATATTATAACTCTACAGGCCTTCTAAGCCCATGGCTTTGATTTTCTTGTTGACGTCAATTAATTTTCTTCGAATCTTTACTGCTTCCACCATAAACCTTATTTTTCTTTCTTCTACGTCTTTTTCCCCCTCCTGCAACCATTTCTTCCTTGTATGTCCTCTTCTTCTTTTACCTCCTTCCTTTCCAAAGGAAGCTTTGATGGGTGTCCCAACCATCTGGCTTTGGGTGCTTTAATCTTTTGCGTTATTTTGATTTTTCCATAAAATTCCGTCACCTCTCTACTTGAACGTTGTCGTCAAGTATTGTCTGCTGCTTTGACCTCTCCAACAGTAGTGTATACAGTGCGTTAATAATTTTAAGTTTAAGTGTGTGTTCAAACTCTGCGGCACTGGTATTTTAAACGACTTTGCTGTTACTCTTACCATAACTTCATAGCATTAAATTGGTTTAGTGTTACTATTGAATATGATACTTTAGCTCGAAATGAGGATCCCGTACAAGGGATATGCAATAATTGAGTGTAAGCTTTCACGGCCGTTCTTTGCTGTAGGTAAATCTTTCGGGCGTTGCCGTGCAGTTGAGTTTATTCTTAACGTTTCGCTGATCATATTGTTGGTTTCTTTGGAGGATTACGAAAGATTGTCTAAAGAGGTTTTTACAAATCACACAAATGAAGTGTTTTGATGAATGTAATAGCGAAGTAGTTCAATAATTAATAGTACTAACACATTTATCACAAATAGTAGGAAAATATCCGAAAACTGCTCAGGTTCAATGCATCGTCTAGTACGTTTGCATGCTATTTTGGTCGCATTTGTAAAGTTTGTTTCGAGAATATTCTTTTTACATCAATTGAATAGGTGTGTTTTTCTCCGAACATGGAATTTGAAACCGTTTCTTTTTTGAAAATACTGGAATTCGCAAATCCCAAAAGCCAGTAGTAAATAAAAGTATTTCATTAAGGTAAAATGAAATTTTATTTGAAATATAGGGGACTGTGATCGATAGAAACGTCTCATTGAAAGTAAAAACAATTATAATTTCCTTAGGAATATTTTTACAGCGTATAAATAAATCGATATTCATGTAGCGTCGTTATGTTGGAACGTATGGTTGTTGTACACTGTCGAAATAAAGTTTCCGAAGAACTTACAATTGGTCAGACATAGAGCTCTATTTGATTCCTTATGTTTTGATCAGACATGAATTTTGGATCTTTAAATCTGAAACAAAATGTTTGAAAAACATTAATTTTTGCTTCCTTTAAGATTTGTTCCTGACATCCCGATTGCATTGTCAGGAAATGCTGGATCTATTATCCTTCTATACTTTAAGTTATTTGCCAAAAAGAATCGCACCATCTAGACAGAATTGAGCTATGGAGATGAGGTTATGGGTAAATGTTTCATTAACACCAATCAATGATCAAAAATCAAATTATTTTTTTGCAATGTTGATGAAAATACGAGGAAGACAACAATTTTCACAAATATTATAATTTGAGAAGGTTGTGCAATGGTTTTACCAACATAATTTACTTTGGAAGCAACAGTAAATAATCCACGATTTGAAAAATTTTCTAAAGATATTAAGATTATTAAAAATTTAAAGATCTAAAGATATTTGTGTACACCTGGATATATTTAATTTTCAGAGTAGGAAATGATAGGTGGCACATAAGTAATTCTAATATAATTTCCTCATGAAACCAGCCACATAACACGATTGTGTTTATAATATATTCGACGGATGTGTAAGATTCAGACATTTATTTACAGAATATCCATACGTTTGCATGATTATATCCGCAGGGCATCAAATGGTCATCCACAAAATGTTCGTTTTTCAAAAAGGTGGATGTTTGTATGATATCCTTCCGAAAGGATGTCCAAATGACATCCTTTACATGTTCTAAGAACGTAATATGGTTATTTAAAAAAGCAGAATATTCAAACTAAATACACAATATATTGCAATATCTACCTACACAATATTATCTCGATATTTTTCTCTGATGCGTGGCGTTCCCCAGGCCTCAGTATTAGGTCCTCTGCTCTTCATTATCTATACCATTCTTTTGTCAACGTGAGTAAAAACTTGTAAGGTTTCCATGTATGCTGATGATATTCAACTCTACCATACATTTAACCTTTCTAATAAAGAACAGGCATTACTTGATATTTCGTCTGATTTGAATAAAATTTTTGAACTGGTTCAACGACATTCATTGATCTTGAATCCTTCAAAATTTACCCTTAAGATTTTCTCTGACAGAAGTAGTTATCCCTTCTTCATACTATTAAGTTTTTCATTAACGGTAACCCTTACCGATGGTTAACGAGGTTAAGAATCTGGGTCATTGATCGTAACTTTTGATTTAATACTCAAATATTAAAATATATTAAAAATGCTTAATATTCTTTAAAATTATTTCCAGTTTTGGCCCATGTTTAATTTAGGATAGCCTATGGCGCGCTGGCATGGTCAACGGTGGCTGTTAGCTACTGGAAGAAATTGGTGCCCCATGGTTTGGCCGGAATCAACAGTTGCTAAACCATCTGAGGATACCGAACCTATCGGAACACCTGCGAGATATGTCTGAGAAAACATGGCGACATGCCAGTCTATCTGATAACCCGTTGTTGGCTAGAGTCGTCGAAATCCCTCAAAACCGTCCACCATCTCACAAAGACCTTATTGGGGATAACATCCAGTAAATGGAATACCGTTGATCTTAAGGAAGCCATGGATACCATTCGGGAGGAACACCTAATTCGATGGAAGAGGAGGAATGCTGCGTACTAGAGATAAAGTTGCTTAAAGGCTAACAGCCTAGTCCCAGCAAATTTTGTTAAAGACTGCATGAAGATTTTTGTCCAGTTTGACTATGTTTTGATTTTCTTTGCAAATTATACTTGGAGCATTAGTTGCTATCAATATTTATTGTAATTTCTATTGCAGAAGAAGCTCGAGAAATATTTACTTGATTCTACACATTTGCCTATCACTATATAAGGTTCGATTTCCCTCTAATTTATCGATTTTCGTTGATGAACTTTATTTTAGTACTGTACCAGTCTGCTAGGATGAGTCAGTATTACATTTTACATGGAAGTACAAGCGTATATGTAAACAGAATCGCTTTATAGGTGTGTGCATATATTAAATAGGCTGCTATTTGGCTGCTATATGGAAGAATCTATATAACATTATACCATATACTAACACTATTATAATAAAACATTGAACATATGCATGCTAAATAGACTTCATTTGTTGGTGTAACCATTCAGAATTATTTGTAGAACGTTTGTTGATCGTTGTCACGCAACCCAATTGGTGACATAACAAATGGTACCTTTGAACGCGCATCTTTATCGGAAACAGAGTCCAGAGTCAGACGAAGTCATTCCCCCACCGTTTTTCCTGAAAACGGCGTCGTGCTGATCGCGTCGGTGTCCCAAAACAAAGTGCAGCGCGGAGTGGACTTTCCCCCACTGGTAAAAAAAAACGACGCATCCAAGCATTAATAAAAAGACCAATATCAGCGTCGTTTTTCATCTATCACGTTCGTGACTGACATGGGAGATAACGTGGATCTTACCCCGAGCCCAGAACGCGGTGCGGCCAATGGGAGAGTGTTCGCTATATCCAGTAAGTTCTGTGTTGGCGGTCAAAATGTGACCAAAACATTTTTTTTTTACTTTCTCTCTTTTGCTGTTTTGGAAAGAGGAGAAATCATCACTCAATTAGAAAAATTGGTTTGGGGTGTTTTCAGGAAACTACGGAGCTGACCAGAATGGTGTTTCGGAAAGTAAGCAAAATCTCGTGGAAGTTAATACTAAGGCAACTATGTAAGTTTCAAGCTTCATTTATTTATTTATTTATTATCTCATAGAATTTTTTGAGTTTATAGCTTGAACCTTTAAACTTGAAATTTGTAAAGAAAGCATTAACAAGAGATTAATTAAATTTGGTAAATTTGTGGATTCCATAAGCCACTTTTTATTTTGGTTAGAAATATTTCCCCTAATTACCATTTTCATTTATTTGAAACCCGTCATATAAAGTGTCTCCAGATGGGGTATTTTTGTTTCTTTTTTATCATTCTCGATTAATAGTTTTACTTATTTTGAGATGTTGAATACAGCGCTCGAACTTGCGATAATACATACGGGGCGTTATAAAAATCAGAAAATGTGAAATTCTGAAGCCCAATGCTAATCTGTTGAAAAGCTTAAATATTGAGCTGGAAAAGAAACTAAAGAAAATATTAATAAAAATAAGTTCAGTTTAATACCGAGGGAATTTTAAAAAATATTGTAATATTTTATTCACAAACGAAACATGTTTTGCGAAAGATGGAGTGATATCTACAATTGTAAGTATTGGACTCAAGAAAATCGACATTATCGAGTTATAACAGTCAACATCAGAAAAATAAATAAATAATTATTATATATTTTCTGGTAGAAAACCCTTATCAACATTTTTATCTGGAAATTTTAAATAATTTCCTATTGGATGAACTTGAGAAGGAAAATTCTTCACTTGGGAATTAGTTAATCTAATGTTAACTGTAGATAGTGGATTGGCCGATATCTATGGACCAAAAGCTTGGCCTGGGCAATCACCCGATCTAACCCCTTTAGATCTTTTCTATTGTGGTTATAAATAACCACAGAGGAAAAAGATTACTCAAAGGAGTTAAACGACGATCTTGATTGATTGAAAGGGAAAATTGTTGCCTTAATAAATGAAGAGATAGTATCTTCTGCGAATGAAGAATTCAGAATGAAAAAAGATTGATAAAATGTATACAAGTTGGAAATTTGTCATATTGAATAGTTTTGTTAGTCAAATATTTAATTTTTTTTAAATTAAATCCTGTAGATTCTGACAATTTCTTCAATTTTAAAATGAAAATCATATTAAATTACATTTATATGTAACATTTTCGACAAAAAATGAAATTAATGATGAGTTAATCTCATATACACCCTGTATGTTTTTTTCGCAACTTTGACCACTGTAATTAACATTCTAAAATAAGCAAAATAATTGATTAAGAACGACTTTTTCAAAAAATAAAAAATAAAAGAATTTGCAAGTGTGGAGTATGTAGTCCAGAGGCACATTATAATTTACAATTTTTCAGACTTGGAATGTCTGGTTTGTTTTGTGAATTAAACTAAATACCTATTAACAAACATTTTTATTTTCTTGGAAATTGTGAGATTAAGTAAGATTCTTTCACGCCGATTACATATCAATATTGCAAAGAAAGTATTAAATAAATAAGACATTGCAAGTTATAATTTTGCAAATATTGAATTGTTTACCACAATCGCCTTATGAAATCTTTAATCTATCACGAGAGATAGCTAGAGCAATGTACCCTTGAATTACTTAATCCATGATTGAGGTTCCATTTGAGAGCTTGCGTATGTTCTAAAAGTAAAATTATCCAAAATTAATAAAAGAAACAAAGAAGGAAAAAAAATCCATTCAATCAAAATAAAAATGACAAGATTATAGATTAGATTAATATTGTAAGTATAAAACCCTGTCTGTGCAAAAATTTTCACTAATAACAAAACGTTGTAAAACGGAACCCAATATTTACAGAAGAGCTTATCGCGAAATAAAAGCTTTGTGGAAAAAAGCTGCGAATTACAATAATAATTGTGTACATGGAGGTATTATAACAGTATTATTTTTTTCGTAATTTAGATAATGACTTTCCAACATAATTACGTGTATTTATAGTGTTTGTCAGCTCTAAAAATAACTATATATGAATTTTCGCATTAAAATTTATAGCTAAAATGCAGTGCATTTACATCAATAGTTCACTAACCTAAAAACAAGTTAATAATTACCAGGAAAATGCTTTAAAGTTTAGATTTTAGATAGAATGTTATTACTATAAGTATGGCGCTATGTATGCCGCATTTTAACGTTAACGTTTATAAGTATATTCGTGACAAAGAAGCGACTTTAACGAAGTTAATCCATAAATCCATATTATACCTTTGAGATCGTGCATATTTTTAAATAGTAAATAATAATTTAGTTGGATGAAGGAAGGTTGTTTTTTTTGTTGATCAAAAGAAGGAAGTATGTGACACGCAATGAAAAAATGGTATCTATCTATAATTATATCGCGTTACCAACATTATTATAAGTACTTATTATTAGAGTTGCCCACTAGCGCCAACGGGCAGTGCCGGAGGTTCGATACAATCCTCAGTATAACTGCGAGTCTCGACCAGATCTGTTGTGTATACATGTACGCTGCCGTAAATACTATTTCGTAGTTCTACGTTTGTTTTAAAAATGTTGCCTACGTCGCGAAAACAACCAATGTTGGACAAAGTTACAGAATTTATAGCAGAAATGCCTGACCTAAATTATGATGACGTTAAAATTCAACGTGTAGTTTGTAATATCCCTTTAATGTGTTGGTCCAAAAGGGATTGTCTACGTCATCTAAATAGTAAACAGCATTCTTCAAAAAAAAATTGTACACGACACTATGACAAATTTAAATTTAATTTATGTGTTACCTTTATTGCGTGTAATCTACCGTTTAATTTACTAGACAAGGAAGCATATGTCTTTTTTTGGAATAAATATTCGGACAGCAAATTACCAAGTCGGGCATCGTCACAAAGAATTGTGCCATCTGCTCGTGAACATGTTGAAAAAATAATTAAATCGGAGTTGAAAGATAAAAAACTGTGGTTATGTGTGGACGAAACAACACATCGTAAAAAACATTCTGTGGTTAATATAATGGCACGTACAATGGAACCACATCAATCGTCATCTTCAATTCTATTAGCTTCCTGACGAGTACAACAATGTACTGCCGAAGTCATTTCAAAGTTAGTGTTAAATACATTGGAAAAGTTTGAACTTTCAACAAACCAACTGTTGATGTTTATGAGTGGTGGTGCCGCAAACATGCTTTCTGTAGGCCGGTCTCTTAAAAAACATTGTGCTAACTTGTTACATATTATGTGTAAAATTCATGCTTTCAGTCATGCGGCAGATAGTATTAGAAAATGTTATCCTGAGGTAGACGCTTTAATAAGGCATACAAAAGCAGTGTTTGTCAAATCCCCAAAACGTATTCGCAAATTTTACAGACTGTGTCTCCGTATGCCTGAGCCACCAGAACCTATTCTTACACGTTGGGGAACATGGTTACAGGCCGCGTCTTATTATCATAAATATTTTGAGAATATTAAGAACGTGGTTTTACAATTCGATCCAAAGGAAGCTGGGGCTATCAAGGAAAGTCAGTCGAAATTTCAAGATAGTCAGGTTAAAACGGATTTAAAAACTATTCAGAACAATTACTTCGCACTAGTGGAGGCAATAGAAAAATTACAAAATCCTTCGGTGTCGTTAGTGGAATCTTCGCTTACCTAATTCTATTTTTCAAATCTTCTAGATCTTATGGTCTATCAACATTTTTGATTTTAAGTACCTCCATAAGAAAAAATTAAGGGATGTAAGATGCACTCTATTGATCCTTGCCTACCGATCCACTCCCCCGGAAAGCAGTTTCATTTGGAACAATTTCCGCAAAAATCCAGATATCGCTGCCCCGTGATAGTTTCGTCACAGAATAAATGACCAATGATTCAGTTGTCAATTATCCCTGCCCAGACATTAATTTTACAGGGGTGTTGAGTATGTGCTTCAGTAATCCAGTGAGGATTTTCACTACTCCAGTACGTGCAATTTTGTCGATTTGCTGTTACATTTAGGTACTTATCCTTGTAAGTCTGACTCTCGTGTTTGATCAAATACCCACATTCAACTAAATTTTTTGCATTTGTAGATTTATTCCTGGATTAATAGGTTTAGCTTACGAAGCATTTGCAGTGTGTATACTGTACAAGATACCAAGAATGACAAATTTGTAAGACCTATACATATAACTTCCATTTGCAATGTGGCAGGTTTTGCAAGCATTTCTCTAAAATTATTGTTTTTGAAAGTGCTACACTCTGGTCTAAAGAAAACATACACTCTATTGGTTGCCACCTGTATACATATTCGCGTTAGAAGAAAGGAAAGAGTTTTCGAAGTATCGCTCCTTCAAGCTAATGGATGTTTATTCTTCCTGTGAAGCAAATACCCACTTGTGTTAAATCAAAATTAAAGGGTTGGTTAATTGGCGTGTGCTGCTTCATTCTGGAGAAATTCTTGTACTAATTCTTTATGTATTTGTTGTTTGTTTCATACTTTTTTATTCTTTCTGCTATACTAATAATATCTATACCTCTTTGAGGTCTTTCGATAATAAAATGAACTGATCTGGACATTACCTTCATACATACAAGCACAATGTTTTAATTAAAGAATTTTGAGGACTGTTTCCTATAAACGCGTTCCAATTTTAATATACAAATGCCTTGTAAGGCCATCTTTTAATCATTTCTTCTTTATCTGACATCGACAACAACTATAATTTCTTTATGCTTCCTATAACTTAACCGATCACACCATTCTTTTAAATTCGCATAAAACCAACTGCAAATGCTAATAATCGTTAAACTATGAAGGTTTTCTGATTATTTTTCAGCTACCTCCTATACTGTATGCATAATTCAAAAACTAACCCACACCACACCATGTCAGATATCTTTGTTTACCAAGAGGAAGCATACCTAACAGTTTTCTGAAATAATAATATCGATATTAACGTCGCTTGCATATTTAACACAGTTCCAATGAAAGGCATGGTATTTTTGAATGAGTTTCACGTATTACGAAACCTAGAAATACTTATAATGACGACCTTGACCAATTAATAACGGCCTAGCTTTAAGGAATAATTGCCGATCGCAATGAATAATAAACAGAGGGTAATGATAGGTATGGTCAAGATCGGATTTCAAGGATTTATTGGTAAATTAGAATAATATTCTATTTTTGATGTTGAAGATTTTAAATGTAAAAATTCAAGGAAAATTTAAAGGAATTGGTGGAAGCAGTTCGATATGATTTGTAAGGCAACTTTCCAATGCATTTTACTATGGTTGCTCTTGTAAATATCTCGTTAGATAGGAAAATAGAGAAATTATTGATATTAGCTGTTAAAGTTGTCTTTGAATATCATAAATCAAAACAAGGTATCAGCAGTTTGAAGATTGGGTCTCAATCTGAAGCTGATTTACTACTAAAAGTCAATATCTCAAAAACATTAGAGACCTCTCCAATTCCAGAGAACCTAGAACCTCGATCAAATGTTTTGATAAAAATACATAATAATATGTTGATTGGTCGAGTATAAATATCCGTCTTAGCATCACATCTTGGTATCAAAGTGTTAGTTTAGAACATACGATTACTAAAACGCATCCCAAATCTAGGAATTACAAAGTCGACTTGCGATAAGCAAGTAAGAGAATTTACTTTGTAATTTATTAGTTTTATAAGAAAATTTGCATTAGTCTGTTCTCTAAGAGAGATCAGCACAAAGTGGAAGTGAAGAGACGAAGCATATAAGAACTCTACCAAGGGCAATCGCACAAGTTGGAATTTATTTTCTCTTCAAATATCACCTGTTCAACTCAAGCTTACCCTATTTATCGAAAAGCTATTTCTAGCGTTGCGGTAAGGCTTCCCACCTTCAATAAACATCTACATATAATGTTTTGTTTAAACAGCTGGGTGTGTCTGCAGAGTTCTGTATCCCAGCTACACTTGTTAGCGAACATTTTGCGCAAAATAAATCGATATTTTTCCGCAATTTCATTACTATCATGGTATATTTATAGCTTAAGAAGAAGGTATTAATGTATGAGAGGGTGTTTTCCCTTATTAGTTGATTGAATTTAGCAAGAATTCGGTTTTGATGGGTTATTTCTTAAATATAATGGAAATTAAATGTTATTCTTGGTACACGCAGAGAAACCTTTACTTGTATCAAAGTTGACCGCCTTAATTCAAGACAATTGTTTCAATTATTCGCAATACAATAACTGTTTTAAATCAAAAGAAATATTTTCTTAGTGTTTCTTTCTCCGCTTAAGAGAAGTATATACTTGTAATGAAATAATTGTATTTCTTTGTTTAAGACATTTGTTAACTTGCCGAAAATTTGAAGAAAGCGATTCTTAATACACGTAAATGGCTAAGGATAGTAAGTAGTTTTCTTAATCTAGAAAGCGTTTAGGTTTTGTGCATAAATCAATAGTTTAATTTTCTTTAAATAAAACTTTACTTAAAGCAGTGATCGCCAACCCATCGATCGCGAGCTAGCGGTAGCTCGCGAAGGCAATTCTAGTAGCTCACAACATATTTTAAAAGTACAAAGGTGTAAAAATCATAGAAGCTTCCGTAAATTTCGCAAATTCTCATAATAAACACAAGCCGCGGCAACACTGCGGTGAACGATCTGCCGCCGACGGCACTACGCCAGAATCGTCTAGAACCGATCAGCGTGTTCGAGAACGATCTGGGTTGTTTTGAAGCGATATATACGCAACGCGCAGCGACATTGCGCTCAGTTGAAAATTGAACGGCATAATCAACGTTGGCCTGCAATTAAAAATATTATGGCAAGCAGTAGTAAGAAGGTAAAGACATACCATTTCCATTCGAAATGGGAAGAACAATACTTCTTTACAGAAGTTAAAGGTAAAAATGTATGTTTGTTATGCAATACTTCTGTGTCCGTTGCTAAAAAAGATAATATTGAGAGGCATCATAAAACTGTACATTCGAATTTTGAAAAATCATTCCCATTACATTCTGCCACCAGAAAGGAAAAACTGAAACAATTAAAAAACCAGTTAATTGGACAACACTCATTATTTTTAAAAACAGTCGACAAAAATAAGGCTGCAACTGAAGCATCATACCGTGTGTCCCAAATAATTGCACAAAAGAAGAAACCTTATGAAGACGGGGAAATGATAAAACGGGCGTTTTTAGAAGCTGCATATTCGTTATTTGCCAACTTTAGAAATAAAGACGAGATAGTGGCTGCTATAAAATCTACGCAATTTTCTGCTAATACGATTAAAGAAGATCTTTTGAAGTTCATTTCACTGAAAATTTTCCGCAATTTCTCTGTTACCACTGCATTATCCATCAGCAAGCATTATGTGGAAATTTTCTAAAATTGTGAACAAAATTAGAGCTCCAGCATTGTCCGATGAAATTGACTGTCAATACGGGGAGCTACTTCTTCACTCTGAAGTCCGATGGTTAGGTAGGGAACGAGTGCTGAAACGTTTTAATGATAGCCGTACATAAAATAGTAAATTATTCACATTGCTTGTGATTTTAAAAAGGTTAATGTAGAGGTTATAATGCTAATAAATAACTCATGATATTGATGGAATCACTAACGGCAAAAACAATATGAGAAGAGAAAAGTATTAAAGCTTCTTGTTGCTGACCACATTGCTCTTACATACTTATGTTTTAGGAATTTAATGATTGTGCTTCACTATAATCTTCTCCAAAACCTTAGGAAGGTTAATCCTTTAGATAGCCTTCGCTATTTTGAAAAATATTGACCAATTGTAGATATTTGTGATGTATATTGTTGACTCACCATTATTTACAGTGTTTTTGATTTATTACTACTTACTGCTAGTCTGGAAATTACGTTAATAATACCTAGTCGTTTAGTATACTTTCCTATTTTAATAATGTTTTTTTTTCCATAATTTGTAGATTCAAGAAGAAACGCTTCTACCAGGTCGTGGCGGTAACACTAGTTATAATAATAATCATCTTAATTATAGGATTGATAATAGTTTCATGTCGTTGTAAGTCAATAATTTAAAACCTATTAAAGAGCGAAATTCAAATAACTTTTTTATATGACGCAGATTCGAACGTAAAGAAACTAGATAATCCCCTTCAAAAGAAAGACATCGAATTGATTTGCACTTCAGAAGAATGTCTGAGATCGGCTGCAAACTTAAAACTTTCTATGGATTTCGACGCTAATCCTTGTGATGACTTCTACCGCTTTGTTTGTGGTAAATGGAAGCAAGAACACATAAATCATGGCTGGTACTCGAGATTTTCGAGTTTCGAGACTATAAACGAGAGGATTACCGTTGCTACCATCGATTTTTTGAAATCGAATGCTTCTAAAAACGAGCCATTACCCGTAACTCAAAGTAGGGATATGTATAAGTCTTGCATGGATACAGGTTGGTTCGTTTTAAAGATCTCTCTTGCATATGAAATATTTCTCATTTTAATTTTAGACTCCATAAACAAACTAGGTTACAGCGTCATTTTGAAATATTTACAACAAGTCGATTTACCTCTAGTGCCAAGATATTTTACTCTCAATCAACAAGACCAGGAAAAATTTGAATTTGATTGGATCAAGGCTGACGTCAATGTAAAGAAAGTCTTCGCCAAAGATCTCTTCTTAGAATTCACTGTTGATTCTGATGTTTTCGATCGAAGTATTAATGTGATGTATTTAGGAAGATCCAGGAATCTATCTCCATTGCCAAGGTAAATGCTTTTTCCACTGAGGATATTTTCCGATTAATTTTTTCTTCCTTTGCAAGTCCTTTCACGATTAAGAAGTATAGAAGTGAGAAAGGGACCAAGAGAAAATCTGCTAAGGTTGAATCTGATGAAGAAGAACTATTTGAAGCTGCCTACAAAAGAGTTACAATAGCTGTAATGAAAGCAGTTATATCTAACGTGACCCAAACACCTTCCGATAAAGCCTTGGCAGAGGCTGCTAATATTATATGGAATATAACAGATGAAATAGCTGAGGTAAAATCTATTGTCTTCAACATTTTTATTGCTGATGTTCTCAAAATGGATTTTTTCCATTTTAAATGCAATACAGTACTTTTAAGATGGCAGGGGACAATGACGATGAATACGATGAAGACCTCGATGATCTCGATATTCGAACAATCAAAGCAAGCGAGCTCCAAAATGAAACCGACTTTATAATGAAGGAAAACGGTTTCATTCCCAAAGAAGTGTGGAAATCTTATTTCACCATGATATTCAAAGATGTCGAAAATGTTACTTTGGACTTGGATACCAAAGATCTAATACGTTACCTTCCAAACGACTTGGAATATGTCAAAAACATTGTAGTGTACCTCTCCCAATCCAAAGGCGTTGAAATAGAGCTCTATGCATGGTATCAAACGGTTTACTCGATGATAATCAGCACCACGACCGAGATAACAGAATATATCTTCAAGGAATCAGCTCCTTTCAAGAAGTATTCAACGTTGAGATCAAGGTGCGGATTTTCTTGAGGTAATCTTGGGAAAATGGTTAATTTTTAGTCTTTTGAATGTGATTTAGGTCGATGAATTGTGCGGAATTGGTTGTGGAATTCATGGGAATCGCAGTGAGTTATGGTATCGCCGATAAGTCCTTTTTGAAAGCGACCAAACCCAAGGTAATACAGTACTTCAATAATAAGCGTGATACTAAAGCTTTCTCATGGTATTTCGTTATAGGTGGATGAGATGTTGATCAACATAAAAGACGCTTTCGTTGAACGCGTAAAAAGACTACAGTGGATGGATGGAAAGACCAAGAATGCTACACTTGAGAAAAGTGAAGAGATGGTCAGTTTTATAGGTTTTCCTGAATGGTTATTGAATAAAAGCGCTATAGAATATTACTATTCAGGTGTAAGCAATTTAATTACTGGAAAAAAATTAAGTTTCCTAAAAGTATTCCAAATTTTCCAGATTGTGATTAAAAACAACACTTTTCTAGAAAACATGCTGTCTATAATCCAGCAATACATGCCGTACAGACTTGCCAACTTAAGAGAAGTTAATCCAAGGACATGGAGAACTGATCCTACTACTGTGAATGCTTATAATTACTTCGGAGATAATTCTATAAGTATATCGATTTATTTTGAAGGATCTGCAGACAACATGGTTTAAATTGAATATATTTTTATTTCAGATGTTCCTATGGCAATCCTCTCATATCCCATATACCATCTGGGATTAGAGTAAGTAATTTTATTTAACTCAGCTTCTAATTACCCTAATTAACGTCTTTGTATGAATACAGGGTGTTAAATTATGGCGCAATTGGTAGTGTATTAGGACATGAGCTAACACATGGCTTTGATAATACTGGTAACTAATTTTATCTGCAGAAAATCAAGTATTCCATCAAATTAAATTTATTTTAGGTAGAAAATTTGACAAATTCGGTAACTACATCCAATGGTGGAGCAACGAAACGATCATAACGTTCGATAATAAGACGCAGTGCTTCGTAGAACAATATAACAACTTTACCTTCCCGAATATTAACGCTACAGTAAGTTTCTGCAGTTTATTTCCTTAAAAATCTTCGATTTGAGTTATTATTCCTTCGCAGGTGAACGGAAAGATGACATTGGGTGAAAATCTAGCTGATAATGGAGGATTACATCATGCTTACCTCGCCTACAATAATTACAAACGCAAGAACGGTATCGAATCACAATTACCTGGATTTGAAGAGTTCAGCGATGACCAGTTGTTCTTCATTGCTTACGGAAGCGTAAGATATACCCAGAAATCAGTTTTCTGTATTCTACATTCTAATAGATTTTAATTTGAAGATCTGGTGCGAGACCAGAAGCGAGGAATCTTTGAGGAATCAACTCAAACAGGACGAACATTGCCCTAACTTCTTTAGGGTTTTGGGGACGTTGCAAAATTCAGAAGACTTTGCTAGGGCTTTCAAATGTCCTGTTGGAAGCAAGATGAATCCTAACAAGAATAAATGCAGGATATGGTAGAACTATAGGCTGGTTTATAGTCTAAAATTCTGTAAAAGAAGTGTGATTTTTTGTAGCGAATCTGTGCCTTCAGTAGCGATATATTGAGAGATTTATTTTATGAAAAATTCTTTATAAGAAGGTGATTATTGAATTAACAAAGGGGCAAGTGGTTTGTTTGGTAGCAGACTTTGTGTGGTAATAGATTTTCTAGGCTTCCGGGGTATGTATTGAAAATAAATCATTATCATCAATTTCTTTAATGGAGTGATAGTTCTGGAACATTTATCATTGGTCTCGAAAATATAGGTTTTATTTAATAGGTTAGATAATTATTTTGATAAGAAAAAAAGAAAAAAAATCATTACAGGCATCAATAATCTAAGGGAAAATCTAATATTACTAAGGTTCGACAAACGCGTGCTACGGCAAAGCTGCCGGGAGGGGATTTAGGTCGATGCGAAGCCAGTGGAGAGTTTAGTCATTAGATGGGCGTGGAAGTGAACGGTAGTTAGATAATCATCGGTTTATCGGTGTGCGTCTTTTAAAACATGGATCGTTGTAAGCGAGGTTTACCTTTAGCATCGCATGTGAATAAATATATTAGCTGTTTCTCTGGGTTGGAATATACAGGTACTATCATTCAGTGCAAAATTTGCAATATACGGTTGATAGGTGGCGATACATTTCACTGTAGAAGACATATTAAAGGTAAACGTCATGTATAGAATTTAAGCAACAATATTCCGTACTGGGAATTTCTGTATGATTTTATTTTTATGCTAAGTGTGTGCAACATCCCACAACATCTAGTAGACAATGAACACTTTCGTCTTTTTTGGAATAAATATGTTCCCTCGTGGAAACTACCAACCAATAGACAATTTACCACATTTGCAGGGTACAGTAAAGAACTATATAGTAGACGAGTTGAAAAATAAGAAAATTTGCGTAATGCTGTATGAAACAACTGATGCATAGAAACATAGCGTGATTCATGTTGTAGCGCGTCCTTTAAAACGTAATGATCCAGCAGCTTCCTTGTTATTAACCAGTAAAAGGATTGAAAAAAGTGATGCTGAAACCGTTGTGAAGATAATAAAAGATTCGTTAAGAGAATTTTGTATCACAGGAACCCAAGTCACAATGTTAGTTGCTGATGGAGCTGCAACAATGCTGAAAGTTGGTAGGATGTTGAAAATATGCTTACCGACTCTTCTTCACATGTCTCATACACGCATATCATCTCGTTGCAGAAACCATTCGAAAGAAGTATCCGATGGTGATTAATTTAATAGCATCTACCAAAAGAGTGTTTGTGAAATCTCCCAAATGTATTCGCGTTTTCAAGCAATCGTGTCCGAAACTTCCACTACCACCTCAGCCTGTAATAACTCGATGGGGAACATGGCTCCAGGCAGTATTCTATTATCATAAAAATTTCGCAAACGTGAAGGATGTGGTTTTAAAATTTGATTCAAATGAATCTACAGTCTGCAACTTTTTTCCAATTCGGATGTTCAATTGCAAATAGATGAAATTTCCATAAACTCTTCTGCAGTTGTACAAGTTATATTGTAGTTACAAAACAGTCACTTATCTTTACGAGACTCATTAAATATCTTAGATAATATACAAGCCGCTTTAGAAAGCTTGACGGATCTTATAGGACTAGATGTCGCTCAAAAATTTCGTGCAGTTTTAAACAAAAATCCCGATTTACAAAAGGTTCGGTATATTACTGAAAATAAAGAGCGCTCGGAAGAGATAAAGGAATATCTGAATAACGCTAGATGTAGAACGATCATTTTCGAAATACACAAAAACGTTTTCAGATCAATGGAAGCGTTGCAGTTTTACGCGGCTTACCGGGGCAATAGTATTTTGTCGCAGTGGACATCAGGACGTCGATAAAAGGTAACAGTATATTATTTTTTAATAATACTGTATCTCATGTACGTACTTTTGCACGATACGCCTCTGACGTTGCACTCGTTTCTCGAACCTTAATTATCACGCGAAGTTTGCTATCAAATTGAATCTTCTAGACTGTACCATTCCCTCGTAAGAAATACAATGAATTTTGTATTAAACTGTATAGGTCTCTCGATATATGAATCTTATATCCCTATATACATATTGCTGAATTTATATTCCTACACTTTTGTGTGATATATGTATGTACTTAAAAAAAAACTATTGTCACGTTTGTTACTGTTTAAAGAAAAAGATGTTTTATTAAAAGTTATAAAAATATACCTACACGTAGTTTTCGTCCGCAACAAGAGAAAGCGTACATTAATAATATTACATTAGCAATAAAAAACGAGAACATAATACAGTATATGTATAATTAAGTAACGAGTTATATACCCAATTTTTTGCTATATTTTTTATTTGGTACAATTTCCGTCTTAGTGGTGTTATAGTTTGCTGGTTTCTTTTTACATTTTGTAACTAGATCACTTCGTTATAATATGGAATACGATTGAATAACGTCATATATGGAAATAAAAAAAGGCTCAAGAGGAATTTAATATTGGCGTCTTATCTGATACTTAAATCAGGATTGCAGTCTTTAGAAAGTTGCAATATAATTATATTTAATGGATCTAGTTCGTAAGAATCCATGTGAAACGTTTGGATATTTATATTTGAATAAGAGATAGTAAGTAGGATGTCCGTAATTGAATTTTGTAGAAGAGAAATTTCGGAAATCTCTTTTTAAATGAAGAATGTAGTATTTTGGTAATTACTAAGACATCATTAGGAAAGGAAGCAAAGTGATACGAGAGCTTTAAATTAAACTTTCTTTATTAAACAGTACACACACAAAAAAATAAAGATAATATGTATTTACAGTGGATGAATCTTTACTCACCGTGCATAACACAGGAGGACAAGTTATCACAGTAAGACAATACAGACGAAAGAACGAGGCTTGACGATAAATTGACAAAAAACAAAATGATCTAATAACAAGAGATGATAGCCGCACTTAATGCTTCGAACCTAAAGAGATGCTGGAGAAGCTGGTGGCGCCGCTTCCGTGGCCGATAGAACCGCCTCCAATGCTGCCTCCGTAACCACCGCCTAATCCTCCGCCAATACTGTGACCACCTCCTAATCCACCTCCGTAACCACCTCCTAATCCTCCTCCAATACTGTGACCACCTCCTAATCCACCGCCTAATCCACCTCCGTAACCACCTCCTAATCCTCCTCCAATACTGTGACCACCTCCTAATCCACCTCCGTAACCTCCTCCTAATCCTCCTCCAATTCCATGACCACCTCCTAATCCGCCTCCTAATCCACCTCCTAATCCTCCTCCAATTCCATGACCGCCTCCTAATCCGCCTCCTAATCCGCCTCCCAATCCACCTCCGTAGCCACCTCCGAATCCGCCGCCTAATCCACCGCCAGCTCCACCTCCAAATCCACCGCCGAATCCACCGCCTAATCCACCGCCAGCTCCACCTCCGATTCCAGCGCCACCACCTCCAACAGCGATTGGTACTGGTACAACAACGGTTTGTCTAACTGGAACTGGTACGGGTTGCGGTACAGTGACTGGATAAGGTTGTGGAACTGATACTTGTACTGGTACTTGAACTGGGACTTGGATGGGTTGTGGTACTGGTACTGGTACGGTTCTGGTAACTGTTACTGGTACTGGACGTGGTACAACGACCGGTTGTGGCTGTGGTACTGGTACAGGTACTGGACGTGGTACTGAAACTGGTATCGGTTGTGGGACTGGTACTGGTACAGTACGAGTAACTGTGATTGGTTGCGGGACTGGTACGGGAACGGCGACTGTTTGAGTGACAGTGCTTACTGTAGCACCACCACCGCCTCCAGCACCACCACCAATACCACCGCCGAATCCGCCTCCGGCTCCGCCACCAATTCCACCTCCGAATCCACCTCCAATTCCACCACCAATTCCACCTCCGAATCCTCCTCCGATTCCTCCTCCAATTCCATCTCCTAATCCACCTCCGTAACCACCTTCATAACCACCTCCGTAACCACCTCCAATACCACCTCCGTAACCTCCTCCAATGCCACCTCCGTAGCCACCTCCAATGTCACCACCTAAACCTGAAAATTTCGTTAGAAAAAAAATATAAAAAAATACCAGTTAGCAGTCAAGCTATTTTATGGAATTTTAGATAATTTGAAGATTATTAATTGCTTCGCCAATATCAACAAGAATTTTGATTTTACTATTAATTATTCACTAACAAAACGTCATCGATAAGATTGATGTATCTCATTGATAATGCCCATCACTAACGATCACTAAGAAGGAACAACAATATTAAATGAGGTACTATCAATATGAATATTTGAAAGTTGATAAATTAAAAGAGTTGAAGGTATTAAAACTTGCCTCCATGTCCTCCTAATCCGCTGCTTAGGCCACCACCTAAGCCTCCAGCACCTCCGCCAAAGCCTCCATGGCCTCCTCCGATACTACCGCCACCGTAGCCGCTACTGATGATACCACGCTTTTCTGTTTTCTTCGCAGCACCTTCGCAACGGCCTCCAGCGAGTACCGAGAGAGCCAGAACGGCAACCTGGAAATCGAAGAAAAATGGTCACCATTTCGCTTGTTTTCACAAAAAAGAAAATATTTCTCAAGGGGCATCCTTTTAAGACACACTTACCAAGAAAGGCCTCATGTTTCGTATAATATGATGTTCAAAGCCCAAGTGACGACTTACCCCTGCCTCTGCGAGCTTTTATATCCGAAATTTCGGCGATAGGTGGCTTGGTGAGGGACCAAACTACCGTTTACTTTCACTGTTTTAATGCGGCGAGCCCCCCGGTAGATCATCGCAGCGGGCATCATCGTATAATATGATGGCGTGGCCGGTTTGCCACCACCAAAAACAACCATATGAATAACGCTTCCATATCGACTAGCCTCTTTTTGCACTCGTATTACATATTCCATGTGAGAGAGCGTTCGAAGAAAGAAGCCATCGTACCGGTGGTAGAGCGTATCGGTCACAGTCTTTGGGCGTTATATTACTAATGGAGAAGGTACCGTTCGGATTTCGTGTGTGATGTAAGTGGATTAGCTTACATTAGCGAAGAACCTAGCCAGTCATAGATATACGTTGGTTTCTCGTGGATATCAGTTTGCGGTTTCTTCGGAGAATTTGTTAGTTTGCAATTGTAGCAATTGCTTTAATGAAAATTAACAGAAAAGCAGTTAGAAAAGTACAGTAAATTCTCAGTAAACTGTGATAATAACTGAGGGTGTAGCGTCAGTTTACTGAAATACATAAATTGAAATTTTATTTTAAGACGTTCTTTTTATCAAAATAACATTATGATGTTTATGATGTTTGGAATATAATAGTAATAATAATAATAATAATAATAATAATAATAATAATGATATATATTCAGTGAAAATTATATAACAACTATATGCACATGTTTAAAACAGATGGGCAAACAAAAACAGTGATATAAAACATGTGTAGATAGATCTTTTAATGATCATTTTATTACAAATCTAATTTGGATTCTTTCTTTTTTGCTCCTGTTGACGCAAATGATCTTAAAAATGTAATTACAAGCTTTGAAAACAAGAAATCATGGATGTGGATGAGATTCCGATATCTGTATTGAAAAAATGCACCAATGTACTAGTTTCTCTACTTTTCCATATAACCCATACATCCTTTACAACTGGAATTTATCCTCACAGATTGCTTAAAAATTGTCTTAGTGACTGCTATATACAAAAAAGGAGATAAAAACAATTCGGGAAATTATAGGCCGTTTAACGTAGTAACATTGCAAAATAAAATATTTCAGTCAATAGTGGCTAATCCCGTGTCTGGATTATTTTCTCAATATAATCAATAAGGGACAATAAGATTTAAGAAACTTGTAGAGGACATTTCAAATTAGGTAAAATGTTAACAGTATATCTTGGAATGTGTTGTATTTGTTTGCAAACATAAACGTTTTCTTGAGCATGAATGTTCTACAAGGAATAAAAATAATTATAAGCTACCTTAATACAGACTGACTGCTAGTGAGAAGTCTGTGCAATATCCTGGTATAACTTTTTTTTAATAAGTACCCAACTCCATAAAAACTATGACAATTATTAATTCATTTAAGAAGCTATTAATAGGGTGTCTTTACGATATAGAACTGTATTCAATGCAAGAATCTCTAAATTATTAGATTCCTATTCAGCTTCCTATTCTGTGCTTCCATTACGAGTTTTACGTTGTAATGTTGCTTTTGTATTTAGTTCTAATTCAACAGTTTGCGGTCTGCTTTGTTAGTTGAGTATTGCCTCTTTTGTCTACAGAATTGACTGTTGCATCTAACGTTGCTTGAAGCAATACATTACTATTATTATTATAAATAAAATATACGCGATAAATTTGCGCCATTTAGTTCTAAGAAAATTAGTTGAAACTAGCTGATTAGAACTTCTTCTTTCACTTGATTAAGGCAGTGACTGTTTAATTCATTTTTAGAAGCTTTCATGTTTACCTTGGGGGGAACACGGTGGGTGACAAAATCTAACTTTGGGCCCATCGCTTTGGTGGTCGTTTTCCTTTCGTTTTCTCGTCGCTTGCAGTTTTGGGTAATCTTCTATAATCCATTCTCTCTACAATCCCTGGCACATCGTATTAGGACCACTTAAAAATATTATGAATTCGGGATAAAATTTAAAGAAACAGTTGGTAATGTTTTATTATTTCCTCAATCCTTTTTGATATATTGCCAATGCAGCTTTTTATTGTTTTTTTAATTTCGTCGCTATTATGCCATACATCTTCAATATGTTGTTGTAATTCTTCCTTTGTAGTTGAGGTTCGTGTACTTACAATGTTTTTCAAGACATTTCACACATTTTCAATTGGGTTTATGTCTGTCCAAGGTAGTGCACTCAGATTTTTAGATTCAAGGTATCGCATTGCACTTTTTGCCTTATGACACGGTGCATTGTCTTGTATGCAAGCGTATGGTCCTTGAGTTGAATCCAATGAACCAATATAAGGTATTAAATAGTTTTGTAAAACTTTTTTATATGGTTTTTGTTCCATTGTTCCGTTAACGAAATATAATGGTCACGGTCCTTCATTTAATATTTCTCAAGTGGTTCTATTTTCATGGCTAAGGACTGTATATGGGCATTTCATTCTTTCCCTTTGGTTTTTACGAACTGTATAATATACTGCGCCTTACATAATACTCGTATTTCTGAGTTAGGCATCCTATCTCGTAGTGTTTTACCAGCGTAGCGTTCTCGTTTCTGTTGTTCTCAGCATTTGTTTTGTCCTGCTGGTTTCGGATCTCGTTTCAGCAGGATATGTCAAGATTGGTCTGATTTTCCAGTGACCTATATTTGTTCTTGTAGTGCCTCTCCATCGTAGTTCAGCATCTCATTGGCTATACTATCCATTCCCGACACTTTGTTGTTCCTTAGTTTTCATATTGTTGTTTGGATGTCTTCCATTATCACTTCTGCGCTGCTACTCGCATCTTCCAATGCTGTTGCATCCCATTATACTCCGGTTAACGTCGTACATGCTCTTAAACTATTTAATCCATTCTACTTCCTTGATTGTGTTTGCTGGTCTTGTTTGAACACCATGCATATTTTTCAATTATTCGATAGAACAAGAAACTCTGCGTAAAATATCCTTATTGTATTGTAGTGCTAAAATGAAAAACAAAAGAGATATGATGAAATTTATATCGGACAATTGAAACTGTAATAATTTCATTATTAAAGCACCTATTGAGATAGTCGTAGCATGAAAAATATGTAATTTATTCCGTCCAATAAAATGGTGTAATCAAAATAAAAAAGATTGCGTATTTTAGCGTTCGGTTAAATAACTCGCTTCTTTATTAAACACCCTGTATATTTTTTCATGAAACACACATATTTGACAATTGTTATGATTACGTTGCCTAGCAGCGAGGTCTTTGAATGGACTTGGCGCCATAAAAAATAATTTGGTGCTTTTTCCTTGTGAAAACATTTATTGCTGCATATCCTGTAATTTTTTAGGTTAAAGTATAACATATGTGGGATTTACGTTGGACTCGTATTTTCATTCCCCATCCAAGGACGTAAAATATACAGGATGTTCCATTTAAGATAAGAAAGTTGGCATCATTTCCGGTGACAATGGAAAAGTGATTGAACCGGCAATAACGTCAAAAGATATAAAAAATAGAAATCGATCTAGTTTCTTTATTAAATTTTTTTCTTATTGGACCTAACTTCTTTGATATAAAATTAACTCCACATTTCTTTCGCAAACAATAAATAATAATCCTATTAGATTTAAGAAATTAACAATATTCGACTAATTTTATTTGTTTTCTTAATAATTTATTTTATTTTATTCAGACAATTTTCTCAATGTCATCAGCCATTATACTAATCCCAGAATGCACATCTCTCTGTTACTTGCTTCACAAAAAATAACATTAAGAAAAGTATGTTAATCATTTTAATCGTTACAAAGAAGCGAATTTTATCCCCGGAAAGAATGCTAAATTGGAGGGCATAACGCGTTTCGATCAGCGGTAAAAGCGCAAAACATCATCTCAAATGTAGCCCGCATTATCTGCACTTATTTCAGATGGATATTCATACGTGTTCATGTTTAATTAACGAGACCTTCGCAATCGCTTTTAGAGAACAACGCTAATGGAGTCTGTTGGCGGCTACGTCTTCGCGTAAATCGGGTTAGCTGGTTTAATTAGACGTGGGTATTCTGTTTGTAATGCTTCGATTGTTTTAGGGAGCATTAAATGTGTTGCAAGTCCGAAATTTACGCATTGTTGCTTGTGTATACATTGAATGAACATTGCAAACAATAATTTGCTTATAGTTTAATTTTTTCAAGTCCCAATAACAACAATGGCTATTGAATATTTCATACCGTTTGAATATAATAGAATGGTTTCTTGTTTCGAAGACAAATTGGTTAATCGAGACACTAGTCCAGTCCCAGATGTGCGATGGGATCCGCTAGGAATTTTGGGACCTGTTATAATTGGTAATTTTTAATAATAAGTGTGATTAGGTTTAATTTGTATTGAACTGTATTCTGTTTTGGAAAATGTATGAGGAAAATATAGTACGTGTTTTAATCATTTCTCTACAATAGTGGCTTTCAATTCTTTTTGACATTTCTGAAGCAAGTGTTCGTCGAATTCTCCATAACCATTTGGGTATGAATAAGATTAGTGCAAGATGGGTACCGCATCTTCTTTCTGCTCTCCAACGTGAACGTCGGGTCGAATGCGTGGAGACGACCCGAAACCTCGAAACCGATTTGGTAAGCAGCTCTAATACAACATTTTGATGAGAAAACTTTAGCTTATTTTTACAAGGGTATAGAATTTTACCAAATTTATTTTTTCTATATCAGGCCAAGAATTTATGGCGCCTACCTTGTAAAACGCTGTCGTGTGTGGCTTTAATTTTAATACTACTGCCTCGGCAATTTTATATGACACAATTTGAGCTTTATCGCTTACTTTCATTGTTTTTACAAATTATCTTCTTTGTTGACCTTGCATTTCCAAAAGGCTTTTGAAGTATTCCTTTTTTTTATGGAATGACCGTTTTGGCAAGTTTCCTTCCGCTTACAACGCAGAGAGGAAATGGACAATCTGTACTTCCGATCCAGGTAAATCCGAATTTTATATTATTCGTCCTATAAGCGATTGACATTTCCAGTTGATTTAGCAATTTTTATCTTTTCTGCATCTTCATTTCTGTTGGTCCTAGCAGCAGCATTGTCATCAATCATCATTGATATGAAGACGAAATATAAACATTATTTTACGTTGTATTGATCTTTCTTTTGCAACAATTTTTAATTGTCTTTGATTTCTTCGCGGAACACTTCAAAGATTGAGAACCACTCTACAAGGTTCACGATAGCATGTTCCTTTTTCTCGCATCGACTCCTTTTAAAAGAACGGTTTTTTTCATCGACCCCCTTATATATTTTTCTATAATGTACATACACATACAAAATAATCATAATACAAATAGTTGCACATAAATAACGTAAAGATAACAACTAGACTAAGCTCTCCTTCAAAATTCCATCAGCCCTCAAGGGGTCGACATTGACCCTGTTGGGAACCTCTGGTTTAGATCAAACATTAATATTATTATGCCTTTTTACAATAAAAAAGACACGCTCTATATCTTTTGCTTGTACCCAGACCCATTTGTGTAGCACAAATTTAAAAATGATTCAATTGACAACATGTCTTTGAGAGTATTTATGGAGAAATATACATTTTGAAGCCTAGTGCATTCAATATAATCCCCACTAAAGCAAGATTGCAATCAAGAAAGGTGTTCAATAATTTACATTCAGTTATTAACGCCAAAATTATCGTATTGTATTTTAAATTTGATACAGAATTCAGTGATGATTTATTTTTGTAACACCAATTAGAAAAACTTTTAAAGGTGGCGTCAACCCTTCAATTAGAAGAATTCATGTTTTTATCGGGTTTAATAATGGAACAGTCGTGAACATACAAAAAAACCTTATCATAAGGAATATAATCGAGGAGGTTATTTATAAGCAGTAAAAGAAATTAAAGGTTCCAAAACGCTGCCTTATGGTGTACCTATATTAATATCGAATTCCTGTGATCTGGCATTCCCAACTTTAACAAATAATCTAAAAATGATAATATATGATCCAATCATTAATTTTATTAATTATTCCCAATACATCAAAAGATTGCTTAAAAAGAATAACCAAAGATAATGTTAATGTAGCTCATGGCATTGATGGAATCAATCACGATAACAGCAAGGTAAGGACAGAAAGCTCGTTGTCATCGGGGTTGCTCCGAGTGCGTTTTTACTTCACACTACACTGGGAACTGCAATCGGTAGTAGGGTCGGACAGAAAAATCCTTGAACCCTTTGATCGTCTTATGCTGGAGCTGGCTCTGTTCGCGCAGCTTGGAGTTGAGAGTAGAAGAGTTTTGGGCTCGGATGGGTCATGACTTTGGGGACAAGTAGAGTTATACCTTGAGGAGTCAAGGATGGTCGTCTGGGGCCGTGGGCGTTGCGCAGCCGGAATTGAAGAAATCCGCTGGGCGACGAATCTTCACTAGAGGAGGGGGACGATCCTGGGGGACGTCGACCATCTGCACACAGGGGTTCTCGCTGTCGCGGGCCCTTGCCCACGCCGAGCTGAGGATCTTCTCGAGATGCTCTCGAATCGACGGAATGCCCAGATCTCGACGAATCTGTTCATTCCTTACGAACCAAGGGGCGTCGACGATGATGCGAAGAGTCCTGTTCTGAAGAGCTTCCAGGCTCTTGAGGAGCGTCGGAGCCGCTGCGGACCAGGCCATAGCGCCGTAGGTCAGCAGCGGCCGAAGAGTCATCTTACTTCACACTGTTATTTGCATCTAAGCTTATATCACTAATTTCCAAACTAGCAAGCCGTTTATCGCCTGGCGCCATCTAGTGTCAAGAAATAAATGCCGCCAAGCCTAGAAGTCAACAATATGAAACCGGGTATACACGTCAAACCAACTCTTGAGCAGGTCCTTAGCTGTCAGTCCCGAGATGACAGAATATAGTACTGTGGTGTCTGCACATTTAAGCGAGTCCCCATTTTGTGCTGCTGTCTTGGGCGTAACAACCCAGGAATTACTCGAGAGTTGCGTCTGTATCCGGTTTGTTATCGCTGGTTTCTAGGCATGGCTTCCAGTAAGTAGTAAAATTCTGTCAATGGGAAAAATTGTTATGTTTTCTTGAGTTTCACATATTTCAACAATTAGAAGACCTATTCTTTTCTATGAAGATGATTTTAATTTAGCATATACTCGTCTATCTCTTACAGTTTGTAATTTAAAGCAAATTAACTTTGAAGTAACTTTCCTCTAAGATATTTAGATTTTCGAAACGTAACTTGAAGGATAAGAGAAATTAAATTTTCAGAAATGGATTCCCTGGGTCTACTTTTTCTTGAAATCATATCGTAAGATACACGATCTCCTACGATTCAATTTGATTTTTGCAACTAATAGGATATGCTTATTCTGCTGATTAAAATCTACCCAATAAATTGGCCAAATATACAAAGTTTGAGAATATTTAGGATTCTTTAGATTAGGAAGTAGTCGGTACAAGAAATTAAGAAGAATCATCATCAGATGTATAAAAACCAATTTTATAAGTTGGTTTTTCATTAAGAAACGTACACTTATAGGTTCAGGAAGTCATTAGAGAATTGCAAAACGATTCTAAAATGAAAAGTGTTACAAATAAATTTTAATTTTAGCACGAATTTTTGTAAGATTCTACAAATGATAATTCCCAATCCAAAACTATCTAGAGGTGTTATAGAACGTTAACTGAATACTCTAACTCGTTGAAAATATGTTCCAAATTTAGGCTAATTTGTATTTGTATGTGCGTACAAACGCATTTATATACATACATACATTGTCTTGTAAAGGCTCTACCTGTCCTTATACTTATAAATCGATAAGCTTGTATGACGTGACTGGAACAGACAAAAGAACATTATCGTGGGTAAATTTTCATTAGCTTGCTTGTATTCCAATAAAGAATTATTTTGAACTACGTTTCAATTTTCCAGGGCAATGTTTATTAGGTAATTCATGTACACATTCCAAGAATGATTTGACCTGATTTTAGTTGACGATTGTTGTAATCGCATCTATAAAATGTTTGTTTGAATAATGATTCATTCTAACGAAATGGTTTTTAGATGTTTTTATATTACAAAGTCTTCGTGTTACATTTGACATTTCGAAATTTTTCCAAACGTTGTAATTACACGTTTCTGTGTTCCACATGTTTTATAATCGGAGATTTTAGACCAATTTCCTGTTGTTTGGTCTGCGTTCTATAATTGTTTGTATGTAGATATATATGAATTCTAAAGAAAATATTCACTTAATTGCTGCAATGTTCCATATTATGTTTGCAATTTCATCTCTGGTGAACTAAAAAAAATATATTTCTCTTTGAAAATTCGTAATTTCCTTGGAGTGTCCGGCGTGATTAAATACTTGGAGAAATCTCCTCTCGGTAAGGAATTGAACCTGACACCCTCCGCTTGCCGGACGAATATGTTAACCACTACACCGATTCTTTACCGGGACAAGATTTAATCGCGTCGGAAATTCCAAGGAAATTATAGATAATTCACTGAAGGAAGCTAAAATATATTAATTAATTAGTATACTTGGCATGTAAGAATTAAACAATTTATTTTATTTTTATTTAATAACAAAGAACTTGGAGTATTGCGAGTAACATCCCACATTATTGTATGCTAAATTAAGCTAAGATAACGTCAATTTTCTACATAAACGTCATCTTGCCACTACCACCCAGTAGCGCCGTACTGTTTCTGATATAAAGTTACGGAATATTTCGTCAGCGGTGGAGCATATTTAATGGGGATAGAAAAAACATACACAAGACAATAATTTACTTAAAACCAACACAAACAAATGAAAACTACGTCAATCCTAATACTTTAAATCTTAAAATACACAACATGCGATATCAAAGTGATACAGATCAAAATTATGATTAGAAACGATAAACTTTAATTCTGTTTTACCCCCACTCTTGTAGGACCGGTTATAAATATTTTAGTTTCATGTTGGCTTTACTTTCAAATGTAGAGAAAAGTTTCTATTTGAAGCTGTACAGGCTAACTTTTGAACGACAGAAGCTAGCGTTATTAGAAGAAATAGGTCGATTTCTATTTTTTGTAAACTAACTTTTTCCGTTATCAGCACTTCAATTGTAATTCCGGTTTCACCGGAAGTGACGTCAACTTTCTTTCTTTAAATAGGACACGCTGTATATTTTTATGATTTTGGAAAGGTGATCGAGAGGCTAATCCAACGATATCACATATGTTATATTTTAATTTAAGAAATATGACGATATGCAGCAATAAATGTTTTGGTAATCTGTTTTTGTTGTTATTCAAAATTGGTGTTGCAGGATGTTCTATTTAAAGTAAGAAAGTTGACGTCACTTCCGCTGGAATCGGAAATACAATTGAAATCCTGATAAAGGCAAAAGTTAGCTTACAAGAAATAGAAATCGACGTACTTTTTCTAAAAACGCTAGCTTCTGTCGTTCAAAAGTTAGCATAGGGAGGGAACACTTTATGACCGTACTGTATATGGTACTATAAAGTTTTTTTTGATTTATAGCATACATATATTCTCATATTAATTTGACGACATCAAGCGTCCGTGTAGCCATGTCAGTTGCCGCTACCTTTCCCACTTTCTTTTTTCCAAATAAAAACATTTCAAATAATAATTGTTTTGATCTTTACCTCTCAATTTTTACACATTTAACAAACATTTTTTAACTTTTCATGTTTATTTTATATTATTGACGCTAACATGATCTTATTGTTTCTTAACGACTTCAATGATTATAGCCTGATGATGACAATATGTCGAAATCGATAGCTAACTATTAAAATAAAATTTTACCTGGTATTGAATTCAACTTATATTCACTTCTCCTACTTATTTTAATCAAGTATAACATGGCGGTGGTGATGATATTTACGGAAATATCTCCTGACATTCTTTTTTTGTATTATTTGACCATTAAAATTGCCATCAACTGCAAAGGTTAACGCACTTTTGCACAACGTTTTGCCCGATTTAAAGCAATTATATAACAAGATAAATAGTATGTGAATGCATTATATTTAGCTAAGTATATGATTAATAAAAAAAATTAATGCCTACGGTACAGTTTCAAATCTGGTCTCATTTTTTATATTCCAACATAATTTTAATAATTACTTTGCCACATTAAATATTAGTATGTATAAGAGAGTGTATATATAAATCTGATGATTCTACATAAAATCTATGACTAATTCAAGAGATAGGAACTATAATTTGAGATGTAAATTTATGTAATATCTGAGGATAAAGTAACAGTAAAGTATCTGCCGAGTATATAAAAGAACAGTGAAGGCTTACGTCTTAGATAACGCCTTAGTAGCAATGATAGGATGCAGAAGAAAATAAGGTTTTTTATGGAAATTTGAATCTTCTATAAATAATAAGGAATGTAAATGGGAGAAAGTATGCTACGATCTTCAATCTCCATCTTCATTTACGATAATATCTGCTTTATTTTTTATTGAATGTAGTACGTCAATAATTTAATTAATTAGGAAGATATATCGTACATGTTTTATGATCACTTCTTGATGGTAAAGTTTCAAATAGACAAAAAATTAAGCTATTCAATTCATTAATTTCTCTAATAGAGTACCATCATCATTAAGGTTAATGTTCCAACAAAATTAATGAAACTAATACTTCCTCATTCAATGTTTTACCTCGCCTAGCACGCAAACCATTAAATATTTTATCCAGTTTTGATCTGATACGAATGTGAACCACCTCAATATCAATATGTCGCGGTGGCTAAACTACTTTCCTTTGATGGAGTCACTACATTTTCTCCATGTGACATATGTATGGTATATATGTTCGTATCCCTATTATATATGTAGACGCCATACTTTATGTGCACATACTTTTCCAATAATGAGAAAATCGATGTGGACTGTTATTGTGTCTCTTTCAACATTGTGTGACACGGATTCAACAGACGTTTGTCACTAGCATAAATCTACGAGAAAGATTACCGAAGAAGATTGTTTTTTGGGGGGTATTTTGTAGATGTCTTGTGACTTGTTCTACTTTAAGAAAACGGATTAAATCTAAATTTATTTGTTTTTGGATTTGGTACGTAGGCTTCCGCGGTCGTTAATGACACTATACTCTTGGTTTTCGAGTTGGAACCCCGTCGTTGTTGTAGCCTTTGCCGGCGTTTCATCTTCAGGGCTTCACACAGTGTGCAATAACAGTCCTGAAGATGTCCCATAAGCGTGTGAAAGAAACGTCGGCAAAAGCTACGACAACGACGCGGTTTCAACCCGAAAACCAAGAGTATAGTGTTATTTCTTTTGGGATTAGATATTTATTTTAGCAAAGGGTTCCTCGAATATAGTTTTCCTGTCTTTATAGCAATTGCTGCTTTTTATTCTTTTTTGCAAAAGCTTCTTAATGTCTGGAGTTATTACTATTATTGCTATATGTGTTGAATCCTTCACGTAATAATCTTGATTCTTTTTGGATTTAGTGTCATCTTCAGGGCTGCATACAGTGTGCATTAACAGTCCTGAAGATGTTCCATAAAAGTGTGAACGAAATGTCGGCAAAAGCTACGACAACGACGCGGTTTCAACCCAAAAACCAAGAGTATAGTGTTACTTCTTTTGGGGTTAGATACTTATTTTAGCAAAGGATTCCTTCCATATTGTTTCCCTGTCTTTATAGCAATTGCTGCTTTTTATTCATTTTTGCAAGGGCTTCTTAATGTTTGGACTTATTACTATTATTGCTATATGTGTTGAATCCTTCATGTTATAATCTCAATTCTTTTTGGAAACTTAACAAGGTTCTTTCCAAAAAATTACTGCTTTTTAAAGCTGGGTTACTGTTTGTAGGTTTCAAGTGTTTGTAGGTGTAGATTTAGTTTCATCTTCAGGCCTGCACACAGTGTGCAGTAACAACCTTGAAGATGTCCCGTAAGAGTGTGAACGAGTGCTTTTTATTCATTTTTGTAATGGCTTCTTAATTTTTTGACTTATTACTATTATTACTTGAACTATATGTTGAATCCTTGATGTTGTAATCTCAATTTTTTTTGGAAACTTAAGATTCTTAATTTCTTACTGTTTGAAGATTTTAAGTTTCTGTAGCTGTAGATTTAATTACTTTTTGGTATTTATTGTTCTTTCCCTTTAGAAACTTAGATTTTATTCTGCCGAAATAATTATCAATTAATTTGAAGGCTTACAGAAAAATTATTATCCCAATCTATTTCCACATTTTAGGTTAAGTTCGCTTATAACGAATCACGTCACCATATTGGGATATGATAATTTAAAATCGTCACCGGTTTGTGTTCGCTACTTTCTAGGCGATATGATTATATCTCTTGACGCCAAGTGGCGCCAAGAAATATTTCAGTGCTGTTTTTGAAAATTAGTGGCATAAACTGAAAGGCAAACGCAATGTAAGCAGCGGAGAATAGCGCTCGAAACCACGTTGATGACGTCGGGTAGGCAGAAACATATCCGTGTGTTAGTGTTATTTTGTCTGCTTACATTGTTATTGCCGGGAGTGATTTCACCAATACCGTGAGCTATATTAGTATTAATTCTTAGTAATCGTCATGCAGTTCTAAATTTTAATCATGAAAAACGTCAAATTACGTGAAGCCAATTTAATGACTTTATTAATTAATGTGGTAGAAAGTTATAGATTGCCTAAGTTTTTATATTGATTGTTTTTTAAATAAATTTTCCTGAATTAATGGGAATTTCACCAACTCAGCCTACGCCAGAGACCTCTCCTTCGTGTATAAATGTACTGTCACACTTAATGAACACTTCTCCCTTCCTGCTAAGCATATTAAATATTAAAATTGATCAATACTTACATGCATATGAACTCTACCTCTCTTATTTTGAAATGGTTATCAACGTATATATATATTTCTTCAAAATATTCACGCAAACATAGAAAAGAAACCCGAGAGAGCTCGTCCGCGTTTTAATAACCGGAAAAACGAATCGCTTAAACGTTAAAATTGAATATAATCAAGATTAAATGCTAAAACGTAAAGCTTAAATAACAATTATCCACTTTCATTCGAGCGAGAGATCCTGAACAAATCTGCATACTTATGACATGATTTTGCATAGTAGTAAAGTGGTATTTATCTATTCATTCACTTGCTTAATCATCAATTTAAGATCTTGCGTTATATATTCATCTTGTATTCACTTCCTGTATTAGGGTATTGGTAAGGTAAGTGGATGTTGTGGTATCTGTAGCAAATTATCGAACGTATTATGTATATATTTTGCAATAACGATCTTACCTGTTAAATTAATGAATTTATTATTGTAATGTTGATTGCGAGATGTTGTTTTCGTTATGAAGATATTAAATTGCTTCAGTAAAGCAATAATGTTAAAAAAAATAATAAAAAGGATGAAAATAAGGATATTTTTATAAAAAAACCGTTTATTGTAATTGTACGTATTTACAAAATTTACTTAGATGTTCGAAATTATAAAAGAAGAGATTTTCTTCCTCCTCTTTTATTGATTCGTACATTTACTTAACCTTTGTATCCTCCATATCCTCCTCCGAATCCACCTCCTCCATATCCACCACCTCCATTACCTCCCCCACCGAATCCTCCGATTTTTCCACCGCCGAATCCACCACCTCCGAATCCTCCATTACCACCTCCGTATCCACCGCCGCTATATCCACCACTGGAAAATCCTCCGCTGTAGCCACCACCTCCAAATTTACCACCCCCAAATCCGCCTCCGCCTATTCCGCTGTATCCTCCGCCAAATCCTCCAGAACCACCATGTCCACCTCCAAATCCACCACCTCCGTAGCCACCGCCTCCATAGCCACCACCTCCAATGCCTCCGCCTCCAAATCCGCCTCCTCCGCTAAGGTAACCACGTTTTTCTCTTACATGTTCTTCACAATTGATGCTACTAAGGGAAAGTAGCACTAGAGAAGCAACCTGAATACAGAAATAATTGCAAAATTATGTTATGTCATTTGAATGTATGAGAAATGAGATTTTTCTTCGTTATTCAATTGAAAATTATTATGGGTAGATTATGAACTATAGAACTTGTTGAATCTTAAAGCTTGATATTTTATCGATATTGATATAATCGAAGGTAATGGGCACTTACTAAAATCAATCATATTTGCATTTCTACCAATAGTTGCCAATAAGATTTGTTGATTTTGGGTAACGTCGAGTATCCTTAGTTGCCAAGCTTTATCAAAATCAGGAATCAAGCTGAGATTCTCTTGTTAGTGAAGTAAATATCTTTTAAAGACTGTTATCTTCAATAATTCTGAAGTTATATAAATGATTGCCTAAGTAAGCTAAAGTTCGAAATGTTTGGAACTAATATTTTCAGTTAAAAGGACGAAAACATTTGCAGGCAAAAGGAAAAAAATTGAAAAACACTCGGTTTCATTTGTATTGAGATTGTGGTTGATAAAAATGTTAAGAATTAAAAGATCCAGTGTAATACTTTGAGTATAAAAGATGGTCAAAATTTAGCACTTTAGTAATTTGAAAAACGCAAAAAAGTAAAACAATTTGCTTCAAATTAGTTTAAAAGGAAAAAATTTTTAAAGATTTAATGGAGTGGTTATATTGGGATTGGTCAAAATTAAAAGAAAAAATTGAGTATCATTGAATAGTTTGAGGTAAATATATACGAAGTAAGCCAAAATTCATTCTTTTAAAAGCAAACTAGCAGCTTTCTTTAGCCAAATTGATGAAAACCTTTGGAAAAGAGTATTACAAATTTAAGAGGATGGTACTGGTGAAGCTGTTATTTATTTTAATAAAAAATTGCATAATTGCAAAATCTATAAAGCCAGTAAGGAACATTTTATAAAAAAAATTTAATAGTAACATTGCCAAAAAGATCTCCAATACATTATTCACTTGGGGGAGTGAATACATTATATTCTGAATGATGAATTCCAAATATCAATAAAATCTTCCAAAAGTTCCAATTCAGAAATAATTTGACCAAATGCTTTTCACTTTTCCAAAATATTTTTGGCCCAATTCACAAAGTTCGAATAATCCAAAATCACTTCAAACACTTCACTACATTTTCCCGAAAAATGCACCAAAAAAGGTAAAAGATTATATTTACCAAATAGGATCTCATGGTGTTAGCACTTCAATGACTTAGACTTGTATCTTTGAGAATCGTCGTGTGACTGATGATGATGCCATGCACCTCCAACGATTTATATACGATTCGGGGAAGGTTCAAAGATTATGGCATAAAGAAGGCAATATAACTATGTTACCTGCATTACCTTTCACAATTGTCTTAATTAAAATTTTAGAACACCACCACCGGTAAAAATAATGATTCCGGAAACGAAAGACCGACAAGAACCATACGTATCTAGTAGCCGGGATTTGGAACACACTAAGAGCGATTGCATTATATTATTACTATATTATGTGAATTATGCATATATAGACGCTAATGCGGTTTGCTTTATGGACCAAGGAATCGGGCGATCACCGTATACAGGTGCGATATCGTGCAAAATTTCATTCTTCGTACTTGGCGTTGGTAATTGCCGGTTTTCGTTGACGGCCGGCGTTTGTTTGGATGGCTATTTCGTGCTGCTCGTATGATTTGAGCAACCAGATAATGTAGAGTCAAAGTTAATTGAATATCCCCAAATTTTGTTATCGAGGATTCATTTTTTTTTCATCATATGACATCGATTACATTGAAGGTGGCGTGGTCCTTAAAATAAGTTACAAAAATATTTTAACTTTTAACATGTTGGAATTATGATGCCGCTGTTTTCATAAAATCAAAAGCCCTCTTCAAAATAAAGATTCAGAATAAACAAAGGAGGAAATGAAATTCAAGTATCAAGCTATCAGCCCATTGCCATTTGGAAGTCTTACATAAATGGAGGGATCTTAAAAAAGGTATCATGTTCTAAAATTTGTTCATTTGTAATAATACTAATTATAATAATGCAGTTTATTTGCAACACTTTGCTATAAAAGGTACATTTAGAATATAATAATAATAGGATGTATAACTTATGCTATGTTTCTGTGATTTTAATAATTGTCTTTCACAATTAGGACTTGCTTGTTCCTCCTCTGTGTTTTATTATTTCCTCAATCCTTTTTGGCATACTGCCAAGGCAGCTTGTTATTGTTTTTTTTAAATTACGTCACTGCTATACCATACATCTTCAATATGTTGTTATAATTCTTCCTTTGTAGTTGAGCTTCCTGTACTTATGATGTTTTTCAAGGCATTCTACACATTTTCGATTGGGTTTATATCTGGTGAATTGCCTGGCAAAGGTAGTATACGCAGATTTTTAGATTCAAGGTATCGCATTGCATTTTTTTCCTTATGACACGGTGCATTGTTTTGCACGAAAGTATATGATCCTTGAATCGGATCCAATGAACCAATATAAGGTATTAAATATTTCGTAAAACTGTTTTATATTGTTTTTGTTCCATTGTTCCGTTAACGAAATACAGTGGTCCCGGTCTTTCTATCGTAATACGCGACCAAACCATTAGAGATGGAGGGTGTTAAATATATTTGGTCGTGCATGCTTCTTTATAACACTCGGAAGGAAGTTAACGAACAAATTAACTTCTCGCCGTTAGCACTTCTAGCCATGATTCATCGCTATAAATAATCTAGGAAAAAGTAACAAATATAGAGAACCATTAAGCGAACTATGAGGATGAATTTGATCAGAAATATAGATGATAAATGAAACTTACCTTTCTCCAATCTTCAATTATATATTTTTTACGTTGCTTAGCCCCATCGTGTCACTTTCATTTTGGATGTTAGTCTTGGCTTCTTTGCCGGACGTCTGCATTTCAAGCCTGCTTCATGAAGACGTCTATGGACAGTTCGGGCTGATATTTGTATATCTTCTTCACTAAGAATTTTATGAATACCTTTAGAGGATAAAAGACGATGTTCTGTAGTCACTTTTACTATACGACCATCATCTCTTACAGTTGTTTTGCGATTCTCAGAACAGTTTTATGTGATAAACCCTCTTTTTGTGTAACTCCACGTCGAGAGAACTCTCCCGTCTCTAGAGGAGCAGAAATTCGTGCTTTTTCCTTTGTGGTTATATCCTTCTTCATTCTTTCTCATTATGATAATAACTGACCGTGAAAATAGACGCACACAAATAAAATTAAAACTCTTTGAAAGATAATTGAAAAACATCGTAAGTATACGAAACTCAATTACAAAGGAAGAATTACAACAACATATTGAAGATGTATGGAATAATAGCGACGAAATTAAAACAAAATAATAAAAAGCTGCATTGGTAATATGCCAAAAAGGATTGAGGAGGAACACAAAGGAGGAAGCAAATATTAGTAAATATATGTTCAAATTATACTTACTTGCATATTATATGTAATTAAATAATGACATTGGCAACATTATCAATTGTTTTTTTTTTCGATTTTTCCCCAAAATCATAATATTTTTAATTGGTCCTAATTCAATGGCCAGGGACTGTACTTATTCGCTTCCTCGGTTACCGTAAGGTGTCGAGGTGAAGTGTTACTTCTTATAGAAGTTCTTCCGTGGCGTTCTATTTTTCGCTGTCCTTTTAACTTCGATCTATGTAGTATCTCTTGCCTGAAGCAACTTTCCAACTGTTGTGTTCCATGTTGTGGTTGGCCTGCCTCCTTTTATCTTTCCATCTGAACCTGACTCCCAAATCGCTTTCACTAAATTGTCCTCCTCCACTCGCATCAGGTGTCCGAACTAATCCAACTGCTTCTGTTCTATTATTTTTATTAATAGAGTCATTTTTAGCTTCCCCCGTATATCGCTGTTTCTGGTTTTGTCACTCCTGTACATCCTCTCCATGCACCGCAACACTGCCATTTCCTCTGCTTGAATTTTTGGCATATGATTTTCAAAAGTAGGTTTGCTAGTCTATTAAAATTTTTAAATATTTATATGTATTCGTTTTATTATTTGTATATGGTATATTACTCAATATCTCAATATAATCTTAGTCTTTCTACTATTTGCAAACAAATTATTCATTTCTAGTCACTTTCCCAAATTATATAGCTCATTCTGCGCTTTTAAAATTGTTTCCTCTAAATCCTGACCATACGTAGATACTAATCCGCAAATAAATCTTAAAGTGTATTTTCTGAGACATTCTCGATTATATCGTTAATGTAACCCAGAAACAATAGAGGCCCCAACACAGAGCCCCGTGAAACACCGATGTCGATCTGTCTTTTACTTTACCAATTTTTGCGTATTGATATCCACTGTATAAGTAATTTCTAAAGCAACTAGTCATTTCACCTGTTATACAGTAGTGTTTTAACATTCGAATGCTTTTCTTTAAATCAATAAATACCAACACGACTATACATATTTGCCTTATCCATAACTTCTTTCTGCTTTGTTAAAACCAATTGTAGAGATAATTCATGTGAATGTTTTTCTGTGAATCCAGATTGATTCCCGATTAAGGTCTTATTGATCTTCAGAAGATCCACTAGTTGCTGTTTCACATGTATTTCCATAATCTTCTCACTTAACGGCGTGTTTGTGGGACAATATTCTTCCACTTTACACGTAGCAATAACTTTTGCTACTGGTGTAAAGACTGATATCCTTCTTTTGTGATCTTCATCATACTGTCTTCTGTAATTGGCGCGAATTGTTTCTTTTTGCGCTAAGCATGTGAAATTGAAGCATTTTTAATATTTTCTTTTTATTTGAAATCGTATTACCTTACATTTTTGTTGAATAAATTTTACTGGATACCAATCGAAGATGGTGATATCAGTTAATGGTCACACTTAGATTAGATTAGATTCATTTTCGAGGTGGTTCTTGACCCATCCCATTGCGACCTTTTCAGATCTATTGTGGTTGTTCTACCATTAGATCAATCATATTAGCTGTGCTTTTTTCACCGAACCTAGCAGCCTTGTGAGTGATCCCTCTACGTAGGTTTCGGCTTTTGATATTCCGATCCCACTTCTAAGAGCCGTATTCCTGCTAGTGTTGTACAAACGGACAGCTCATGGACGGCAGTCTCTTCTTCCGCCTGGCAGAATCTATGCGCTCTTTCCTCTGTCAGGCCTAAGTTGCTCATATGTTTCTTAAGCGAACAGTGTCTTGTAAGCAGGCCAACTATTGTTGTAACAGACTTTCTGCCCCTTCCCAGTAGATTTGCTGTAAGTTTAGGCCTGTGTCCAATCAGAAATTGTTTGGCCTTTCTCTGACCTGGGATACTCTTCCACCAGTCTTGAGATTTCTTTGGTCACACTTGATAATGACCTGTTACACTTATGATGAAGATCTTGAAAGGTTGGTAACCAAATCTTTTACGACAGTTACCACCATGTCTAGAAGTCATACCAACCCTGAGCATCATTGGAACTAAAAGTACCAAATGGGTCTTTCATTGCACTTTTAGTGGCTTCAATCTATTATCTAGTTACATATTGTAAAATGTTGGTTCCAAAATTATAGATGAAAATTAGAATAATCTAAACAAAATACGTACCTATTGCTTCAGGTCTTTAAAAATAGGAAATGACACTGCAAATTCTATATAAAGCAACTAACAAAGAATTGGGTCTTAGAAGAACTATAACGTGGCGCATTTTGCAAAAAGATTTGGGTTTACAGTCGTACAAGATTATGTTCGACCAAGAACTGAAGCCACTGCATCATCATAGACGCCGTGATTTTGCTACTTGGACTTTAGATCAATTCGAAACAGATTCAGCTGAAGCTCATTTTTGATTAAGTGAATGTGTTAACAAAATTTTCGTTTTTTAATATGAAACCAGTCTACAAGAGATCCATGAGAAGGGCTTGCATTCGCGAAAGGTCATTGTATGGTGTGGTTTAAGACATGGTTGCATCATGGGACCACATTTTTCCAAAACGAGATAGGAGATGACCGGTACCTATTAATTTTTTGTGGACAAATTTAAACGAAATTGATTTGGAGGACATGTGGTTCCAACAAGACATTGCTACATGTCACACTGCTACAAGAATAGTTTAGTGAAAGGATAATTTCAAGAAATTCAAGCGTTAGTTGGCCTCCAAGGAGCTGTGATTTAAATCCTTTAGATTTACAAACCACGAACCCTTGATGCATTCAGATTGAACATCGAGCGCTGCGTTCGTGACAGTAGACCTGAATTATTGCACAAAGTCTTCGAAAATTGAATTTATGGAAGGTAAAAGCGTGGTTGCATCTGAAAATTATATCGTGTCATATGTTCATTTTACTTTCTTTAGTATTAGTAATATTCATAATACTACGACTGTACGTAGAAACACCATCACAGTTACATCTAATTATCTCCAACGCTCTCTCAACTCGCCAGCATTACAATAACAACAAAACAGAGAAGAGCCTTCTCTAGACGGGACGTTGCAAAACGCGGATTCGACTATTACCACTGACATTTTCGTGAGACCGTAGATGTACTGTCTCTTTTGTGATTTATTCTGCCTTTTGGTCGTCGAATTAGACGAATTTGGAACGGAACTTTAAGAGCGACAAGAACAACAACAACAAAAAAAGAAGCTGTAAAAGGACAAACGGAGCTTGAAAAGTCCTTTTACGAACGCTCCGAATATATTTTGGTCAAGGAGTTCTTCGTTAATGTAAAGCTGGAAAGGTCATAAATAATATTTCTTTTTAAGTTATTAGTAGATTTAGCGTTTTATATGTTGTATTTTACCTATCACGTACCTTTATCGCTAATTCATAACTTTTGCGCAATATATTCGCTTAAGTGTGTATGTATATAACGCGTGTTTGGTTCGTGGGAATTTCTCGTTTTATATAAATCGTATGTGTTTAGCTTCCTTTCGATTCACCTAGTCATAAATGTCAAACGGCACGAACTAGTTTACGATTTACAGAACTATGTACATTGAGGTGCGAAACTAACTCATGTGTAACTCATAGGTTTGTGAACGGTTTTTGATAGAACATAATGACTGGTAGCGGAGCATAGCTATTAATTCCAGGGCTCCGAGTTCGAACCCCGATGCTGCCAACCCTGAGAATTAGGTTTTCGAGGTTGTACCCACTCCAAGGCAAATGTCTTAAGGGGTGCGGACCTGATAATAGTTGCCTTCTATCTACGCTAAGCTAAACGAGTTATTTTAATTTATAAACTGATCTATCTTTAATTTGTCTATTTCCACATCCACATTCCCTGATATTTGAGAAATTGCTAGCGTAACTCCTGTTTATAAAAAAGGCGATCGATATTCTATTGAATATTACAGACCTATAGCCATAATAAACAATCTAGTAAACATTTTTTAATCATGTCTATATAAATTTATTTATCCTTAGATTAAATCTTTAATTCCCATTGACCAACATGGCTTCATGGCCTTGCGTTCTACAAATTTAGTAGTTTTAACACAGTATTTATCTGACAACCTTAGTAATAACAAAAAAAGACGTCGTTATTTATAATTTATTATAGTTATATAATTTCACTTTTCAAGTCCTACCTTGCTAATAGAAAACACTACGTAGCTTATAAAGCCCATGTATCGCAATATTTTCTTCCATTATCTGGCGTACCGCAAGGAACAAATTTATGCCCTCTCTTATTTCCATTATTTATTAATAAAGCGAGGCAATGTCTTTGCGCGGCATAGGCGTGCGCTTTCTTCAGTAAGTACAATGCCAAAAAAATAACTAATAAATCGAATAATAATAACAGAACCCATCAAAAATTCTAATATCTGAACAGTTATGAAACACTCAAGCTCTTAAGTAGCGTAATCAAGTAGGTTGGCGGGCTGCATCGGAATTATCGAACATTAAAAGTAGAAGCACCATTATCACCTACTGGTAATATGTTTCCACAATTGTCTCGTTGTACGATGTTCGCCGTGGTGAAAAAATGTGTTTAATTTTTGAAAAACATCGTTCGACATCTGCGGATGTAATACATGATTACACCCTTTGAATTCAGTCGATGCATCATCACAAATTTGTTTTAATGTGATAAAATCGGAATCTTTCTCTAACACACTCTCGAACTTCTCTAAAACGTGATCATATTTTGCGTCATGTATGTACTTTGACCACTTTCTGCAGTGACTCCACTAACGACAACGCTCTATTTTGTAATTGTCCTATTGCGTCATGTAATCCTTTATATTTGTTACGAATAGTTTGTAACTCTGTTTCAATGGAAATATATTGACATTTTGTCTGGCTCTGCTTAATAGCTGCAGCTTCGGCAGGATTGAATTGTAGAATAACAATTTTTATTTGTATATACCGGGACACTGTGCGTGAAATGATCCAAGACGTTTTGGAGCTTTGAGAAACACTTTTTTTGTACTTGTCATTAATGCATCTACCTCGGGTGAACATTGTCGCATAGTTTCTGCCATAAGATGTAAAGCATGCACTTTACACGTAACATGTAAACATTTGCAACCGTGTTCAAGAAGAGAACGGCCAACTGAACGCATTGTCGCAGCACCATCGTTCATAAATATCAACACTTGCTGCACCAGTACACTTCTCCAGTATTTTGCTAGCTAGTAACAGTGGAAATGTCGGTTTATAAGGGTTTAGTACACGTACTGTAACATTTAGAATAGAATTTCTTTTACAATCTGCTGTCTCGTCAACGCATAACCAAAGCAATTGATTTTCTAATGTAGATTTGATTTTCTTTTTCGCGTATTTTCGTAGTTGGCAACTTCAGGGGTTGTACTTATACCAAAAGTTCTGAAACGGTTCTTTTTCGAGTATGCGAAGTGATAAATTAGAGGTTATCATCATGACAAGTAAATCGAGAATGAAGGCAGTTCTTGTTGGCACGCCTTTTTATCTATTTCTGTGTTCTTCGGTATTTATGTTTGTTACAGTCTGCCTTGTCCCAGCATATCAAATGTTTCCGGCACACTTTACAAACTCTTTAAGCACCGTCGTAGAGCAAATCCAGAAAGACATATAAATTTATCTACTGTGCCAGCAAAGAGTCGTTTTTAGCCTTGTTCACATTACACATTTTAAATTAATAATTATATATTTGTGACGAATAACACGTAACACAAAACACAACGCACAACGTCTCCTAAACTAAACGAAAAATAAACAAGCGGACGCTGACAAAGTGAGAATCGAATTTTGCACATATCCCGCTATTCCGATAAAACACCTATGTATCGCAGAGACGCTCTGTTTATTAATGACTTATCTCTCTAGCTCGATATCCCTACATTATTACTTGTAGGTGATCTCAAGGTTTATACAACGTACTCATTTGATAAAAGATTTAGGCGTCACCTTCGATTCTAAACTCACTTTTAGTGACCACATCAATACCATTGCTAATTCGGCTATACGAATGTTGGGTTTTATCATAAGAATCACTCGAGAATTTTCTTCTATTGATTTCATCTTATCTCTATACTTTCATACTCATATATAAATATCAGATAAATCTATTAGAGCAAGTTCAGAGACGTTCTTTAAAAATACATATACTTCAAAAAACATGCATATTATCTGGGACAGGGCGTCAGTCACAAGTTTCCGCTAAGATTTACTAAATAATTGTCTTGATTTACCTAGGCTCTTTGATTTTTTTTGTTCCTCTCCAGTGTCTAGATCATCCAATATATTCTACTGCATCAGACCTAACACAAACGTCATGATCAAATTACCAATTTGCAGAGTTTGCACAAATTTCAATTCTTTGTCGGATGTTTCTTCTAATAACATCACTTCTAAGAAAATGTACTACCACCTTTCATTTTGTTTGAGTAACACTGTTTGTTTTTAAATAATGTTATGCTTTTAATTTTTATTATGTTTGTCCTATAATTGGGTTGTAGCTGTTGGGCAACACGCTATTATTATTGTTATTATTATTATTATTATTACTACTATTATTATTATTATCATTATTATTATTAATATTTGGTAAAACGGAAGGCATAAATAGGAAATATTGGACAGAAAATATTAATATTCTGCCAATTATTGTCAGAAATTCTAGCACTCTTAGAGTCAATTTCAATATACAGAACAAGTATCACGTATATAAACGAAACATTTCTGGTGGCTGCGCCGGTTAGTATAACAATGCAAGGTCAGTCAGTTAGACGCATTCGTAATTGTTGTAGAATTCTGCTATAAACCAATTTTTTTTTGTTATCATTCGAAGATTCTAAAATTTAGCCTTTTCAGCAAATTTCTTTCAAGATTATCTACAAAATCGTTAAAATTTCATGTGTTATAAACAATAGCCTAATGTTACTGTTATGTATTTAATAATCCTATGCAATTAGACGAATATTTTTGTCGTCATAGTTTACAATTTAAAAAGTTATTATTGTGTAACTGAATTTGAGCGAGATGTTCATGACTGCATATTTTGTGATTAAAATTATTAATAAAAACTATTGAATAAGGTAATTGTAAAAAATAAAGGACGTAGTCATAATGTAACAAAACTTTAATTTATCACTCACACAAAAACATCATCAACAAATGTTTTCAATTGCGCTAATGTTTTAGAACTGATAGACTAGATCCTGCGCCGATTCCTTGACTGCCCCCAATATTTCCACTAATGGCACCACCTCCGATATTTCCACTGCTTCCATATCCACCACCTAATCCTCCTCCAACAGTGCTAATGCTTAACCCGCTCCCTAGTCCGTTATGTCCTCCGAAACCACCTCCAATACCGCCACCAATACCACTTCCAATTCCACCAGCACTACCGCCGAATGCACTTCCAATTCCACCAGCACCACCGCCGAATCCACCTCCAATTCCACCACCAATTCCAGCAGAACCGGCACCAAAGCTACCAACAGCAACTGGAACTGGTACAACTACAGTTTGAGGTACTGACACAGATACGGGTTGCGGTACTGTGACTGGGTAAGGTTGCGGTACTGCAACTTGAATTGCTTGCGGTACTGGTACTGGTACTTGAACTGGTACTGGTATTTGAACTCTTCTGGTAACGTATTGTGGTACTGGACGTCTTACTTCAACAGGTACTGGTTGGGGAACTGGGACAGGTACCGGGCGAGGAACTGGGACTGATACCGGTTGTGGAACTGGTACTGGTACTTGACGGCTTACTGCGTACGGTTGGGGAACCGGAACACCTACAGGTACTGTTTGGGTAATTGTACTAACGGTAGCTCCACGTCCAATACCGGCACCTCCACCAAATCCTCCTCCAATACCACCACCGATTCCGCTACCCAATCCTCCTCCAATACCACCACTTAAACCGCTTGATTCGAATCCACCTCCAATTCCATAACCCAATCCTCCTCCAATGGAACCGCTATAGCTTCCTCCGATGTTTGATCCAAATCCTCCTCCAATTTCATATCCGAGATTATTTCCAATATTACCACCATAGGATCCTAAACCTCCCGTGATTCCAGATCCGAGACTATTTCCAATATTACCACCATAGGATCCTAAACCTCCCGAGATTCCAGAACTGATTCCAACTCCAATATTGCCACTATGACCTCCTCCAATGTTAGATCCTAGTCCTCCAGAAATTCCTGAACCAATTCCAAATCCCAATCCACTAATGCTATTGTGGCCACCTCCAAGATTAGATCCTAAACCTCCCGAGATTCCAGAACCGATTCCAGCTCCAAAGCTAGATCCTAATCCTCCTGAAATCCCTGATCCAATACCGGATCCTAATCCACTTGCAATGCTTCCTTCATGTACTCCAATACTGGCTAATCCTCCGCTACCAACACTACCTCCACCATAACCGCTGTCACTACTGGTGATGACACCTCTCTTTTCCTTTGATTTTTCACAAAGGCCAGTGCCGAATACGGCCAACACGATCGTAAACACCTAAATTCACCAAAGAAACAACGATTTAGTTACAATTTAGCACCTAATTTATCGTCTTTTTATTTACAATTACATTTTATATTATTTCAATCATAATTATTTAATTGCCTTACCACTGATGGCTTCATATCTTTGATTAGAGATGGTCGCCGTGTAAGTGATGTTCATTCTTTGATAACACAGCTTTTTATATGTGGCCTGGACCATCGACTGATATGGACTTTCACTCAAGATCATAGACTAATTTTATAATGTGCATTTGTCAATTCACCTCATATAATGTCTGTAATATGTAATGGGTGGCTCATATTTTGGTTTTCGTTTTCTTTAAAAAAACCGTTAGATTTTTTGTAAAGTCAGGCAAAGTCTTATACGGAAAAAAAGGCTGATGTAACGTAACCAAACACCTGTTTAATTTGACAGAAAAAGGAATGAACGAACTGGTAAATTTGCCTCGAGCAGATCGGTTCTTAAGGGAACGTAAAGTTAAGTGTTATAAAGATTAATTTTACACATCGGGAAGTGAAGATATGTTCCAGATGGAATTGTTTGAAATATATGAGTGTGCTGTATAAGAAATATATGTATAAAACTGTAAAATTTGTAGTATTTCTATTGATTATGAATTTTATGAAGAATCTTGAAAAATGGAGTTAAGTAGTAATGTCTATCACTTGACCTTTTAAGCTAAAATCTCTTTCGAAAGAAGTTAAATGCTTCTTAGGTTTAGGTTTAAAATGACGTGCAGACACAGTTCTTAGATGTAGAGGTAAATTGTTTAAGAATTTTTTTCCGGTAAAAATGAGAAATTTTTCAAAGTAAAAGCTTTTATGTTTTTCTAATTTTAATATATTACTGGATCTAGTACCATCATTATGATTATCACCAATAAACTCTGTGCCTGTTAGCGAAAAACGAATTTATAAAACTCGAGAAGAGAAAAGGTCCCAAAACTGAGCCCTGGATACTCCATACTCTATGGATTAACATTTCGACGCAGTTTAATCTAATCTAACTACAATATTTGTAAGTTTTAATACATTCTCCTTGTGCAAATATGTAATTTATTATCGTAAGTCATTATTAGTTAATTTTTAGCTCTTATTAGAGGTAAATTTTGTAAAAAAATGTTTTTATCTCCATATATTTATCAGTTATCCTTATTTTTGTCTATATTATCTGTTCTTTGATTTTGTTTAAGAAATTCTCTAACATTCTGTATATCTTTGATTGTCAAGAATCAAATAGATCTCAATAAACATCTTCAGCTCATGGAAATACTACGCAAATATTAAAAATAATTCAAATTCAGTCTTGTCTGCTGGTAGAATGACTCATGAAAGTAAATATAATTACATGCATGAAATGTAGACAGAGATAGAGGTAGAAATATATCGATCTTGTTTTGTACAAAACAGTAATCCATTACGTAATAGGCAATCGAATGTCTTCGCCTCGTGTTGGATGTACATAATCTCTTTAAGCCAGCGATTCTCAACCTGTGGGGCGCGCTCCCCTGGGGGTGTATTTTTAGAAAAATAATTAAATGACAATTTCATCTCTTAATTCATTGCACGTTGCAAAAATCTCCCACGTGATAACTATCTTGTTTCGAAATAAAATATTAACGATGCACCCATGTCTTTACAAAGTGCAGAAAGGATTCTTGATTTTAGGGGTCCCATTTTTATATAATTTACTACAGTTGCAACCATCGTTGGCCCAATATTCAGGCCAGGAATTATTTCTTTGGAAGCCAGAGCTTCTCTGTGGATCATGCAATGTGTCCAAACATACTGTGGAGATTTTTATTTCACAAGTGCTTGTATATTTTGGAATCTTCGAGACATTGTACGAACATTATTTAAGATAGCAAATAATGCAAGTGCTGTTGCTTTGAGTTCTATTGGTTTGTAGAAAAGCAGTTCTTCTACTGCTGACATACCATCACAGAATTGTACATAGGCAATTAAATGAGAAGTTGAAATTTTCTTTCTACGTTTCTCTTCATCGCAACGATTCCCTTCTGCGAACAATTTCCGATACAACTTTTACAAAGCTAATTACTTGTCACTGTACAATCATTTTTTTAAATTGCGATTGGTCTTTTCTTCTTGACTATACTGATGTTAATAAAGCTCTGGATGCTTTTTATAACTTTTTGTATGTTATCTTGGATCTTTACGTTCCTTCTAAATCACGTACAAATATTTCTTATCAACCCTGGTTTACATCAGATATTATTCGTATTCTAAAATACAAAAATTTTTACCACAGCAAATGGATTAAGACTAAAAATATAATGCATTATAATGAATTTAAACGAATCAGAAAGTTAGTCAAGGTTAAGAATAGTTATGTTTACTATCTTGGAAATATTGAAAATTCCATAAAAACCTCACCTTCTCATCTATTTTTAAAATTCCTGTCATTTAAGATTGATGGAAGTTACCCTGAGAGAGGTACTCCACAGGATGGATTACTGGTAAGGCACGACATGCTGGCTTTGAATACAAGGAGGGATGGCATCTGCGAGAAATTTCTATAGAAATTGCTTAGAAATGACATAGATTGTCCATACGTACTGGAACGAATGAATTTTCTTGTGCCACGTTTGAATTCGAGATCTGATAGTGGCTTCATTCTTCCATTCGCAAGGACTAACGCAATAAGACGAGCGCCGACGTATACTTTGTCCAGGGCGGCTAATAAACGATGTGACTTATTTAAGTAAAACTTGTAAAACTTTATTCTTTATTTTTTCATATATTGCATTCTTCTTGTTTTTTGTGTATATACTTACCTACATTTGTCCTATTATTGGGCAATATGTCTGTTGAGAAAATAAATGTTTATTATTATTATTATTATTATTATTATTATTATTATTATTATTATTAAATGAGCATCTTTATTGCTATCTGTTGCCTCATCAAACTGAATTGAAAACAATTTGTGACGCAACTTCCTGAAAAGCTGATGCTGTACATCTTCGGCTGTAACATCAATTCGACAGGCAACAGTATCATTTAATAAAGGGCTGCAATTGTTTGGCAAAGTTGTCTCTAAACATAGTTTCTGCAATCTCAATTGCAGCTGGCAGAATAACCTCTTCACCAATGGTGTCAGACTTTTTACATTTGGCTATTTTATATGAGACTTTGTAAGAGGCAAGTAAAACTTTTTCATTCAGAGACAAAGTCCTTTTAAAAATGATTTTGTTTTTCAAATGATTTTAATTTTGATTCGAAGAATTCTCGGGGTTTCTTAACGTACTCTCTATGAAGCTTTTCCAAATGTCGTTTAAGTATATTGGATTTCATGCTGTCTGCTGACAAAATTTTGCAAATGGCACACAGTGGTCTTTCTTCTTCATTTACTTCAGAGCTGGTAACCCCAAAATTTAAAGAATATTTTCTTGATTTTATCTTGTGATTGAGTCGCTAATACTAAAATGTTAAGAACCACTGCTTTAAGCGAAAATACTTATATTATGTCCTATGCATGTTCAAATGTTGTACACATACGTATACACGTATTGTATATATAAATCTAGAACAATTTTTTGCTAGAGCAAAAGGATTACAGAAGTAAAAGTGTTAGGTAGCGACTTTCGAGATAAATAAGAGGTTATTATCTAATAAAAGTGTTTTAAATGAAATGATTTATATGTAAAACCAGTAAATAAAAATGAAACAAACTGTATACATATTTTCTCTCAAAGAAGAAAATTAAAACAATCTGTGCTACTGACTTAATTAAATTGTAGAAAGAGTACATTTTTAAACAGAGTATTTATAAGAAACTGTAACAAAATCTTTTTTTTAACTTACTTATAACAACATCAGTTTACGCATATTCGTATTTATTTCACGTATAGCGCCATTCAACTCCGATGTCAGGAATCTCGTAGATAAGGATTTTTATGATAGGATGGTCATGGAGTTGTGTTCGTCAACTATCTTGAAAAAGGAAAAACAATAACGGGGTTATACTACGCATCATTACTTAACAAAGTGAAGGCAGAAATTGCGGAAAAACGACTGCATTTGTTCCACCAAGATCACGAATCGTCTCACACTTTAATGGTCGCCATGACAAAAATTCATAAATTGGTGTCCGAATTAATAGACCATCCACCCTATTCACCAGTTCTGGGCTCCGGAGACTTTTTTCTGTTTCCTAGGCACACAATCTCGCTCGGAGGACAGAGATTTCCATCGAATGAGGAGGCCATCACATATTCTATTTTGCAGAACAAGATGGCAACCACTACCTACACGGATTAAAGAGATTTGAGCATCGCTGGAAAAATGTATAAACTTACAAGGAAGCCATGTTGTGAAATAAAATTGAAATTGACAAAAAAATACTATCGAAAAGCAGCTACAGACGCAAGTGCTTGAATCTAAAGAAACGGGAAAAAAAGAGAGGACGGCCTGGGAAACACTGGAAGGATGAAGCCTAGCGCAACAATACTTTGTTTCTTATTTTAAGGTAAATTGATTGATCAATACATTTTAAGTGCAAATTAAATGTTATGTTTAACTATTACCCTAAATAGCTCAGTTTAGTGCCCCTTGGTGCCATTCATGGTATAATCCAATCAATAGGATGACTAAAAATAATAATGAGATTAAGGCGTAGGTTAATAAGTTAGTTATTTTTATAATCAGAATAATCGGAATAAGGAGGGCAATTTCAACGTCAAAGATTAGGAAGATTACTGCAATAAGAAAGAAATTGATTGAGAATGGGGTACGGGAGGATCTTTTTGGATCAAATCCGCATTCAAAAGGGGATGCTTTTTCTCGGTCTATGAAGCTTTTTTTTGAGATGATATATGAAATTAGTATTATTAATGATGAAATAGAGATGATGGTAATACCAGTTAAGAAGATTATTTGGATTATTTATACTAGTTCCCTAGGTCTTTTGATTGGAAGTCAAATATAATTAATATACTACATAAATAGCTACCTCATCAGTAGATAGAAATATATAGGAATAATCAGACTACGTCAACAAAGTGTCAGTATCATGCAGCGGCTTCAAAACCAAAGTGATGGATACAGGAGAAATGATTATAGTAGTGTCGAATTAAACATACAGCTAAGAAGGTAGTTCCAATAATGACGTGGAGGCCATGGAATCCTGTTGCTACAAAGAATGTAGACCCATAAACTGAGTCAGCAATGGTAAACGGGGCTTCGATATATTCATAAGCCTGAAGGATTGTAAAGTATAGACCTAATATGACAATAAGGGCTAATCTTTGAAGGGTTTGTTTGTAATCATTTTCTATTAGTCTATGGTGAGCTGAGGTTGCTGTTAGACCTGATGTTAGCAGAATTAGTGTATTTAATAAGGGGATTTGGAGGGGGTTAAATGGAGTGATAATTAAGAATGTTGTATAAAATTTATTTACATCTAATGCATTACAGTTGATCAATTTACATTGCATGTAGCGTGTATTGAGCTACGAGATTCCTGACATCAGAATTGAACGGCAGTGTACAATCTAATACTTCGCCATATAAAAAAAATGCATTCAGAAATTATTAACCGTAATGAAATCATTTCAAATTAATTCAGCTATTATCAATTCTCCCCACCAAATAATAATAACTACCTTATCCTTTCTAGTATTTATATTTCTAGATAATTAGATTGTTTACTGATCAATTAAGAAAAAAAAAAGAAAAAAAGGTAAAAGATAGGCATGTGAAAGTTCTTCTTTTTCGTTGTAATTTTAGATAGATAGTATCTATTTAAAACGTTTCAAGTATTTTTTTTTTGCTGCATCACATGCTAACTTTATAACACATCTCCATTTTACCTATAAATACATTTACCTGATTTGAATTCGTTACTTTCATTCACCTTTCCACGTATGCTGGTCATATATTTGTGAGTGTTGTTTAGTAGACCCTCTGTAATAGATAATTCAAGTCACAGCGGAAGTTTGTTGTTTAATAGCGTTGGTATAATGTTTAATGGATGTAAATTAATTGATTTGATGAAAGCAGTCGCTTAATGATGATTGCAAAAGTCTTTTTGAGGGTTATGTAGATAAATTTTGTCAAGGAAAGTAATATAAAAAAAATCAGTATTTGATATTCAAATGAATTGTAATTTATAAAATAAAAAGCATAGACTTCATACCAATGAATTTCCTGTATCTATTCATACACTAAAATTTAATAATGTTAAAAACCTGAAATCCATTATTAATTTATTTTCTGACTTTTCTAAGATGTTTAACCAAAATTTAGTGTAGGTATATCTTGTTGCAATTATCATTTACCAGGTCTAACATTAAGTTAATCAAAAATAAATCAACTACTTCAAAATTTCAAAAAACATTTATTTAACTCGAGAATAATCAGTCGTCAAAATAAAATAAAACAACATCAAACACAACGAAAAACAATAAAATAATTGACAAATTCCTTAAAATTAAATTAACAAGACTAGTGTTTGACATCGGCTGCTCCTATTGAGTTCAATCCACTTCCAGAATCCGTTGCAATATGTCCATTCTGAAAACTATCTCCACCGCCTACAGAAGTAAGTTCTTGACCACCTCCTACTCTTAAATGTCCTCCAACTACAGCATTTCCTATATTTCCTCCTAAGTTGTTACTAAATCCTGCCCCTTGGAATTCCGCTCCAGCAATTCCAGATCCTCCTTGGAATCCAGAGCCAATTCCGGAGTTCACATCAGTAGGACCTACTTGATAAGGAATCAGTAAAGTTTGTGGTACACTAGCAGGTACTGGCTGTGGTCTGTACACTGGATAAGGTTGTGGAACTCGTATTTCGACTGGGATGTGAACGGGTACTCTTACAGGGTGTGGGATTGGTACCGGTACAGGGCGTGGTATCTCGATTCTAATTGGACGTGGTACAATGTAGGGTTGAGGTTGTGGCACGGCTTGAAATATTGGTCGTGGTACGACTACTTTGTGAGGCTTTGGAATTTCTATGGGGACTTCTCTGTAGACAGGGAGGCCAATTGGTTGTGGTACTGGTACGTTGCGAGTTTGGGTGATTACGCTAAGAGTGGCGCTACCGTGGTTGCCCGAAATTCCTGCTGAACCGTCATTGCCTCCATACCCACCGATACTATTAACACCTTGATTCCCTTCACCAAGTAACCCACGTTTAAAAGTTTTCCTTCTTATAGCAGAGTCTTCATTGTAGACCACTCCGATGATACTGAATCCAATAAATGCAATCTGAAATTCAATAAAATTAAATTGATTTCTCTTTTCGAAGATAACCCTGTTAATTAACAAAAGTAAACTTACTAGAAAGGGCTTCATGTCTTCATGAGTTGAAGAGCAGAGCCTGAATGGCGTGTCCGTCGCTGATAGATTACTATTATTTATAGCAAATGTACGATTCGACTGGTTTGGGATGCTTTCTCTTTCTGTGTTGATTAAATGAATTAATAGAAAGAAGTCTCACGTTATTAGATGAGGTGGATGTGGATTATATTATCAAGATAGTGTGGAAAAGGAATGTTAATTTTATTTGTACAATAATTAGATTTGCATGGACTTTTTTTTTAAATATTACTTATATTTGTGTAATTTCGGATTTTATTTTAAAATGTGTTAATTGTAAATATGGAAACTGTTTTAAGTATGTAGTTCAACAAAGAACATTTATTACGATAATCGCGATGTCGCGAGGAAGTCCGGAATAGTACTTTTCATAGTACCAAAAATCGCGAAAATATCGTTCACATACCTGAGCCAGATTCTAGAAAAATATACGACGTCCTTCTTCAAACACGTTTCAAATTTACTCATTAACGAGTTGGCTATGAAAGGGGACAGCGGATTGCCCATCGCCGTACCTTCTAGTTGTTCATAATATTTGTTCCCTATTTGAAAACGATTTTGATTCATGCAAAGCAAAGGTAGTCTTTTGTATTCCGCGATTTTGGCATCGTCAATTTTATTAAGAACTCAACTGAATATTTTATGGCTTCTGAAATTGGCACGCTTGGGAAGAGTGAGTAAATATCAAATGATGCTAAAATTTTCCCATATTCTAATTCAATATTATTAACCTTATTTACAAAATCTAGTGAATTTTCTACTTCTATACTGTCTACTTTGATGGGTAAATTTTGTATTCGTTTACTAGCCATTTGGACAATTTGTACCTAGATGAGTCTATACCTGAAATTATTGATCTCATGGCTTTTCCTAGTTTGTGGATTTTTGGTCGGCAATACATTTTCTATCAAGCAAATTTCGTGCAGTTCAGTTGTTGGTCTCGCTTGAACATGTTGTCTTTTAACGCTCGTTTTACATCAACAAGATTTACCGCAGAAAGAGGGCCCCCTCGGTGCAGCATTTTAACGGCTTACAGTGAGTCATTTACAAGTACCTGCATTTCATAAGTGTTATTAATTTTTACAACAAAAACAATATGTTAATTATTCAGAAACAAAGAAAATAGTATTCTGCATTCAATAATTTAATAATATAATTCTTTAATCCAAAGAACTATTTTAATTGCTGATGTTACAATTTAATATTTGTTTTTAGATTTTGTAAATGTATTCAAATTTTACCAAACATGGATTTAACTTCAGAAACAAGTAATGATAATAAAAAAGACATAAGCACAAATATTGCAAAGTTCCGATCACACCACAGATTTCTGTAGTAGCAAAAGTAATTTCCCTTCATGTAAGTAAAACCTTTCCCCTGACACTGGAATCTCTAATCCGCGTTAATTGCTAGCCAACAGCTTCAGATATTACATTCATTTTAAACAAACCATACATGTGTTTCTGCAACGATTTCACTAACAGTAATCTAAGATACCGGATATATATTTTACCTTCATTTCCGAAGTATATCTTCTGAACACATTTCCTCTGAAAGTTTCATTCTATTCATTCAATAGATTGTACGATTGCTCCATTTCATAAGTGTAGTTTTTGTCCTTCTCTTCACGATGCGACGCTTGTAAATTTAAACGTGATAATATACAAGGAGAGATATGACGTCTCACTTACGTTGAGATGCATTTCGATGACCGCGGGAATCTATCTATACAGTTAGATGCGTATTAAATGTTAATCTCCGCGTCGTATGTAGACTTTTGTTGGAACTTGACCGTGAGTCAACCGTTAGGCAAGTTTTCGAGCTAGTTGCATCGCTATTATACTTGTAAATGCGGTTGTTGTACGTACGGTACAATCATGGTAATTTCACTTTCGTCCTTTCAAAGAAAATTTTTCGCTCTTACTACGTCTAGATTTGGTAGTACAATATTGTATACGAGAATGATTCAAATAGTATTTGCTTATATTTAAAGTAATTTAGCAAACTTTGTGTTTAGTTGGTATACAGGGTACGGTGTTTTAAGCTTGGGTCAAAAGCATTTGAAGAAATATTTAGACTATTTTGGATTCCTCTTGAAATTCTAAAACAATATTGTGTATCTATACCTAAATTCATTTTGCAAGAAAGCGATTTTTTCGAAAACAATGACAGTTGCACTATTAACATTAATTACTTGTTTGTTACAAACTATGCTGGGTATGGATATTACCACCGAGACAACAAGGCCTAAGCGCTCTTCGATGACGTCACGCTGTTTAGGTGATGTATCGCCATGCACGATATTAACCTAAGCGGTAAAGGAATCGTTATTTTTTGGCATTTCTTTTTTAAGTTTTGAAGGACTTCCGGTTTATTTTGGAAAAACGCGGCAAGTAAAAACGAAACACGTAACCGAGCACCGTTTTCGTGAAAGATGTGTTTGTGGTTGATATTTAATCGACTGATTATTATTATTTGTAATTGTACATGTATTTGGACGAAACTAAGATTGAAATGATACAGAGCAATTTTATTTGTTCAATTTCACGAGAAAATTTGCAGACATGCTATTTAACCAGGGTCTTTAATTTCCTACTATGTGGTGTTTTACCTAATCTACCATTACTTTTCCCATAATAATTTTTAAGTAGGGTATCTGTAGAACAAGTTATTATAATTGTTGCAATACGTTCACTACTGTGAATGTGATATTTATACATATATCAGTATCCAAATGGCTAGGTTCCGTGATATAATTTTAAATATATTGTATTAAAACAGAACCTTTATGATACACATTTAAAAGCATCCCTTCGTGTTCAAAAATAATTTTGTTAAATATAACGTAAGAATATAAAACTATTTGAACAATAAGATCTCCACGGACAAACAACCAACAGCTAGGGAATTGAGTTAGAATAGCATCTTTTTTAAGCCTAGGATTTTTTAAACTTACAGTTATAGTTTCACCGGTCCTTGAATCTGTAGCTGTTGAAAAACAAATAATATCTTCTTTTACAAAGTATAACACAAACAAAACATATAAAATAGCCGACGCCACAGTACTATAAATAGACCGCCCGAGTCACGCTTTTAGGTTACCCCATTTTTATCGTTTCAGAAAAGGTTTTATTGCTTGTACAAGACTAGAAAAACATTACAGGTATCACCATCAAAGTACGGAAATATCACTACACAGTATTTTCTTAAATAAAACCAGTATAATTTGGATAAACCAATTAAAAGCGCAAGAAATGGTCTTTACGTGTAAATGTCAAAACTATAAATATAGCTGATCGTTTCCCTAAACCAATATACGTCGCAGCCTGCTGACGTCAGAACTGTTAGGCCTCGTTGTTTCGGTGGTAACGGTATGGAAGAGTTATTTCTCTAAACTAATGTAGAAAGCTCGTATTATTAATAGCTGTGTCAATAGATTGAAAATATTACACAGGGGGGTTTAAATTTTCGATACAACAATAAAAGATTGTTGATTCTAGCTGCTCGAGTTTATGCCGTTTAACAATTCAAAAGATTGATCTGTAAGATAAGTATTCAGATGAAAATATTGATAGATGAGATTCAACGTAAAAAGACAAATACACAATCAGTTGCATACTACTTTTGCAAGGAATTTTGCACAAATAAAGACAGGAAGCCCGCGGCAATCAACTCTTTGAGACAGATTTTATCTATAAATGTTCTGTGAGAGCTTTTTTAGAGAAAGTAACAGTTAATGTTTTCGAGCTTTGTACAGAATATATTTTGAGTTTCAATAAAAAATATTTTTTAATTGCGGAGTTTATTTCAGAAACAACAAAAGTCCATACAGTATAAATTTTACCCACGCAAGAACATTTACTTCTACCAAAAAATAGCGTTAGAGCAAAATGTTTCTATTATCTCCTGAAAACCATTAAAATGTGACTTTGGTTGTTTCTGAAATAAGCGATTCAATTGTTTTAAAATAAAAATCAGAATTATTCAAAACTAAGTGTTATTACTATTATTATTGGGTTGGCAAGAACGTATTTTCGGTTATCACACATAGAGAGCATTGGATATCTGTCAGTGTAATGGGTTTTTCCTTTTAGCATTTGACATCAGTCATATTTAGATTACTTTAGAAGCAAATTGTGCGTAATTTTGTTTGTAACTATTAGTTTAGGATCAATTTTAACATGGAGTGCAGAAACGAACATTTTCGGTATATTTTACAAAGAGATACATATGTGAAGTGGTTTAAAAAATTCCGTTTTGATCGACCTACTGAAGTTAATGATGACCAAATAATAATAATAATGTCCGTCCAAGCGAAATTCATCGCAGGATTACTGAAGTGTATGGTACGGGAACAATAGATGAGTCATCTGTAAGGCGTTGGGTTTGAAATTTCAAAGAGGAAAGAGATAATGTGCACGATGAAGAGCTTAAGGTCGCCCGTTCCTTATCACCGACGATCTGAAGAAACGTGTCGATGATTTTATCTACGCAGATCGACGCGAACTGAAAGAAATGAGTAAGCAGCTTTCTGAAATTTCACAATCATTGCTTCATGAAATCGTGACGAACCATCTGAATTACAGAAAAATTTGCGCAAGATGGGTGCCCAAAATGCTTACCAACGAGCACAAGACCAACCGCATGGGTGCAGCGTTGACGTTTTTGACTCGTTACGAGCAACAGGACGATGTATTCCTTGACCAAATTGTTACTGGGGATGAATCTTGGGTGTGCCATTTCACACCTGAGATAAAACGCAAGTTCATGGAGTGGCACCATCCACGATCTCCAACAAGACTGCGCAAGTTTAAATTTTCCACGAAAATCGCCTCAGTGTTCTGGGATCGAAAAGGTCTGTTGTTGGTTGATTTCATGCCGTACGGGACGACCATCAATGCGGACACATACTGTGAAACACATCACAAGCTGCGTGGAGCTATCCAAAACAAGCGGCGGGAAATGCTGACAAGTGGCGTTGTTCTTCTGCATGACAATGCTCGTCCCCACACGGCTTGAAAGACCACTGACCTTCTTCGGAAGTTCAAGTGGGAGGTTTCTGACCACCCTGCGTATAGCCCCGACTTGGCTCCAAGTGACTATCATTTATTCAGTAAACTCAAGGATTTCTTGTCAGGAGAACGTTTCCAAAGTGATGATGACGTAAAAGCAGGTGTACAGCATTGGCTGGCTAGTAAATGTATTACTTTTATTTAAATAAAATCATTATTTACTTTCCTTAATTTTTCTTTTAATTATATGTAAACTGGTACTATTTTCTGGAATGCCCTCGTGTCATCCGCGTAGATGTGATTGCGACAGTATTGTAGTGAACTAGTAAATTGAAAGGCATAAATAGAGAATAGCAGCGGTCCTAAAAAAAATCAAAACCATAATTGAAGAGAATCGTCATATAACTGTTCGAGAGGTTGCAGAAGGGTTCAATGTATCGCTGAATTAAAGAAAAACGGCCAGAATTGACAAATCGCAAAGGATCATGGTAATGCAAAGCCTCACACATCTCTAGTAACTCGGGAAATTATTGGAGTTTGGTTGGGAAGTAATGTCGCATCCCTCATACAGCCCTGACCTGGCACCATATCATTAGCATTTATTTCGAAGTTTGCAAAACTCTTCGAATGGTAAAACTTTCACAAATGATGATGACCTTAAATCGCACTTGATTCCGTTTTTTGCTAAGGACTAACATTTCTACGAGCGCGGAATTATGAAGCTGCAAGAAAAATAGCAAAAGGTCATTGAACAAAATGGAAAATATATAATTGATTAAAGTTAATTTTTTGTATAAAGGAAATATTTCACACCACAAAACCGAAATTATTTTCCTGCCAACCTAATATTATTATTATTATTACTTAATAAACTAAAACCATCAGATCTATATATACGCATTTCTACAAATCAAAACTTTTGAATCATCCTCGTATCTAATCCATCTAGCAGCAGCAGCAGTAGCGATGTGACCGAGAATAACTGAATCTAACGTCAAGGTCGAAGAAATTAAAGCAGCAATCGGACGTACAGTCTTCAAAAAATTATTCACTTTCTTCTACGCCGCTCGACATAGTGAAAGTGTCTAATAAGACCCGTTCTCTCTTCCTCCATATAAAAGTAAAAGAGCCTTGGCCCTGTCCGTCAGAAGATTACAATTGTTGCAGTTATTTACACGCATACCATCATGATACCTTTATTGGTAAATAAGCACAAAATCGTTAAACTTTTCCCGATCGATTTAAATATGTAATTTTGTTTTTTCAGTTCTTCATTGTGTGGTGTTGCATCTGCTCCGGTACGATAGCTAAAAGCGGGAAACGCGAAGTTATTTCACCGGAAATAGTAAGGGGTGGATTTGCGGCATCTAGCGGACCCTACGGGAACGAAGCTAGCGCCACGACCTTGAATTACCAAGCTGGAAATCAAGGAACTTATAATAATATCGATTATAGTAATGGAAATGGGTATGGAGATTACAGCGGTTATAACGGGCAACAGCAGAATATCCCGATTCAAGAGCAACCTGATACGCCAACTCAAAATATACGGGTGCCTGTTTGGTCGCCACCCACGCCATCTCAAAATCCTTACACAGCACCACCGCAACCACAAGCTAATCTATTTCCGCAAGGTGAATTGATCCAAGTGCCGGTTCAACAAGCTTTGCAAGCAGCTTATCAAGCTGATCCGCAATTTCAACAGCAACAAGCTTATATTCCGCAGCAAGGATATGAGGCGCAAGCTCCACAGCAATTTACGAATGTTGATGGTCAAGGTGCACCTCAATCTTATCAAAATAATGTCCCAATTTTCCTTGGTGCTTCATCTTCTGTGAATGATCAATCCCAATACAACGCAGTACCTTCTTACAACCATGGCGTTCCATCGCAAGCAAATATATCACCTGAGATTTCCTCTCCTTACAACAGTGGCATTCCACCTCAAGCAAATTTACCACCTCCGGGTTCTTCAGCAGCTAACATTGCAGCTTCTTACAGCGGCCCATTATCGACACAACAAGCAAATTTGGGGAGTATCCCATCTTCAATTGCCAGCGGAATACCATCTTCTCTCCCACCTTTCCATGGAAGAAGCCTCCCTTCATTTGTTAGAGGAAGATCGCCATCAATTTCAAGCGGAACACCATCAAGATTAGTTGGGAAGTCTTTCGCCAGAGGAGCTTCGTCAATTGGCTCTTCTCTAGGTGGTAGTTTGCATAGCCTTGATGATGTCCTTTCCGGTGGGATTAGTGATTTCAATGCAAATAGCTTTGGGAGCTCCTTTGGAAATGGATTTGGATTTGGTGGATTCGACCTAACTGGATTTGGTTCAAACTATTTCGGCGGTGTAGGGGGATTTGGCAATTCCTTTGGGGGATTCGGTAAAATCCCATTCTCGGGTGGTATTTCATACGGTGGTACAAAAGGAGGTTTAGGCACTAATTTAGGAGGAGCTAATTCAGCAAAATTTGCTAATCTAGCTAACACTATTCCACTGGATAACAAATTTCCCTCAGCTGCAAGTAGTCCAAGCCTACAAATACCTCAAAACCTCCCTCAGAGTGGTCCAAGTAATGCTGTACCCAGTAGCAACGTTCCCATTGGCCCACAAAATCTTCCTTCAGATCAGCATGCCATAAATCAACCTGTTCAGGCACAGCCAGCGAAGAACTGAGATTACACGTTGACGTAATCGCTCTGTGATAAGGTTGTCATATTATTTTGTTATTATTATATTTATTTTGACCTTCTGTTGTTGTTAGAGAGATAGTAATTTTTTGTAATAAAGTTGATTTTAAGTGAAGCATCTTGTTTATTTTTCTTTATAATAATTTTAAATTGAAACAGCCGTTTTAGTAGAAAGCGTTTCGAAACAAATCTGGAGTGTGTAACTTTACGTATATCTAAAGTTTAAAATATTGTCAGCTATAATTAGAGAAAGTTTTTGTAGTGGAAATGTATCATTAACTCACAAATTCATAACATATGCTTATTAGATACTCATTACATTTTTGCCAAAGAAGAAAGATTTCACTTTCTATAAGAAAATGTGAAATATTGTGAGAAATATTTGGTAAGTAAAAATTGTCACGCACTGCCCAATGTGGTATTTTTGATGTAGGATAACAATATTAACGTAAAATTGATATTACGGTGACAATTAAATTCATTCAGTTATCACAGAAATGAGAGCTGCAGGTGGTAGCTATCCAAAAAAGCATACCATACGGAGATAGACGAAACCATAGTGCATGTGCAATATTTACATGGGCATTTGTTTGCTAGTTATTTCATCGCATTCGAAAGACCAAAATAGCAGTAATATTATAATTGTAATTCTCAGGTTCAATGAATATACACAAAAATTAACAATGCCTTTTAGAAATCAGTAAAAAGTCCAATTCAATCAATCACTAGTTTGAATTATCCTTTTCTTGCTAACGCCTTCACATCTAAATTTAATTGCTACCTGCGACCGCCTTGCAGTGTAGCATTCGGGTAGTTTTCAACCGGCTGGTATGTGTAATATTGGAATTTAAATCACCATTTTATTTTCTATGGAATATTGGTAAATGTTTTTGAAGCATAGAGGAAACACCAAAATATTTCAAACAAACTTTATTCATCGCTTTGCAACATTCGAGGTATAAACTATCACAATCACAATTATTGTATATCCATCAACAATAAACAATTACAGTCACGGGTGCTTCCTACAAAAGCTATTTAACTTAATGTGTTCTTCAATGTTTGGAGCCGAAAGAAATGCTGGAAAAGCTAGACGCGCCACCTCCGTGGCCACCAAATCCACCGCCACCGAATCCGCCGCCGCCGCCACCGAATCCGCCGCCGCCACTACCGTGGCCGCCGAATCCACCACCGCCTAATCCACCTCCACCAATTCCACCACCGCCTCCTCCAAATCCGCCGCCGCCGCCACCGAATCCACCACCACCGCCTCCAAATCCGCCGCCACCTCCTCCGAATCCACCGCCACCAGCGCCTCCTCCACCTCCTCCAACAGCTATTGGAACTGGTATTACAACAGTCTGCCTAAATGGAACTGGTACTGGTTGTGGAACAGTAACTGGGTAAGGTTGCGGAACAAGTACTTGCACTGGTACTTGAACAGGAACTTGAACCGTTTGAGGCACCGGTACAGGAACGGTTCTAGTCACGGTTACCGGTACTGGGCGTGGAATTATGACTGGTTGTGGTTGAGGTACTGGAACTGGTACCGGACGCGGTACTTCAACTGGCACAGGTTGCGGAACCGGTACTGGAACTGTACGTGTCACAGTTACTGGTTGCGGAACGGGTACAGGAACGTTTACGCTTGTGGTGATAGTGCTTACTGTGGCACCACCTCCTCCGCCACCGCCGCCACCACCACCGCCAAATCCGCCACCTCCTCCGCCGAGTCCACCTCCTCCTCCGCCGAATCCGCCTCCTCCACCAAATCCACCTCCTCCACCAAATCCACCGCCACCACCTCCAAAACCACCTCCTCCTAATCCACCGCCACCTCCGAAGTCACCTCCACCGAATCCTCCGCCTCCACCATGTCCTCCAAGTCCTCCTCCGCCGAATCCACCACCACCTAGTCCTCCTCCGCCGAATCCACCACCACTTAGGCCTCCTAGTCCTCCACCATGACTAATTATACCCCGTTTTACGATGACTCTTTCGGGGTTAGCTTTGGTGTAGCTTAGTGCTACAACCACTAGCACTAAAGTGGTGGTCTGAAATGAGAGAAAAGATTTAGAAACAATCTAAGAATATTTAATCAAAAACTAGAAGGAACGTAAAATATGTTCATGAGAGTAAAGAAAAAAACTTAAATAAGTTTTCTGGAAATGCTCCAAAAAGGAAATTATTTTAAGCACTTACCTTGAGAGGTTTCATATGTTTGGAGGATGGTATCTGAAGACGAAATGATGCCCTTACCCCACGGCAAATCGCCTTTTATACACTCACACGTAATGTTTCGCCGGGGTGTCGGTAGATTGTTCAATTCACTTTCACTGTACGCAATCAGCCATCTTTGTTCTAACATCCCCATTTTTACGGTACGACAAATAGACCAGGTAGACCAAATAGGTATCAATTACCGGCCTGTCACTTATATGCAACCGATGTACTCGAATTTCCATCGGTAATGACACCGGTTCCGCTTAATTCTTTGCAAGTTTGCATTCAGTAATTCGTCCATAATTTTAACGTTATGATTTGCACTATATCGTGCAATAATAATTGTCTAATTGTGTGCTATAAAAATAAGAGTGCATAAATTGGAAAGTATGGATAATCATTGAAGAACGACGACTATATTGTTGCATGACCATTACACGCAATTGATTATTATTTCCGATTCAGTGGCGTAGTGTGGATGGGGTTTTATATCTGTAATGCAAATTTTTTATATTGGTGTTTATTAGTTGATCGTACACTATGTAATAGTTTTGGACCAGGCTTTAGGTTAGTGTATTGATGTTTTAATAAAATCAGTTTATAGATTCATAATGTCATACCGAGATAATCTTTAATGTAAGGATCTAGATTGCAACATAATTATAATATTAGTGACGTTGTCTGGATTTGCCCTCTGGACCAAACAAACAAAGAAATGTTTTATAATATTTAACATTTAAATGCATAGTATTGACAAGTGAATTATGTAGTATATACTCAACTAAATACAATGAGCGAAAAGATCTGTGATCCGTGGTAATAGTGTCAAAGAAAATAAAGTTAATATATTATGCATTATTAAAGTGTCTCTATAAGATTCATGGAAGCTCGGGCTAAATACAATGTGATCATAAAAAATCTTATATGGATTTTTTTTTAGATCTTTTCTAAGAATATGACAAACTAGTTTTCTGTGAAAGACCATAGTTTATACGCCATAGTTTCAACATGATACTGCAAAATGTGGAAGACGAAACAATATTCGGGAAGGTCATTTATAAATTTAAAGACCCTAAGACGTTACCTTGTGGCGTACCTATGTTAGTACTGAATTCCTGGGTTCTGTCATTCCCATCTCTACCAATTAATTTTCTATGATGTTAAAGAGATGTTAACCAATCAATAATTTTATCCCTTGTTCCCAAGCCGATTTCTTTCCTTACTTGGTATTTCTTCCAGAAGATGTCCCAAACAAATATTTACTTAAATGTTATTAATCTAATTCTAAAGCTTGGACTTGGAGAGAATAAGCAGAAAATATTTTCCAAAAAGAATCCAGAAAAACCGTACTTCATAAGAACAAGATCAATTATCTTCTTGGAACACATTGAAAATTACCAATCCCAAATTTAGAATTCAAATACCGGTCCAAATCATTTTTAATAGGTATTTTAAAACATAATGTTCTAGATCCACTAAACTACGCCACTGCATTTCTCGCAACAATAACAAAATCAAGCAATATCTAAAGTGATTGCACTAGATGGTGATTAATTGCACCACTTGCAACCAGATACGCCTAATGCACGATGTCGCTACGTTTTCTTTTTCCTTGCCGTCATGTTTCCACTCGTTGGCAATTCACCGTTAGAAATGTGGAAGTGTGTTCTCCTGGTACTGCAGTAGGTACAAAAATACTATTTCACTTTTACAGTAAAGCGGATATACATATAAATAGTACTCATCCGATAGTTATATGAGCTAAACAAGTCTCGCTCTTCATAAAAGACGGTGTTAAGGCGATAACAATTGCAATTTTCTCGGTTTATCGTCGAAATAAAAGGTGTTGTTTATATTTGCGAGTTGTTTTGTTGGTATGAGTTGTAGTTTGAAGGAGATATTGTTTTTTGACGAATTTATTTGTAATTATAAATGTCCATGTTAGTTTAAAGGAAAAGCTTGTCTTTATACTTGATACAAGGTCTTACAAGGAAACGATTGGGCAACAATTTTTTGATTGTTTAATTCCTTTTAGGCTCTACCATTAAATCCCTTACACACAAGGAAAGGTTCCCAACCTGAAAATTTACAAAAATATGAAACTTTAATAGTTTTTATTTAAGGTAAAACGTTTTAAGGGGGGGAAACACCCTTGCGAAACAGAGCGAGCCTCATGAAGGCTTGCAATCGACCTAGATCGAAAGGGCGTTACTTTTCCTATAACGGGGGCCCTTAAGTATATTAACCGGGTTTCGGTATTTCGAAAATTTGACGCCGTAGTACAGAAAACACACCGAACGCGTCGCCGTTGTCTGGTCGAGGCCTGAGATTTATATATCTTCGGAGAGTAGACAAATAAATTACCTTTTGATTATCATAAGCGTAATTAATTAATTAAATACGACGTGTTCACTTTCGTTCATTGATATTTATGGGCTTAGGAAGGTATTCAAGGCGTTGCGGTACTTTTTTTTTTTAATTTAGATTGACGAATGATGCAGTAGATATCAAGCAATGCAAGGAATTAATTGTCAGAGGAGATTTAACCGATAAATTAAAATTTATTAGCAGACATTTTATAGGAATACCAAAAACTATTACGTATTTACAATCTCGAAATTTAAAATTAAATAAATCAATTCAATACTTTAAAAATGATTGATGCCCCTACAGGGGAGAAAATACGCAACAAAATTATTAAGAATAGCGAGTATTTAGCTTATGACAGTATACAGGGTGTTTATTAAACATACGGCAAAAATTCAAGCGGTTATTCCATGAACTATTCTAAGAATATTTTGTACTTTTATGATTTTTGAAAAGCCCCTTTGTTTCAAAGATACAGGGCGACAAAAATTTTCGACAAAACCAATTTTGATATTTTTGAAATTATTAATGTAGCCGAAATAAAAATATGGCGTACAACACTGGACTTACCGAGTATAAAAAAATTGTAAAAACGCGTTGTTATCTTTTAACAACATTCCGATTACAAAAAACGGCTGTTTTACCCACTAACAATAGGCAAGTGCAGACATAGAAAAGTAAATCAGTTAAAACGTGGATTTCATTTGAATACGTTTCATGATTGATCATTTTGTATGTGTCAAATTTATTGAGACTGATTGACGTGTACTTTATGTCTTTTAATACTTAAACTTTTGTTAGTGAAGCCCTCTATCATGAATCGCTATACGAACGCCGAGATGACTGACATGCATTTCATTTATGGACTTGCTGATGGCAATTCATCAGAAGCTAAACGGTTGTACATTGAACGATTTCCTGACCGTAACGTTCCTAATAGAAAAACCTTCCAAAGTATTCATCAACGTCTTCATGAAACAGGCACATTGAAACGAAGTGGAGGACCAGGAAGGCTAATGACAGTAAGAACGGTAGAACTAGAAGAGAATGTGCTGGACATGATAGAGGAAGATCTAGATACTTCTATTTGAAAAATTGCAAATACTTTGAATGTAAGTAATGGGACTGTTTGGAAAATTCTTAGGAAGTATTTGTTGTACCCATACCACATTCAAGTTCAGGCACTTCTTCCTGCTGATTTTCCTCCACAGATTGCATTCTGTCAGTGGCTTTTGCACACATCGGTTCAAATCCCTCAACTACCGACACTGATTCTTTTTATCAATGAAGCGAATTTCTCAAGAAATGTAATAAAGAATTTTCACAATAACCATGTGTGGGCTGAAGAAAATCCGCATGAGATGAAGATCGTTTTCAACATCAGTTCTCGTTGAACGTTTGGTTAGGAATTGGACCGGTATTTCTACCAGGAAGACTTACCGGCAAGGTGTATCGAAACTTTTTGGAACAAACGCTACCTCTGTTTCTGGAGGATGTACCATTGGCAACAAGAAATGCAATGTGGTTTATGCACGATGGTGCACCAGCGCATTTTAGTGTGGTTGCTCGTGAGTTTTTAACGGAGATCGTTGGATTGGTCGAGGTGGACCCTACTTATGGCCTGCTCGATCCCCGGACTTAAACCCCCTCGATTATTTCCTATGGGACCATCTAAAGCCATTAGTTTATTCTACTCCAGTGGAAAATGTGGAAGATTTAAGAAATCGGATAATTGCTGGGTGTAACTCAATAAGAAACGACCCTGGTGTTTTTGAAAGAGTTCGGCGGTCAATGAGGAGAAGACTGGATTCTTGCATCCTAGCTAGAGGCAATCATTTTCAACAGTTCTTGCAGATTAAGAAACTTTAGATGTAATTTTTGGTAATAAAGTGTTGGTTTTGTCGAAAATTTTTCTCGCCCTGTATCTTCGAAACAAAGGGGCTTTTCAAAAATTATCAAAGGACAAAATATTCTTAGAATAGTTCATGGAATAACCCCTTGAATTTTTGCCGTATGTTTAATGAACAGCCTGTATAATACCGATTATTCTGTACTTTTCATTGATACCTTCTTAACCTGTAACAACTTATTTTTTTGCTGAGCATTTTGTTAGTAGTAAAGTTTATGAACGGATAGATAGCATTTCGAACATTTGATTTCAACGAAACAATCATTTCATTTCATAAATAACATTTACCTTTGCGGCAACTATTTTATTTTTTTTTTTTTATACAGAAATTTTAACGTAGTTCTTTCTTAGAGCAATATACAGAAAAGGAATTAATTTGTAATAAATTTCGACAACTCAAAAAATTAGGAACATATTTAAGTACCATAATTTAGCTATTATGTTTGAACACGAAACAAACCGTAAAATCTCAATTACTTTGCTTAACCGCCTATTAACCGAAAAAAAACCGCGAATTTGTGGTTCTACAAAATTTCGTTATGGTTTCGCCGATTAATAAAGGTACTAAAATTACTTATGCATGCCGACTCTATACAATAGCATACGGATAATTTCACGCTTAAATTAGTTACATCTTTTAAATGTCTAAGCATGTTTTAAAACAATAACGATGCTAGATTAATATTTTCAAGACGGAAAAGAATTTTCCATAGTTTCCTATATGAAAGCGCCATCACACAGAGCTTTTGCAAAGTAAGAGGTACGTAGTGTACTCGACGAGATGGCCTTACATTGTATAATCTGATCTAGTTCTAATATTAATGTATGTCAACGTCGTAGTATGAAAGTCACTAGAAATAATCGATTTTATTCATTGTAATTGTCATGATTATTATTTTTTTTGTTTTTGACGACAAAAATGATCATCAAAAATATTTTTCTGGGTATTAATTGAAGATTCTACCTTGTAAATTGGTATATTTTGCCATATTTTGATGTTCCTGAATATCCATTCCCTTTCAATGAAACATAATCATTTTTTCCAAGAAAGTGTACAAGAATTGTTCTAAAATTACCAAATTTCTCTGGTATTTTCTCCTAAAAGCGGTACATGCAGTTTTTGACATATAAGGTAAAAGCACATTGTCTTTATAATTTAAAATAAATTATATAAACATAATTCTTTTTTAAATTACACGACGTTGTCCCGACACTAGGTCGATAAAGTAGTAAACCCACTCATTCCATTGTTTTTACTTTCACTCTTTATGATATGTTTACTTTTTAAATCGTAACCCTAATCATTTGTTCATTAAATCAAGTATTGTTTCAACCAAAAGGAGTGATTCTCATCAAACAAATAGAGTATAACAAAACTTCATATTGAAAATTTTAGCATCACCAATTCTTTTTTCTCTGATGTAAAGAGCATCTCAGCTTTTTATTTTAATCAACTTATCTCTAAATCTCTGCTACAGCACTGAAATATTTCCTGACGCCACCTAGTGCCAATAGTTATACTCATGCCATCCTAGATAGTAGCGACGGAATTGGAATACAGATACTATACTTACCCATACAATGATATAACCTTTAACGTACAACGTATGATAAACATTTTCAAAAGATACCGGTTAATGTAATTATTTTTGTTTTTATTACAATTTGTGTGGTGAATTTCAGCACCTTGCACACTCTCTGACCACAAAAATCGTATCACTACTCGTTGTTCCTCTTTGGTGCAAACTAATAGCGGAGCTGACATACTTATACTGTTGTAGCTGACGCGATCGTGATTAAATTCCGCACACATGGCCACAGAGGCGCCAACTCAACGCATGCGCAAGCGGCCGCCACTACGATAGCCTTCAACGCTTGTTATGGCGAAAGTGTAGATAATATTTGATTTACCTTCGTATATATGAATATTTTCTTAACTTAAAACTAAATGATTTACTTGGAAGAAACATTTTTCTGTTTTGGATTTCCTTGATTTTCTTACCCTACGAAAAAATCATAAATTTAAAAAAAATTATTTTCTTATATTATATATTTTTGTAGTCTTGAAATAAAAATATTTTCTTGAATAGAGATTGATTTTTGCAAGAAAATCGTATCAGAAAGACAATTGACTGTACCAGATCACCGGAAATTACTCCAACTTTAGTTTTCTAAATGGAATGCCTTGTATTTTTTTACATTTTCGGAATCTATGAGTCATTCTGCATCTGAATGTATCATTTTAGAAAACAAATACTTTCACTTGTTTTTACTGTATGAAGAACTATAAATACTTCACTAAAAACCCCTTACCACAGTACTACACTCGCACCGGACGCACGTATCAATAGCCAAGCGGGCATCACCAGCAATAAAATTGAACAGTTACCCGCAGAACGGGATTCAAACTGAGCACCTTGTATATGAAAGTAGTCTGTACTATGAAAATAGCAAGAAGAAAATCTGTTTCTGGAAACATGTAGCAGGCAAACGATAAGCAAAGATATTTCACTTATCAGTTTTTTAGCAACAATGCCTCAAAATACTGACGGAACTGTTATCAAAGAATACACCTTCAAAATATCACTTCTATAACAGAAAGATAAAAATTAACTCAATATGCCATAAGTAGAGTTGCTCAATTTGCGCCAACAGCCAGTGGCGGGCGCATAAAAGTTTACACAAAATGAATGGTCAGAAATAAAATATAATACGTGCTCAAACACTTACCGTCTTGAGAGTCTTCCATGAAATTACAAAGTGAATGTCTGTTAAATATCTGCAACATTAGATATGTTTCTACTGTTGTTTCGGCAAACCGAGTGCGGCGTGAGGAAAAAGTGTGTTTATATGCAGAAAACGAACGTTCTATTTCTAGTGACGTTATATTTGCGTAATTGAAATAATCTTTGGAACAAAGTAACGGTTCTGTTGGCGCACCTTCACAAATTTGTCTTAATGTGGCAAAATCAGAATCTTTCTCTAAAACACTTTCAAATCTTTCCAGAACACAAACATTTTTTGTGTCTTCTACCGCGTATAGCTGTGCGTGAAGATGTTGCACTATTTTCAGAGAATCCACTAACGACACCGAAGAATTTTGTAATTTTTCTATTGTCTCCACTAGTCCGAAGTAATTGTTCTGAATAGTTTTTAAATCCGTTGTAACCTGACTATCTTGAAATTTCGACTGGCTTTCCTTAATAGCCGCAGCTTCCTTTGGATCGAATTGAAAAATCACGTTCTTAATATTCTCAAAATATTTATGATAATAACACGCGGCCTGTAACCATGTTCCCCAACGTGTAAGGTTCTGGTGGCTGGGACATACGGAGGCACAGTCTGTTAAATTTGCTTGGGGATTTGACAAACACTGCTTTTGTATACGCTATTAAAGCGTCTACCTCAGGATAACATTTTCTAATACTATCTGCCGCATGACTGAAAGCATGAATTTTACACATAATATGTAACAAGTTAGCATAATGTTTTTTAAGAGACCGGCCTACAGAAAGCATGTTTGCGGCACCATCACTCATAAACATCAACAGTTGGTTTGTTAAAAGTTCAAACTTTTCCAATGTATTTAACACTAACTTTGAAATTACTTCGGCAGTACATTGTTGTACTCCTCTGGAAGCTAATAGAATTGAAGGTGACGATTGATGTGGTTCCATTATACGTATCATTACATTAATCACGGAATATTTTTTTACGATCTGTTGTTTCCTCCACACATAACCACAGTTTTTTATCTTTCAACTCCGATTTAATTCTTTTTTCAACATGTTTACGAGCAGATGGCACAATTCTTTGTAACGATGCCCGACTTAATAATTTGCAGACCGAATATTTATCCTTGCCTAGTAAATTAAACGGTGGATTACATGCAATAAAGGTAACATATAAATTAAATTTAAATTTGTCATAGTGTCGTGTGCAATTTTTTGTGAAGAATGTTGTTTACTATTTACGTGACGCAGACAATCCCTTTTGGACCAACACATTAAAGGGATATTACACACTACACATTTAATTTTAACGCCATCATAATTTAGCACAGGCATTTCTGCTATAAATTCTGTAACCTTGTCCAACATTGGTCGTTTTCACGACGTAGGCAACATTTTTAAAACAAATGTGGAACTACGAAATAGTATTTACGGCAGCGTACATGTATACACAACAGATCTGGTTGATACTCGCAGTTATACTGAGGCGCCACTGCCCGTTGGCGCTTGTGAGCAACTCTAGCCATAAGTCTTAACTGATTGAGGACGCGGATTCTAAATTAATTCTAAAACCTATAAAATTCTTTTAAAAATAAACTTACTCGTTCAAGAGGTTGCAGAACTAATGTTCTCAGTTTGTTACGAAATTATTCTACGGCGTACATTTTTAAAAATAAATCTATTCACTCGTTGCATAAAACAATATTTCATTTTACCTCTCCTATCGAAACATTTGAAAGTTCAAGAGCTGCAATGGGTACTCATAGGTCACTAGTTTCCCTGCACAACAAACAACGCCAACAAAGTAAATGCATTTAAACGATGCCGTTGCAAAATCACCTTTTACAAGAATCAGTATAGACATACATGAACGAAGTTTACAAAATTGGAAGGAAACGGTAGTTTCTCAACGTACCAGTTCTAATACGTAGCGTCCACAGGAGGCCATGCGTTGGGATAAGTAACAGGAATATGTTTGTACCTAATACGGATATGTAATATGCGTGAAAATGTATGTAACAGTTCCATAAATTACGTGACGACGACCATAACGCAATACCATGGTGTAGTTCCTTAACATTTCGATAATTTCAACACATACAGATGCTTTTTTAACAGATCGCTTTAGTAGGATACCATGATTGCTGCAATTAGTAATTAGCGCGTTAGATAACCGGTGCATATTTGCAGTTTTATTCGAAATATGCTCATGTTGCATATATGTACGTTCTAATTTTCAAATAGCGATTTATGAATTCGAGTTATATGGTGCAAGAATTTTTTTCTTCTTGCATGAATGGTTATTACGTTTATTAAGTAATATCCTATTTTTTAAATTTTACCACATGGAAAATTATCCTTAATTACGTAAATGCGTGTTCATTGAACGTAATTAAATTTAATATCTGCAGAAATTGCGTTGTTATTATCCTATTAGTAAGTTTTAAGGGTTCTCTTGAAGGAAACGAACATTTTTAATATTTTATATTTTATTTTAAATATATACACAACACATAATACGCTTTTTAATACTTCTAGCGGCATATAAAAAGTGTATTTCTATATGTTCTTTCAATAATAGTATTTTATTTTTTCAATTATTTTACAAAATAAAGCTTCTAAGATTTGAGTGCATCCATTTTGCGTTTTCCGTTGGCTTATTGTTGTTGTTTGAATATCTTTTATGTACACACGTGTCTTCAACTAGATCACCTGACAGAGGAGATCTCAACTGAAGTATACGACGATGCACCGTAAAATAATTAATACAAATACATAAGATTACGAGATATTGAAACTAGGTGGCTATCACAATGACATGGACAGGTTGTTCGATGATTGAATGCAATATGAGAGAATAATAATAAGTGTGGGGGGGGGGGGGCGAGATGAAGATGACTCTCTTTGATCGCACGATTCGCTTATTTTTTTAGGTTAGCTTCTCTTATATTCGATTAAGGGTGGGCGTCTCAATGATGCTTGCCTATGGAGATGCTGGAGAAGCTGGTGGCTCCGTGTCCGCCGCCTAGACCGCCTCCTAGGCCGCCGCCGAAACCGTGTCCACCGCCTAGACCGCCTCCTAGGCCGCCGCCGAAACTGTGTCCACCGCCCAATCCACCGCCTAATCCGCCGCCATATCCGCCTCCTAATCCGCCTCCTAATCCACCTCCTAATCCACCACCGAATCCTCCGCCTAATCCTCCACCTAATCCACCTCCGAATCCACCTCCGAGTCCACCTCCAGCGCCACCACCTTGGGAATTAAAAACAGATTAATTGTAATTCAAATTTTCATCTATTGTGAGATAAATTACCGAAACCTCCTCCGAATCCACCGCCACCGCCAGCGCCTCCGCCACCGCCTCCAACAGCGATTGGTACTGGTACTACAACAGTTTGTCTAACTGGAACTGGTACTGGTTGTGGTACAGTGACTGGGTAAGGTTGCGGAACTGGTACTTGTACTGGTACTTGAACTGGAACTTGGACGGGTTGTGGAACAGGCACTGGCACGGTTCTAGTGTATGTAACTGGTACTGGACGTGGTATAACTACTGGTTGTGGTTGTGGTACTAGAACTGGTACTGGACGTGGCACTGAAACCGGTACGGGCTGTGGAACTGGTACTGGTACAGTACGTGTAACTGTGATTGGTTGCGGAACTGGTACTGGAACTGCGACTGTTTGTGTGACAGTGCTTACGGTAGCTCCGCCGCCTCCAGCACCACCACCACCTCCGATTCCGCCTCCGAATCCACCGCCGAATCCGCCTCCGCCGATTCCGCCGCCCAATCCACCGCCAAATCCGCCTCCACCGATTCCACCTCCTAATCCACCGCCAAATCCACCGCCGCCTAGTCCACCTCCGCCGAGTCCACCTCCACCAATTCCACCTAATCCTCCTCCAAAACCTCCATGTCCACCAAGGCCGCCGCCGAAGCCTCCACCAAGACCGCCTCCATGACCTCCTAAACCACCGATTCCGTAACCACTGCTGATGATACCTCTTTTCTCAGTTTTCTTTTCAGCATCGCCGCAGTGGCCCGCACCAACGACGGCTAAGATTAACGCGGTGTACTGCGGAATGAAAATATCGAAATTTTCCAAGTAAGAAAATCGGAAATGCTCTTTGTTACTTTACTTACCAGGAATGGCCTCATGTTTTGCCAGTAAATGAGGTGCAAGTGATGCCTTACCCCCGGTGTTCGGACGTTTATATAGTAGAAGGCATTGGTGAGGGTTAATTTCGTAGCGTAATCTGAGTATGCGTGTGTTCGTGGTCTCGTACATGTGTATGTGTGTTCGTTTTACGGCATTTGCCGGCCTCTATTCTGAAGTACTTTCACTACTTGGGCGGGTGCATCTTAGTCGCGGATTTGTTGTTATTTGCTTACCCGTACGGACATGTTGACCACCGTAGGTTGCAATTGTACGCAAGGATAGTATTACCATTCACATATGAATTCTTGCACGTTAGCTCAAATCGAATGATTAGTGATCTTATTTTAAAATATGTTTGAAATTCTTTTACGGACAATAATAATTATAAAATATCAAAAATAAAACTGGGCAAAATTATAAAATACTGATAAATAGAAACAACTTGCATTAAAATACAAAACTTCCAAACCATCCCAATTATTTATAAAACAAATTTATCTATAAATTTATTAATTGAAAGCGACATCTATGACTCCTATAAACATTAATCAATTATCTGTCAAAAGTATTACGTAAAGCAGAATCATAAAACAATAAATTATTGCCTAATGAATTAAATTTTAATACAAATTAGCTTCAATTAAAAATAATGATTTGAAGATTTATTAGGTTTTCTCTTTAATTTGTTAAAAAAAAAGAAAGGAAGTCTGGTTTCGTTGGAAGCATGAATAAGTTTATACTGGCATTCTATTTTCGTAAAATTTGACACTTGTTATTCGGCCCAGTACGTCTCCGCACATCATTCACTGTCTTGGCACTAACGTTAAAATTTCTGTATAAAAAAATAATAGTTGCCACCGATTGGTAAATATCAGAATTCCTATTTGCATTAGAGATTAGCGAAAATTACAAAAATCTCGCCGATATCGATTTCAAGGCCAGTAACACCAATGTTAGCAGTTTAAATAAATTGCGATTCAATTAACCACACATTTAACAATGCTTTGACATTTCCGTTTTCTTATTTTGTAACTAATTGTTAGTATAGTTCCTCCTTTTTCGATGTAATAGCTATTTCAGCAAAGGCAAGTGATAAGACATGCTTGCATGCATAAGTCTGTTGAGGTATCTGCTGTTATATCTCCTATCCTTTTTCTCATAATACCTAGCACCCTTCTAGCACCTAACCATACAGTTATCCCTGTCATTCGTTGGCGATTCTCAGGATTACTACGAGAAAGAAACGGCATACTTTAAACCACATAAATATCTTATTAAGCAAATATGTACCTATTTATCTAACTTTTCAATGGCGAACGTTCCCAAAGTGGGAACATACAAAAAATCAATTTTTTATTGAATTAATGATATTATTTGGATAATTAACAATCAGAAAAGTTGACATCTATATATTTTTTAAACTCATACAAATTTTGTGCGAATAATATAATTAATTCAATAAAAAATCGATTTTTTAGTATGTTGGTGGTTTAGTGTGAAAATGAAGTCAAATAAATGGTAAAGAAAAATATATTTGTTTTAAACTGAGGAAGTTCTTTAAAACAAAGCATTGTATGTTGATCAACATATTAGTATTTAACAACGAATATTTCAATCAGTTTAGTTATTTGTTTTAAGAATGTATATTTTGGTCAAACTCTTTTTTCTATGTGCACTGCTTGCTTTTCCCCCAATTATCCTTTTGTACATTTCTTCCTAGCCGACTTTCGATGTTTCGATCGCCAATTATTACTTTGATATCATATTTGGGCAATTTTTCCATGATATTACCTATTTCTTTCTAAAATTCATTCTTAATTTCCGGATCTCTGGCTTGAGTTAGTGCATTTACGCTTATAAAACTTAATTTTCTAAATTTTCCTCTGATTCTCAGCCTACATATTCTATTCGTGCTTGCTTCGAAGTCTATCACCGATTCTTTAAATCTGTTATTTGCTATAAATGCGACACCGAAGTGTTTATTTGATCATTCACTAATAAATATTTTAAATCCATCCACAGTAAATACCTCTTGTTCTTTTAATTTACTTTCTTGCAGTGCTAAGACGTTCAATTTATAATTCTTCATAACCTCTATCAAATTGTTGATTGCTCCGGTATCATTTAAATTTCTGACATTCCTTGTACCTACTCTTATTCTGCTTGGATCATCTTGGATATTAGTCGTTTATCTTTTATTGCGATCACCAATAACCTCTGTGATTCCATCTTGTTCCTTCCTTCAATTTTCCTCGCCTTAATTTTCAAGTAACTTTTGTTTTCCTTTCCTACCTTTATTAACCAAAATCATGTCCTTGTTCTTTACCACAGTTGCTCCCACTACATCCTTCACTTGTATATTTATCAGTTTTTCATTACTTTTATTCTTGTTGGGTAAGCTCTTCCATATCTTTCCTCCATTTCCAGGCTTGTCCATCAATTATTAAGTTATGGTATATTATCTTGACGTCTTTTCCTTTAGCTGTTTCCTCTTGTGTCCCTCTCCTAATCTTATCCTGAATAATTCTTTCCTCCTTGGACATATCGTCATTGACGTAAATTCTTTCTTTTTTATTTCTTCTGAATTTACTTTTATTTCTCATGATCTCCCTTTTGTCTTCCTAATGAAAGAGTTCCACTAAGCGCGTCTTTGGACCCAGTTTCTCAGTACGTTTAATGTCAACATCTATGTAAGAAACTCTTCACATTTTCCTTTAGAACCCTGGTATCATTTCCGTCTATATGGAGTCCTTGGACCATTACTCCTTTTTTTTTCAAATCCTTCCATCTTCTCTTTAATGCCTTTAAGTTCTCTTCTTAACCCTTCATTATTTCTCTTTATCTTGTCGTTCTCGATCTTCATCTCCTTAAACTCATTCATAAAACGTTCCTGCTTTTCTTCCATACTATTCAGTTTCTGCAATAATTCCAGGATCTTATCTAACTTTGTATCTTCGGCCTTATCTTTCTTGTCAGGCGTTCGACCTATTTTCCTATTCTGAATTTCGTAAGGGCCGACCAAAATAGGTTGTTGTTCCAAAACACATCGGCATGTGACTTACCGTAAGATAGAGGCATCATAATGGCAAATATTTTGAAAAAGTAAAACGATTTACACCAAAAAATGTTTTGTTTTTGCAAAAACTTAAAGGATATTTCTCGTACACCTGTCAGTGAATGTCCTTGAGACAGTTAGCAACCTTTTTACTGGATTAAATTTGACAGATCAATAACAAAAAATGTCAAATTTAACATTTTTCATACTTTAAAGTTTTAAACATTAATTGTGCCAAACATGCTATTAAAACCAATCTCTAAAACGCATATTTTCCTATATCTACTATATACATACATACTAAATTTCACAAGCGATACATTATTTCGCTACTTCCTCCGTTTAAAACGAACTATGCTAACCCTAGGGCGTTCTAATGCAAGCACCATCTAATTTCGATTGAAATGTAATACCTTGCATACATATTTTTACTCAGCTATGCAAGTACATGTAATGATGGTAATTTTACAACCTATATCTTTGCCATTACGTGCTTATTTCTTACTTGATAAGCGCAGAAATGTAGCTCTTTCCTCTTCGATTTCTGCGTTAATCTATGGGTGGGAATATGAAATTAGAATGTTACCAGTTATATGAATGGTATTACATATTTTAGAGATGCTTGAAGAAATGAATTGGAATGAATTGAATGTCAATTACGATTTTTTAAATATCTTTTGTAGCAAGTAAAAAGATTTCAAAATCATATATAAAGACACATCTTAATTCACCATCTTGGATTCGTACAATGAATGGATTTATGAAAGTGTGAACATACTTTTGAAAGATTGGGTAAACTGTAAAAATTACGTTACGTTGGTTGAGTACAATGGACATAAATTGTTGCACGAAACAATTTATTTCGTCGTCTTAATAGTACCGAGTCTTAAAGGAAAGATTATGTATATAACAGGAAGTAAAGTATATTTATGTATGTACCTGCAATGATCAATTATTAACGGTTCCAGGTATTAAGAAATATTTTTGCGAAAAAACCCAACTAATTTGCTATGGTATACCCTGTTTTTTATACGAGGAATAATAATAATAATAATAATAATAATATACTGCTTATTAAACATATAGGACAACAAACATTGAATATGTAGATATAAAATGAGGTGAGTTTAAAAAATCATTTACCGTATAATATGAGTGACTAGATAATAATGTCTTAAATTTTACTTTAAACCTGGAAAGCGGCATTTGTTTTAAAGCATAATAGGTAAATGGTTGCATATTGTGATGCATCTCCACACAACCTGTCTTTGCACCTTTGTCAGATGAGTTTGCGGAGGTGGCAGTTGCAAGCTATCTCTATTTCTGGTGTTTTGCTCGTGATTCGATACCTATTTTTGAAGTAGTTAGTAGTAAGGTAACTATATTAAAGTCTTTAAGTACTGGTGTAAATGAGTCGCTACTTTTTAATTGAAATATTGCCCTAACGCATCTTTTTTGTAACACATCTACAGTGTTATCTCAAAAGATTAAAGCCGAGACTGAGCACACGCGTGATAAACATTTAGCGCAGTCTGAACATTTGTTAGATCACTCTCAAACTGCAGCGGCATATGTGAAGTTTCCAAGATGAATTATTAAAGCGAGGTAATGTCTCCGCGCGGCATAGGCGTGCGTTTCTTTAAGTAAGTACAATACCAACAAATAAGTAACAAATCGAATAATAATAACAGAACCAATCAAGAATTATAATATCTGAAAAGTTGTGAAACACTCACTCGTTTAGCAGCGTTATCAAGTAGGTTGGCGGGCTGCATCGGAATTATCGAACATTGAAAGTGGAAGCACCATTACTAGTATTTTCACCCACACTGGAGAGTCGTAAAAAGTTCACAGTATTAGATATGTTTCTACACTTGTCTCGTTGAACGATGTTCGCCGTGGTGAAAAAATGTGTTTATATTTTGAAAAGGATCGTTCGGCATCTACGGATGTAATACATGCATGATTAAAACACTCTTTGAATTCATTTAATGGAATAGTCCATGTACCATCACAAATTTGTTTTAATGTGATAAAATCGGAATCTTTCTTTAGTACACTCTCAAACTTTTCTAAAACTCGATTATATTTTGCGTCATGACTAGTGCGTACTTCGTCCACAATTTGCAGTGACTCCACTAACGACAACGCTCTATTTTGTAATTGTTTTATTGCGTCATGTAATCCTTTATAGTTGTTCCGAATAGTTTGTAACTCTGTTTCAACGAAATTTTTTCTGACTCTCCTTAATAGTTGCAGCTCCGGCAAGATTGAATTGTAGAATAACAGCTTTTACTTGTTTGAAATATTCAGCATAATAAAGAGTTGCCTGTAACCATGTTCCCCAACGCGTAAGAATCGGCCACCACAGCCCATTCTTACGAATATCAGGACACTGTGCGTGAAATGATCGAAGACGTTTTGGAGATTTGAGAAACACTTTTTTTGTATTTGCTATTAATGCATCTACCTCGGGTGAACATTGTCGAATAGTTTCTGCCACAAGATATAAAGCATGCACTTCACATGACACTTGCAACCGTATTCAAGAAGAGAACGGCCTACCGAACGCATTGTCATGGCACCATCACTCATAAACATCAACACTTGACGTGGTGATACTTGAAAGTTTTTTAACGTACTTTGAGATATTTGTAATTTTGTCCTCAATCGCCTAAATTTAGATATATTTATTTCCTTAAAAAAATCGGAAATACAAATACATTCTAGCGCAAATTTTTATGAGATTAAATTGCATACCTGACTCTATCTAGACATGGTGTTAAAACGCCTTTGAAATATACAAGGTGTTCAATATTAAACCCAAACTTTGTCAAATTCAAACAAGATACACTACATCTCTAACGTTTTTTTATAATATATACATCTAACATTGACAGTAAAAGAGAGATTTACAGTTAAGCAAGAGTCCTGTAATTGGGTATTGCATCCAAGTGGTTTCTGGTGTTAGTACTATTTACAATAGCAAACAAAAGATATCGACGTTCTTAAACTATTGATTCAAAATTTTGAGGCCAAGTAACCACTTGCAGTCAGAGGCAAGTCTTACAGTTGGAAATTACATACAAATGACTTCTGGTGTTAATATAGTTTGGTTACAATAATCGCAGTAAACAAAACATATTGACATTGACGATCTTGGACCGCTGATTCAAAATTTCGAGCTTAATTATAAAAAAGATATTAAGAAAAAGTCACAGAAATTGTGTCTATGAATTTCATCGCCATCGTAAAGCCCATGCAACAAATGAATTTTAAATGGTTTGTATTTATTAGAATTTAATTACTTATGAACTGCATCAGCTGATACAGCACGATCTTCTTAACACTCGTCCTAATTAAAAAACACAGTGCATTGAAAAATATTATACCTCTGTTATTATGGCTTGTTTTAACCAAATCATAATGTTTATTGCACGAAGAAGATCACGATTTTAAGACCAGAAAGGGTATTAAATGCAAAATGCTAAGTGAATGCAAGGAGATATGATAATTAATTCAGTTCTTTGATGATGTCATCTATTATAGTCGTTGTCGATGGTAGACATTTTGTTTACAATTGCAAATGTTCTTGTGAAATCGTATCATATTATCGTTCCATTCGCATATATGTAAACAGATGTATGAGCAGCTATAATTTTCTAATGAAATTAAACAAAAACGTAACGCATATATTAACTAGGTCATTTTTGTCGACATTACCGAAAAATTTCTCTTGAAATAAGGAAACACGCGACAAATGAGTTAAGTCGACCATTTCCTAGAGATTTTTACGAATTTTTTACTGCATAATAGAGCAATTTTGAATTGCTCACTGGATAATATACACTTAGATATACAGAGTGTCGATAAAGTAACGCGCAATATGCGTAACTTTATTGTGATTTTTTGAAGAGCGCTGAGATACGTCAATTATATTTTTTGAAGGGCATTAGTTGACCCAAGTTTTTTTTTATTACTATGTTATTTTTAACTTTTATCTCATTCGCTCCCAACAAAAATGGATTCTCTATTATTTTCCGAGTACAATGATACTCCACACTGCGGGACATTTTCTTATCGTTTACAATATACAGGGTATCTTTTGGGAAACAATACAAAGCAAACGGTTTTCATTTTTAACAACAAATAATTTCAGGCTATAAAATGGAATTGTTCAAAATGTTCCCCGCTAAAAATTTATCACTGACCTACTTACTGTTTAACTGTTTTGTTTAACTTTTTTACTTTTTACTATCTTAAGTTAGAGTGGAACCAGTTCCAAATCATTACTACAAAATTCTGTTACTCGAACACTTGAAGCCATTTAGAACATGTTCAAGACAGTCAAAACGCAAAGATATTTGGCAAGGTTTTAGAACAAAAGGAGTAAGTGAGGAACCGATGGAAATAATCAAAGCAATATATAAAAACACCAAAAACATCCTTGGAATTTAAATTCAGAATTACGAGAACTTACAAATAAAGAAGGACTAAAACAGGGATGTATCTTGCAGATAGGAAACTGGAAAATGCAGAGAATAGACGTATCGGAAATGTTGTCTGGTGATGATATCGTGTTACTGGCGGAGTCGGAACGAGACTTGAATATCTTCAATGAAGAAATGGTAAAGAAAAATATGAAAATAAATATTAACAAAATGAAGTTCTTGTTAATAGCAGTCGAAAATAAGATACACAAGCACATCAAAATATAAAATATTAGAATAGGGCAAGTAAACGAATTCAAATATCTGGGAACAATCATCAAAGATAGCGGAAGTTAGACGAAGAAATAAATGAAAGAATGAGTATGGCGGGAAGAATATTGAACGGTTTAAATTCAACCTTTTTTGTTAAGAAAGAAGAAAAGTCTATCAATTCCAAAATGTCATCCAGGATAAATATTACAATAACATTTAACATTACTGAATAGATCTTTCTTGAGAATTAGTTAAAATGATAAATGTATTGGCTGATATCACTGATCAAATAAAAATATTTCTATTTCTCTATCTCTATGTATGTAATGATCTTTATAATAGCAGGTCAATCTTATATTTTTTCCAACCGTTATTCAATTAAAACGAACCCACAATACAACACGATCACATATTACTCAATCTCAACCTATTTATTACATACCCTACTTATAAAGACATGTACGAAGTACATATACGCCATTATAGTATCTATTTACCTAACACATATCGATACAAATGGACAAATTACGAAAATCAAGCCGTCTAACACGGTTTTCAACAGCAAGTATTTGTGTTAATTTCGCGCAGAACACATGCGAGTACATTAAAAAGATTATACATTTTTTAACATCGTTTTTCCAATGTTAAAACTATATTTTGCCGTGATTATTATTTACTTTTAAGTACACCCAGCTGTCACAGTCTAAGTGGTGATCATTCATTTAGCGACAGAGGTGATTGCACCCGTTTTACGACGTGCTTGCGATTTGATTGATGTGAATGGGATATCGGGAGTGAAGTGACCGAGATAGTGGAGTCATGTATCAAATCTCGATCGGGCTTTGGAATGAATTACCTATCGTAAAGGTTTATTTTCTCGATGCATTAGATTCACATGACTTTTTCAAGATGTATGGTTGATGTACGCGGATGTTACGTAAATAGAAATGAAAATATTTCTTTGTGTCGTAAAAAAAAAACGTTTGAATGTTCTTTTTGCAAGAAAATGGATGGGAATTTTGTCCGAACTTGAAGGAAACAATTTATAGAAGTCATTTAGAATTACAGGTAAAATGCAGACATCTTTCAAATTTAATTTTTTTTCCAATATTCATCCTTTATTCAGCTTTATTGCAATAAAGTTCCATATCAACTATCCGTCCTTGAGATTTCTTCTGGGATTTCCTTTGACTTTACGCTAATAGGATGATAGTCTGAAATGCTTCCAGCGTAACACAGAAAGAAGATCTTTTTTGGCAAATTAAGTTTTATTTCTCAAGTCTCCTCGTAAGCCCATACACTTTTCCCATGGATCCTCTCATCTCTTTAATTCGCCCAAATGGTAGTTTGGCATCTTGTTCTGCATAATAGGCTTTTACGAATATGCTGGCCTTCTCATTCGATGAAAATCTTCGTCCTCCGAGCGAAACCTTGCGTCAAGGTAACAGAAAAAGGTCACTGGGAGCCAGATTTGGGGAATACTGTGGGTGATCTATCAATTCGTACCCCAATTTGTGAATTTTTGCCATGGCGATCACTGAAGTGTGAGACGGTGCTTTGTCTTGGTGGTCTGCCTTCAGCTTGTCAAGTAATGATGCGTAGTATACCTTCGTTATTGTTTTTCCTTTTTCAAGATTTGCCTCTATTTGCCCGAAATTCTTCCTTTCATTACTCAAATTACACTGGGGAACAATTTGTAACACACAACTCTGTTTAGTTTGGTTTTTGTGCTGTTTTACAGTTAATTAGGCATGCTGGTTTCAAAACTGTAGTTAGTTTTCTTCTACCACGTCAAATTTTGTCTCTACACCTTATGAGAATGTGACCACTCGGATATACCAGGTATCTCTGCTTTTTGTGTATGTGGGACAACAGAGCTCGTGAGAAGCATTGGGAGCAGTCGAATTGGCTGCCACGATCTGACCTGAAACCTGGTGATCCAAACATTGTACATCAGCCACTTGTCGACAGAAAGAAAATTATATTTCCACCTCTGCATATAAAATTCGGTCTCATGAAGCAATTCGTTAAAGCTTTGCCAATTGAAGGAGACTGATTCAAGTATCTCATTTCGGCATTTCTAAACCTAGTCATTTGAAAAGATAAAGGCCGGTGTTTTTGATAGTTTACAGATTCGGCAGCTTGTTAAAGATGAGCATTTCATCGGAACAGTGTCAGGAATTGAAAAGAATGCTTGGTTGGTATTCAAAAACATTGTTAAAGACTATCTTGGAAATACACGAGCACAGAATTACGCCAAAATTGTCCAGCAACTCTTGGAGAGCTTCAAACTGCTAGGTTGCAACATGAGCACCAAATTGCATTTTTTACATAGCCATCTTGCTAATTTTCCCTGAAAATCTTGGTGCAGTCAGTGATGAGCAGGGTGAGCGATTTCACCAGGATTTGAAGGTCATGGAGGCACGGTATCAAGGTAGATGGGATGTACATATGATGGCTGACTATTGTTGGAGTATCAAGCGAGAATGTCCACAGATTAAACATTCTAGAAAAAGCTACAAGCGAAAATTTTTGACTTAATATGTAATTACCGTTCGATAAAAAAACTATTTGTATGAACACAATTTAACTTGCAGTAACTATTATAACATTTGTATGAATAAAATTATTCTTTATAAACAGTATATTTGGTAAGCTTTTACTTTATTTTCCTTTATATGCACAATTTGTATGACTTTTGAGGGTATCCTGTAGCTTGAAAGGTTGACGTGATTGACAAACATTGGGGTTATTTTTGGATCCAGAGGCCAAAAGTTAGTTGAAAACAGAGATTTAAGACAACACAATTGCTGTTCTCTGGTGTTATTAATACTTGCATATTAGAAAGTGTATTTCCGATCTGTTGGGAGCAAGCTATAATAACATCCTTGCCTCAATCAAACAGTGTTCAAGAACTCAAGGCCTGTAAGCATACTTCCTGTCATGTCCAAGATTTTGGAGCGTGTCATGGAACTTCAAATTAAAAAGTACGTTGCGGAGACTCAGCTTCTGCCAGATATTCAATCTGGATTTCGATCGAGGTATAGTTGCACTATCGCTCTATTGTGTGTCACTGATGACATCCTACGAGCTACAGATCAGGGGCTTGTGACAGTCCTTGTTCTTCTAGATTACACCAAGACCTTTGATACGGTCAACTACGCGAGTCTCTTATAGGTACTGAGGAATAAGGGTTTCAGTTACCGTGCTATTAAGCTCATTGCGGATTTTCTCTCTGGTAGAAATCCACGCATAAGGATTAATAATACAACCTCTCAACCTCGTGATCTGACGCAGGGCGTAACGTAGGATCCATTTTAAGCCCAATTCTGTTTGATGTAGAATATCTCAAACATATGAATGCTCACTTATATGCTGATGATATGTAGCTGTATCATTCCTTCAAAGCTTGAGAGTGGGTTGCCACTATGGAGAGGATAAACAAAGACTTGTTTTGAGTTGACTCCATATCCGCAGCTCTCTCGCTAAGTATTAACGCTGCCATATCTCAAGTTTTTGTCCTTGGCAGTAGGGAGGCTGCAAACTTCTTGGGAGAGGTTCTTGATATCCAGATCGGTGTTATTTTTAGCGACAAAAATTTGGGAGTAACGCTAGATAATCTTTCCGCTTTAGCCAACATATAACGGGCAATATATATATCTTTTGCCAATTTAAAGAGAATTTATCCTCTATGATCGGTTCTTAATAAAATATTGAACGAACTCTTTGCGATGTTTATGTACTTTCTCGTTTCACATACTGGTCCAAAAAAATCACCTTGTCTGGAGGTTGTCACTAGCAATCGCATTAAAAAAATACAAAATGCATGCCTTAGATATATACACGGTATCAGAATTTCAACCACAATATGAGAAATATATAGAAACATTTTGCATATTCTACCAGATCTATTTTTTTAATTAAATCTTTTGCAGAAGATTGTTTGGATTATTGCATCGTTACAAATTGACTTAGTGGAACATAAGGCCTCGTATGGTTTCATAAAATCTAAGGCAGTACCATATACATGTATTTAAATTCATTGACGTTTTTAAAATGTTATTTTTATTATTACATCTAAGACATTTATGGAAAAATTAATCTCTCTTTATTAGATATATATCATCTAGCTTGCATATATCGTTATAGCATGAAATTGAATAACAGCATATCAACCGCAAAATCACATCTTGGGCGTTGTATAACAACAGGAGTACGGAACACTTTCCAACGATTGAATGCGATCACATATCAACTATAAGCAGATTGGTCACATCAGAACACATATGTAGACAGATCTATGATACTTTTTGCGTTCACCGATTGTTGTAAGAATTCGAAAAATGGGAAATAAACATTCTATATACGATTCAAAACTTTTTTCTTATATATATGGTAGTTGCAGAGGAAGTCCTAACCAGTTTATAGAGCATGTATTCTTGTTTAGCGTTTAGCAATTATGGTGTTCTTTCCTAGTTGTTACGTAATACGCTACTTGTTTGAGTGGATTACGATTTAATCTTTGGAAAAATTGTTATTGTTTTGGATTGGTGTGATAATTTGCAATCCAAAATGCATGACTACACTGGTTTTTTAGAAGAACCAGTATCTTTACGGTATTAGATGAAATATCTTATAAATAAATAATAAATAATAACAATAATAATAAAGGTTTTCTTTTTATAATAATAATATATTAAGCTTCTAGATCTCATAATGATATAGGTTACGTTAAACAGCTGTAATAATATAATAAATCACATATTAAAATATTATTCCTCAGAATAAAATACCTTGTTATATATGATTTTTTTAAATTTTGATTCAAAAGTTTTTAAAGAAATTGATTTAATGTGTTATTATTAGAGTTTGTTAAAAAGGTGGTACCGGATGGCAGTAGCGTAGCGGTAGCGGCGTGGGTAGGGGTAATTTTCAACTCGTAGTCGATCTCGACAGCACCGCGAGAAAGTTCAAAGCGACAGTACGTTGCACGCTGCACGCCAAATAAGTACGCGGAGATGGGACGCCCAAAGGGTGTAACGTTCCCTTCGAATGTGAATAAATATCTCAGGCATTTCCTTGGATTAGAATATAGAAGTCCGCATATTTATTGCACAATATGCAATAGCGTAGCAATCCGCTATTGCATATTGTCGCGATAGGTTTGAATGTAGAAAACATTGTAAAAGTAAACGTCATGTATTGAATGTAAGAAACAGTATTCCATACTGGCAATTTTTACATGATTTTATTTTTATGTTAAGTGTGTGCAACGTCCCACAACATCTAGCACCTAATGAATACTTTCGTCTTTTTTGGGCTAAGTACGTTCCCTCATGGAAGCTGCCAACATCTATGCAATTACGATACAATTTGGCACATGTACAAGGTACACTAAAGGAATGTATAAAAGACGAGTTGTGAAATAAGAAAACCTGCCTATGTGTGGATGAAACAACTGATGCTCAGAAACACAGCGCAGGAATATCTGACATTTGCGAATCTTACTTCACTGGATGTCGAACGATCATTTGCGAAGTATGCGACTCCCGGTATATCTAGGAAAATGAAATAATAATTTACCATGATAAGAATGTTGGAATGTTGGAGTAAAAATATCACTGATTCTATTTATTTCTTTCAAAATTCTAAATTACTAAATTGTTTAGTCCAAGTTAATAGTTTTAAAATCCACTTCTTAATTTGAAACAACCTTTCTTTAAAACTCTTTAGATATCATACCTATTCAATGTTCACATTTTAAGTGCAATATATTTCATCGAATTTAATAACACTAATTTAGTGCATTCAAATATTATACTTCCTCTACTAATTCAACTGTCGAAATACCTATTTAGATTTCAAAATCAACATTCCGATTATATGCTTCATTTTTTCTACTTAATATCTCTGTTAAATAGAGATAAAAACATCGAGAAGATATTTCATAATCCAAAACTTCCGAATCACCGATTACACAAGCCCTTTCCAGCCTTGCATCCGTCCGAATCTAAAATTAGAAAGTCCAGCTGTATGCGCAAGACGAAAATGTACCATCCACATAGCAAATTCCTCCGTACACTCGATGGTCAACTCAGAACGTTCATATATAAGAAAGAAACAGAGAATCGCGAGCCCATTCTCAAATAATAACATCTCAAGAACGTCTGGTGTAGTTTCCACCTAATTCTAAGGCATGTCGCTTGCTTTGACTGCTTTTTTTATCCTTCTATATACGTATTACGATTCCCTGTCGAGTTAAGCAACTTCCCATCACCTTAAATTATACATTAAATGTATTAGCAGCTCGCTGTCATAAGCGATACGATTTCTCAACGAAACTGTAGCAATTTCCTTTTCGAATAAGGGAAAATTTCGTTTGCAAAATGCTTTTGCGAGCGTTAAACATATGTTTCACATCTAGCAATATGTGTATATGTTATTAAAAGGTATAATCTATGTAAAGTAATTTCATATATATAGAAAATTACCTGGTAGAGAATTGAAAAGATATAGAGCGAATAAATGAATCATTACGTAAGGTCTTAATGTGTGGTTTAGACGGCGTATATCTCGAAATCGTTGAAAAATACGCTCAAAAAGAAGGGAAGTAGGTAATTGCCGTATATACTCGTTTAATTTTAACATAATAGCAAATTGAAGTATGCGATTTATACCTACGTAGAACAAATAAATCCATTACGTCTTGTTGCAGTCGTATATCTCTGTATTCTTATTGCCTCTTGTTTAATGGTTATTGGTCTGTAAAATCTATATCGCGAGATCAAGCGAGATACCGCTGTTGGTGCTGTTCGTGCGATGGTACGTTTTTGAGACTCGTTTCCGGGTATGACTTGTAGAGCGGTAGGCTTGCGTAACTGACGTTAAGTTAAAAAACATGGGCTAGGGAGCGTATATTGTGTTGGCGTGGTCATTATTGGTCTAGTTTCGCAACGTATGAATCATGTTTTGCGTTTAGATTGATTAAAATTGTTTTTTGGAGGATAAAATTGAATCCCAAAGAAGGATGTGTATTCAAGATAGGTTAAGAGGATCTTGTATATTTTAGAACGTTTTGACAATTCTTTTTCTTTTGCCTATTTCCTCCATTCTTGACCCAGTGTTTTGGTCTTCATTCTTCCAAATTAGGTCTGATACCAAAAAGTTTTTTTGATATCGAATTTTTGCACAAAATAACTTTCTGATTATGACCTTGTGAGATCTGGACCATTTTCTCTGCGTGTATCTAGCTATGAAAACAATGAGTTACAGAACAAATTTTATTTTTCAACACAAGGTCCATTAACACTAATACACAATTTCCAGCGATTTTCTAATAACGCTATGCCCTCGAAAAAATCTTTTGGTGATTCTGCAAAGTACAACAGCGTTTTCCAGGTCATAACTCGATAAAAAGCGACGTTCTCTCAAGTGTTTTTTGAGTTTTGGAAAAAGATAATAGTTACAGGGGACGAGGTCGTAACTATAAGATTGACTACTATTTCTCTTATGTAAGATTCAACAAAAATAACTTCCTTTAGTTTTTATTTTCTTTTTTCTGGGACTTTTCTCGAAGGTATTGACAACCGTCACCTTCGCCATCCAATGCCTTAACAAAGTATTTCATGAGACCCAGTTTTACGTAAAAAGGTGGTTTTATGATCTTTTATTTTTACATTAAAGGGCGATGCCGTATATTGTCTTTTCCTGGTATAAAGTCCTTTTGTAGTGGCCACTTTCGCTTGACGTAATGGTTTTCACAGTCACGATTATTCCAAATGCGTAAAAATCAACAGTATTGGTGTAACCTGGTTGCATACTCAAAGTAAGGAACAATGACTTGAAAATCTGCACAAATTTTCCAGGTATCTTCTGACGTCATCTTCTCTAACAAAATGTTTAGGTCTTCATAAGGTGCCTTCATTATAGGCACTGTCCACGAAAAAAAGTGGTCGATGTTAAACGCAAATATTAAATAACGAGACAAGAAAGATAACCTTATTTTACTAGTAGTAGAAACATTATTCGGTAAGTTATAACACGATAAACACAATTCTGTAAAACATCTTAAGCAGTGTAGAATGCTCTTTTCTTTTGACACCACACATCAATACTTGTACACGTTCAGTAGTCATCATTGCATCAGCCGCATTCCATAGTTTAGTAAAGTGTTTCATGTCTTTTGCATATTTACCCTTCTTTAATTTTTTTTTAAACATTTGCCCAATATCTTTCAATACGTTTCAATTCTGGACTGTCTGGAGGATTGGCAATTTTTGGTACAACCGCAATTCCATTGTTTTCGTACCAATTCATAGTAGCTCTAGCATAATGGACCGTCGCTAAATCAGGTCAAAATAATATTGAGCCCTGGTGGCCCTGGATCAGTGGCAGGAGACGTTTTTTCAAACATTTTGCCGGAAATGATTCCACCAACACTCTGAGCATTATTTTTGGTTATGTTACTAGACATTTTTTTCATGTGTATTTCACCATACGATTTTGGCACCGATCAAACTGCAAAGTATAGTCTGGTGTTTTGGTTTGATAACTTTCTTAATCATTCGAAGTAGTGTTTCAATTGTTCTTTCAAAATAGTTCATAAGAAAGTATCAGCAACTCATAAATATAGTAAGAAGATCAATTCCTCGTCAATGAACTGCATATGTATGTATGTACATCGTGTTTTCCTTTTGCAACAGAATAATACGAGGGATGATCGTAAAATAAGGTTCCCATATTTTTAAAAAATAGACAGCATTCTTTATTTCCCTAACATTACACATCGTTTTAAAGGTAAAAATTTAAGCTATTTTTCGACATAATCGCCATTTCTATCCAAGCATTTTTGCAGACGGTGCTCCAACTTCTGTATCCCCAGATCGTCAAATTCTGCCGCCAGTCAAAATCTTTTCAATTGTGGTGTTGGAAATCTCAGGAATCCGAAAAGCGAGTTGACGAATGGTGACCCTCCGATCTTCAAGCAGTATGCTCTCGACCTTTTCAACGATTTCCTCTAAAACTCATGGTCTTCCGCTCCGCTCTTCATCGTGAATTTCCGTCCGACCTTCAGTGAATTCCCTACACCATTTGCGGACGTGTTGAACAGCTATACACTTTTCTCCATAAAATTCGGTTAATTGACGATGAATGTCTATAGGTGAAACCCCTTTCGCGTTTAAAAAATGTATCACAGCGGGAATTTCGCACCTGGCGGTAGCGGCGATCGGGATTTCCATCTCGGACGGTTGCTTAGCTAACATCGAACGGCGTAGCGAGACGGGAGTGGTACGTATATAGAGTGGGAGAGCTGCCGCACACGCCAATGTTGTCTGATTTCGCCTAACACGTCTTATTGCTGCTGTAGGGCTTTGGAAACCTTATTTTAAGATCATCCCTCGTACGTTTGATATTCTAGAAAGGTGTTGAATATATCCTGATCTCATTTAAAAAAATATTTTTATTATAAGTGTTCATTATTACGATGATATTTGATGGGAAAGTTATCAATTTTTTTATAATTTTGTTGTGTCAACTGTAAAGAACCAAAAAGAAACTTTAAAGGTTGTTCTTTTTATTATAAAACAAGTAGACAAGGTGTTTGAAAGATAGAATGAGTCATTTTGGATCATAAATAATATTTTTTTCAACAATAATCAATTCACAGTCTTTTTCTTTTTAAAAAAGGCATTTGTTTTTGGTTAATTGCGTAGTACTAAAGCCGGTAACAATAGCAGGCGTTTTGTAAATAGATTATTGCCTCAGGATGTGGTTTATTGTAGGTTTTTCTTACATCTTCAAACTTCCTAAATTTTCCTCTCTAAACATTTCGTTAAAATAGAAGCTACCACACAAATTCTGTCCTTTAGCTTTTAAATTCACTCTTGTATGATTGAATAATTACCTAAATATTTTTATAGCAATCTATTCGAACTGAATGTCCAACACGTGTTATTATTGAGCAAATATCTCGCGTTTTAAATCTAAAATAAATTAATGTGGTATTGAAATTCTTAAGCAATCAGATATTCAAATGAAAATGTATCTTACATAAAATTTGCAATAGAGGTGCTATAACTTTGATTACCTATCTTGGTTTTACTTTATATTGTGTTAAACAACGGCTACGCTTTTGCAAAGGCGGTTATTGTGAAATCTATTATCTAGTTAATATCTCGCAAAGTTATTTTCATGTTGGTATATCTCTTCGTTTTAATCTAACAAAAACACAGTAATACATGTTAATATAGCGGAACACTTTTGTTCTTTGTTAGTATTGTTATTTGTAATCTAGAAACGTTAGTTTTCTTTTTATTGCGCATATAAATTCTTCAAAGGATTAAATACATGTGCTATACAATTATATACCGGAACATATTACATTTAGCTGCTTATGCAATTACTTAGAAAATATCAAACTGTTCCATTCTTGTATAAATCTTTCAAAATCAACACTCTAAAATCTTCAATTAATCTAAGAAATAAAATGAAACAATCAATATAGGTTGCACTACTCTAACAATTACAAAACTGGTCTTATTTGAAAGGCACGCCCCATATGTAACCTTTTGGCGGATTGAGCGTATTACAATTTTGAAATCCAGGAAAGATTCAGACCATGAAACAACTTTTAAGCGACCTAGAATGTGCTACGATAATTCTTCACTTATTTTTAAATTCTACAGTAGTAGTGGGATCGATGTTAAGTATAAATAAGATGAAATATGTAATAGTAGGCTTAGTACTATATTACATATAAGAAACAAACCAGAAAAGTAACTAAATATGTAAATTGTTTCTTCTAACACTCTATTAATTTTGTTATTCTAGTGGAGGTGATTGTATAATCCTTGTTATCAGGGGAATGCGGACAGCAACTTTATAACGTTAATATGTCAAATCTACCATATTCTTAGCCTTAATACCATTCATAATACTGTGTGTAGCTTTGTCAATGATCTTCAGTCTTCTAAACATCCATTAGTTATTTAAAATTAAAGCGCAAAATTTTGGTGGAGGTGCCGGTTCGAAAAAATTAAAATTTTAAGATTATTATACAAAATATTGGTGATAAATCTCTTTAACAAGACTTACTACACACTTGGTACATGGATCAAAACTTACTTTACAAGAACTTAGTTAAGAATTAACTTCTACGAAACCAATAACCTTTGCTAAAACTTTCTTGTTACCTCGTCCTTTAATATGCGAAAAATGCTATCGATTATTCTATATAACAAAAAATTAATTCCTAATAAGTATAAAACGGAAACCTTGCCTTCATCCAATCAATCTACTCCGTTTCCTTTCAACGTTTTATAGACGTAAAACCGCAATTTCACATAATTACAGCTCATACGTCGCCTTGAGTGTATTCGAGAGGTAACTGTGGGATATTATGTAACAATTACACGCGCCAAATCATAAATTAATAACGTCGGGCTTCGGTGCGAATCGGATGGGCGGGCAGATGAAAGCGACATCTGCCTGGACGAACCCGACGTTCGGAAGCGTACCTGTTAATGTGAGAAAAATTTAAGTTACCTGCAAGTTGTGACAGCGCGTTATATTGATGAGTGTATGAGTGTAAATTCATATGTTTACGTCTGTTGTAAGATTAGATTGGTCTGATGAAGAGTAAAAGTGAAGCTTTATTGAAAATTGCGGAAATGTTAAAGTGTTATGAAGTATGGATGATGGTTATCGTTATTTATGAGGTCCTAGTAGGTTGAGGCAAAATTTATATTGCGTCAAGCTTCAGAATTCCTGACAAAAATGATTTTGGGATACCTAAAGATTGTGATTTGAAAACAATTGGAGGTTGTGGGGATATTGTTGATTAAATCAGAACAATTACAATCTTATCTTTTTTCATTATTAATATCAGAAATATAAAAGAAAACGTATTCCTTCCGACCAACGACAAAAATAAAGAATTAAATAAAAAACTTCCGTACACGATGTTCACAAAGTGTGTGTATGGTTCTACATCGTTGCTCCAGTTATTTATTACTTTCCAAAGTTCTTGAGGATTTCAACAACATTTCCGCAAGTTGCAATTTTGTTTGTCCTTTGCACACCGGCTTAAGTAAATACGTGTAACAAGGAGGAAGATATCGACCTCGGTGTGGCACTTTTTTCCAATTTCTTAAGTGTAGCAAGCTACGTATAAATCGTTACCTGTAAATCGTTGTTATAATTACGCCTTTAATTTCTGTATAATGTCGATTCGTGGTTATGTAGCATTAATTTCTAGTTAATTCCATGTAGAATGTGAATGAATTTCTTAAGTGTAGAATTTATAAATGAAGCAATTGGATGGAGATATCTAACAATGTTCCTTCCTTTAAAATTGGGTTTGAAGATTGGAATTAGATGTGGAAAACAAATTTCCTGCATGGTACACGCAGAAAAATATTTACTTGTATCAAAGCTGTCCGCCTTAATTCAAGACAATTACTGACTTAATTATCCGCAATACAATGACTGTTTTAAATCAAAAGAAATATTTTCTTAGCGTTTTTTTCTCCTCTCAAAGAGAAGTATATACTTGTAATTAAATAATTGTATTTCTTTGTTTAAGACATTTGTTAACTTGATTCAAGAAAATCTTGCAGAAAATTTGAAGAAAGGGATTCTTAGTATAAGTAAATGGCCTATAACACAAAACAATATTTTCTTAAGGATAATAAATAGTTTTCTTAATTCCAGAAAGCGTTTAGGTGTTGTTCATAAATCAATATTTCCATTTTCTTAAAATAAAGTATTTATTTACCTAGAATTCTTGAAATGCATATTATTTATATCCACATTATTAATTGTACTTACTTTGTTTAAAACAGTACGACATATCCGTACATAATACAGTAAATTATTTACATTGCTTGTGATTTTAAAAGGCTAAAGTAGAGGTTATCTACAGAATAATGTTCAAATAAAAGTTAACTTAATGTAGAAGTACACATAAAAAAGTGCCTAAAAAAAATAACCAAGATAGATAATGCTAATAAATAGGTTGTAATATTGATGGAATCACTACCGGTAAAAACAATATGAGAAGAGAAAAGGCATTAAAACTTCTTGCTATTACATCTCCCAGTTTATGCCGCTAATCTTCAAAAACAGCAACTGAATTATTTCCTGGCGCCGCCTAGTGCCAGTAGTTATAGTCGTGCCGTTCTAGAGAGTAGCGAATATAGAAACCGGAATATAGATGGCATACTTACCCATGCAATATGTTGATAAGTACCATATGACAAATTATTGTCTTAATGTATCTACTATGATTGCTGGCTACTCGCCAAAACTAGTTCTATCGCTTAATTAGCGGAGCAACTCTTACGAAAATCAAAATGGGAGCTAATCATTCTCAATAAAATATTTTAAAATTCCATTGCTTAATGTATTCTCACACATTTTCGACAAAACTGAAGTTATAGAAATAGTTCTATAATTTCAACAATTATTTGAATCTCATTTTTTGTATATTGGAAATATCCTTGCAACTTTTAGCTTGCTTAGGTAGAAGGGTGTAGGACAAGTGCGCCACAAAATTTATTTTACCTGAAAACGAGGGCATAGGTGCGCCAATTAGTTTTTGCAGGAAGGCAGAAATACGCCAGTACTGGCCCCAGGGGGGTGTCTTACATGTAATATATACGAATTGAAAATTACCCCTGCCCACGCCGCTACCGCTACGCTACTGCCATCCGGTACCACCCTTTTAATAAACTCTAATTATTACATTTACTTTTATGGGAAGAAGATAAGAGGTAGCATTCCCGTCGCGCTAATTGAATTTGACCGATGGTGCACTTGTGCCTATGGATTAACCATCCCTTATAATTGTGGGGATTACAGCAGGTACCAGTGGCCTGCCCGGGTAGAAATGCTAAGAAGGCATTTAATTTTTTAATTCCGTAATGTACCTAAAAGATAAATCGATGATATTTGTAAACAAGCTCTGCATATTTTACAAAGTTTAAACAGTTGATTTGCTTTAACATCTCTCGGTAACTGCAATATTCTGATCAGGGACTGTAGATTCTGATTCATACCCAAGGAAAAAAAGATTCCACACAACGTCCATTCCTTCGGCTACTTCTTTAATCTCCTATAAAAGTCTGACACACCCAAATACAACTTTCCAATCGCATCCGAGCTTCCTATAGATCACCTCGCTTGAACCAACAGTGTCGAACGTATGTATACCTACTTGGCGAGGAAACAGCTGATCGCCTGTTACTGGAACTGCATTACTGTCGAAAAATGTCGCGTTACGCAACGTGCTGTGTGTGACAGGAGGAAGAATACGTTCGTTTCCAGCACAAAGCGATATTCCAGTTAATCGCACCGTTTTTGTCCATCTTTTTTCTTTCATGCAGACCTGTTTGATCTCCCACCGGATTCTATGTCGATCTCTTTTATCTGCCCGTTTGGATAGGGCTAGGTATTGCGTGAACGCGTTAAAACACGTCGCCAGATTTGGATGTCCGTTCTGAAGAGAGAATATTTCACTTTCGATTTCGATGGAACTAGGTTAGAGTTGTAAAGATCGTCGAACATACTATATAATTACTGCGCATGATTGCCTCATATTGGAGCTGATTTGAGAAAGGTTTTTATTGGTTAAAAATTGAAATTAACCGTTCGGAATTGAAAGGATTTTGTTTGTTTAATATTTTATTAAATAAGCTTGTAAACACCTACATAAATACGACTTTCTGTTTATTACAGAAAGGAAAGGAAAAGATTTTAAAAGTAATTTTACATTTCATCGAGTATTGTGGAGAAAAATAATTATTTATATAATATAATGTTTCTTTCATTGGATTCCTAGTAGCTGGCCAATTTCTATTTTTACCAATTGCTCCTAAAATATTTAAACATTTTGCCGCAGATTAACTCAAATATTGCTGTTGAACAGCATAGTTTCTTTCCGAAGAAGTCCGTGAAAACCAATCATTATTATTTGTCGAGAATCTGAAGGTGGTTGATGACATCGATAGAATCCACCATGACACAGTACAAACTGTTTACAACTTGTTCATTCTAGTTTAGAACGACTGGAAATCTTACGAAAGTGTATTGGCTATTCTCTTCATGGCATATCTAACTCACAGTGGTCGGACTGTGTCGAAAGTTTTAAGCTCTTTATAGCCTACCTGCCAGACACTAAATTAGCATTAGAAAGGCTCTTGGAATTGAACCTAACTGCCAAAACAAGAACAGAATCGAAGCTAAGCATGTTGCTTCTAATTTGTGCCTAGAAGTGAAACTCTCTGGAACTCGGGTTGAAGCAAAACGCGGAAGAAATAGGTTCAATGAACAAGGAGATTTATCCCCCGAGGAAGCATATTTCAGAATGTATGTCTTCTATGTAATATTGGATAATGTTATTGGTGAACTGTTCAGCTTCCTCTGGAAGTATCTATCCAGGTACTTCTACTCGAAAAATTGCAAATACTTTGAATGTAAGTAATGGGACTGTTTGGAAAATTCTTAGGGAGTATTTGTTGTACCCATACCACATACAACGCGTTCAGGCACTTCTTCCTGCTGCATTGGTTCAAATCCCTCAACCACTGACATTGATTCTTTTTACCGATGAAGCGAATTTCTCAAGAAATGCAATAAGGAATTTTCACAGTTAACCACGTGTGGGCTGAAGAAAATCCACATGAGGTACTTGAAGATCGTTTTCAACATCAGTTTTCGTTGAACGCTTGGTTAGGAATTGTGGGTGACTGGCTAATTGGACCGGTATTTCTACCAGGAAAACTTACCAGCGAGGTGTATCGAAACTTTTTGGAACAAACGCTACCTCTGTTTCTGGAGGATGTACCATTGGCAACAAGAAGTGCGATGTGGTTTATGCACGATGGTGCACCAGCGCATTTTAGTGTTGTTGCTCGTGAGTTTTTAACAGCAACATACGGAGATCGTTGGATTGGTTGAGGTGGATCTCACTTATGGCCTGCTCGATCCCCGGACTTAAACCCCTTGGATTATTTCCTATGGGGCCATCTAAAGTCATTAGTTTATTCTACTCCTGTGGAAAATGTGGAAGATTTAAGAAATCGGATAATTGCTGGGTGTAACTCAATAAGAAACGACCCTGGTGTTTTTGAAAGAGTTCGGCAGTCAATGAGGAGAAGATTGGATTCTTGCATCCTAGCTGGAGGTAGTCATTTTCAACAGTCCTTGTAGATTAAGAAACTTTAAATGTAATTTTTTGGTAATAAAATGTTGGTTTTGTCGAAAATTTTTCTCGCCCTGTATCTTCGAAACAAAGGGGCTTTTCAAAAATCATCAAAGGACAAAATATTCTTAGAATAGTTCATAGAATAACCCCTTGAATTTTTGCCGTATGTTTAATAAACAGCCTGTATATAAGAAACTGATAATTAATTAAAAATAATCATCTTTAAATAATAAAAACCTTTTCACTCATATAACAACTTTGTTAATTTGAGGTAATTTTATAAGTATTTACATCACTTACAAATTTCAAATAAAATTTAAAATCAACTTCTACTTTTCAATATTTTATACATATAACACTTCAATATAAACTTACAAAATCTAGTACTTAAATCTGACAATTTTATGTACACATTTAGCAATTTATACATTGTAATACACCCATGATGTCCTCTTAGCTTGACCTGAGGATGGGGATGTGCCCGAAACCGGTCGCAAATTAGGTTTTTTTTATTAAAGAATTTTTGTGAGTACAGAGCCATTCATTTACCTTTCCCGATCATTGCTTATTGTTTATATACTAATGCGTATTATTATTTTTATGATCTTTTACAGAAGTACCTGTTTCGGAAGCTTTTTTGTTTTTTATTTCTCAATTCTTCTAGTATACAAACTATCCCATTGCCATTAATATACTTCCTGTTATAAATGTTTCCAAAACAGTTTGTTATGTCTAAGGTAAAAAAAAGGATTTAATAAAACATTGATCATAAAATAACTTCTTCATCATTGTCATTGAGATTATGTTTAATTTATAACCAAAATATATAGGAGAGACTCATCACGTATGCTTTATTTCAACATTTTACAAGAATCTCATTTCATTGACTTAGTAAATGACTTTACACATTAGATGTCGATCTGAAAATTTTGTTTAATTTCATTAAGTTGTTAATTTGATTCATACAGTCAAAATCGATGACGTAACAAATATAACTCGCCACAAAATAAGTTTATAATATCGGGAAACGAATTCCCTAGTGACTCATGTAATTATTTAGTACATGCATATACACATAGATCTAATTTAATTTACTTCCCCAATAGAATATCTCACTTACTTTAAGTAAAGCGAAAAGAATCAAGCGGTGTAATTAAGTGCTGAAAGGAGCCGAGATTTACTATTTACCCGTTTACAATTTACAATAGTTTGCGAATTAAATAAACCGCCTACAAGTTCCAAGAGTGCAACTATAAACTCGCGAAAGAGAACGTTGGTATCATTTCGAGTATTCATACGAAGGCAGTATAAACATATGCGTGTATTTACTTGCGAAAACGTTCCCTAACAATCAGACCGTAACCTAGCAACGTTTACGCAAAGATAAACGAGACCTCTTGTTGCTTTCTTGCGATACTTATGTGGTTTAATCTTTACCGTTGATGGTATACGGTACGATCTAACGACTATCACGTTCGATTTTATAGTAACCTCACTAGATACAAAGATCGCCGGTTTTATGCGAGGGACATGCGAAATATGAGCCGGTAGGACTGTAAGTTGGGCAATTCAGAGAACTCGTATGCATGTATGTGGTAATATGGGGTTTCACGTGCTATGGAATTGGAACGGAAATAAATAGATTCATGATTACGATAATAGGGGAAGGAACATTTGTATCGATTGGTTTACAGTTAGGTGCAAAATTAAAACGATATCATTGGAAAAAAGGCACAATGAAATAACGAAAGTGAACAGGCAGTTCCTTAAAAAAAAGAAACAAATAAAGACCAAGACAGAAAAATGTTTCTTGCAAGTGAATCATTTAGTTTTATGTTAAGAAAATATTTATATAAAGGTAGGAATGAAAAAATGTGGCCAGGACCAATTAGCTTGCTGTCCTGCCTTTCTAAGATGGTGGAAGCGGTCATTTTGTCCCGGTTGAAGTTTGAGATTGACGAGAGCGGAAAATACCAGACACTCAGTTTGGATTTCGGCCGGGGCTGTCAACAGACTTCCAGGCACTGTGGGTGACCAACGACGTGGTTGAGGGGTTTGAGAGGCGCGAGACTACGCTGGCGGTCTTCTTCAACATCAGAAAGGCATTTAACTCTATTTGGCAGGATGGTCTGACCCATAAGTTGGCCTACTCGGGCATCAATTCTCGATTAACTTTACTACTGAGGTCCTATCTCTCTGGCCGTACCTTCTCGGTAAGGGTGGGCGATATGATCTCGCCCGAACATCCGTTGGCGGTCGGCGTGCCGCAGGGGTCGCTGTTCAACATTTATATGTTCGAATTGCCGTCTTTTCGCGGAGTACACATTGTGACGTAGGTGGATGACACCGCGATCTATTCAACCCATCAGAATGAGAGGTACGGCATGATTTACATCCAGAGGGGGGTAGATGGAATGGCCGAGTGGTGTGGGAGATGGCGATTGGCGCTGAATCCAGCCAAGACCTGTGCCATCAGATTCACAAGGAGGATTTAACAACCGCTAGGGGATCTGTTCCTGCAGGGAGTGAGATTACGCTGCTCGGAGCAGACCAAGTATCTTGACCTGCATTTGGATAGAAAGCTCCTGTGGCAGATTAGCGTCAAGTGCTACAGAGCGATAGGCATGATTTATCCGCTCATACGAAACAGTAATCTTGACACGAGGCAGGAAAGAAAGCTATATATATCGTTTTTGAGACCCAAGATAACTTAAGGGTCGGTCGTCTGGTGCGCTGCGGTGCCGACCAACATCCAAATCCTCGAGAAGATTCAAAACAAGATATATGAGCGCCCAGACGCACAGAAGAGACTTGAATCTGCCGAGTATCAAAGAATTAATCGCCTCGATTGCTCGCGCCACTTAGGCTAGAGCGACGATGCATTTTACCCGCAAGAAAGGCTCGGACCAAGCTCCCAAAGTGAGGATCAAGAAAACCCAAACAAGACATCGACGCGGGAGTGTAAGACCCGAGACTCAAGCACTTGAAGTCGGACTTCCATCGGGGGAAGAAACGTAGCCAGCGCGGAGCGGCACAACATCGACGATCAATGAAAGATGAGGGGGTCATTTCGCCTGACCTTAAATGAATCGTACGGCTCATGATGTGAATGTGGCCAGGAATAAGAAGCGTTAATGCCTTCCTCTTCTCACATTGATTTTCCCGGTAGTGATTCCATCAATATCATGAGCTATTTATTAGCATTAATCTTGGTTATTATTTCTAGGCAGTAGTAGATAACCTCTACTTTACCCTTTTTAAAATCGCAAGCAACGTGAATAATTTACTGCATTTTGTACGGATATGTTGTACTGTTTTAAACAAGGCACAAGGCACTTTTCTATGAAATCAAAGGAATATACATGGAATTGAGAAATAACTCTTTTAAATAGTGGTAAAGTGTTTGTCCAAACAAGATAATAATTTTTCAAGCATTGTAGACATTAAACTGCTCGCAAATATTTACAAGACACCTAATTAACCGAAAATGTTTCCATTCTCGTATTGATTATTTCAAATATTTAAAGCATAAATTTAATGTCTGCATATAAATATGATTAAAATTGAGGCCATACAAACCATAACAAGTTCATAGTTGCGACAAGATTATGTAAAATTTATCTTGATTAGTTAATTCAGCGTTAATTAAACAAATCTGTTTGGACTACAACTATTAATTATGATGCACTAGTTTATGTACATTCACATTTCAACAAATAAATATGGCAATGTGCTGTGCTTGCTAGATTTCTAAACCTCTTACACACGCTGGAAAAAAATCTAGGATAATTATATGATTTGTTAATCTTTGTAGAGGTTAGATGGGCATATCAAAGTCATTTATCAAGTCCCAATAATTAAAACTATGATTAAATGAATATTTAAATGATATTAGCTAGATTTATGATTTTGAATCTCATACTTGTTGCTGACGGCAAAAATCTTCTTCGTATAAAACATTTAATTAATGAAATGTATTTTCATTTAGACATTATCCTTTAAATGATGTACTAGATAAATACTGACAAAGTGGGGCGTGGAAATATTGACCCTTCATTTGGAAGGCCTATACACAGCTAGCTCTACCTTGAATGAAAAGTTTTTTTCATTCCCAAACCAGAACTATAGCTCTCCCAAATCTTACCGCCCAATCAATCTCACATACTTCTTGTTGAAAGTTGTCAAGAAACTGTGTTAGCTATACATTAAAGAGAAAATTTTGAACACCCATCCGCTCCACAAGAACCAACATGCTTACATTCTCGGGAAGTCTACAGATTCCGCCTTAAACTTTGTTTCTGGCAGGATTCAACGATCACAGAATACACAGTAATTCACGTTGGGTGCATTTATCGTCGTTGAACAGGCCTTTGATAAGACCACTTTCTCGAAAATTACTACATTCTGGAGAAATGTGGAATTCCACATGCATTGACGGTTTGGGTTTATAATATGCTTGCCAAACGAGACGTCATTGTAAGCATCCGAAACGTGATAGCTAAGCGCTGCCCACATGGAGGGGTGCTTTCACCAGTACTGTGGAATCTAGTCGTAGTTGCCCTGATCGGAGGGCTTCCACACAGCTGCCTATGCTGACGACTGAACGTATACATCCTGGTGTAAGGACCACAAATTATCCGTCAATTCAACCAAGACGGAAATGGTCCTATTCACAAGGAAAAGAAATATAAGCAAGGAGAAAGTACTATCTTCGATAAGAAGCTATCGTGGATCTCGCATATTGACCACAAAGTCAATAAAGCTAATATTGCGTTTGGACAGGGCCGCAATGCTAGGAAGGACCTGAGGTCTCTCTCCCAAAGTAATGATGTGGACTTACACTGCAATCATCATACTAATGCTAACTTGCAGCCCGATCCCTTGATGGTTTAGTGTAAGAAACGCGGTGCCTAAGTATCGTAGGCGCATAAAAATCCAGACCAACGTCGGCTATGCAGACCATACTTTGCCTGGCGCCTCTTGACTTAGTTGACGAAGAGGCAGTGTTGACTACCATGATCTGGCTGCTATGCAATGGTATAAAGTTGTAAGACGTCCTGGAGGCTGGGACGGATAACATTTTACCCCTTTCTGTCTACGACAAATCCTACAAATATTTGACACACTATCAGCGATGAAAGCAGCTTATGTCTATTCGTAGACGGATCAAAAACCAATAAAGGAACCGGAGCAGGAGTATTTTCTGAGAAGCTCCACCTAAAAGAATTATAACCGCTAGGGATTGATGTCATCGATTTCCAGGCGGAAATCTCTGACCTTAGCAGCGTATAAGCAGAAACATCAACCTGTTTACCGACAGCAAGCAAGTAGTATCAGCACTGAACCTTAGTCTCTAAAACAAGTAATATCAACTTAACATGGCTGAAGGGTCTCAATGGAAATCCTGGCAATGAAGAAGCGAACAGGCTGGTCAGGAAGAGCTCGGCCGTAACTGTGTGTATACTATATGAAAGGGTCAGAGCTATCACTCTTGAAAAATTCTTGAAAAAATGGGTTGAAATTAATTGCTGTTGTTTCGCTAAAGTCACCTTGACGTATTGGAACAAGTGGACGGCACTAAGATACCTGAGATTGTCCAGAACAGACCTTCACATGGCTGTTGGGATTCTGGCTAAAAGGGCACCTCCACAAGATAGGATTAGCTGAAGACCTGTCATGTAGGAGTTGCCAAGCTAAAGACGAAACACCGGAACTCTTCTTCTGCAAGTGCTAGGCGCTAACGTCAATTACAAGGATCTTGCTGGGTGACTTGCCACCATTAGGGCGATTCCTCTGGGCAACGTCTTAATAAGATAGTGGTTTTCGTCTTCATATAATACTTGGTTAGTATTTCATGAAAAGCTTTTAATTTTTTTTAGAATAAGGAAGGCTGTATGTATAATTATTTATAAACAATAAATCGCTGCTCAAGGATTAGCCGAGGGCTTTAGTATTGAATGTTAATTGTAACATTTCCAAGTTCGTGTTTTTAATCAATTGAAAAACTTGTTTTCGCATATAAGATGATACAGGATAGATGGCAAGGAATTTGTATATAAGGCTATATATCACCGGGGGGATTGCAGCCGCTTCAAGTAGAGCTCTCTGATTCCTTTGATGTGATGAATCACTCCACATCCATCCTCTGTTTTTGTTTTGGCTTCGTTTGCTAGTCTCCTCCATTCATTTCTATCTCAAATTTTCCAGTCCTCGCCTTCCACTATGCGTAAGTCGTGTTCTATTTGGTCCTCTCACCTTGACCTTGGTCTTTCTTTTGGTCTATTTACTTCTGGTTTCCACCGGCTGATTTTTCTTATTGCGTCTATAGACCCCACAGCTTGTGAGAACAAGCTGTGGGGTCTCCTTGTTTTAGTACTGGTATTATCAAATCTGTTGGCTTTTCTCTTCTTCCCGTGTCCTTAGTATTACCTTGTAGAGTCTTTCCTGTAGTTCTTCTCCTCCGTGTTTTATAAACTCGTTTTTAATTTGGTTGTTTTTCCAGATTTGAGATTTTTAATTACCTCAATAAATTCTTCAAACGTCGATTTCCCATTTGCCCTATCCTTGTTCTCTGTTCCTTCATTTCCACATTCCCTTAATTCTTTGTATAAGTTTGCAAAATAATCTACCCATTCTCTGCGCTATATCGACTGGCTTATTCCTTTCTGTTTGCTGTTTATTGTTTTGACGTAGGTAAAAAGTTTTTTGTTATTTTTACTGTTTCTTTTTTTTCTTGCCTTCCATGTAATTTCTAATCCATTATTCTTTTTTGGTTTTACACGTTTTTGTTGCTATTTGCAGTTGTTTTTTGTATTTGTCTAACGCTTGTTGTTCTTTCGTTATTAGCCATTTCTGCGTCGTTGCTTTTTTTAATTTAATTTGTTCTTGGCGTTCCTCTTCAAAGCGTCTCGTGTTTTTTTACTTAGTTGTTTTCCTGCCCAGGATTTTATCTGCTGTACTGATCAAGGACTCTTTGATGTGATTCCATTCATCCTCAATACTTTGTTCATAAGTTTTCTTTATGTTTCCTCTTGGTAGAGCTTTTCAATATCCCATTGTCGATTCTTTCCTTTCAGGAATTGATGACAATATAATCGCCTACACAAGTTTATAAAATCAAATTTGTATTCTAACTATCTTAATTTCTACCTTAGATATTGACGCAAGTTGTAATCTTAGTGTATAATATAGGTATTTTTAAGGCAATGTTTAAAGCCTTATTTGCATAAAAAAAAATAATTACGTAACCTTTAAAACGTTCATTACTGTTAATTTTATATTCAATCATCCTCTTTCCAAAAACACCACACCTATTCCCCGTCAATATTTCAGTCAATTTAGGAACCTTCAAATCTCCAAATCCAATTCTTAACGTCTTAAGTAACTAGTGAATGTACAGCAAATAGTATCCACATTAATTAAGAAAGCTCCAATCTAAAGAAAAAACATCGCCAAATATAATCTGTAGACACGAACACAGAACAGATGGTCTCCTTTAAAAATAAGCGCGATTTCCTTTTGTACCACAAACGCCAATACTTTATAATTAAAAGCTGGGTATTAAGTCCCCTGTCGATTTAAAAATGTTAGACTGTGCTAATTCATTATTTTTTTTTCCTATGCTATTCATTCTTCTTGTTCTATTAGTATTAGGTTCGGAGTGAGTTCGCGTAAGAGAAACTGCTTGTTACTCCTATCGATACAGATGTACTATTTTGCACGGAAAGTTGTTGAAATTTCATTCTTTCATTTAGTTTTTTTTATTTGTTTTACGTTGGTGGATACCTTGCTATTATCTGGCTGTCAGTGAATACCATAGTAGAAAGGTTTGGATCTACACTTTAGAATGTTGCAAACACAACATATAAATCGTAGTTATGTAAATGGTCCGTAAAAGTAATGCCATCCATTCATTTAACCAGACACCGAAATTTTCTAATTGCATGTTTAAAATAAACTAATAATAAGCAAAAATAAAATTCAAACTATTTTATATAATAATAAATGTAGATATAATTTGATTTGTTTAATATTAAATAAGGATTTTGTAACTTTTAATCTTTTTATTGATCAAGATCTTAAATGGGATATACAGGATGTTTATTAAACATACGGTAAAAATTCAAGGAGTTATTCCATAAACTATTCTAAGAATACTTTGTCCTTGGATAATTTTTGAAAAGCCCCTTTGTTTCGAAGATACAGGGCGAGAAAAATTTTCGACAAAACCATCATTTTATTACCAAAAATTACATTTAAAGTTTCTTAATCTACAAGAACTGTTGAAAATGACTACCTCCAGCTAGGATGCAAGAATCCAATCTTCTCCTCACTGACTGCCGAACTCTTTCAAAAACACCAGGGTCGTTTCTTATTGAGTTACACCCAGCAGTTATCCGATCTCTTCACATTTTCCACTGGAGTAGAATAAACTAATGACTTTAGATGGCCCCATAGGAAATAATCCAGGAGGTTTAAGTCCGGGGATCGAGCAGGTCACAAGTGAGGTCCACCTCGACCAATCCAATGATCTCCGTATGTTGCTGTTAAAAACTCACGAGCAGCCATACTAAAATGCACTGGTGCACCATCGTGCATAAACCACATTGCACGTTTTGTTGCCAATGGTACATCCTCCAGAAACAGAGGTAGCGTTTGTTCCAAAAAGTTTCGATACACTTCGCCGGTAAGTCTTTCTGGTAGAAATACCGGTCCAATTAGCCAGTCACCCACAATTCCTAACCAAACGTTCAACGAGAACTGATGTTGAAAACGATCTTTAGGTACCTCATGTGGATTTTCTTCAACCCACACATGGTTATTGTGAAAATTCCTTGTTGCATTTCTTGAGAAATTCGCTTCATCGGTAAAAAGAATCAGTGTCAGTGGTTGAGGGATTTGAACCAATGTGTGCAAAAGCCACTGACAGAATGCAATCCGTGGAGGAAAATCAGCAGGAAGAAGTGCCTGAACGCGTTGTATGTGGTATGGGTACAACAAATACTCCCTAAGAATTTTCCAAACAATCCCATTACTTACATTCAAAGTATTTACAATTTTTCCTTCCTCTATTATGTCCAGCACATTCTCTTCTAATTCTACCGTTCTTACTGTCATTGGTCTTCCTGGTCCTCCACTTCGTTTCAATGTGCTTGTTTCATGAAGACGTTGGCGAATACTTTGAAAGGTTTTTCTGTCAGGAACATTACGGTCAGGAAATCGTTCAATGTACAAACGTCTAGCTTCTAATGAATTGCCATCAGCAAGTCCATAAATGAAATGCATGTCAGTCATCTCGGCGTTCGTATAGCGCTTCATGATAGAGGACTTCACTAACAAAAGTTTAAGTATTAAAAGACAGAAAATACACGTCAATCAGTCTCAACAAATTTGACACATATAAAATGATCAATCACGAAACATATTCAAATGAAATCCACGTTTTAACTGATTTACTTTTCTATGTCTGCACTTGCCTATTGTTAGTGGGTAAAACAGCCGTTCTTTGTAATCGGAATGTTGTTAAAAGATAACAATGCGTTTTCACAATTTTTTTATACTCAGTAAGTCCAGTGTTGTACGCCATATTTTTATTTCGGCTACATTAATAATTTCAAAAATATCAAAGTTGATTTTGTCGAAAATTTTTCTCGCCCTGTATCTTCGAAACAAAGGGGCTTTTCAAAAATCTTAAAAGTACAAAATATTCTTAGAATAGTTCATGGAATAACCGCTTGAATTTTTGCCGTATGTTTAATAAACAGCTTGTATATGGTTATTTAAAGTTTGAAACAGTAACTTTGTCAAATTTTTAGATTTTGCAGAATTAAAGAAACCAAATTGCAATGGTGAAGCGTAAGATTTATGTTGGGGTTGACGAAAGTGTGCAATGTAAGATAAAACTTATATCTGTTTATAATAAACTTCAATTCAACTATCTTTCAACTTAACAAGAACGTTTCTTTAAAGGTATGACCATTAGACATTTCCCTTAATAATTCTTTCTTTATGGATAATATTCCTAACTTCGATAATTGGTCATTTGACACAGAATGCTTCATGTACACTATTTTTTCAGCTTCCAGGGTGGAACCGCATCGTTGTCGTAGCTTTTGCAAAAGAAGAATGGCAGGAGGTACGACTACGATGCAGTTCCAATCCAGAAGCCAAGAAAATAGTGTAAGTGACGACCGCGAAAGCTCAGTGGAGTAATAATACCAACAGAAAATTATATTTGTCAAAGTAACGGCATACTTTAAACCACAGAAATATTTTGTTAAGCAACTACATATTTAATGGCGAACGTTTCCAAAATGGGGACACTAAAAAATCGAATTAATCATATTATTTGCATAAAATATTTATAATTAACAATCAGAAAATTTTACATCTATGTATATTTTAAAATACATAAAAAATTTATGCAAATAATACGACTAATTCAATAAAAATTGTATTTTTTAGTATGTTCCAATTCTGGGAACCATTAAAAGGTGAAGTCAAATAAATGGTAAAGAAAAATATATTTGTTTCAAACTGACGAAGTTCTTTAATAATAATAATAATAATAATAATAATAATAATAATAATAATAATAGGTTTATTGTCCAACAGCATAGGCCAAATTAAGGACAAAGAAAAAACGTAACAAACAATGTATGATCATAAATGTCAAATTCTAAATTCTACACCCAACCCGATTACATCTATTTCTCTGACCAATAAGCATCACATAGCTCTCGTACACTAGAATTAAAAATATCACAATCCATACAAATGTAATTGTAGCACGTACACATGAAACCAACGGGAGACCTAAGCGCTAAATTTGTTCTAGCAATTGGAATTTGAAATGTCGAGATATGACGAGCTGACGAACGCGGAACTAAAAAGTTTAGACTGTACAAAACATCTGAACATCGGATTCTGGCATGTATTACCCCATGCAATACCCGTAATGCGAAGAGCCACCGCCTGCACTGCAAAGAGATCACATTAAACCTATCAAGATAATAGTCTTGCGGTAGACCTCTAGGTGGATACATACCATCCGACCTAAAAGCCAGATACTTGAACAGCTTGCGCTGAACGTTCTCTATAGCTAATGTATGTACCTTATATACTGGGTTCCAAATAATGCTTCCGTACTCGAGTTTTGAACGTACCAATGTGTTATATAACGTGATAAATGTTGTGAGATCGTAGAACTTACTGCATGCTCGTAAAATAAAACCCAACATTCTATTAGCACTAGACATGATTTTGAATAGGTGTTCGCGAAATGATAGACCACAATCAAATACTATGCCCAAATCCCTCACAGTTTGACAGCGCTGAAAGGTGGTATCATCCGCAAGATATCCATACGTAATTGGGGATAGTTTACGTGTAAATGAAATCGCATTACATTTAGATATATTCAAATCTAATTTATTTGCAACACTCCATTCATAGATATTATCCACATTTCTTTGTAGCATCTCGCAATCCGCAATCGATGATATGTTTGCGAATAGCTTAAGATCGTCGGCGAACAATAATATTCCACAGTTCACGCAACTCACAATGTCGTTGATATACGCTAAGAAAAGTAGTGGTCCCAAATTCGACCCTTGCGGGACCCCTGAAGTTGCCATATACGTATTAGATGCAAATCCACTGTACGATACAAAGAAACATCTGTCCGATAAGTATGAGCGTAAAAACACAGTCCAAAACTCAACCCGAGAACATCCAACTTCTGCAATAATATATAATGATCCAGACGGTCAAAAGCTTTCGAAAAATCCGTATAGATCACATCCACTTGACCACGCTTATCTACAAGAGGCACAATATACTCCATAAAAGTTAGTAATCGTAGAGCGGCCACCAATAAACCCATGTTGTAAATCGGTTATGGTTTAAAAGAAATAACTGTATTGTTGAATTAAACATATTACGTATATTAAATCAAACAGATATATTTTCAAATTAAACTTGAGGTTATTTGCTTCAAGAGATCATATGTTTAAAACAAACAACGATGTCAAAAAATTATTTCTTTAAATAAAAAAAAAAAATTCGTTTTCAATTTCGAATTATTCTCGCATATTCTATTCAAAAGTAATTACAAAAGACGTTGTTTTACATTGCGTGCATCAACGCTTTCACATGGAAACTACTTCCAGTTTAAAACGAATACCTTCCCCCCTCCTTTGTATGTTACACATTACCGCGGAAGCTTGGCAACGGTAACGTCTCTGAATAAAATATAAATATTTATGCAGGACACTGATAGGCGTTATTAGTTTACGAAAACGGAGTTAATTTCTTTATATCCTGTTTGCGGTGGTAAGTGAAGCCTTTAATTAGACATGCTCATAAGATTATGCCTATTAGAATATCCTTCAAATTTGTTAGGCTGTATCTAGAATATCCTGCAGTGGTAATTTTATTATTTGTATTTATAGTAAGCGTAAACCACAATAGAAGGTGTTATGCGTAATATGCATGCATTTAGACGTTTATATGTAGTTCATTTTAAACGGTGAAGGTTGCTGTATCCTTTAAATTTGATAATAGTCATAATTATGTTGTAATAGTTATTATCCACATCTAGTCTTACAATTAGATTGTAAAAATGTCTTAATATGTATAAATTAGCTCCTATTTAATAACCAGTTCTTTCTACTATGATGTAAAATACAAAAGAATGCTTATAAATGCAATAGCATTCATAAATCAAGGCTGATTGACTGTAATGGTTATTAATTGCAACTAATGTCATAATGCATGCGATGTTTTATAGACGATATTAAATTGATTTTTCATGTTCAATTTGTCTCTGTCATGCTACGTTGTATAAAAGGACAGCATTCAATTATTATACACAAAAATCAATGTTTATTCAAGAAATTATTTTTATTTCAAGGCTATAAAAACGTATAATATAAGAAAATATTTTTTTTTGAATTTTATTTGTATTAAATAAATATTTTCTTAGGGTTAGAAAACCAAAAAAATCCAAGACAGAACACCCACAGTGCGGTGTACGTGCCTCTCAACGGTAAATCGAAGATTCCGTCGTTCACCCCGTCTTCTTCCGACTCTCTGACGACCGTCGTGCATGCCCAAACAAAATCTTGATTCGTCACTAAACACAACACGACGCCATTCAAGATTCCAATGAGATCTTTCATTGCATCATTATAACCGTTGCTGATAACGTTCCGCAGTCAAAGGAAGCACAAGTTTCGGATGATATGGTGTTAACCCAAAACTTCGGATTCGGCGATAAACTGTTCTAAGGGTTACATGGCGACCTTCTTCACCAAACCATTGGTCACCAATTGCCCGAGTAGAGGAAAATCGGTTTCTAAATGCCAGTTGTCTTAAGCGACGATCTTGACGCTCATTCGTTCTTCTTGAAGCCCCGGTTCCTCTTCTACGACGTTCCCGGCCATCTTCAAACCATGCACGATACATTCGCATTACAGTAGACCAATTTCGATTTACACGATTAGCAATTTCCCCAAATGAAAAACCAGCTTCGCGCAAACCAATAATTCGACCTTTGTCGAATTCGCTTAATTGTCGATACACTGCTCGTCTTCTTACTTTAGGCATAGCTAACACTTAACTGAACCGCAGTTCAATGAGAACAACAACACAAATCGAGAAAGTTATAAAAAACACGGCAAAAAAAACATTCAATATCAGTGCTGAGAGAGAGGTAAAAACCTCAATAATTACCTAGATGAATATTCCTACAAAATTTCGTCCGGAAATTCCAACCCCTTCCAGCTGTTGCAATTTCTATGTCACTGAGTATTTAAAAAAAAAACTATAGTTAAATCAGTTAATATAGTTAGTAGAAACGTTGTACGTTAAAGGTAATATCATTGTATGGGTAAGAATGGCATCTGTATTCCGGTTTCTGTCGCTATTATCTAGGACGGCATTACTATATCTCTTGCAAGTAAGTGGCGCCAGGAAATATTTCAGTGCTGTTTTTGAAGATCAGTGGCTTAAATTGAAAGATGAACAACGATGTGAGAAGAAGCAAAAAGTGTTAGTGCTTTTCTCTTCTCACATTGTTTTTGTCGGACACCTGTATTATGTTGGTTTACTTGTAGAAAGTGAAACTAAAAACGTAAAAATATATAGGTCCGTATAGGTATGTTCCGTTTAAAATAACAAAGCCTGGTTCGTTATTTATCGATCATCCTGTATATGTGAAAATACTTTTGAAAGATTCTTTATGATGTCTATTATGTTATTAGAAAAGTTTAACTTTCTACTATTTACACAATAGGCGCAATTTTACAATTCCAGAAGGTTAGGACACTTGTATATTAGACATTCACTAACAAAGAAGCCAGATAGACCTAATATAAAATACAACAAAAAAAATTATTAGCACTATAAAAATCCTCAAAATAAATAACAATTTCTTTACTTAATCTTGAACTTAGTAATTTTCAAAGAACTACATATTTCTGAATCCATTTAACATTTAAAACCAACCTAATTTCTCAATTTTATATTAATATTTTAACACGTTTTTAGCTAATAATTCTAGAAATACCGCAGCAGTTGAAGGCTATCTTTCTCAAGTTAAATTACCGTAAAGAACCTCCTCTTATATGTACGCACACAGATACAAAACCAAATAATCTAACCATTAAAAAAAAGACTGAACACCAAAGAAACGAAACCAATTATAGATGCAATGCTTAGATAGTCTCTAGCGCGTGTTTTTTTTATTCTTTTCCAAATTTGAAAGGATTTAATTTATTTAGAATGATATGTACAGCGTATAATAGCATTGGCAGCTGTCTAGGTCACAATGTATAAATAATTTTAAAAGAAAGAGAGTATATAATGGGCTAGTTAAAAATAATTGAATGTTGATAAGAGATGAAAGCGGAAGACGGTTGTTCTTATATGAATTTCTTTTGAGATATGTAAATATCAAAATTGTAATAAATTTAAGACAGTTTTCTAGGGGAGTCTGGGTTACCTTTGAGCTAATTTTTCTATTCCCGGTTTACAGAAATTCATATATTTAATTACGTCTTAGCACGTTCATCTTTGATTAACTTAATGTTGTGACGTCACTAATCTTTATTAAATTAATTCGTGATTAAAAACCAAATGTCGCTGTGACATTTATCAGTACAAAAAAAAATTAAATTAAATAAAATTAAAATTAAAGTTGTGATTATTGTGATATATTTCTGCTTATCGCATTCCTTATCGCATTCCTTATCGCATTCGTTATCGCTATCGTTATCGCTATCGTTATCGCTATCGTTATCGCTATCGTTATCGCTATCGTTATCGCTATCGTTATCGCTATCGTTATCGCTATCGTTATCGCTATCGTTATCGCTATCGTTATCGCTATCGTTATCGCTATCGTTATCGCTACCGTTATCGTTATCGTTATCGTTATCGCTATCGTTATCGCTATCGTTATCGCTATCGTTATCGCTATCGTTATCGCTATCGCTATCGTTATCGTTGTCGTTATCGTTATCGTTATCGTTATCGTTATCGTTATCGTTATCGTTATCGTTATCGTTATCGTTATCGTTATCGTTATCGTTATCGTTATTATTAAAATTCCCAGAAAATAGTCGGTATTTCCATTCATTTAATAGGAATTTATTTAAAGTGGAACATGTAATGTACAATAACACATTTTTGTGCTGCGGATCACCTAAAATGTTATTTTTACTCTGATTAGTTAATCATGAATTAAACCAGTCCAAGTTCTTATATAAACAGTAATTAATTTAATCAGAAATTAAATTTTATTTGGGGATTAACTTAATTTAGGATTAAAAATCGAAGGGCTCATCTATTTTACATATCTATCCAATTTGCAGAGGATTTGAGTTGAATTTTGAAATGACTACGAATTGAATCGTCGATAATGTTGTGTCAATTTAAGTAATATAGGTGATAAAGATGTTGCACAGACAATTTTTATAAGGCGTCCTGTATATTTCGTGTAGTTGAGAACGCAAATCCACCTTTCTCTCGTTAACTTAGGAAATCGACCACGATGAGCAGCAGGTAACGTACCCACACAGACATAGATGAGCTTCTTCATCGGAGAAGCCGCAATTATGTGCAAAGCGTGTGTAGAAAGAAAGTTGTTCAAGTCCAATGCCAATAAAGGTCGGGAGATTATTGTGACATGTAGTGTTTATATCGGAGGTCGTATACCTTGCCACCTTACGTCATTTATTTTTCAATAGCGGTCGAGGTATAACGTAACTGGGTGTTGTTTAGGCTTACAGGTGTATCTCAGAAATGTCTAATTTGGGTAAGATGCTTGATTTGACATGATCTCAATAGAAGTGGGAATTTTGGATTGTTTTTGGTTCTTAAAAAGGTGCAATTAAACTAATTTCTACCACCGCATTACGAAGAATAAGTGCTAAAACGGTTGTTGATTTATTTGTAACATTTGGAGATAATTTCTGATTATAATCATTACGTTAAACGAATGATACAAAATAAAAACCCTGGAGTATGTGAATTTTTGACATATAGGAGGATTCACGTGGAAGCAATGACATCGTCTACATATGTCTTTTCTAAATAGATTACCATTTATATTTTTTTAATATTTAGATCTAATAGAGTAGTTGAAGTTTTTGTATGACGTTTCGGTTCTTCCTGATCATCATTAACTTTCTTATTGTTATCCGCACCATACTGGATTTTGACATAGTCAAAAAGGGTCTTCTTGCATTTTATAGATAAATAATATTCCATCAACATTTTTTATATCCGTAATGACTTCAGAATTGAATTTGCCCCAGACTCGAGTATAGAGAACTTTACATCGAGATAACTTTAAACCAAACAACCATTCATGTTGTAATACTGCAACTAGTTAGTGGGAAGATTAGAAGACGAATATTTTTTAAATAAAATCAGATTAATCAAAATTTACCAGTTCTGGAATCTTTAACAGGAAAATGAAGCATTATTGGGCAGTCCCAGACAAAATAGGGCAAGGAAACCACAACTAAACGTTTGGATGGGTATTTTGGGACTAGTTATGTATGAAGAAATATTAATTGGGGAAAGATACTTGAGCCCTACGTATTTAACTTCTTAAATAGCAATATTCCATTAAATCAATTATATCATTTATGGTGGCAACAAGACGGCGCACCGGCTCACAATGAGACAAATGTGAGAAATTACTTAAGTTAAGAGTTTCCAAATCATTGGATCCTGACTTAAATTCTCTGGATTATTTTTTATGGGGAATTATTTTCTAAATGAAAGGAAGTCTCCAAATTCTTTGCAAATTCTAGATGTAGGACTCGGTTCCTGTAAATAAACACCAGCTTTTAAAAAATTTAATTGAAGAAAGATCAATCTAAGATGTCAAAAATCTATTGAAATACCATTGACTGGAGGCCTCCTATATGTTAATTAATCATCAAGATAAATTGGTGTACCAATTGCATGAGTTATATTATCAATATCAGCTAACAAGCTAATCAAATAATTACAGCAAAATACCATTGTATTGCTAAATATTCTTTTAAAAAAGGTAATTCTTCAAAAATGCAAGTGCAATATGATGCGAGACTAGAAAATGTGGGCAAGATAAAAATCCTGCATAAAAATGCCTATTTTCTTTGATTTCTTTTGCTATAATTTTGTTTACTTATCCAATTTTTCGATCTGTTCCCAAGCAAAATAAACTATTGAAGTTATTTCGATCAATAAATTCTTTGTTTTACGATCATGGGATATATGTAGATAAACTCTACTTATTAAAAGAATATATTCTCATATACACTCAGAAAAGAAAATTTTATTTTCCACCATAGATTACGCAAATTTATCTTAAGTAACATCTCGAAAACATCTTGACAATATTTCATATAGATTTCGATAAGATGCTGTCGAGTTTAGGTGAAATTAAGACGAACAAAAACCACGAAGAATTAAGTGAACGGTGCCTCTCTAAGCAGCAGAACCAGAGAGTGATTGTAACTCTCGTTCCTTCCTCAACTTTTACAATTGTAGACCTCTTCGAATCAACTATTTGCGTCTCAAACATTCGAAGCGGAAATGAATAGAAGCCGATAGAGATAGAAGTATCGCGCCGAAGAAATGGGCGTAATTTGAGCGTCGTCGACCACGGTCAGGGTCTCGGAGAAAGAAAGTGAAATGACTCTGAAGTGCTCCATCCGATTTGGTTTTCATGTTCCCGTGTATATAAACTGATCTATTCAATTTTATCACCAGTAGAATTCAGATTTCTTTCTTTAACGTATCCACAAGCCAAACAACAATGAATCGTTTCGTAAGTATTTCTCGCTAGCATATCTAGATACTAATCTCGACGAAAAATTGTGAGAACGTATAAGCCTTTGTGGAAATGGTAGAGAAAAATGATTTATTATCTTGTGAGATCTTCAAACGGACGTCAAAGGTTTCCGGAAATATTTTGTTAACGTACAATTCATTTTACCTGAAATCAAAATATTTAAACAGGCAATCTGTCATTATTAAGGTTATGTTAGTATAGGTTTAGGGACATTTTAGTTTCCTCTAAAACTGTCTTCTAGTGATAAGTTCTACACGAATAAATTTGATATATTCTACAGTTTATTTGTTCTGCTTTCCTATTAATATCATTACCTAAAATTTTTAAAACATATTCGTCAATTATGACGAATATTTTAGTTACCGTTTTCTTCTATAGACATAACAAATTTCTACCGACAAGGAATTCTATCAAGTAAAAGGAATTTCTGGTTTGTGCTAACGCTTAATTAAGAGAAAGTATATCTTTCTCCAGTTTGCTTTCCAATTTAAATTCCTTATCATTATTATTTTAGATTCTTGTTCTAAATGAAGGTTTCTTACCATTGCTTTCAATTCTAGGTCACCGTTTTTGCAATTTGCTGCATCGCTGTAGCACAGGCAAGACCAGGCGACATAGACTTGTCAACTCTGGCGCTTTTGGCTAGCGGCGGGGGCGGTAGCGCCCACGGGGGCAGCGGACCCGGTATAGATTCTGCACCACCACCACAGAACTTCCAATTGATGGGTGTACCGGATGATGCGAGCTTTGCCAGTCTAAACTTCCCCGATCAGCAAATCCAAGATCTCGGCACCATTACCGAGGGAGAAATCCCACCAGAATCCGTCAAAGTGACGAAAACCATTACGATTAAAATCCCACAACCGTACCCTGTTAATGTACCACATCCAGTACCAGTACCATATTCTGTACCAAAACCGGTGCCTATTCCTGTTACGAAACTGGTACATGTTCCTAAACCATATCCAGTTGAAGTAACTAAGACTGTACCTATACCGGTGGAAGTTCCATCGTCAAATTATGGTAAGATATACTTTCCTTTAAACGTGATACCTTATAGACGTAGAATGCCTTTCGTTTATGTGCCTTGACGATTCAAGTCTCCCATATCAGTAATATGCTATGTATTCTTTGAACTTAATGTCTATTGTCCGACCCGTTTCTCCAATATAGATTTTATCACAGTTTTCACATGCAATTTTATAAATTCTCAGCCCTTTTTTCGTGTCCTGTTTGTCTTTCGTACTACCTAGAAGGTTTCCGAATGTATTTCGCGAATTGGAGCATTCATATCTTGTATTTTAAGGAGAATAAGTTACACAAATTTCTGAGAGGGTATTTAAAGAAGGTGTTTATGTTTAGTTGCATAGTTATTGTTGCTTGCTTTTAAACTTAATCCTTATTCTGACTTATATATTTTTTGATATTTGATTCTAGGCGGCATTGGTGGATCCGGAAGTGGTGGCGGTTTCGACCAACACGGCGGCTACTCCTCCCAGCAAGTTCAGATCCAAGAAGCCTCACAACAGCACTGAATACCTCACCTTAGATAGTCATTAGCTTTCCCTTTAAATTTGTTGACCTCTTCCTTGTTATTTTTGTTATTATTTTTGTTGTATATTTTTATTTTTTATATATAAATTAAACGAAAAAATATTTAATTAAGAAAATACCTTGCATTTCATTCCTTTAAAAAATTCATACCTTGTGAAGAGATTTTCCATACATTTAATCGTCCAGGTGGTACACGTATAAAATTGCAAGCAATTCTTTTTTGCATTGCAAAAAAAGTTCGTTAAAAATCTCATTAGAAAGTTCTATATAATACTGATAATTTACCAGAGCGAAAATAATCTATAACGTTTGGAATTCGAAGCATGCAAGCTGTCGTTAAATAAAAGTCTTGACTTAAATGCTTATCTCCGTTATTCGTTTAATAAATCTCGGCAACACAGGGATAATTAACATCAATCTTCCTGTTTTCGAATGGTCTCCTATATCATTCTACACTATGTATTGAAATAAATTCGAAATTTTCAATTTTCTTGAGATAAAACATGAATATGAAACGTAACTGTATATTACTGGTTAGTTTAAATATCACTAAGATTGTGTAACCATGCTTCATAATTAGATTTTCTAATTGTTGCCCCGGTTAGACAACGAAAACCGTTGAATTATGGATGATTATTTGCATCCACCCATTTAGCAAATTTTGTGAATCAAAACCACGCAGAGAAACGTTTACCTGAGGCCTTACAGTCTTGATACAGACTGTCCGTCTCAATTCAAAGCAATTACTGTTTCCATTATCCACAATACAATAACTGTTTTAAATCAAAAGAAATGTATTCTTAGCGTTTCTTCTTTGCTTAAGAGAAGTATATATTTGTAATGACATAATTGTATTTCTTTGTTTAAGACATTTGTTAACTTGATTCAAGAAAATCTTGCAGAAAATTTTAAGCAAGCGATTCTTAGCATAAGTAAATAACCGTTGACATACAAAACAATATTTTCTTGTGGATAGTAAATAGTTTTCTTAATTCCAGAAAGCGTTTAGTTACCGTTCATAAATTAATAGTTTAATTTTCTTAAAATAAACCATTTATTTACTAAGAATTCTCGAATTGCATATTATTTATACTCACATTATTAATTACACATAAAAACTTTTCAATAGTTCATTCACCTGCTCCTAATTTGAATTATTAACCTTAGGTTTTTTTCCATTATTGCAATTTTTCTTTTATTGGATATCATTGTAGCTGGCTTGATGATGTATTTTTTTAATACGAAACCGGTTGCCTAATTTCTGAATAGAACTTTATGAGATCTGGACCAATTTTTTTCATTCATACCTTTAATATTAATATTTTCTAAACTTAAAACTAAATGATTTACTTAGAGGCAACATTTTTCTGTCTTAGATTTTCTTGATTTTCTAACCCCCTAAGGAAATATTTATTTTGCATTCCTCACCTTTTTGACTTTCTGACTAAAGTACGAAAAGTTTGGAATACAACGGTATAAATGAATATTGCATTCAAGAAATATTTAATACAAAATTATCATATTAGTAATAAATTACAAAAAAAGTCTTACAAAAAGTGAAATTGAGATTAAATAAATATAAAAAGCATTTCCGGAAAAAAACAAAGCGAGGGAAAAGGGGAAAAATTTTTCTGCCTACCCGGCGTCATCAGCGCGGTTCCGTATGTGGCCTTCTCCCTCGCTATTGTTTTTCACCTCTCGAGTATATGTTGCCATTCTCCACGAACAAATCGCGGGTTTAAGCCCAGGAGCTGCTCGATAGGTGGTAGGAGTGTGCATTCCGAGTTGTCATATCGTGATTCTTTTCATGGAGAATGGCAACATATACTCGAGCGGTGAAAAACAATAGCGAGGGAGAAGGACACGTACGGAACCGCGCTGATGACGCCAGGTAAGTAAGTAAGTCGGTATTTATTTATGTAACGCGTAGTGCGTATATAAACGTCAAGGCAAACCAAAGTAAATATATGTTATCAACAAAAAAAAAGCAAATAACTAAAATGTGCCGCAAGCAACCAGTAAGAAGAAAAAAAAATAAAGTAAATCTAAACAGCATGTACTTATATAATAACAAAAGGCATAATTAATAGAAAAAAGTATCAAAAGGTTGTGCTAAAGAGTACAAAGCAGACAGGTAAAGAAAGAGAATCACATCGTACCAAAACAAAAAAAATTATTTTAAATTAAGGAACTCTTTAACAAAGTAAAAATAGTTTTGGTGGAGGTAGTCATTCAGCTTCGCCCTAAATGACCGCAACGTTTTACAATTTTTGATAGGAACTGGTATCCTGTTAAAAATTTTGGCACTAAAAATATTGTCACCAATGCCGGTAGTATGTAAAGTGCACAGTGGTACTCGAAGGTGTTCTCTCGCGTGTGTATCATGAGAATGTATGTCTGCGTTTGTTACATAATTAGGCTTATTACGGTACGTGTAACAAGCCGCCTCTAAGATATATATACAAGACAAAGGACCGAGGTTCCGAAATATGGGCCTACATGACTCGCCCGCACAACAGCTTTTTAAGCTATAAAGACGCGCTTCGTACCGACAGATTCTCCCCACAACAAGATCCCATATTGTAATCTTGCTTGAATCTCGGCATAATATAGAGTTATAAGCGTTTGCCTGGATACCTGCAGACGCAGACAACGAAACAAGTACGTTTTTGCAGATATTTTCCTTGTTAATTCGTAGCAATGAACGTTCTACGACAATGTATCTTCGATGGTAATTCCCAAAAATGTGATCTGATTACAATCAGTTAGTTGCCAACCTGCAAGCGACAAAAATTCGACTTCCACAGTTCTTTGTCGGGTGTGAAGTACCATAAATTTAGTTTTCTCCATGCTGAGAGAGAGTTTATTCTCATTAAACCAGTCCAGGAGAGTGGCTAAGAGATTGTTAACGTCAAGGTTAGTCTTGTCCACGAGAATAGAAATATCATCAGCATATAGCGTCATATGTATATCTGAGAGTAATTGGGCTATATCATTGATGTACAGATTAAAAAGGACTGGTCCCAATACCGAGCCTTGTACGTATTACGCCACTAAGTACTGGGAGATGTTCAGAATTTAAAATCTTGATCTCACCACAGGAACTGGTGTACCTGATCTGCACGAATTGTGTCCTACCTTGAAGGTAAGATGAAAACCAGGCAGCTATCCTTCCCTTCACGCTACACGAATCCAGTTTTGCCATCAAGGCATCGAAAGCTTTACGCAAGTCGCAAAAGATTGCAATGGGTGCTGAAACATGATCGCTGGCACTTTTCCCTCGCTTTGTTTTTTGCCGGAAATGATTCCACCAATACCATGAGCTATATTAGCTTTAATTTTTTAGTTATTGTTACTAGGCAATCTTTTCAATAGATTGAATACATTAAAATTAATAAAATTTAATCACTTACAAACGTGAAAATCGAAGAAGAATAGCAACAATGAAACGTAACCAGTACAGCCTTAATTGAACGTCAAAAATGTGTAGAATGTGATGGAGGAACTTGTGAGCAGTTAATTTCATTTAATTTCGCTTTTACTTTGAGAGATGTTGTTTCCATGTTTGATTTTTTAAATATTTACTACTTTAAGGCATGTTCCTAAAGGCAATTGTAGAAGAAATTGTATACTTTATTCTTTAAAGATACCGCCTTTAACGATAAATACTTTGGTAGTCCTTCTTGCCTTTATGGAGGACTTTTTTCCTCACTTCCATATAACTTCCATATAACCAATTTTGCGTGCATGTATCGAATGTTATAGTTACAAAAAATCACAGTTCCCATATTACACTTCGTCGGCTTTACATTATTAAACTTATATTTTCCGTGTTACATGTATTATTAATTACGGTCCAGCTCTATATAGTAGTCGGTGGTACCTACTTTCATATTTTTGCATATGCTGTTGCATGCTAGATTAATACTGGTAAAAGCTTATAGCGAAATTACTAAAGCGTATCAAAATAATAATTACATTTCGTGTTACATTAACCATATAACGTAGTGCACCCAACATGCATATAGGTAACATGTTTACTCAGCAAAGGCTTACGCAGGTAATTGTAATTATGGATATTTATTATCTAGGAGTCTTGTTCGTCTTTTTAATGAAATGTATGCGTAGTTTTCTTGAGAAAATAAAGGTATAGGTTCCGTGTTTTTAACATTATCTTATCTTGCACCAAGTCCTTGTTAGTCCTGCTAAGTTATTGTTTTGATAGTACGAGGTCCACATATTTTTCTTAAAATTTAGTAATGCTTCTTATCTTTGATGATACATATACATGAAGTAGGTTTTGTAAATTTTACGAATTTTGTAAATTCCCAAAATTCTCCAAATTTCCTAAATTCTCTAAATTTTCTAAATCTTCTAAATTTTCCAAATCCTCCAAATTTTGCGAATTTTGTGAATTTGGTAAATTTCGTAAATTACGCAAAATCAAATTGGAACAGCTTATTTGAAAGCAGTTAAGTGTATAGAAGTGGAAAGGTGGATTTGCTATTTTTATTGAAATGTATACAGGATCATTCACGACGATGGCCCATTAAAAGTATCTCTGGAAATAATGAAACTAAATTTTTGAAATTTTGGCGAGCGATGTTATAGATACTCGTGTATCTTTTAAAAATATTTTCAACTTCATGGCACTCTTGATTAAGCGGGAAACGGATATCAATTTACTTATTTTAAATGGCACACATGATATACAAGCTTATATCACAGATATGGGAAGAGGAGAGGATCCCAGCGGAGTGGAAATCTCGGCTGATTGTCTCGATATATAAAAAGGGAGACCCAAATGATTACACCAACTACAGGGGAATTACATTACTCAACACTTGTTATAAGGTGCTAACAACGATGATTCATGGAAGAATGAAAACCTTTACTGAGAAATCAATTGGAGAATATCAGAACGGATTTAGAAGTGGACGATCTACAATTGATGCAATCCATTCGGTGAAACAAATAATAGAGAGATGTTACACAAGCAATATTGAAGCTCACATAGTCTTTGTTGAGTTTAAACAGGCATTTGACTCGCTGAAAAGAGTTGAATTAATACAAGACATGAAAGAGATAGGGATACCAAATAAATTGATAGAGCTAACGAAAATGACCCTGAGGGACTCAACAGCTGCAGTACTAACAATAGAGGGAACAACGCAAGAGTTTTAAATTGAAAAAGGAGTAAGACGAAGATGGATTGCCGGCAACATTGTTTAATATAGCCATAAAAGGAGTGGTGAGAGCCAGCGGGATAAAAGGAACGTTAAGAGGCAGAGCGAGCCAATTAGTGGCATACGCAGACGACGTAGCCATAATAGCAAAGAATAAGAGAGTACTTTTACAAGCAATGCAAAAAATTTCATCGGAGGCACAGAAGAGAGGATTACATATAAATCAAAATGGGACAAAATATATAAAGGTTAGTAGACAGCAACAACGAACACAGAGCAGAGAAATAAGAACAGGAGGATTTAAATTGGAGGAGGTGGAAAATTTTAAATATTTAGGAAGCATAATAAACAGAACAAACCACAAAAAAGCAGAAGTAGAACAAAAAATACAAGCTGGATATCAAGCGTTTAACAGATACAAATAAAAATAAAATAGAAATGTAAGTAAGAACTTAAAACTGAAGATATACAAATCTGCAATACGACCCGTGGTTACATATGCAGCAGAGACGATGTGTCTAAAAGAATGAAGAGGAAAGATTCAAAATCTGGGAAAGAAAAATCATTAGAAAAATATCTGGCCCCGTAAAAATAAAGGAAGAGGAATACAGAAGATTATATAATAAAGAAATTGAAGAAATGTTGAAGGAACAAACAATAATCAAAATGATGAAAGATTAGATTAGATTCGCTCGTTTCCGAGTTATTCAAAAAAATCATGAAATCGATTATTAGTAAACAACCAGAATTGATAAGGTTGGCTTCGTTTTGCTTAAGCTAATGACAAAAAAACAAACAAATTTTGTGAATGGAATCTAGCCAAAATACAAGAAGATTCAGTCTTTATTTTTTATGCTATAAATTTATAGGTAAAAAATTAATGCTAATATAGCTCATGGTATTGATGGAATCATTTCTGGCAAAAAACAAAGCGAGGGAAAAAGGGACAGCGTAAACCCGCGAACATGTTTCTGCCTACCCGGCTTCATCAGCGCGGTTCCGTACCTGTTCTTCTCCCTCGCTTTGTTTTTTGCCGGAAATGATTCCACCAATTTTTTGGTTATTGTTACTAGGCAATCTTTTCATGTGTAATTTATAAGTATTTATTTTTTTAACCCTTTAATGTGTTAAAACTTATATCCCATGTAACTGATCTTATTTATGCAACTTTAATTTTTTTTATAAAAGAAACAGCCTAATTCCTTTTCCTTTCTAAATAAAACCAACAATTTTAGAAAAATAACATGCATTAACATGATATTTTACCACAAAGTAGAGACATTGCAGTTATGTTTTTAAAAATAATATCATCGGCTGTTTCTGCAGATGACAAATAAGGAAGATATCGCTTCTAACATAGTATCTGGGACACCTGGTATAAGTTTTATACTTTTTTCCATTAAATGAGCTTTCAATTTTGTGAAAATAAATGAGAACCGTCCACTGGATTATTAAATGTAAGAATAACTTTTTTTTTGGAATGATTACGTCTTCAATTACCAATTGCAGAAAATATGATAATCACGAGAAAGTCGACATACATACAAAATTGTTGTAAAACATATTAAAACAGAAGTGAAAAACATAAACCCCCACTTATAAGTGGACATTTAATGGCGTATACTTGCAAATGCATCTAACACCTTGGAGGCTCGTTAAATAACTCATTATGCTTATTTATTTCCAAGATTACTTTCACCTGGTCATATTCACCTAACACGGAGCACTCAAACATCATACATGTAACGGTTTTTCTTCTTACTTCTTACATCAGAACGATTTTCTTTTGGCAGTAAAAAAGTTTTACGATCGTATAAATATTTCATCACGCTGCTTAGGTTTATTAGTTTTAGTAGTTTTCAGGTTGGTATTTTAATAAGCGAGACATCTGGTGAGCTACACGTGAACCGTCGATATCGTCAATAATTGACGATCGTCTCCAGCGGTGACTCGATAGTCTTGATCGTTCGATAAGAAGCAGGTTAAGAGTTTTTTTAAGAACGGATTTACGACATTCAAAGCGCCTTATACGGTTGTTTAAGTGCCGACTTGTATGAGTTGTAAGTTCATGAGTGCAATGAATGTAAACATTAGAGTAGATACCGTACTGTACCTCTATACCTTTTGCTTTAGATAGACATTCATTCATTAATTAATACTCTACAATTATAGGCTGCAGCTGGATTTAATTGGTTACTGGAGATTGTTATGGTTTCTTTTCCTTGAAATGAATTTAATTTTTTAATACATCAGAAATTATGAATTATTATTACAATTTTTGTTACGCAAATCTTACAGAGTCTTTTAGAATGTGTGTGGTCACCTTTCATTGATTGCAAGCTAAACATGGATTGAAATGGATGGATTTAGGAAGGTTCTAACGCACGAACTTCTTTCACTTTCGAACGGATTTTGTTCTAGCTGGGTACTAGATAAATATGTCATCTTGTTCATGTAATGTTTGTAATGTTGTCGTTGAAATTAGCGAAAAGATACGATGGTATTGAAAAGTCGAAAGTAGTTTTAACGTGTTCATTCAAGACCAGAAGCTATAATTCTGTATAGTCATTCGAATTGGGTCTACATTTAATTTTGCTGCTGTACAGGTGTCCTATATTACTGTACATGGGTGACATTTTAGAACTGGATATACTGGATGTCCTAGATTCACCAAACATTGACACCCCATGTTACCTGAAAATGGGTCTCATGCTTCCAATGAGGATTTTCTGGAGCCCAGTAATGGCAGTTATGGCGATTCACTACCCCACTTGTTATGAAATCGTGCCTCGTCAGTCTACAAAATCTTATTGGTAATCGTGGGATAATCGTTTAAGATTACTTGCATTACAGCAATGAATTCTAGCCTCCGTTCAAAATCTATAGGCTTTCGTGCTTGAATTTTAAAAGGATGATACTTATGACACTTTGGTATCCTCCGCCACAGTTTTAACCGAAATATGCGGATTCAATCCAACATAAATCAGTACATTTATTCGCATTTCTTCTGTTCTAACTGGTGTTACATGATGAGAATGTTTTAAATTTGATGGAAATGAGCCCGTTCGTATTTTAGCTTCAACAAAATAGATTTCTTTGTAAAAATCAGTCTCTATTCTAGAAAATATTGTTATTTCAAGACTATAAAAATGTATAATATAAGAAAATAGTTTTCTTGAAATTTTATTGGGATTAAATAGATATTTTCTTAGGGTTAGAATGTCAAGAAAATCCAAGACAGAAAAATGCTTCTTCCAAGTAAATCTTCCTAGAAATTAGGCGACCGGTTTCGTGATCAAAAAACATCATCAGACCTACAAGGATATCCAATAAAAGGAAAATTACAATAGCGGTAAAGTTAATAATTAAAATTAAATTTCAAGAATGCTTTGTTTTAAGAAAATGAAAATTAAACTAAACGCTTTCTTGAATTAAGAAAACTATTTACTATCCTTAAGAAAATATTGTTTTGTGTTATAACGTCCACTTACTTATACTAAGAATCGCTCTCTTCAAACTTTCAGATTTTCTTGAATCAAGTTAACAAATGTCTTAAAGAAATACTATTATTTCATTACAAGTATATATTTCTCTTGAGCGGAGAAAAACACGCTAAGATAATATTTCTTTTGATTTAAAACCGTTATTATATTGTGGATGTTTGAAACAGTAATTTTGTGGACGACTTAAATCTAAATCATGGATATATTCGCCAATTTCTTTATTGTTGGAACTACGAATTGAAATTGTCCTCGAAAGTTAAAAAAAAAATTCATTGTATAAAATATTTTGTTATAAAAATAATAAATAATTCTTTACCTAAGCTAATTTTTCAAATAAACAATGTATTGTGTCATTTCTTATGGTAAGAATAAATTAGCAGGTTTGTTATAAGCCTTAATAGGTCGATATAGCCTTTTATGGACACTTAGAAGCAACAACTGCGCTACAAGAAATTCTACTTCTTCAAGAATTCCAGTCGCCTCCATTCCTAGAGGTATTAGAGATATGTTATGTGATGATGACCCTACCTAAATTAGTATATTGTATCGGCAATGAGGAAGAGCCTTTGTAGTGAGATTTGGCATAAATAACTTTATAAATAGGCAGTTGCTTATATAAAAGTGCTTTGTTTAAGAAAATTTTACAATGTTGATAAGTCAAATTAACAACAATAATATCGATAACGTTTCCCTTATCTTCTCAGATTTTCTAACCATGATTTCTTCAGAGTTAATGTTTTGGTAGACTTTTAAATTGCAAATATTTCATTTATAATCATGATTAAGTTTAGGATAATTATGCATTTGCATATCTGCATATGTAAATGCATATTTTGAACATTTGTATTAATAAATGCATATTTTAACTTTTAGAGCATTAATGCATATTCGAGCTAATCTGGTGTGCAGTTCGATTGCAGTCCCTACGCTAGAACCTGAGGGATTATCTTTACAAGACAGCGTTGAAATAGTAGAAGCTATAGTCAAACGTTTAACGAAATTCAAGAAAAATAATTTTATCAATACATTAAACGAAGTACTATCAAAAAATTCTGGCTATTAACTGAAGAATATAAGTGAGGCATTGTAAATGAAACAATTCTTATTGAAAAAAAGGCGACATTTAAGTGACAGTGACATTGTAAAATATAAATTTGCATCAATAGTGTCGTTTGAGAGTTTTTCCACGGTACAAAAGTATTCTACTTGAAAATAGACGCAAATTTACGTTTGAAAATTTGTTACATACACCGTGTTGAAATTAAATGTAATTTAATTAATTTTAATTTAATATTGTGTTTTTAATTAATTTTTATTAAATAATTTTGAATATAAAAAATCGTTTGTGTTTTTTTACGGAAAAATAAATATGTGTTAATATAAAAAAAAATTGTAACCAAACAAATATTCTCGGCACACTCTGCTCCACATAAATTATTAATTAACACGGAAAGGCCGTTTCGAAGACACGTGGCTCTTCATCTTCAGCCGGGTACCGATTAATGTGAGAGAACATCTATTAAATCTAACGAACCTGCTCTATCCCTACTCTTCAAGGAAAATATATACAAGTACCTATTTTTGCCGTTTAGGCTAGAAAGCAAGTTAAAATAAGCGGAAAGGACGGAAAAGGTCTGTCACCACGAACCGAGACATGTGATCGTCTTACCCTAATAAAATCTAGTGAAACAACGGTCATGTCCTTTCTGCTCGTCAAATTTGTGAGCAAGATGCATGCGGAATGTACGAGAGGATCGACATCTCTGTTAGCACAACCATAAATCAAAAGACCTCTTACCGTAAAAAGTGTAAAGGTCCCTTTTCTTTATTGATTACGTTTGCATTTTTATTTATGTAAATAGTCTATAGACGTTCAGCTCACGCGGCGAAATCACGTTTTTAATTAATTTTAGGTTTTCTAATTTAATATTATGTCCGGTATCGTTTGTGTGTTGTGCGACACTTGACGGTTCTATCTTCCCGTACCTGTAACACCTGATGTGTTCATTAATTCTAGTATCTATCGCTCGTTTCGTTTGACCAATATAGGCTTTATCACAATTACCACATACAATTTTGTAAATTCCCGACCTTTCTTTCATTTCAAGTTTATCTTTTGGATTGCCAAGAAGGTTTTTGAGCGTATTTCGCGAACTGAAATACACGTGCATCTCTTGTCCCTTAGAAACTCTATTAATACCTTTCAATACTCTATGGACAAATTTGATTTTTGTGCATATTTAAGTGTATATTTTTTGTTTTTTTTGTGCATATTTGCATGCATATTTTTTAGTTTCTTATTGCATAATTATCCTAAACCCAATCATGACAAATATATTTCGGCAAATCAAATGGAAAGATCGCTCTTAAACACATTCACTTCAATAAATTCTGCTGTGAATTATATTAGCAAAACAATTCAACAATACATTCAGAGACAACCAATCCCAATTCTAATTCGAAAATCATACCTTATCAGCAATAGGAGAACGCAAAATTCGACACAGCTGCACGAAAACACCCGGTCAGATTGAGACAATTTGTTTTCTTACGTAAATACGAATCGGACATACGAAAGAGAACGACCCCCAGAGAAAAATGCCACCTTCACACAAGTAATTGCCGCCAATTTATGCGTCATACAGTAAAATACGCTCCAAAAACATTTAGATTGACTTCTAGTTTGCTAATCTTACACAGGTAGGTGCCGTAACTAATTTAGATTGTGTAAGAGTCATCTGGTGTATGTAGAATACGTATTTGTATATTAATTAGTGTCCTCATTTTTTGCTTATTATTTTTTATTTAATTAGGATATGTTGCAATATTGATTGAGTGCTTGAATCGTATAAATTAGAGCGCCCTCTTTGGACGTGCAATGTAAACAGTTAAATCGAAAAGTAGGTTTGTTGGTTTGGGGAAGTAAAACAAATTAAATTTATAACTTACGTGTTTTATATTTAATATAAATATATAGTTATATTTATTTACAAGAAAGGGAAAGTAGAAAAGGCGGAGGAATACGTACACAAAATGAGATACAAAAATACTGACTTGACGTAAACAAACATTAAAAAAATAAAAAAAAAAACATTAACAGCCGATGTTCCATCAATGATGGTAGCCTCCACCAAATCCACCGATATCGCCGATACCGCCGAGATCTAGATGGCCGCTATAACCGCCATAACCGCCTCCAAGACCGATGCCTCCGCCGAAACCACCATCAAGACCGCCATATTCTTCATGTCCTTTAACATGAACTAATACAGGCTTCTTCACATAGACAGTTTCCTTAACTGGGACCGGGATCGGTTTGTGTACGGGGTAGGGGATGGGGTTTGGTACGTGAACTGGTACTTTCACTGGAACAGGTATTTTTACTGGAACATGTACTGGTACTTTAATCGTTTTTTCAACTGGAACAGGGTATGGTTTATCCACATGCACCGGGTATGGTTTTGGTACATGTACGGGGTATGGCCTGTCAACTGGAATTTTAACTGGGTATGGTACAGCCACTGGGATTTTCTTTTCTACTGGAACTGGAACTGGGACTGGATGCGGAACGTGGATTGTCTTGTGGAGGGTGATGTGTTTGATGTGTCCATCAACAATTTCGCCACCGTATCCACCTCCTAGTCCTCCACCATATCCACCTCCTAGTCCTCCACCGTATCCACCACCTAGACCATGACCACCATCCAGGATGATCCCACCTCCGTGTCCGCCGAGATCTCCAATTCCACCCCCTAATCCCCCAAGATCACCATGTCCCCCATAGCCTAAACCTATCAAGCCTCTTTTGTCCTGTTTCTTGTCCTCCAAAGGCTTCTCTTCTTTGGCTTCTTTGGCCAAGGCCAATCCAATTAAAGCTAAGAGGCAAATCTATATAGGAAGAAAAGATTCGAATTAGTATTGTTTTATTTATCGTCTTCTTTTTTTGGCAAAACTTACTTCGAACTTCATCATGTGCTTGCTTCTGTGATTGTACACCGACTGTAGACAACCACACTACGCATTCGAGTATTTATAATAGGGGATTGGTGGCGGGTGGCAGGATATAATGTAGTAGCGTTTGTCAAAACTGGTGGCTTTCTAACTAACCCCCCACCCCCATAAAAGTCGACGGTAAGATCGAAAGACGCCGAGACACGAATCAAAGTGGAAAAAAAAGAGCAACAAACAAGCGAACGCCACTACGCACACATTTACACGCGACCAAAGTCGTGTGTTCGTTGGGTGTATGGTGGAAAGACAAAAATACGTTTCGGATAAAAAAAAAGCCAGTTGGGTAGCTTTGCGATGCATGTCCAATGGCACACGTTCACTTACCGCACGGGCATAATTATCAGTTTCCTTGTCTTGCTTGTCTGTGACGAAAAATTTATATTGCGCCTATGTAACGTATGTACGTAACGAAATTCAGTGAAATGCGTTCACTACGAAGATGGTGCCGACCTCAATATAGCGAGATGAAGAGTAAAAGTTGACCTTGAAATGCTTCGGTTAAGTAACAAGCGCGATTAAACAGCTAAGGAACGTTAAACATGCAATGTAATCTTCCGTAGCATCTGTCTACATCGTTTTGCTACGCTAAGTTCTTACAAACACTTAGCACACATCATCTTCTCAATCTCCATTATACGCGATCAATCGGAAAAATCTCTGCTTTTCTAAAACAATATTTTCTTATTTCGTTTCAACTTCTAAGGTATTCACTTCTTTTCCAGTAACTCCTCTTTTATTTAATATCTGCTCTAGTAATTAAAAGGATTATGTTGCTAATGGAACTAAGATCCTTCAATGATATTCTCCTATTCAGTAGGCATCAAAATGTAGAAATTACCGTTAGAATATTGAAGGTTGACTTTCAAGATTTAATAATTGGATTTTGGATCATCGCCTTGACGTGTCGATTGAAAAAATTAAGACTATTATTTTTACAAAAAATAAATAATTAAATTACTATTCCTAGTACAATATGTAATGAACACAGAATTCCGTTGTGGTCTTCTCATAGATACGAGGGTAATTTGACATTAATTTAGCCTAAGTAAGAAAACGCACGATTTTTGTTCTTTTTTATCCCTTCCGAAAAGTAATTTTGCTCGAACTCCTTAAAATAGTGTATAGTTATGGTCATGACCTCATCGTTCGTTGCAAATCGGCATCCTCCGAGCCATTTTTTTAGGTTTAGGAACAGGAAAAGGTCGCAGGGGGCTAGGTCTGATGAATACGATGGGTGGTCGATCAATCCGTAACCCATTTGGTGCAATTTTGCCTGTGCAACGGCCGCCCTGTGAGCGGGTGCGTTGTCCTGATGGAAGAAAACTTTTTTGCGAGCCAAATCATCGAATCGGCGTCGAAACGATCCAATAAATCTGCGTAGTACACGCCAGTTATTGTTTTACACTTTTCCAAGTAATCAATGTGAATAATGCTTTTCGCATCCCAACAGTCGCTATCACCTTTCCGGCCGATCGGGTGGTTTTGGCCTTCTTCAATGGGTCTTCACCGCTCCACTGATTTGACTGTTCCTTCGTCTCCGGCGTGCAGTAATTGACGCATGTTTCATCAACAGTGACGTATCGGTGAAAAAAATCCTTCGGATGGCGTTCTATCATTACCGAAAGCTTATTCGAATCCGTCACACTTGCGCGTTTTTGATCGACAGCAAACGCGGCACCCATCGCGCGGAAAGCTTTTTCATATTCAAATGTTCGTGTATGATGTTATATACACGCTCAGTTGACATGTTTAGAGCCTCTGCTATCTTATGCACTTTGGTTCGACGGTCTGCCATGATCATATCATGGGCTTTGTTGATGGTTTCTGGTGTAGTGACGGTTTTTGGGGGCACCTGGATGTTCATCATCAAACACACTCTTACGACCACGAACAAATTCAGCTTTCCAAAATTTCATTGTTGCTAACGACGGTGCAGGCTTGCCATAAACTGTGTCCAGTTCGGCTTTGATTTCTGCATTGTTTTTCCCTTTCAAATGAAGGTACTTAATCACTGAACGATATTCAACTTTTTCCATTTTCAAAAAACACAACAGTTGCTTGCTTTCGACGACTGTTAAAATCAAACTATATGTGTTTTTTCGTCGTCACGTGATGGATGGCAGATGTCAAAACCGAGAGCAAATCGTTCTCACGTAACGCCATCTATCGAAGGCTAGATTAATGTCAGTAACTTTGATAGGAAATCCTAATTATCACTCCATCTTCTCTGCTGAGTTGGCGATTTTTATTTCCTTCAATATTATCAAAAGCCAAAAATATCCTCAGATCAGTTGTTTTTTTTTCTACTCAAAAGCTGCAGTGGAATCTATTGTAGGTTACAAACAGGATTTTTTATCAAATTTTTTAATTATTTGCATTAGAAACTTAATATTTTCCATGCAAACAGTCCATTTATAGTGGATTCCTAGGCATAGAATTTCAAAAAGAATGCATTTTGTAGTGGTGCAAAGTGAAGCCATGGTTTTACAGCATTCCATCAACTTCAAGAAAATGTATTACATTCATTACATAGAATCGGAATTGGACATTATTTAAACGAAGCTCATTCATACAATATTGGAATTTTGGACTCTCTTTTGTGTAGATATAAAGATGAAAGTATCAGTATTATTTATATGCATCTTATTAATTGCGTTTGCCTTGTTTAAAACAGTACGACATATCCGTATATAATGCAGTAAATTATTCATATTGCTTGTGGTTTAAAATGGTTAAAGTAGAAGTTATCTACAGAATAATAAAGTACACATGAAAAAAGTGCCTAGGAACGATAACCAAGATAATGCTAATAAACAGCTCCTGGTGTTGATGGAATCACTACCAGCAAAAACAATATGAGAAGAGAAAAGCGCTAAAGCTTCTTATTCTTTGCCACATTGCTCTTACATCTCTCAGTCATTATGTCTCATCTTACTAATCTTCAAATAGTCATGCCGTCCTGCGTTAATGTAATATGTTTTTTCTTTTCTCTGCAGGGGCTCAATTGCCCCTTTCCAGAATTTGCTTGATGAACAGATGGCAAATTGCTTATCTCCACTGCAGGATTTTTACTGATATCAGCGGGATATTGATCTGCCAGTGATTTGGATTTCTTTTTCAGTTGAGGAATTGATAGGAATTTCCAGAGGAAACTAAACTTCTTGGAAATATTCACTGCAGCATTGAAACAAACAGTCAGTTCACCCATGATATTATCCAATATTACATAGAAGACAGACTTTCTCAAATGTGTTTCCTCAAGGAATTCATTCATTTCATCTTGTTTTGACAAATCTGCTTTTTAAACATTTTCCCCTTCATGGGCCCGCTTTGAGCTTCATGGGCCCTAGAACGATGTATCGACAGCCCTTTATTCTCAAGTCCAATAACCAAAGAGTTCCTTGATTAGGCGTGGTTAAGTGGTAACAGTGTGTTTGACCTTGTTAGTCGATTAGGACTTAGGTCGTATCAAACTTAGATATTTTCTATAAAAATACAAAAAAAAATTGAGAAAGGCCATATTGCTCCTTTCCTAATACTCTTTATATTATTTCTTCTTATCAAAATAAATGTTTTCTTTGTTATTACCCCTACGTCTAATACATTTTGTTCTAACGTAAATCTGCTTGATTATATTTGTTTCCTCTTCATCTATATTTAAACTTATAACTTTTACAGTAGTGAAAAGTGGGTTTCTTTCGACGCGTTCTGTGACCAACAACTTTGATAACTATTGGGGTTATTAATTTTAAAAATATTTCCCACGTGTTCACGTAGTATTGTATTTTATTTTTTTCTAGTAAATAAAACGTGCCAAATTTTAAAATAGTGCGTATGTTAGTATAAGAAATTAAAAGAGTTGCGTATAAAAATAACTGAAATTGTGACAGTAAGACATTATCATTGATGCATTCAGAAAATCACATCAAATTAATATTTTTCTCGATATAAAAAAGTATTTCTCTATATGCATACAAGCATTTACATAACACAATTTCAATCTCCATTAAACTACAAAACCAAGTGTGCTCGTTTGAAATACATCTGTGAAATTGCAAAGAAAATGTCATTCAGCAGCATTCCATTCAATATCCTCTTTCTTGAACATTTTTTTATGTAAGCGCATTTCCATACCAAACCGAGACGTAACACTTTCGCATAATAGCTCTTCACCATTATTATTACGGGTTACCCATCATGGCTCTCGAATGTTACGATTCCATTATGTAAAAATCTCGTTACCCTTTTCGAGATTATTTTGGACGATTCTTCAAGCGACTGGGCATCAAAACGTATCGGTGAAATTTTAAAAGGATGCAATGTGTTATAATCACGTCTCCGCTGTACGAGTTGGTAGGAGTGCTTTTTTTAGGTTTCCTCAATTTCGTTACGGAAAACAGATGGTAAGCAGGTCTACTGTTTTGACCAAATAACAGATGCTTTATGTAAATCTTAATGTGTATAAATTTAATTGCCATGGGAGAGAAGAGATGATATTTACTTAAATTAACAGACTCAATTATTAACGTTCGCCATTAAAAGGTGAACTCAAATAAATGGTAAAGAAAAGTATATTTGTTTCAAACTGACGAAGTTCTTTAAAAGAAAAAACTGTATTGTTGAATCAAATATATTACGTATATTAAATCAAATAGATATATTTTCAAACCAGACTTGAGGTTATTTGTTTCTATAACGATGTCAAAAAAATTATTTCTTTAAATTAAGAAAATATATCTTTGCCGCCATTTAAAATTACGATTTGGTTGATTGAATGCATATTTGTTTGCGTCAAGAGTTCCTTAAGGCGGTACTAAGACCTGCTTGATAATTATAAAATGACAGTTCTCTCAATGTGGAAGGGAGATTATTACAACAGTTGTCAACAAAATGTGATTTAATTGCTGTATATGTACGTATCTAAGAGGAAAGAGAACACTTCACACGGTACGCCGTACCACCTCATGTCCAAGAACTCTAGAAATAGGCGGAATTATTTTTTTGCTATTAATACCTGGCAACGTACATGATTGAATATTTTTCTATATTTATCAAGCGCATTAAGAAAAAAATATTTGGGTGTGTCCAAACAAATGATATTGCTGTCACCATCTTCGATTGCTTTGAAAAGGTGGTACATTATACTACGACTCTTGGTGGGCGTAACCGTTTAGATATACTATTAAATGGGAGTGTTTGTTAGATTTTAAAGGCGTTAAAAGGTAATTTTTAAAGTAGGAATAACATGTACACGTTGACAACTAAATCTGATTTAAGAGTTACTTCTTCGTCTTCATCTTTGTTCTTCTGTCCTTTCAGGCGTCGTTATGAGGGACATGGAATCCTACCAGGTCCCTCATAACCCATTTCTTCTATTCCTTTCTTTCACTTGCCAATCTTCTCATTTCCTCAAGTGTTTTACCTTTCCCTCTACCAGCTTCCTTTATTTGTTCAAGCCAAGTCCTGCTGGATTTCCCTCTTTTCCTCTTACTTGTTTTCCCCATATCTAATACTTTTCTTGTGAGTCCATCTGGATGCATTCTCAAAATGTGTATGAGTAATTGGTTCCTGTTTTGTGTCCTCGTTTTTCACCCTTTCCCATTTTGTTTTGCTCATTACTTTTCTAAGATGTTTCATTTCCATTCCGCTTAATTTACTTGTATGTTTCTTTTGTACTACCCAGTTTTCGCAGGAATATAGTATTGTTTTTCGTAGAACTGTGCATTCCTGCTGATTTTTTTGCCCTATGAAGTTACTTACGTATCTAAGGAAGAATATTCTTTTCTCTGTTAGATACGCAACTAATAAATCGATTTTGGTTGTCAATCCGTACAACTCTTTTTTTGTTTGATCAGTAAAATTGGTCTAAGAAGTAAGACCAAGCACTACTATATCTCCGGTAAATCATAAAGTCTAGGGTTCTTAGCTAAGTTCTCAAACTAAAAACTTTCATTCGCACTCAAAGCTTAGCCTTTTTAACACAAAACTCTACACGAGTCCAAATGGATTTGTTCTTTTTAGCCTTTGACATAAGTCCTGGGTGTTTAGCATCTGAAGAGCTTCCGCGTTTTCATACCTTTTGATTTCGCCTTCAACAGTCAAAATACCTAAATCTCAATGAAGATCGAAATTCCTGATCATAGAAGGTTAGTTATTTCATGTAACACCATTATCTTGGATAATTTGTATCTTATGAATATTTCTAATTGTTCATGCATTTTAGGTTAGATATATATGTGTATATAAATCACTTCTGTGTTAGACCCAATATATTATTTTCGAAGGGTGGTCGTTAAAAAGACCCATTCTCAAGTGACCGATAAGTTCATAACTAGGGTAATTTATGTGACGTACAACTAGAAGTGACAAGGACTTGATTTATTTAGTTATATGAACAAAATTGTATGTATATCCCTTTTTTACCAGAAGTTACGTTCTAGCCGCGCCAGCGGTAACACCAAAATATACAGTCCACTTTAGTAATGCAATTCTATGAAAGTACTATTAAACAAAACACCATTCTAGTTTGATTCTTGCAATACCAGCACTAGTTTTAAACAACAATTTTTGTACACTCCCAAAGCTACATTCCATACAACCATGCCAGCCCAATAATTTATTTGTAAATCAAAATTTTACTATATAACAACAGTTTAGAATATTTGCTAATAAGCTATCTCTACTGTGCGATTTTAACGTTAAACTCCTTTCATTTCTTCTTAATTTGTTCTCTCCATTTCAACTTGATATCCAGAGTCGTACCCGAGATGTTTTGTCGTGTTTGCGTATAAGTTCAAATAGTTTCATTGATTGTTATTGCCGCAGAGTTACTCTTTTATTTGTGAAGGTGATATTGAACTTTTTGATATATTTATATGTGGTGTCACTAGCTAATTGTAGTTTTTGAGTGGAAATTATATCCGTTTTACTAAAATAAATAAAATAAAATAAAATAAATGGAATAAATCCGTTTTACTAGTTGCCAGCAATTTGGGAATATCGCTGGTGTAGAGCACATACAAGACTGGTCCATGGACACCAACTTGTGGCCTTCCTGCTTAGTTCCTGTATAATTTAAAGCTCATATGTATAAGACTTTTGAAAGTTGAAGCTAGTCTGCCTCTTATTTTATAATTATGCACCAGATTATCTTCTTTAAATAATTGTTGCTTATTAAAGAGATGCCCACAAGATGTCATCCGACAGACATTGCATGAACAGCACTCTTCTGGTAATGTCGTGGTCGCAGTGGTGATACCACCTCATCAAACTGCACCATATTGTATCAATTCTGTTCTTACATCTTAGTTTTGCAAGATAAATATTAAGGATGCCATGCTTTTCATTTTACAACATCAACATCTTAGCAGTTTCAGAAATATCTTTTATGCTTAGACATTATTTGGAAAAATTATTTTGTTAATTGTATCATGAATACATATACCGGGTTTCACCCTAACAAAAGGAAGTCCAATGGGTTTAAGTCTGGCGAGCGAACTGGTCATTGAATAGGACCATCTATTAGGGTATACGTCATTTAAATACTCTACAACCAACTACGAGTTATGAAGCGGAGCACCATCCTGTTACGACCACAAATCATTGCGCATTAAGCCTGGAAGGTTATTACCAGGCAGATACTCTTTTAGGTTATGAAGACAAAAATCAATTAACATTTCAAACTTTTAAGCAAATAAGGATGTTCTGAACATTTCATTTTCGTTCCAATTTTCAAAAACCTGCACTGCTCTAAGCAATATTACGTCTTCATACAAAACACACAATATTTTTAAGCGGTCCATTCCAATTCAATATTTATAAATGGCCAATAAATGCTTTCGACAAAATTCACCTTTGACATCTACCAAAAAAAAAAAAATAAATCTATTCGTTAGATGGGTGTGGATTTGGAATGCAGCACACAAATTGTGATGTCACGCTTATGCATATATTCTTTAAAGCTTACTTCTAAATTAATATTGATGATGTTCTTCTACTTTCCAACGTAAATTTGTTTACCATTTCCTTTTTCCTAGAAAGGTAAGCGTGTGTATGGTATATGAAATAGATAGAAAAGTTGTTGCAAAATATAATCTACTTGTAAAAGTAAAATCGTTTTATCGATTTCTGATGCAATTATCGGTAAAATCATGATTAAATTTGTTAGTAGATTGTGCGAGATACAAAATATCACTTAAAGATGTAGCACATGACAATTAAACACGGTGTTATATGACTAAGTTACATATGAAGTGTGACAAAGCGTTTCGAAATGGTGGCCTAATTTTGTTCCTACAACCTGCGAAGGCAATAAAAGCAAAAAATTTACATCCCACAACAAAAGGATACTAAATGGTATCGAGTGTGCGGCGGAAATCAATATAGTGATTGGTAATTTCACCAACCCATTGTATTTTAGTTGATATTTATAACTTTCTGAATGCTATGGGTATTTGTAGGTTACGTAAATGAGTAGGCGAGGAGATTTTTTTTTATAAATATAGGTTGTGATATTATCATTATTACCGCTTAGAAGCTTGTTCATCCATTGCTTTTTCATCCTTCTTAGATTTCTTTCCGAAAAAGCCAAAGAACCCTCCGCTTTTCTTTTTATCCTCTGGTTTCTCTGACCTTGCCTTTTCGTCCTGTTTTGGTTTCTTCTTTTCTTTCAATTTTACTTGTTCTTTGATGATTACATCCTCCTTCACTTGGTTCATCCAAGATTTTTCGAATATCTTCATCTGGTAAGTCGCCTTGTGTTACTACTTTTTCTCTGATGACATGTGTGGCTTTGGATCGACATCTTTCTGAAGATTTTAGTAGAATTTCTTTGACATCGTTAAACCGATCGATTTCCTCTTTTAAAAAATCAGCGGTTTGGGCTTTTTACAATTTCGTTTCTTCATCTTGTTCCGGTTTAGTTTCAGTTTTTGGTATGGTTTCCTCTTTAATTTCTTTCTTAATAACAGGCATTACATCGAAACGAGTAACTTCATTCGTTAGAAATTGGTCGCAGTTTTCGATAGTTTTACGTGCTTCTTCAAATTCTTGTTCATCGTCCTTCTTTGGTTTCTTACCAAAAATACCAAACAATCCTCCCCTCTTTTTCTCTTCTGGTTCTTCAGAATTTGCTTTTTCATCTCGTTTCGGCTTCTTCTTTTCATCCAATATAACTTATTCTTTAACTATTATATCTTCTTTTACCTGATCTGTTTCATCCAAGATTTTTCGAATTTCTTCATCTGGCAAGTCGCCTTGTACTACTATTCTATCTTTAATTACATGGGTCGCTTTAGGTGTGGACTTTTCAGGTGATTTAGGCAAGATCTTTTTAACATCATCAAAACGGTCAAGTTCTTCTTCTAGAAACTCAACGGTTTGGGCCCTTTTTAGTTTAGCATCTTTGTTTTTCTGCGGCTTAGATTTTGGTGGCTTAGATTTGGTTCTGTGGATTTTTTCTTTTACTTCTTTTTTAATAACTGGGCATTACATCTTCAAAGCGAGCGACTTCATTCGTTAGAAATTGATTGCAATTGTAGATAGTCCAACGCTCTTCTACAGAATGTTGTTCATCCGTTGCTTTTCCATCCTTCTTAGATTTCTTTCCGAATGAAGCAAAAGAATCCTCCGCCTTTCTTCTTATCGACTGGTTTCTCTGAGCTTGCGTTTTCGTCTCGTTTTGGTTTCTTATTTTCTTTCAATGTTACTTGCTCCTTGACGATTACATCTTCCTTCACTTGATCTGCTTCATCTGATTTTTCAAATTCCTTCAGCTGGTAAATCGCCTTGTATGACTACTTTTTCTCTGATGACATATGTGGCTTTGGATATCGATCCTTCCGAAGGTTTTAGTAGAATTTGTTTGACATAGTTAAACCGATCGATTTCCTCTTTTAAGAAATCAGCGGTTTGGGCTTGTTCTGGTTCAGTTTCAGTTTTTGGTATGGTTTTCTCTTTAATTTCTTTCTTGATAACAGGCATTACATCAAAACAAGTAACTTCAGTCATTAGAAATTGGTCGCAGTTTTCGATAGTTTTCCGTGCTTCTTCAGATTCTTGTTCATCGTCCTTCTTTGGTTTCTTACCAAAAATACCAAACAATCCTCCCCTCTTTTTCTCTTCTGGTTCTTCAAAACTTGCTTTTTCATCTCGTTTCGGCTTCTTCTTTTCATCCAATATAACTTGTTCGTTAACTATTATATCTTCTTTTACCTAACCTGTTTCATCCAAGATTTTTCGAATTTCTTTATCTGGCAAGTCGCCTTGTACTACTATTACTTGAATTAAGAAAACTATTTACTATCCTTAAGAAAATATTGTTTTGTGTTACAAGGGCCATTTACTTATACTAAGAATCGCTTTCTTCAAATTGTCTGCAAGATTTTCTTAAAATCAAGTTAACAAATGTCTTAAACAAAGAAATACAATTATTTCATTAGAAGTATGTACTTCTTTTAAGCGGAGAAAAAAAAACGCTATTAAATATTTCTTTTGATTTGAAACAGTTATTGTATTGTGGATAATTGAAACAGTAATTGTCTTGAATTGAGACGGAATCTATTTAATAAATTAAATAATTTCTTATTACATAAATTCGCCACTGAAAAAACCAAAATAGCTGTCAACTTAGTAAGGTTGCTTATTTACATGAATCAATCATCCAATTACTTAAACCATTTCAATATGCACTACTTTCTTTTTTCTAACGCAGTTAATATATCTATTTAGCCTTCTAGATAGCCAAAAACAAGATCTCTACCTGCTAAGTAGGTTCAGCTGCAATTCATTTGAAAATGATACATTTTTTGCGTGCCTCAGCCACAGTTACTCATTGTTAGATCACCTGCTATGGAACGCCACGATTCTAGAACTAATTGCCACCGTAATTCTTATTCGATTATCTTTTACAGCGGCTTGTTTATCGAAGTACACTTTTATTTTATCGTAAAAAAAATTCTCTGTTGTACGTATCGAGATCTATGTCGTACGTCACTTGTCGATTTTCTACTAATTAAATCAATAAAACGGATTCGAAATGCACCAAATGTTCTCGCTGTTTCAATATGTATACATATATAATAAAATTGCTTTTATATAACAATCTATGTAACGGTTTTATTTTTGGCGGAATTAAGCAACAACTGGCGCTGCATATAAACACATATTATATTGTGTAACTTTTTTTTCAATTCTAATAAATTGGTACTACTATCTTACATACATGGACTTATTAGATAGATTAGACGTAAGTTTTTTTTTGAATTGATATTATTAAATATTCATTAATTATAATAGAATTTATACCTGCTTGTATTGCGGTGTGTGATAACTGTGTGTAATAAGTATTTCACGCTTCGTTCGGTATAGCTTTATCAGAAATGCCGCAGTGTTACTACATTCTAGGGATTTGCAAATTATAATCAAGAAATATTGCTTTATAATAGGTTTTAGTTATATGTAATGTTTATAGTTGCATATTATAATTGCAATTTTATTTAAAGGTAAGTTGGAAGCCTTTATTTATTCCAAAAGGTAGGAAATTATATTGAATGCTACGATAGAACGTTAGAATTGAATTAGTGGTTATTTTTGTCCAATGTACTTTCGGTTTTATGTGTATCTTGCCAAATTTTTTTTTTATTTCTTAGCATAGTTTCTATTCAAAAAAAAATATTGTTATTTCAAGACTACAAAAATGTATAATATAAGAAAATAATTTTCTTGAAATTTTTTCTTCCAAATAAATTTCATATTAAAGGTAGATCTCACAAGGTTCTATTAAGAAATTAGGCGACCGGTTTCGTGTTCAAAAAATACATCAAGCCAGCTACAAGGATATCTAATAAAAAAAAAATTACAATAATCGTTGTAGGATACAGTAGGACGAAGAACATAATGATGAGTGAGTGTGTGTTTGCAGATGATGTTGAATTGATAGCAAGCAATGAGAAGAACCTACAAAATAACGTAAACGTACGGGTACAAGGTTTAGAACGGAAAGGAATGAAAGCAAATGAAAATAAAACTTATGTGCTGGTGGTATCTGTCGAAGGAAAGAAGGCAAGGATAACAATACATGGGGAAGATATAAAACAAGAAGATTTGTGTTAAATACCTGGGGGCAATGATACAAAGAACTGGGAAAATAGAGGAAGAAATAGACAACAGAGTAGCAGCAACCACCAGAGTTTTCCATGCCATCACATTGCTGTATGGATGCGAAACATGGATATTAACAAAGAAGCTAAAAAAAAGATTGCAAGTAATAGAAATGAAATATCTACGGAGAGTGGCAGGAGTAACTTTGATGGATAAAATATGGAATGGCATCATTAGAGAACGCCTAAATGTTGAAAGTGCTAACGAAATTATAAAAAGGGCTCAATTGAGATGGTGTGGACATCTAAATAGACTGGACGAGGACAGACAGGTGAAAATGGTTTGGAAAGCGGTGAAGATAGGAAACAGGCGAAGAGGGAGGCCTAGAACTTGGGACAATGAAATGGCGGACATACATACAAGGAAAAGGGATTGACATGGAGACAAGCAGTTGCACTATCGAGTAATAGGAAGAATTGCGGGAGGATAATGAATGAGACGTAGGACAGGATAACCTCTACACCTGCGGGTAGAAAGAGGAACTGATAATTAGAGTTTATTAAAAAGGTGGTACCGGATGACAGTAGCGTAGCGCTAGCGGCGTGGGTAGGGGTAATTTTCAACTTGCAGTCGATCTCGACAGTACCGCGAGTGAGCTGTGAGCCCCGGCATGCTTTTCGAGCATAAAGCCTTTATTTTCTTTGAGTCTATTCGTCTGTGAACCAAGTTCATAAAAAAGTAGTCGATCTCGACGGTACCGCGAGAGAGTTCAAAGCGACAGTACGTTGCACGCTGCACGCCAAATAAGTACGCGGAGATGGAACGCCCAAAGGGTGTAACGTTCCCTTCGAATGTGAATAAATATCTCAGGCATTTCCTTGGATTAGAATATAGAAGTCCGCAGATTTATTGCACAATATGCAATAGCGGATTGCTAAGTCGCGATAGGTTTGAATGTAGAAAACATTGTAAAAGTAAACGTCATGTACTGAATTTAAGAAACAGTATTCCATACTGGCAATTTTTATATGATTTTATTTTTATGTCAAGCGTGTGCAACATCCTACAACATCTAGTATCTAATCAACACTTTCGTCTTTTTTGGGTTTAGTACGTTTCCACATGGAAGCTGGCAACATTTATGCAATTACGATACAATTTGCCACATGTGCAAGGTACAGTAAAGGAATGTATAACAGACGAGTTGAGAAATAAGAAAATCTGCCTATGTGTGGATGAAACAACTGATACTCAGAAACACAGCGTCATTCATGTCGTAGCGCGTCCTTTAAAACGTGATGGTCCACCAGCCTCATTGTTGTTATCCAGTAAAAGGATTCAGAAAACTAATGCAGAAACCGTTATCAAGATAATAAAAGATTCGTTGAGAGAATTTTGTATCACAGGAACCTAAGTCACAATGTTCGTTACTGACGTAAGCAAACTTCAATTTGGAATAAATTTTAACAAATTTTGCTGAATCAAAAGTATAGAGTAATTTGTAAAATTTGAGTAAAACAGTTGGAAATTAATATTTTTATGTTTGGAAGGGGTTATACTCTCATAAACAATATAATTTTTTTGCGATGTAGATTTCACTGTATTGTTCTCTTAATTGCAAATACAACAATACCCTGTTTAAGGGACCTAACGTTTGTTGGACGGTATATTCCAAGTGTTAAAAAATTAGTACGATAATCTTCCAAATTTGACCTATATGGTATGAAAATTCTGTTTTTGTACTCAACCTCTATTTGCAGCAATTGGTTGATTCTCAAATCGAATTGTTACACCGTATTGGTCATTATTTGGTAACGAATGCCCGCCACTTTTGAATACCATCCTTTTTTCCATTTTAATAACATTTCCCATGAGTTGGCACTATTGCCAAGCAGTGGTGAATTCTAATTTCAACAATTTACTGCAGTTGACACTTTTTACTGTACGACAGCTGGTGATGTAAACAATATGCATTGACGACGCATTTAAAATTTGAAATTACCGCGCTGTCAATAATGACAGCTCAACTACATTTAGTGATATATAAAAATTACGATACGCAACACATTGTAAAGTGCTCAGTTGACTTATTAAGTTAAAACAATAAACATTGCAACAATCAAATTGCCTGAAAATTATACTCCTATAATTGGATTTCATTATTTTGTAAGGAACTTGATTATCAATCTTGTTACGTATTTCTTTAGAAACAATTACACAGTAGCGGATCTAGTGATTATTCAATAATTCCACATGCGCCTAGCTCCACGATTACACACATTAAACCGCTATAACAACTGTATACCGACTACATATTCAATATAAAGCATTGACATTAACACGAGCTGTTTGAAAAGCACGCGCGTCCATATAGAAAGAGATTGCTTTCATAAAACGTCGGAAACGACTGTCTAATTAGGCAAGCATGTATTGAAAACTCGATATTACACACATATCCATGCAAATCCGGTAGTAAATTAGCTTTGTACCATAGGGAATTATAAAATTCAGAAATACTTGAAACCAGTCGCGATTGAAGAGATTTTACTACTTCCTGCTGGAGGTGCAGCAATGTAGTACTCGCCGAAAGGAAAATTGACTTCCTCCGTTTGTTGAATGGTTTAAATTAGAACATTTTCTGAGTGGAAGAGCTAATTAGAGATTCATCACCTGTGAGATTAAATTAAACGACCACTCTCTGTGTGTGGGAAACTATACAGGTACTAATTTCCTTTGTTCTGGAGAAGAATCTAGATGGAATTTAAATGCGATGGTGGAAAGTGTTCTCACGTCTTCCTCGGGGATTCATAACTCAATATCTTCAAGTTCAAGTAAATAAAATCCATCTTCAAAACAAACTGGAACATATTTTGCTTATGAATATACAAAATATACACGTTTCCATCAAAAATAAACCTGTCAGAAATGAGATAAATGAAATCGACGATTGTAAATGAAAGCAATATCGTTATACAGGGTACTACAATTATCTTAACGAACAAAAATGGTCATAAATGCCTAATTACGAGATATTATCAGATAATTGCAGCACTAAATTAATTAAAACTAAGTGTTATTAGACTCGTATTAATGTCAAAACCAGTAAATATACCTGTTATGTCTTGTTTATGAATCGTATTGCGTCATTAATAGAACGAGGTAATCGTCTCTGCGGTACATAGACGTCTCACCGAAGTAGCGGACTGTGTGCAAAAATCGATTATCGTTTTGTCAGCGTCCGCTTGTTTATTTTTTCTTCAGTTTTGGGAAACGAGAGCGTGCGTTGTATTTTGTGTCACGTGTTATTCGTTATAAATAGGACAATTATTAATTTAAAATGTGTAATGTGAACAAGGCTAAAAAACGACTCTACTGGCACAGTAAATATCTATTTATCTGTGACTTTCCGGATTTGATCGACGACGGTACTGAAATAGTTTGTAAAGTGTGCCAGAAACATTTGATGTGCTGGGACAAGGTGGACTGTAACAAACATATAAATACCGAAGAACACAGAAATAGAAAAAGAGGGCGTGTCAACGAGAACTGGCTTTATTTTCGATTTACTTGTAATTTGTCACTTCGCTTACTCGAAAAAGAACCGTTTCAGAACTTTTGGTATAAGTACAACCCCGAGTTGAAGTTGAAAACTACGAAAACGTTAGCATGTTTTATCTGTACGCAAAGAAGTGGAAAAGAAAATCAAATTTACAATTAAAAATCAGTTGCTTTGGTTATTTGTTGACGAGGCAACAAATTGTAAAAGAAATTGAATTCTAAATGTTATAGTTCGTGTACTGGACCCTCATAAACCGACATTTCCACTGTTACTAGCTAGTAAAAGACTGGAAAAGTGTACTGGTGCAACAATTGTGAGAGTGATACTCAGTGCCTTAGAAAACATTCAAATCTCACGTCTTCTCTTCTTGGACACGGTTGCAAGTGCTTACATGTTACGTGTAAATTGCATGCTTTCCATCTTGTGACAGAAACTATTCGACAATGTTCGCCTGAGATAGATGCATTAATAGCAAGTACAAAAAAGGTATTTCTCAAATTTCCAAAACGTCTTCGATCATTTCACGCACAATGTCCTGGTATTCGTGAACCACCACAGCCGATTCCTACACCTTAGGGAACATGGTTGCAGGCAGCTCTTTATTATGTCGAATATTTCAAACAAGTAAAAGCTTTAAAATCTCATCGGCAGTATAATTTATAACTCTTTTGGAAGAAAGTAAGAAAGACAATGGCGGTCGATGTGGTTCCATTGTACGTACCATTACATTAACCACAGAATGTTTTTGACGATCTGTTGTTTCGTCCACACACAACCACAGTTTTTTATCTTTCAATTCCGTTTTCATTCATTTTTCTGTATGTTCACGAGCAAATGGCACTACATTTCGTATCGATGTCCGACTAGGTAATTTACAGTCCGCATATTTATTCCAGAAGGAGACAAATGCTTCTTTGTCTAGTAAACGAAACGATAGATTACATAAAATAAGAGTAACACATAAATCAAATGGAAATTTTTCTTGGTCTCGTATGCCACTTTTTGCAGAAGAATGCTGTTTGCTTTCGTTGTGACGTTGACAATGGCTTCTGAACCAACACATTAAAGAGATTTTACAAACTAGACATTGAATTTTAGCGCCATCAAAAATTAAGTCCGGCATGTCCACTATAAAGTTTTTAACTGCGTCTGCCATTGGTTGTTTTCGCGACGTACCTAATTGCGACATTTTTAAAGCAAACGTAGGTGTACAATTACGAAATAAGTTACGACAGCCTACATATACACAGAACTACTCGCATACAGCATCGATTTAGTACTGGCGCTGTGAACGCGTGAAATAAATAATCGCTGATTCCGCACCACATATCTACTACACTGACTGTTACTGCTGTTTGCCCAGACTACTCATTAGTCATGTTACTATCTGCAATATTACCTCCAGTTACAAAGAATAACGGGCTCTAACAAAACTGTTTCAAAAGAAAACAATCTAGGGACTATTAATAAATTGGATAATTAGATGATTTTCAAACAACTCCCACGACATTTCGTAAAGAAAAACATCGAAAACAATTCATGGTGTTGTGTCAAAATCATCTGTTGAAACGATTCTTAAATCTAACAAGTTTCATCACTATTACAAGCCGAGATTTGGGAGCTCATCTTCCCATCTTGCATGGTTTGCAGGAGGAAACTGCTCACTTTTCAAGAAGAATTTTTCATGATATGTTGTATATGTACTTGGCATAGCAAAAAATTACGTCATTCAAAGCTGACGTAATCGACTACCAATAAATGTCCTCCACGAAAAAACAATAACACTCACTTTTTATTGACCAATAAACATCTAAAAGGTCATTAACCCGTCTATTCGAAATCCTTATCTATCACGAAGGATAATTTTCTGCATTCCGCGGAACTCGCGAATGCGATAATTGAATCTTTTACGATTTGTTTTAAGGGTACTTACTTCCAATACCTAACATTAGCGCATAGCTCTCTTAGTCTGTTCCATTGTTACTTTCGTACCGTTCCTAAATCAATGTTAAGATGTCAAGACCACACTTCGACCGCTCAGAGGTGAGAAAGGCGCTAATCTTAATTGCGCTCGATCACGATCGCGTTGAAATAGTAAGCGGATTCCACTGAATGGCGAAATTGGTGGATTGAAGCAGTTTTTTTATAGATTACTAGCTTAGTACGACAAAATTATAATGTGGACACAGTTGGCGTTGATTTTTGAATTCGTGAATTCTTTCCGCAAGCGATATTCATTTGAAATATTGCCTGAAATAGTGATTTGCATGATTTATTGCAAATGCAAGTGAACGTAATGTTGAAAGTGAAGTTTTTCGTCAAATTACTGAGCTAATGAAAAAAAAGGGAATTCTTGTTTAATAAATTACAAAAAAGAATGTAGATTCTGTAATAATGTTTATATTTGCACCAAATGAAAATTTGCAATATTTCACATTGAACTTTTCTAAATGCTCATTTCAAATTGGACATTCATTTGGATTTTTACTTATGGGGCCACGTAAACACCATTGTGTGCTGACGACGAAAGCTCAATACCAGAGAAGAATTATTGGTCAGAATTGAGCAAGTCTTTGATGACTAGTCTGGGCAAACAATGGTAACAGTCAGTCTAGTAGATATGTGGTGCGGAGTCGGCGATTATTTATTTCACGCGTTCACAGCGTCAGTACTAAATCGATGCTGTATGCGAGTAGTTCTGTGTATATGTAGGCTGTCGTAACTTATTTCGTAATTGTACGCTTGTTTGCTTTAAAAATGTCGCAGTTAGGTACGTCGCGAAAACGACCAATGGCAGACACAGTTAAAAACTTTATAGTGGACATGCCGGACTTAATTTTTGATGGCGCTAAAATTCAAAGTCTAGTTTGTAAAATCCCTTTGATGTGTTGGTCCAGAAGCCATTGTCAACGTCACATCGAAAGCAAACAGCATTCTTCTGCAAAAAGTGGCTTCCGAGACCAAGAAAAAATTACATTTGATTTATGTGTTACTCTTATTTTATGTAATCTATCGTTTCGTTTACTAGACAAAGAAGCATTTGTCTCCTTCTGGAATAAATATGCGGACTGTAAATTACCTAGTCGTACATCGATACGAAATGTAGTGCCATTTGCTCGTGAACATATAGAAAAAAGAATGAAAACGGAATTGAAAGATAAAAAACTGTGGTTGTGTGTGGACGAAACAACAGATCGTCAAAAACATTCTGTGGTTAATGTAATGGTACGTACAATGGAACCACATCGACCGTCATCCTCCTTCTTACTTGCTTCTAAAAGCGTTATAAATCGTACTGCCGATGAGATTTTAAAGGTGGTGTTGTACTCATTGAACAAATTTGAAGTTTCAACTAAGCAACTTTTAATGTTTATGAGTGATGGTGCCGCAAACATGCGTTCTTTGGGTCGATCTCTTAAAGAACACAGTGGTAACTTCTTACATGTAACGTGCAAAATCCATACACTCTAAATCTTGCGGCACAAACGATTCCTACATGTTTTCCACTAGTAAATGCATTGATTGCTAGTACAAAGGCAGTGTTTCTAAAGTCCCCGAAACGTACCCAACTATTTCACAAACTGTGTCCTGATTTACCTGAACCACCACAGCCGATTTTTACACGTTGGGGAAGATGGTTGCAGGCTGCGTTTTACCACAACAAATATTTTGATCAAGTAAAGAAGGTAGTTTTTAAATTCAATCCGACAGAAGCTGCAGCAATCAAGAAAAACCAGGAAATATTTCAAGATAGTCAGGTTAAAAGAGATTTACAAACTATTCACAACAATTACTTCGGACTAGCGGAGGGAATAGAAAAATTACAAAATGTTTCGATGTCGCTAGTGGATTCTGTTCAAATTGTGAATGATGTTCACGCACAGTTATGCGCTGTAGAAGGCGAAACAAATTGGTGTGTAATACGAAAATTTGAAAGTGTTTTAGAGAAAGACTCCGATTTTCTTATATTAAGACAAATTTGTGAAGGTGCGTGTGAAGATGCATTAAGTTGTTTCAAAGGTTATTTTAAATATGCAAATATAACATCGCTGGATGTCGAACGGTCGTTTTCGGCATTAAAAAACATTTATTCCGCACGTCGTACTCACTTGACTGAAACAGCTGTGGAAACATATCTAATGATTCAAATATTTAACAGATGTTACCCAGTTTGTGATCTTACGGAAGACTTTTAAAACGGTAAGGGTTTTAGCACGTTTTATAATTTATTTCTTACCTTCTATTTTATGTGTAAACTTTTATGCGCTCGCCACGCCTCTGGCTGTTACCGCATATTTGCCCAGGTTACTTATAAGTGAAGAAATCGAAATAAAAACATTACAGGAATCAAAGATGTAGGTAATCAAAAAAAAAATTAATTACCTGACGACAGTAATTGACAATTAAATTTCTTTTTCGCACATTTACCTACAAGCTCTTTCAACATTAAGACGCAAAATATATTAAGAAGATAATTACCTTCTTCCTTCGCTACCACTTTCATTTCAGCGCGTCGTTACACAATTGTCTCGCTGGCAGAAACAATTTGTCCGTTTCCATAACTTGAATGGACATTCTTAATTATGCCTTTTAATATCGCGAACCATTGACTAATCCGACATCGTCGCTGCCGCTTTTCGAAGCTATTGTTTGCCGTTCGCATTAAAAAAAGCGGCGATTCTCGCCGTTCAAAGAACCCAGCTCATTATTACGCATTAATGGAGTGAAATTAATGATTTATGCTAGTTTTTTTTTCGGCATGTCCAACGTTCAACAAAATAATTACTACGACGTACATGGGTTTATGTAACAAAGCCGTTATTATTATTGCTATTAAACGTTGCATAGACTGTAATTTAATACGACGTTCATAGCCCAGCATGATTTTTTATTGTTTATTACCTGAATAGCACGACAAAATAAAAATAATTGTAACACGGAGTATATGAATAGCGCTTAAGTTACAGAAAGTTATTACGAAATTTATTTTCATGAATATACGCATACATAAAATTTTATTATATCTAATATAAACCTATTTTTTTACAAAAGGCAACAATAAATTCTGTAAGGAATTTTTAATATGCGAGGTTGGCAGCACTAGACAATTAATGACAGTTCTTAGGTTTTGAGAGTGATCGTTATTATTGACAGTATTTTTGTACGTTTATTTTATTAAAATAATCTGAAAAGATAAACAATGTCGTGTTTATTTATTAAGAAAAAGTTATTTCTTACAATTCATATCGGACAAAGTTTCCAAAACTAGTAAATAACCTTTTTTGTATTTGAATGTTACGCCATAATTGACATTTGCTAACTTCACTGTGTATTCTATACAGCATGTCCACCTAATGCGTGAACGGAAGATAATTCCTTTTCTGAGCAATTTAGAGAAAACATTTTCAAATAAAAAATATTCCGAAACAAATGCTGCATAACATAAAATTATATTCAAATATACAGAATGTTCAGTTTCCGCTGCGCACAATACAAGTTTGTTTTTTTAAATGGAACATTCTATATGTTATTACGATTTTAATACTTCTCTTCAATTCATGGCAACTTCATCAATATTCCCTATACCTATCTACCTTAGCTTTTGAGACAATCATCATAATTTGGGATTTTTGTGAAATGTCGCAGTTTCTTTAACGGCCGATATTTTAAACATCTTACGCGATAAGGTGGTGATTCAAATTTTATTCGATTGACTATTTCTTGGAGTTCTTGGCAAGATATCGAAGATTTTTTTATATCAAGCGGATTCTACAAGGTCATCGATACCGTTACCAAGTTCGAATCATGTTTGAATTTTGTTTAAATCTCAAATGATGCCAATTATCTCAAAAACTAACTATCTGAAATTGTAATAATGTACAGAGTGTTCCATTAAAAAAAAATCAACTTGTATCGTGTGTAGCGGAAACTGAACATCCTCTATACTTGAATATAATTTTATGTTGTGTAGCATTAGTCTTCGAATATTTTTTATTTGAAAACCTTTTCTCTAAATCACTTATGAAGGGAATTATCATCCGTCCACGCACTATGTGGACACGCTGTATAAATTTGCATGAAATCGAAAGGTTACTTGTAAATATTGACGTTATCATCTTGAATGCACTGGTATGGAAAATATATTGCTTTAATCTGAGTTTATTTAGATTCTATATCTCTACTGGATATTTGTTCTGATAAGATAAATAATATTAATTTATTCATATAATATATGTAAAAATATGAATTCATTATAAGTTCTTCTTGCATATCAAAAGATTAGAAAAAAAAGTGTGATGCTTCATTCATAAAATAAAGGTTTCTATTTGTTACCGTACAGTAATAGATATTTACTAATTTTTATAAAAGTTTAATTTTTGTTTGTGTACAGAGTAAAAATAGTGCAGTTAATACTTTTTATATTGGCTAAAATGTATATGTGATAATTTGACAACTTCACGCTTCACGACTATAAGTAAGTTCATTTAACAGGATGAGATTATTGTAATTGAAGTTTTGATTCTACAAATTTAATTAGTAATATAATCTAATTGCAAATCTACAAAAATCTACAACAGTAGTTTAAAAGAATAAGCATTTTTGAGAATTGGCGACAGGTGTCACACTTGTCATACATCAATAATCTGTCACAGAACACTATCACCAACATAAAAAATTTCATTACACTACCCTATATAAACCACTTGCAATAGAAAAGGATAGATTGATTCAATACCATTATATCGTTGAAGATAGTAAAGGAGAGCTAATATAGATAACAGGGAAATAGGCTTTTAATTTTAATATCATTTAAGTTCAAAGGTTAGGATAGGCTTTAGATATACACATAGAGCAGGTAAGATTACAACAAATACGCTAATATGATTAATCGTGTTTATTACATTTAAAATAATACAATTATGTAAGAATTTTGAAAATCAAAATATATTTTCTAACATCGTAGTAATTCGGTTGTAAATTCGCATGTGATTTACCTTTTTTACGTCTTCTACCACTGTTTGTTTACATACTTACTGCATGACGTTGTAATTAATATTTAACTTACTGCTGAATCCTTTGTTTAAAGTTTCATATTCGCAATACTAACACACGAAACCCAATTTCAATTAGTATTGTTATGAATTATGATATTGCAAGCGAGTACCTTAAACTTGCGATAAGTCGTCCGACAAAATCATCAAAACAACTTAGATAACGACATTCCAAATCTCTAGTGATTATTTTCGATATGGCTTTATAATAACATATTTCAAAGTATTTCAAACGAAAATGGAACAATGCATAGAAAGACCTAAACAAAAACAGGTAGGAAATCTCAATTTGTAGGTTATGTTTTGATTAGCAAAATATTACGTTTTAGAAGAAAAAGAAACGGGAAAAACCCACTATAAGCAATGAATCCGTTGGTTCTAGTATTGAAAAAGAAGATTCATTAGTAGAAGCTGCCGAATCTTCGGAAATAAAACAAGAAATTAAAGATGACAATCCCGTTGAAGAAATTACTATTCATGAAGATAAAACTGTCATTAGAAATGAAACTGAACCTCCTAAAGAGGATAAAGAAGCTTGTAGCGAAGCAGAAACACCAAAAGAACAAATATTTAGCAGTGACAATTCCACGAAAGTTGAAAATAATGTAATTAAAGAAATCATTGAAAACGAACAACCGGAATCTCTTACATTCGATAAGATTATAATGAAAAATAAACAAATTATGAAGACTGTAGAGCAGATAAGTCAATTTTATGACGAATACAATTTAAAACAAGGATTACGAACCGAACCGCCATTAATAAAATGTACGAACGAAGTTAGGTTTAAACCCGAACAGATAAGACCTTATACCGAGGCACAGTTATTATCCTTATATTCAAACTCTGAGATGGAGACATTGCAGCAATTCTTATTTGCATTCGTTGAATACGAACTAAAAGGCGCACATATAAAACAACATCCGTTATACGATTTATTAGAACAATATTTACAAAATAAGAATAAAATTACAGCAAATAATTTGGATATCGAACAGACACGACAGGAATATTTTGAGATACAAAATCAATTGTGGTCGGTGCATTCTTCGGTTGTTAAAGAACAAGGGGAATGCCAAGATGGGAATATCGTCCACGCAACGCATACTTATAATAAGGCCACGTTTCATAGGAGCTCGTTTCATGCTATGAACACCGTTTTGAATAAAATTCGACAATTATCAAATGAGTTTCATGTGTTACATTCATATTCAGCGAGTATTAATAAATTACAGGTATGTTTTTTGTTGAATATTACGTAACCTATAACTAAAATAACACTTAATCACTTGTTTGACAATTACTGTTCAATAGATGGCGTTGAGGTTGTCATCTATTCTTCAATAGATGGCGTTGAATTTGTCATTTATTATTCAATAGATGGCATTATAATATAACTCATTGAAAATTAATTTCAGATTGAATTATTTATTCAAAATTTATGCAGTAATTGCATTAACACAACCAATATATCAAAGAATTCGTCAGTCACTTTAAATCTAAGAGATAATCCACAAGATGTACAGGTCCATCTGCAAGAACTAAAAATATGCGTTTCGATATTGTTTCAATTTCAAAGACGATTGATTCGAGATGTTGATTTTATCAAAGAAACCCAAGGATGGCTTCAAGATCTTATCGCTATATTGTTGAGAGTTGCAAATTACCAAGATCATTTGTTTTTATTGAGTCATATACTGAGGTAAATAAAAATTGTAATAGATTTACATTTATAATATTCTCGAATTGTTTTTTTTTAACTTGTAGATGCCCCCCGGGTATCGGAACTTGGGCTTCTGCTTTTGTTCAAACTCCTTTACCATCCAAGGAGGATGATTCGCCTTTTAGTAGCTTCGAAATTAATCATATCGTGACAATTTTGGCTTTGCTTCTATTACCAATCGAGAAAAGGGATCAATTTTTAGAAGAGGTGAGTTTTTTAATTTTGCTAATTTTTCGAATACATTGAAATTGTTTTTATTGATTATTTAGCTGACGCAACTTAAAGATAACGCAATGGAAACACCGTGGGTGTTGGTTGATTCCGATGGTGAAGAAGATGAAGAATCGTTTGGATTGTCTTTAAGAGAAAATGATTTAGTTTCATTATTTAATCAACTTCCTATCGATGATGTATTCCGTATGCTTCTAAAAATTCATCGTAAAGATGGACAGGTACGTTATGTTACAGACTATACAGGATGTCCTCAAAATTGAGATATTGTATATTAAAAGTGTACGGTGAAAATTTTCAGGATTACTTGGATGGTAGCCAAATAACCGAACACCACATCCTTCGACTTCTAGCCTTCTCAACGATGATCTTACGTATTCTCCAAAACGGTCTACAAACTTATGCACAAAATCGTTACAACCAATTTGCCAAGAGATTATGCCGAATGGTGAGGCATATCGTACAATATGCTACAGATCTTTGGGATTACTTTAAAAATACACAATGCATCAACGATACTGCGATGTTGGAAAGGATACAGGTCGAATATGATGCATTCTTTTTGAGAGCAATCTACTGTCTGTACAATTCAAAGAAAATGGGTGCGTGGCAATTTTTAGCTGTCGTTCCATACAATTTAATTTCTCAAAGGTGTCTGTGGAAAATCTTTTACTTTCTGCACGATCCTGATAGTTCCGTTAAGACAATTTTGGACCCGACAGATAGGACTGATTATAGTGAGAAGTTATGGGATATGAACGTTAGGAACCAATTCGAGGAGAAGTTAAATTCGTTGGAAGATTCTGAGTCTTATTACCTGCTTAATACCTTTGCTAACATGGCTTTGCTGAGGAAATCTGATGATATGGATTTCATCGAAGCAGCTACACAGGATTTATTGCAAGTAAGTAATATACGAGGTTTGGGGATAATATAATAGTAAGTAATATAAAAATATTTGTAATTTAACTCTTTTAACTCTGCTACAACTAGAATACCCTGTATTAATATGCAGGGTGTTCTATTTTTACGTCATATAATTATAATTTTACAAAAATGACATCATGTACGTCCTGTATATGACTTCGAACTGATCTATTTTAATTTTCTTTATCACAGATTGGTTTTATAAGTGAAGCCACGCAAGAAAATTGCTGCAAAAACGCCAGAATCCTTTTAACTCACATAACATCAAGATATTCTTCATTATTCTCCTATATTTTGCGAATAGTCGAAATGAACATCGACAAGATTGGCTCTCTGTCCTTATATCTCTATGAAGAATTGCCTATTTCGATATGGAAACCTGACGATAGTGATATAATGATTATTACGAAGCTGTTGAAATCAAGTCCAATTAATCATAACGGCAGTAAATTAGCACGGATGATTATTTCAAGATTAAATTGGGATTTAGCTGGTGAATCTTTATTTATCCCGTACACTTATCATTGTAAAATTGCACTGTTGGTGGCTGAAATTGTACAAGAAGAACCTGGATATTCACAATGGGCTTGGCAGACTTTATTCAGGTTACGGCTTCATTACACGGATAAGGGTTTGACTGATTTCGGGAAGATATTCGAACCGGAGAGGTACGATGTGTTAAGGAGAGGTAAATACAATTTTTAACATGTAAATCCTTCATTTTATTTTGAAATTATTTTAGGCATTAAAGAACAAAATTTAATTTCTTCGTTTCTATCACTTTTAATGACGACATGGGGTCATCTAGTCCCGGTGATCTGCTCTAAAGGTTTCGACCAAATTCTATTATTGCAAATCAATCAAAAACACGAAGCTGTCCTCCACATACTAAACCTCGTCATCCCTCTCTTCTTAAATTGCCAAGAGACTCTCGTAAACTGCGAGAAGTTTCAAAATATCATCTCGGGCGCACTCAATGCCGAAAAAGGTTATTTACATCTCGCAAAAAGCTTGATTGGTGTTCAAAACATCGTGATGCAACAATTTGGACATTTAATAGAGAATCAGATTTTAAATTATCGTAATTATGGGGTGGAATCGGCTAAATACGTTGTACGTATCTGGATTCATAGCTTGGTGTCTGTTCCTCACTGGAATAAAGATTTCAGTGTGATGTACTTATTGGATGTGATCGTTAAATCGAGTTTTTTGGACGATGATGCTTTAACTTGTTGTATTGCAATCGTAAAGGATTTATTGCAGGTAATTTTGAATTCGTAAGAAATTTACTTGTACTCAAGGTAAGAAATTGTATTCTTTTAGATCGTTTCACCTCAGGATCATACTTCCACGATTAGTTCACTTTTTAAATGGGTTACGCCATCTCAAGGCACTTTATTGATCAATAGCTCGTTAGCAAGTTACCCCTGGTTGGCTTGCTTAGTCATCGATCTTGAATTTGAAGAGAGGGAAAGACAAACTGGTCTCTGGAGGGAAATCTTAAGCCAATTAGAGAATCAGAAGGGAAGAATCAATGTTGATGTTGCTATTAAGGTTAGTAATTTTTGTTCAAGGTAATTTCACATCTCCTTCTGTTTATAAATATTTGATTTCAATATGTTTTTTCGTGATCTTGCAAAATATGACATCCGTTTTACACTGTCGCATACAATTTGCTCGGGATTTTAATTCCCATCTTACACATAAATTGACCTTCATGTACTTGTAATCATGTTATTTTTATTACACTCGAATAGAGTATCAATTTATTTTGTCTTCCAGAAAGCTGCAAATCTCCTGAAAGTACCATCGTTCACTTCTGGATCCCTATGCATATTCCGCTGGGCCCAGCAAGCTTTAGACAGTAAAATCGATCACCCACTCTTACCTTTGATGTGGCAAAAATTCTTTAATCTATATTTGTATCGACTTCCAGTAAGGTACTTATATTTAGAGTTGGCCACGCGCGCCAACAGGCGGCTGCGTCGTATCTATACGGTTACATACAAGTCTCAGTGTAGCTTCGACCTTCCATTAGCGCGGTACGTGTTGCTTAGAAATGTTGCGTACGTCGCGCAAACGACCCAAGGCGGACCAAGTTAGAGAATTTTTAGCCGAAATTCCTGACTTAACGTATGATGGCGCTAAAATTGAATGTGTAGTATGTAATGTCCCGTTGATGAGTTGGTCCAAAAGGGACTGTCTACGGCACGTAAACAGTGAACGGCATGCCTCAAAAAAAAACTTGCACACGAGACTATGACAAATTTATATTTAATTTATGTGTTACTTTTATTGTATGTAATATACCGTTTAATTTACTAGACAAGGAAGCGTTTGTCTTGTTTTGGAATACCTATTCGGAGTACAAATTACCAAGTCGGACATCGTTACGAAGGATAGTGCCATCTGCTCGTGAATATGTTAAAAAAAAGAATTAAATCGGAGTTGAAAGATAAAAAAATGTGGTTATGTGTGGACGAAACGACAGATCGTAAAAAACATTCGGTGGCACGTAAAATGGAGCTACATCAATCGTCACCTTCAATTCTATTAGCTTCCAGACGAATACAACAATGTACTGCCGAAGTAATTGTAAAGTTAGTGTTAAATACTGAAACAGTTCACTAAAACCCTTACCACAACACTTAATTCGTACTGGACGCACGTTTCGAAAGCCAAGCTATCATCATCAGCAGCAAGACTGAACTAACAAGCTAAGTGAAAAACTAACCTTTAAGGTAAGAAGTAAGATTAGTCTAGTTAATGCTGATATTAAATTGCTGAAAGATTGTAGAAAATTTAATGTTTTTCCGAATTTCATTCAAATTAACTGCAAGAGTAAATCAAGTTCGGCTAATAGAGCTATTTCTTCGGCCGAAAGTTGTTGGTTAAATTCAGAAATTAAGTATCAGTATTTTAAAATTAGTCAACTAGAGTTAGAAGCATATAGTTTACATTTACAACTTTGTAACAACCTATGTATTTTAGAATATTTTGAATGGATTAATTATCTCAACAGGATTGAAGACGTTATTGCTAAGAAAATTTCAGATAAAGAAAAGGTTCTCAAGAAAAAGTTTTCCAAATTAGTCACCACTAACAAACCGAAACCTGCCGAGATAATTAACCCAACTGCATTAGTTAGAAACGAGTCACATGAGTCTTTTAGCAAAGAAGAGATCGACTTATTAAACAAAGGTTTGAAATACAACCTGAAATTTAATAAGCCTCCGGTTGAAGAAATTATAGTTGGCATAGAAAACGCGATCAGTAATTTTGATGATAACACAAAAGATTTTATTCGTTCCGCTTGCAAAAGTCAAATTTTGGAAAATATGCAAAGGAATGCACCTGACATTGCACGAAAAGATCAAATCATTGCTAGAAGACCAAAAAACAAAAATTGTTTTTATTTAAAATCCGACAAGGGTAACACTGTAGTCATCTTAGACAAAGAAGATTATTTTAGTCGAGTCAACACCACTTTGTCACAAAGTTCTTATTCAAAATTATCAAAAAATCCTTTGTCTAAAATGATTACAGAAACCAAAAAGACCATGTTAGAATGTAAGGCTGTCATTAGCGACAATTTAAGATTTAGACTAACGGTATCAAACCCAGTACTACCTAGGATGTATTGTTTACCTAAAATACACAAGCCCGGAAAAAGCATGAGACCCATTGTTTCGAATATCAACAGTCCAACTTATTTACTTTCCAGGTGGTTATCTGACAAATTGAACCAGTTACCTGTACAATTTCCGGATTTGGCTATTAAAAATTCTTACGAGTTCATTGAAAGAACTAAGGACATTGAGCTTACTGACAAAGAAATTTTAGTTCGTTTGACGTAAGTTCATTGTTCCCTAGTGTTCCAGTTGATTTAACTTTGGAATATTTAGAAACACTTTTGTTAGATAACCAAATGGATAGAGAGGAAGTTACTAGCTTCATTTCTTTGACAACACTTTGCATGAAACAAAACTTTTTCCAAATTAACAACACTTTTTATCAACAAACGGAAGGAACAGCAATGGGTAACAGCTTATCTCCGTTTATGGCTAACCTCTTTATGGGTCGATGACATTTTTTGCATCTTTGACATCAGTAAATGTTCAATAACGGATTTCATAGAACAACTTAACTCAAAATTTCCCTCTATCAAATTTACCCACGAAGAAGAAAAAGACAACAGGATTCCTTTCCTCAACATGTTAGTAATAAGAAATAAAAATAAGTTAGAAATAGACGTATATAGGAAACCTACTAGTAATAATAGATTCATCTTACAGGATTCTAATCACTCATATGAACACAAACTTTCGGCTATTAACTTTTTGGTGCACCGGTTACTCAATTTTCCTTTAACGAAAGTTAGATATCAAAATGAACTAAAAGAAATCATCAATATTTCTAACTTTAACGGATTCTCTGAAGATGTCGTCTATAATACTATTAGGAAACATAAGAAAGATTAAGAATTAGAAATGTAAGCACATTAGAACGCATTGACGGCCGTAATAATAAGAAATATGTTAAATTACCCTTTTATCCATGTTACACCAAGGGTCTTCAAAAAATCTTTTCTAAGATTGACCGCAAGATTGTTTTCTCTTCGAGCAATAACCTTAAAAACCTTTTAGGAAATTCCAAAGACCCAGTGGAGTTTACAAAATTTCACGTAAAGATTGTGATCAAGTGTATATTGGGCAGACAAAAAGATCAATCAAAATTAGGTACAAAGAACATTTGGCTCATCTCAAATTCAGAAGGTTTGATAAATCTAGCGTTGCCCTACATATGCTTGAAAATAACCATAATGTTGATAAGATAAAGTTAATTAAAAACGTAAGGAGTACTTCTCAATTAAATTGTTATGAAGGCATGGAAATTTACAAAAACAAAACTCACTTAATGAATTCAGATTTAGGACCACTAAATTCCAGCCTTTATCCTTTGTTACATCATGTTTATCATTTATAGCTGTAATTTTAACCATGTGCAATGAACCGCTTCATTGTAATCTAGGATTTATTAACTCACGTCATTCGGCTCATTTACCTTTAGGCTATTTATAGTCCTGTGCAATGAAGCGGCTCATTAAATTTTACGATTTTAAATTTACATATTGCATAATTTATTTTCCTTTTAAGGTTAGTTTTTCACTTAGCTTGTTAGTTCAGTCTTGCTGCTGATGATGATAGCTTGGCTATCGAAACGTGCGTCCAGTACGAATTAAGTGTTGTGGTAAGGGTTTTAGTGAACTGTTTCAGTGTTCCAGTGCCACAGTTTTAGAGTATCCGTTTAGTGTTAAATACATTGGAAAAGTTTGAACTTTCAACAAACCAACCGTTGTTGTTTATGAGTGATGGTGCCGCAAACATGGTTTCTGTAGGCCGGTCTCTTAAAAAGCATTCTGTTAACTTATTACACATTACGTGTAAAATTCAGGCTCTCAATCTTGTGGCGGATAGTATCAGAAAATGTTATCCTGAAGTAGACGCTTTAATAGCGCATACAAAAGCAGTGTTTGTCAAATCACCGAAACGTATTCGCGAATTTCACAGACTGTGTGTGCTTACACGTTGAGGAATTTGGTTAAATGCTGCATTTTATTATCATAAATATTGTGAGAATATTAAGAACGTGGTTTTACAATTCGATCCAAAGGAAGCTTCCGCTATCAAGAAAAGCCAGTCGAAATTTCAAGATAGTCGGGTTAAAACGGATTTAAAAACTATTCAGAACAATTACTTCGGACTAGCGGAGGCAATAGAAAAGTTACAAGCTCCTTCGGTGTCGTTAGTGGAATCTGTGCAAATAGTGCAACATGTCCACGTAGAGCTATGCGCGATAGAAGATGCAAAAAATGTTTGTGTTTTAGAAAGGTTTGAAAGTGTTTTAGATAAAGACTCTGATTCTGACACATTAAGACAAATTTGTGAAGGTGCGTCAACAGAACCGTTAAGTTGTTCCAAAGAATATTTTAATTACGCAAATATAACGTCACTAGATGTAGAACGTTCGTTCTCTGCATATAAACACATTTTTTCCTCGCGCCGCACTCGGTCTGTCGAAGCAACTGTTGAAACGTATCTAATGTTGCAGATATTTAACAGACATTATTCACTTTGCGATTTCACGGAGGACTCTTAAAATGGTAAGTGTTTGAACACGCATTATTTTATTTTTATTTCACAACTACGCGAAAGTATCTACGACAGCAAACATCTACACACAATAGCTCTAGTGGAACCCGAGGCCTAATCGAAACAACGCCGCTGCCTGTTGGCGCGCGTGGCCATCTCTACTTATATTCGAGCATTGGGTTAAAATCTAAAAAATGATCTGTTTTTAATTTGATTTGCAGTGGATGCATCGGCGAGAAATTTTTTGAAGGCGTAATCAATTTCCAATTTCAAAAGCGATTGAAGCGCCATCTAGCGGAATGCGTAGCGCATTATCAGAAACAATACGACGAAGCTAAGAAGGAAGATTCTAACCGGAAATTATTTTTCGAAGCAACTCTCGGGTAAATCATAGAAAAAATTGAGGTTACATTCGATTTAAAATGGTTAAATGCAATTTTTAGTATCTTTAAAGCGTATAGTTTATGGTTAGAAGAACCTACGTTACAAGAATCAACATTATATCTACCAAGTTTACCTCCGGAATATAAACCAAACTACTTATCGTTGATTTTCCAAGGAAATACTGTAAGGAAATTCGAGATAATGACCAATTTTACTTTAATACTATAATTTTGCTGTTCCAGACACCTTGGATGGAGTTCGTTAACACTTTTTTGATACACGAAGACCAACAAAAAGCTCTAAAATCATGGCGATCTGCTAATTACAGAGAAAAAAGCAACGTAAATCAACCGTTACCACACCCCGGGAATAGAAATGAACCTGAGGACCCTTGCGAGAGGATAATTATGCGATTGAAGACGTACGACGTGCCAAAAGGACCTCCGGCTATTAATATCCAAGCACCGATAGTTCCTACGTTCGAATTGAAGGATAAGGAAGACATGTTCAAGTCTTTAGATGGCACTTTTAAAATGATATCAAGATTTGCTCGGTAATTTTACTTCAATAAACCTTTTTTAATCTCCGAAGATTACCTTTCGTTATAATTTTTTACAGCGAACATGGTTTAAGTTGTTCGGAATATAAGACTTTAGATTGCATGTATCAAGAATTAGTGCCTCAGTTGTATATTTCTGTGATAAATAAGGTTAAGAAACAAGTGACTTGCACCGGACCAAATAAATCATCGCATTGTTCAGGAGCTGCGGTGATAACCTTACAAGCGAAGGAAGCTAGAGTTAACGAAGGCATACGTCATCAAATCGATACTAATCGAAGGAATTACGATACCCTATTGAAGAAATTCATGTTACCTCCATCGCAATACGTTTGTGTAAGTGCCGTAGCATTACTTCAGGCAATAAGGTAGGTATTCGTAATTAATGAAGTTCGGAGTCGAATATTTCATTAGTTCGAGTAACTCAAATAATATTCATTGTCGACTCGATCCGTTAATTTATTTATATTTGCAGCAACTTACGAGCTAAATTGATTACGGATTCATCGACATTAGAGATGGGTGTCGAGCTATTCTATCACATTTTAAGCTTGCTAAACGAAGAAATTAACACATACTTGCCTGGGAAATATCTATATTCGCAATGTTTGGAGCTATTAGGCCAGGTATTGTGAAAATTTAATTCGTTTTTATTTCCCGAAATGGACTATACGTCTTTATTTTAGTCCCATATACACGGCAGAGAATTTGAACACCCGAGACTACTTAATAACATCCTAGAAAAGCCCGAATTAAGAGTATATTTACTTCCACACTTCGTACCAGTAAATTCAGGCACCGCTAACTTTATTCTTATGTATTCAACGATATGTGATAAGATTTTAAATAAATACGATGTTGCTTTCGCTTTATTATCTAAGGTATAATTGCGATAACATTAAATAATTGAGTAGGATTGTTAATTTTAGTTGTATTTTTACAGTTCGACGTACATTTCTGGTTAAAAACTAAAAATCCCAAGCTAGCGCAGCGATCAAAATTCATTAACATCCTCGTACAAGCTTTGCAAACGTTAGGATTCGAACCGCATGCGGATTCAGTTTCTTTACATGCGTTACTAAGAAAACATTTAATTTGCATGCTCGATCATCAATTTCCAGAGCATTTCGGTGAGATCCTAATCATTTTATTGAAAGCGAGTAATTGCGGAATGGATGCTGGTTATATAGCAGTTAGCGTTTGGCTCGATTTTCTTAATTACCTCTCGAAGCCCATAGAACTTAATATTTCTCTTCCGCTAAGGGACCAAATCAGATTATACGCACAGAAGCAGAGACTATTGAGGCATACCGAATTGTTAGAAACAGCTTCGTTGCTCAGTAAGCACTTCACGCAAGAGAGATTTCAATATGGGCTGTACGGGTTATATCCGAAAACTAGGAATTACGTTGAGGTCTTCATGGCTTTCAATGGGATGATCGGACATGCTCTAGTCATCAGCACTTTGAACATGCATCCCGGAGTCCTGGGAGATTCTCTTTGCGAAATAATTTGGCCTTACTTACGTGATATGTTCTCTCCGTGGGTGATGCCGTACTGGATGCAAAATATGAAAGGGAACATGGCGAATTGGATTAAACAATTGACTGACGATAGAGCTGTGATTTTACCATGGATACCTTCGGATGGTCCATTCGCTGTTAAGAGCGTTCATATGTTTTTGGAATGCGTTATGTTTGTCGTACAAACATTACCTGGTACGTAGAAATGGCTTAAAATTGATATTTTCATTTTTATTGCAAATTTTTAGCTTCCGGAAAGATATTAAGTTTTGTATGGCATTGGTATGTGACGAATTATGCCCATACCACAGTGAAAGATCATATATTAAACGTTGTTCATGGATCTTTCTTATCGTTGCCGTGGCAGAATTTCTGGCCTTCGATAACTGACTTGGAATTGATGTTGAAGGTAATTTCCAATCTTAAATGACTTCTACGGAGTTTTATCTACATTTTCTGACCGAAAATTTACACTTGTTAATAGACGCATTGGTGGTGGAGTTTTACTAGCATTTAAAATGAACATTACCTTCGAAGTTATAGATACCACCGTACTCTCAGCTATAGCGCCATTGATAGACTTGCTTATTTGTAAATGTAATGTTAATTCCTCTGAATTCTTAATTGCGGCTATATACATCCCCCCAGATGTAACTCAAGATGTTCTGGAGAATTTTATGGATGCACTTGAAATCTTTTTCTTGAATGAGTCAGTTTTATTTATCGGCGATTTCAATTTTCCCCGCTTCTACGATCATGTCAGGCAATGGTATACCGAATTCAACAATTCCTTTTTTTCTCGACTTCTGTGGTGCAGTCAAGCTAAATCAATTTAATGATGTCCTAAATGTTGACCATCGACTTCTAGACTTAGTTTTATGTAATTTCCATTCTACTTTAGAAATCGCAAGAGATGAGCATCCTTTTGTACCAGAAGATCCATACCATCCTGCTCTGTGTATTAGTTTTGAAATTTTAAGTTCACCGAAGTGTACTAAATTTCCATCACATGGTAATTTGCGTTACAACTTTCGAAAAGCTAATTTTGATAAACTTTACGATCACCTTCTTAATTATGATTGGACTTTGTTAAACCGTTCCGATGTCAATTTCGCGATTGACCAGTTTTATTCCGTGCTGTACAAAATGTTTGATGAGTGTGTACCCAAGTATCCTGTCAATAACTCAGAATTTCCACCTTGGTTCTCTTTGGAAATTCGACGTAATCTGAAACTAAAGGACTACTATCGAAAAAAATGGAAAATAACGAAAGACTCACTTTTCTTCATGAATTTAGAAGACTTCGCTCGTTAACAAAAACGCAAATATCACGTGCATATGAAGCTTATATTTCTCAAACGGAAGGTGCTATCAAAGTAAACCAAAACGCCTATGGTCTTTTGTACGAAGTAGGAAGGGAACTACACGCATACCCGGTAGATTGGTGCTCGATGGAGTAGCCCTCGACGATCCTCAACAAATTGTTGACGCTTTTGCAACAGTATTTTCTCAAGTTTATACTTTGTCCAACGTTACCGACCCTCCGCCCAATCTTCCACAACTACAATCGTTTAGTTTGGTTCCGATAACAGAAGACGAATTGGTTAAAATTATGGCTGCCTTTCCAGATAGGGCCACCGCGGGCGATGACTTGGTGCCGAGCTTCTGTGTTAGGAATTTATGTAATGCCTTTGCGTTACCTTTATGCCAGATTATTAATCTTGCCATCAGGACCTCCACTTTTCCGGATAGATGGAAACGTGCACGAATTGTACCTGTCTTCAAGAAGGGAGATTCTACTCAAATTCGAAATTATAGGCCCACGCTATACTTAATAACTTTGCGAAGATTTTTGAACATATTATATATACTACGACATACAGGAATACTCGCTCACATATCGCAACTTGCCAACACGGCTTTGTGAAGGGACGCTCGACAGTAACAAACCTGGCCTGTTTCACACAATTTATAAGCGAAACTTTAGATGACTGCGGACAAGTTGACGTTATTTTTACCGACTTCTCACATGCATTTGATACTCTCAGCCCTGAATTACTTCTATATAAACTGGACTCGTTTGGTTTAGCTCCCAACTTCTCCTTGTTAATTAAATCTTACTTGGTAAAAAGAACTAACTATGTATTTTATAATGGATTTAATTCGTTTGAATTTGTATCTAGCAGCGGTATCTCACAAGGATCCAATCTTGGTCCATTGATGTTCATTCTATACATAAACGATCTCTTAACATCCTTATCTTGCCATGTCCTCGCTTATGCCGACGATGTTAAACTGTTTTGTAAGATTAACTGCCAACAAGATATCGAGAGTCTTAGACGAGCATTAATATACTGACCGAGTGGTCAAAATCCAATACACTGACATTAAATTCTAGTAAATGTAATTTTATGTGCTTCACGAGAAAAACAAATCCATATATCTCCACTTATCAAATCAACGATATTTCCATCGACAAGATTACCAATCTTAAAGATCTAGGTATCACTTTTGATCCAACTTTATCGTTTAACATACATATTGAACAAATTTGTTCATCTGCCTCTAAAATGATGGGTTTTCTTATGAGAACGTCCAAATACTTCAATGACGCACTAGTGCTAAAATCCCTTTATTTTGCATTTGTACTCTCGAAATTGGAGTATGCCTCTATTGTTTGGTATCCTTTCTATATGTCCCATCAAGCTCCAATTGAACGTGTTCAGCGTCGATTCCTCAAATTCTTGTCGTTCAAAGTTAATGGCGAATATCCGCCTTGGCATACTTCTTACCACCCTTCTCGAATCGCATCAATTTCGTTCATTGTCATCCCGTCGTGATTACCATAGCGCCCGATTTTTACACAAATTATTAAATGATAGGATCGACTGTACGCAGCTGGTCTCCCACATAGGATTCAACGTACCTCGAATAGCATCTCGTTATGCTCCAACCTTTACTATGCCGACACCGAGGACCAATCTTCGTTTGCGGTCGCCAATCTATCACATGATCAGGAACGCTGAGAAGATATTTAGTGATATTTTCACCGGAGAGTTGGCGCCATGATACACGAAACATAATAGTTTTTGTATAGTTATGTCATGTTTTTAAATCAATATGTATTGTGTTCACAATGTGTATATTTGTCCTGTAATTGGGTTTACCTGTTGGACAATAAACATTATTATTATTATTATTATTATTAAATAAATTTCTCTTTATTTTTCTAGGTTGTCGAACAATATTTACCGGATTGCCACGTTTTCCTTGGGCACATATTCATGTCGGTGAACTGGCCAGTATGGCTAACGAACATAGTCGATGTGACTCCAATTCAAGTTAGGGTGAGAGTGCTTCATAGCATTCTAATCTTACTCGTGAAGTTATCAAACGAACCCAAAGTTCGTGCTAACCATGCAGATAAGGCGAAAGCTTTACTCGTTCAAGCGGAATGTTTCGATTGGAGCCTTATCGATCAAGAAATGTACCATCACATAATGGATTGGTATGTGATGAGTTGCGATCCCTCAGTTATCTTCAAATTGGATCCTTTAGATTTGGATTTTCGAATATTAAGGTGTGTAAATCTCAAATAATAAATCGTTCACAAATATTCTATCGATTTAAACATTTTATTTTATAGTTTTCTAAGTGCTGTAGCTCACTATACGAAAACCACACAATTATCCACAGATTCTTTCGAAAAGCGTCATATTTATGTTCGTAGCTATGTTAAGTTGGTAACGGTGTACGCATCCAGGCATAAGAATTCGATTACCTCTAAGGAAAAGGACTTACAACACTTGATTACCAACCAACTAACTTATTTGGAAAGATATCGAAATCAACAGGAATTGAATGTACTTTTCGAAACATTCCTGGAAATCCTGAACGTGAGCAGCATTTCAAACATTACGCAAAAGACCTTCGAAGAGTACATCAGCAATAAATCGAAGGATGCTATAGTAATGAACGGCGTATTAAACGGTTTAGGTCATGCAGTCTGTGATATTGAAGTCGCTGCAAATATTTACGAAATAACCTTACTAAGTTACTTCGCTAACGAAGGTTTGTCCTAAATTCGTCATATTGAAACAATTTAATCGAATGTAATCTCAATTTTTCAGTTATCCAAACCAAAGTGATTACTTGGAAGAATGTGATATCCGTAATAACTTTCAACATGTCCAAACAAGCTGATTTGGAAAATATTCTCGTGAAAAAAGGCTGTGTTCTAACCTTACATGCTTATATGCTGCAAAGAATCGAAAAAGCTCTTGATTATCGACATTTAATTAACAGTTGTTTAGAATGGATGAGAAATATTAAAATGAAGTAAGTTAATTAGATTAATATTACTTAAATTCGAAATTAAATCTATTTCAGCGAAGAAATCGAAGCTAAAATCCCTTTACTTTGGCACGATGTGTTAACGATGGCTTTAGATTATTGCGAAATTGATGAGGCATGTTCTGGAATGTTATTACATAAGTTTGCGCAGACCTTAATCACTTGCGCTGAGGAACACGAAGGCCCCAAATGGGGACGTTCGATCCTAGGTGCTATAGGTATAATCAAACCTACAGTAACAATACAGTAAGTTATTCTTTGAATTTTAAACGTTGTTCTTGATTTATTGCTCCTTTCAGGTTTAAATTTCTATGCAAGGCTATCGCAGGATACGTATTAGCCCAACTACCCGAAATGAGAGGAAATCCTCAAACAGTACGTCGAATTGTCAATGCCCCAGGTACTGTTGGTCAACCTGGAGGTAACATGGAGTGTCCAAAAGTCTTGCTTAAGTTGGATTTTGGTTACACTCAAGGGAAAATTAAAGATTGTGCTGAGGTTGCATTAAAAGAGGTATTTTCTTGTTTAATTAGAACGTTCTCCAAGTTGAGGGATTTATATTAACCCGTTAAAATAAATACCTCAACTTTTAGGAACTTCGTGTATATCTTTTAGCTGCTGAAGTTAATTTTAACTCTATTTTAGATACAAAATCCTGCCAATTCCCTTCACAATGTTCTTTCCTTTTTGAATACGCTTCTGAATCAATTTTATATCAAATCTTACTTGAGGGACATTGGATAAAATGGATGTGATCTGTGTTATATATATTTATATTATTCTATATTCTTACTTTAGTCTATTATTGTATTATACGTCTGAATAAATAAAGGATTTTATTAATATTGTATAAAATTGAATTTAAATACAAATAATTTAAAGAATTTAATAATTCCAATAGATAGTTATAATACTGATACATATAGTTTCCTATATGTATCAGTATTATAGTTTTCTGTATTTAATGCGACTAGATACCCAAGCCCGTTAGATGGCGCCCATTATTTTATAGATGTTGAATTGTTTGCCTATCGAGTGACCACATATGTCCATCGTATGTCTTTGTTGTATGAAAGACGCATTTGGTCAATTAGCAAAGGACGTATGAATTTGCTATAGAGGGAACTAATAATACAAGGGAAAAATCAAGAGAGGGCGCCATCCATGTAAGGGGTCATCATACTTTTTATAGAAATAAAGGTTTTTCTTATTTCCTTTTCAATTTCATATTTTCTTGTTAACTTGAACAAGTTGATCTTCGATTTTATCGTACTGTGTAAAACAGCAAAAATCCGTACGATTTCTTGAACAATTTATCGTACGATTAATTGAATTGAATAGACATGCTCTGTTTTTGCCAGGATTTTCTCACGATTTCTGACTAATTTTGCTGTTTTAATACCAATCTAGTAACAGAAAAATACCTACGAATTTTGTTTAGTGTTATTAAAGTGATAAATTTCGGAAATTTACGATTATGACGTACGAATAATTTGAATTAACTAGCCGGAACCGAAGTAATCTAAGCTAATCTGTTAAAACAAAATTGCTAAAACATTTAACAAAAATAGACTGCCAATCCATTTTCATTTCTAGATGAAAATTTCCTATTTAATAATTTCCCCCTTCAATTGTTAACGAAACTAGTATTCACGATCGTCAAAAAATTGTTAAATTTATCGTGGCATGGTAAACAACAATAAGTCACATTCCACACTATACAAATTAATAAGTAACTTGGAACAGCTGTTTCGAGGACTCGTGAGTTCTCCTCGTCAGCCGCGTGACCGAATGTATCATTCGGTCACTCGACTTTGGGTTTGTCGAGATTTATTGTTGTTTGCCAAATTACCCCGCAGTCCTTGCTATTATTATTTATTGTGGCATGTAAAATAGCATATTTCTACCGATTTCTTGGTCAAGAACTTGTTCAATTAGTAGCAGCGTGCAAAGCAAGCTTTACGGAAAGGTTTAGAACTTTTTTCTACACCTTGCTATGTGAACATATTTTATAGTTTTGCTTTAAAACTTAATTCAAAATGCAAGTTCATACTGGGTAATTATAGGTTTGTTTCTATAGACATCGCAAACTAGTCAGACATAATTTGATTGACTAAAACAAACCGAAACTGTTTTCTGACTGATTTCACACAGTTGATTGGCTCTGACTAGTTTGTGATTTGTGCAAGAACAAGGGTTGTACTTTTTTAATGATTTTTCGTACAAAAACCAGTGATTAATATTCGATATATAATTTATTAGTTTTAAATATAGATACAATGGTCTTTTGGAAATATTGAAATTTATGCAACCATGCAAACGTATCTAGTAATTGCAGTAATCTGTTTTACAATAATTTAAAGTTATTGTAAAATAATCCTAATAGATGGCGCCCTCGTCGATAAATTTCTTTAAAAATTTTGGTCACGTTTTGTACCTTCGAATCCTTCGAATTTAGGCTTTTACCAACTAGAAAGTTGGTATCGCACTAAAGAGAAATAAAAATGGTGTAATGTAGGTTGTCAAGTTATAGTAGAAAAGAAACTTTTCGTGCAGCCTAGCGAATCTCGTCTCTAAAAAAATCGTAATAATGTTGTTTCTTTCCGATCGATTAATCACATCCGAGGAGTAAAGTTCTGATGACTAGTTCGGTTTCCCAAATCACTATGCCAGCACCTTCTTATCATAATATAGAAGGAGGCCTATCAACGTCTGCTTCTCAAGATATTGGTGAGCCACCTTCTTACGAGGAAGCGATCAACCCAAACGGTAACGTAATCCTTTTATTTTTAAGCTTATATAATTGAAGGGGTATTGTTAATCGTTTGCAGCACCTCCACCATCATACGATTCCCTATTTGGAAGAGTTCGTGAGGCTAGAAGAACAAGCAAAGGTGTCTTCGATTTCTTTAAAAATATTCTCATTATACTTTTAGGAGCTGGTAAGTCAATTGATTTCGTATATGGAAATTGATTTAGAATTTATTGCTCTTTGTTTTCTAGTTGGTTGTACAGTTATATTAGGAGTAACAATTATAGTACCAATATGTATGATAGTTATGGGACTTATATATTTGCATGACTGTCCACAAGGTGAATATATTCCAGTTTATCTATTAGTTGGAGGTAAGTTGATATCGTATTTAATCTTTATGTAATTATTTGTTGTTTATGTTGCCTTGAAATGCACTTATAAGGTTATTTGATAAGTGAAAGTTAATTGTTGCATTTGCATGTGAAAAGAGCTTATAAATGTATGTATTATACAGTGTAAGCTAAAATAACTTTAAAACTTATTTATTTCTTTTTTATAATAAAAATATAACAATTTTTTTATTTGAAATTATGTCGTCAAGTAAATTTATTGATTACCTTGACTTGTCAAATATTATAGGTTATCCAATCTTTTGACATATGTCAACTTTCAAGGATAAAAGTGAGGTTAGGAATTTATTTTTACTAACGGATCCCAATTTGTAGGTATCTTTGGTATATTAAAGCAATTGTTACATTTATCTACAAGAGTACGACAAAGAGAAGAAGAACGTGAAGAGGAACAATTAAGACAATCACCCACGCAAACTTTACTCAATTGCTTCATGCTTGGTTGGTTCATCATCGGTAAGTTTTATTTCTTATGTTGGGTGTTCTGAAACTTGAGGTATTTATTTTAAGAGGTTGTAGAACTGATAGAGATAAATCATTTTGTTATGTATGTAAAATTTGCAAAATAAGGGAGATTTACGTAGTAATTGTAGAAAGTTAAAAAATCAAATAGGATTCTAATCTGTCGTTTAACCACTTAAAGCAGATTTTTTTTCAATAATATTGGTAAAAAGGATATATTTTTAGGATGTAAATATGTTTTTTTATATTTTAACGAGAAAAGGCGTGTAAAACAGGCTTTACACGCCCCGATTTATAACTTTCCTGTTTTAATAGAGCGAACCCAAATAGAGAAGTACATATGTCGTCATCGTTAGCTGCACGAACAAAATGTGCCAGTGGCGTCGGTAATTTAAACAAATCGAGGTGCGTAAAAAAATAATAGGGATTAATAAATGAAAATATTGATATATCTCATTTAAGAACATTTTACCCAAATTTTGATACAATTTAATCTCCAAATAACATTTTGGTCTCGAAAAAGTTGATATACAGGGCGTTTATTAAACATACGGCCAAAATTCAAGGAGTTATTCCATGAACTATTCTAAGAATATTTTGTCCTTTGATGATTTTTGAAAAGCCCTTTTGTTTCGAAGATACAGGGCGAGAAAAATTTCCGACAAAACCATCATTTTATTACCAAAAATTACATTTAAAGTTTCTTAATCTGCAAGAACTGTTGAAAATGACTACCTCCAGCTAGGATGCAAGAATCCAATCTTCTCATTGACTGATGAAGTCTTTCTAAAACATCAGCGTCGTTTCTTATTGAGTTACACCCAGCAATTATCCGATTTCTTAAATCTTCCACATTTTCCACTCCGGGGATCGAGCAGGCCATAAGTGAGGTCCACCTCGACCAATCCAACGATCTCCGTATGTTGGTGTTAAAAACTCACGAGCAACCACACTAAAATGCGCTGGTGCACCATCGTGCATAAACCACATTGCATTTTTGATTATCCGATCCGGCTGTTCTTTACCAAATTACTCTAGCAATGGTTTCGATTTGGTTGTTCATTTGTCGATACTTTCACAAGGCGGAGTATTTTCAAGTGGGTTCCGGGAAGCACCAAATCGTCTTTATACGTAATACTGACAACCTCCTTTTCTACCTCGCGTCCAACTCGCTGTCGCTTTATGGATTCTAGCCTATTATTATTATTATGTTGGACCGACCTTTGACCATTGACACCTTCAAGGTTTAGATTTCCAGGGAATCGAATCGTCTTTTTAAAGAAATGGATATGAGTTAAGTACGAGTCGCCAACTCCTGCACCATTCATTCATTTTGGATGTTGAGTAGCCCGTAATTTTTGTTTTTTTTGGGCTGTCAAAAAAAATTATGAATTTGCTCTTTCTAAACTCTATCAAAATCCTAATGGGTTCTACAAGCTCTTAAGGTAATTTCCTCAAACTTAAAAAGCAACCTGTATAAATTTTAATTGGGGAATGAGAAATTTCTTGTTTGTTTCCGTAGGTTCTGTTTGGGTTTACAAAGAATATGAACCAAATTACGATCAATCAAAGAACGACGGTCAATATTGTAATAGAAACCTTTACCTGTTCGCTTTCTGGCTTATAACGTCCGTGTACATATTGTTGGGTACGATAACACTGTGCCTGTGTTCATTGAGTATAGCGAGCATCGTTTTGCAACCGAAGATTTCTGAATTCGAAACGGAATCTACCGAGAATATACGACGGCGTCAGTAGGTGGTGAGAAAAGAACAATAAAGTTCTTTTTTCTTTTCCAAACTAAATAATTACTTACTCAAGCGTACAGTACAAGTGGTCTGAAGATGCCTTGCCGTTTTTATCAATCCGCAGTTTTTAATTTCATCGTTCTTTTGGGGAATCTTTTAAAGAAGCATTTGGTATACATTGGATAATTAAGACGATATTATTGATGATATAATGTACATGATATATACATATATTCTTTATTTTTACGTATTTTTAAGGCATCTGTTTATCTGTGATACTAATACTCTGATTTGAAGTTTTGCAAGATTTTCTCTCTCCCATCGAATGTGGTTATAGGAAATTTTTTATTTGTTACGTACAGATATAGTGCAACGAATCTTCTTTTAGGAAAAATTTCGGAATATCCGAACCGACCGAATTTTGATTTTTATGAATGGAAACGGTGTAAAACGCCCAGATGAAGCGTTTTTTAATAAAAAAGAAATGCGCGGAAAGGCCCAAAAAAGCCTTTTTTGGGAATTTTTCTGAAGAGGTCAATGGCCCCGAAAATATCGCATTCTGGCAGTTCGACGAGTTTCGCGAAAGTTAGATGGAGATGGGTGGAAAGGGATGACCCCCTACTACAGTGTATCAAGGCGAATTCGTCTTGGTACGGGCACCAATCTCCAGATCCTTGAAGTGTAATGAGCGTATTACCTGTAACCATAAACAGCATTTCCATCAGAAAAGAATATTCACCTTGGGAAATTCAAAGTACTTCGAAATTGATTGATACAATACCAGCCATAGCACACACAGGCAGGCCACTACGTACACCTACAGGCTAACACGGCCACATGCAGACTAACATACACACACGCGCAGGCCAACACAGGCACATGCTGACCAACACAGCAACACGCAGGCCAACACAGGCACACGCTGACCAACACAGCAACGTAGACCAATACACACACAGACATGCAGACCAACACACGCAGCAACACGCAGGGCACTCCACACAGTCGCAGGCCACCACAGGCACACGCTGACCAACACAGCAACGCAGACCAACGCACACATAGCAACACGCGGGCCACTCCACACAGCCGCAGGCCACCACAGGCGCATGCTGACCAACATAACAACATGCAGGCTACCGCACACACCCGCAGCCAACACAGGCACATGCGAACCAATCCAGGTCACCACAGGAACACGCAGACCTCGGCACATGCATCCAGCACACATTCGATGCTTACCTTCAGACACTCATGGCCTTCTTCTCCAAGGCAGTCATACGCTTGCCAGTAATCGCTTATTATTGTGGTGCCCAGCGAAATCCATCTCCTTATAATAGGCAACAACATACTTGCGCCGCCCATTGCCCTTCAACAGCATGGCTTCGGTGGTATTCCGTTTTTCCAAACTTGGATTCGTCTATTTGGACGATCACTCACGCTTCCAATACCAGCACAAATGAGGCCCAATCGACAACGGTTGATGGCGCAATTTCCAATTGCATGGCAGTAGTACTTAGCTTGGCGCAATACACCCACAGATTTACAAATCCTACTATTTGAATTGAACGAAAATGGCTACCGGATCGATGAACGGCTACTTGTTGCCCTACCAACGGCTAAATGTGACCAACATTGTAGCGTAAACGTTATCGAACCCAGTAGATTCTTTCCAAACATGGCGGCAATTTTTCATATTTTTTAACGCTAATATCTACACTCCGGAAAGTCAGCGCGCTAAATTTTTTACGGATTTGTGATTGTCCCCTAATGAGCTACACTTAACCCAAATTTAAACAAAATCGGTGACGTTTGGATATTCCTGAATATAGCCTTCTTTTATTTTGTTATTAATTAATTTTAGGCATATATAGAGATTGAGCTGATTACGTAGTTTTCATATGTTAAAAAGAAATATTTATTCTCATCGTTTAATTTAAAAACCATTAATTTATTTAATTCATTTTGTTTTTACCAACATATTCCCATGAATATAAACATTCTAATATACGTATAAGAAATTCGACAAGAAATTGTTATAATTATATTGGTTATGATGTAGATTCTTAATTAGATGCAAATCATTAAGATTTAAATTAATATCTTTTCAAATCTCAAATGGATTGCGGAATATTCCTTGCTAAAGTCTCCAAGCAACGCGATCTTAAATAAATACCTTATCTCGTTTAAAAGTTACATAATTCATGCAAAATTACGTCGAGAGTTTAACGATTTGTATTTTTGATTACATTATGGTAACATCGTAAACAATGACATCATGAATACGATCTTTTTTTTACTGATATCGTTTTGTAAGATGTTGATATTGTTTTGATATTTTAAAAGACTGCAAGAGGATACTAGACTTGAACTTCACTTTCAAAACAAGTTTTTACATAACTTCTATTGCGATATGCATCCTAAGTAGATCAATAAGTCTTTTCGTAAAGAAGAAAATTGTTTATACTTCGAAATGATGATAAAAACGAAGAAATTGGCAGCTCCTCCAAGACACTCTATGCATTTTTGCTAATTAAAATTATTTATTTTATGTAAAGAAAGCTCGCTCTATATATAGACTGTTTTATTTTTAGTTTGTATATATTTTGAATTCATCTAATTTAATTATCATCTAATCTTATGCGTATTTTACCATTTATAAAGTTACCAAATAAAAATATATGCAATTCATGTTGCTTATAAAACACTTCACTATATCTGTATGCAGTAGGATTTTATTAAATACGTATGAAACAAAAATTCTATAAGACACACTTATACGAAAGAACCAATTGTTTACGTTGATTTTTTTTCTTAAATGATGTGCATTTTCCATCGTAACTTTTGTATCGTAAAACATTGAAAAATAAAACTTGTTATTTTATGTGTTTGTATTCATAACATCTTTACAATTCATTATTATCATCATCGTCATCAACATTATTATTATTACTGTTACGAAGTTTACAATGCGTACTATTGATATATTAAAATAACCTTTACGATGTAAGTGCAATATTTAAACCGATAAAATTGTTAATGCTTCGGACAAGTTTATTTTTTGGTGTTTTATTCTTTATACATAAATATATATTATATATACTTGTAATAAAGCAATTACTTTTAGCTTAATAAGGATTCAAATAAAAAAATTTTGTAAAGATATACAATACAATATTATACAACCTTCAATTGCTGCTAAGTACAAAAAAAATATGTATTTATTCTATTCTATTTATCTTTTATTTTAAACCTTAATATCTGCCATTTATTTATTTTAAAATAAATAATAATTTAGGACATATAAAATTTTAAATCCAGTGTCTAAATTATCACCGTTCTTATAAAACTAAGTGCCTGTAATACCGACCCAAATTGATCCTTATTATACTGATTAATAGATGGCTCCATAAGACAAAATTTTAATTCACATTTTTCTTGAAATTTCTTAAATTTTAAATCATAAAACATTTCTAAGTAATAATTATTACTAGTAACACTATATCAAAATAAGGGCGTCCTTGAAAAGCGCCACGGCCCTTAGATAAACCATACATGTAAAATGACGGGTTTTTCATTTATGTTTCCTGATGTAGACAAACTACCTTAAGATATAAATTTGCACGGAAATTGTAGAAGAAACATACCTACAAAGGTTCTGCTATGTGACTTTCCCATACAGACAGTAAATTTGCTAAAATTCAGTGTCGAAGTGTGTGTAGAAAATGGTGGTAAAAGATCATTCAAAAATGTTGAAAGAAATTGTAAATAAATGTGGGGGAGCCTTAGAACATTTAAAAAATTTACGATTGATGTTTTAACATTTCAAGGCATTTAGAAGAACGAGAAACATGAATTGAATTTAAATTTGAATATCTGTGATAACATCTATCGTCCAGTTTCTAAATTATCAGCTTTCCTAAAAAAATAGCTGCGTATATTACTCTACTGATCAGTAGATGGCGCCAGAAAATAATTAAAATAATTCACTAATTTCCTTAGAATTTCTCAAATTTAAATTACAAAATATTTCAAAACAATAATTATTACTAGTAAAACTAAATCAAAATAAGTGCACGTTTGAAAAGCGTCGCGACCATAACCTGAAGCACACATGTAAAATGATGGGTTTTTAATTCATGTTTTTTAATGTAAATAAACTACTTATGGATATAAATTTGTATCTATATTGGAAGAAATATGTAAATAAAGATATATGTTCTCAGAATATTTAAAAAATTAAGGATTGATGTTTCAAAATTTCAATTTCAAGTATTTAGAAGAACAAGGAAACATGGAAAACATGGTACACCATTAAATTTAAATTTCAGTACCTACCGTGACATCTATCGTCCAGCCTCTAAGTTATCACTATTCCTATAAAAATAGCTGCCTGTAATACCGAGGCAAATTAATCATTATTCTATAGATTAATAGATGGCGCCATAAGGTAATTAAAATTTTAATTCATATAATTTCCTTAAATTTCTCAATAAAATAATTCAAAAGAATAATTATTTCTAGTAAAACTTTACCAAATTAAGGACGCGTTTGAAAAGCGCCACGGCCATTACATGAACTATACACGTAAGATGACAGGCTTTTCATTCGTTTCCTAGTGAAAATGGAAATAAATTTTTACATAAATTGTAGAGGAAACATAACTATATAGCTTCTGCTATGTGATTTTCCCATATAAACAGTAAATTTGCTAAAGTTCTGTGTCGAAGTGTGTGTAGGAAATTGTGGTAAACATTTAATTCAAATATATTGAAAGAAATATGTATATAAAGATAAAGGTGTCTTAGAGGTGCGATTGATCTTTCAAAATTTTATTTCAAAGCATTTAGAGGGACAAAAAGCCTGAAAAATATGATAAAACTAAGCTGTTGAATTACAGATTTCTATATATTTCTAAAATATGAATAAGTCGTTAATATCTTTGGACATTTATAAATAGATGGTGCTGTACCTTAATTTGAGTATATAATTTATTTAAGAGTACAATAAATACAAATATTAAGTAGGAACTACAAAATAAGACAAATACATTTGAAAGATGATAACCTAAAATCTACCCGGAATCGTATGTCAATTCGCAGACATTAGCCTGCTATTGTGTATACGTTATACATTTTTTGACTTGAGATAAAAAAATATAACAATTAATTCATCCAGATAATATAATTTAAAATAGAACCGTGGGCCATCTATATTACAAAAGCAAAACTAATTTACATGTTTAGTTTGTAGTTTAACTTATGGCCATGGCGCTTTCCAAACGCGTCGTTAAGGCAGTATTCGTTAAATTTCAAATTTTTAAAAAAGATCTAGAGTCGTGCAATTGCAAGTAATTGAAAATAGCAGTCATTTTTTGACGTAATCCTAAAAAATTAATTAATGTGTTCAACATCATTGTTATAAAATTATGGATCACCCTGCGAAAACCTCAGCGGTAGATTTGTTTCAAAACTGAGCATTTTAAGGTACTTACCTTTTAATATTTTTTATTTGCAGCGTAAAAATGGTACGGGCGACGATCGAAATCTACAAAGTCAGACTTCAAACGAATCCATGATTTCTGTAATTTTCCCGTGGCGTGGTGAGAATAATATCTTCAAGAGAAGACCGCATTTAGTCTCTTATTATGAGAGTGGCAGAATCATTTCTCCAACTGATTTTTACTTGTGTATGATGGCAATATTGCTTCTGGTAAGAATTTATTGTTTCTTAGGGTGGAATTTTGTACCTAATTCATTTTACTCAAGTGTACTTCAGCTGGTTTGACTGTTATTTCAACTTGGTTGATAGTACACAGACTTCCTTTCTTGCATTTGACTGATGGTTCCTTCTTCATGGAAGCTAACACCTTCACATTATTCGCGAGCTTGATCAGCATGCCATGTTGTTGGATTACCTGGATTTGCCATTATAATAAGAAAAATTATACCTTTTTGCCACTAGTAAGGCTTTGACAATTTATATCGTGTTTCCAAATTAATTTATTTGAGAACAAATATTCCAGCTAATTGTCATTTTGGGATTCTCCATTTCAATATTATCAATTGGTATCAGCATTGGATTGGTTCAGAAATCGAAGTTGACCTTCGACAGGACCTCCCACCCGCCCAAATTACTCCCAACGCGTTTCAAAGCCGAAATGAACGACACTTTGGCCGGCACAATGTCTCTCTATTACGTCAATTCAAATTATCGCTATGGTTGGGATAAGATCCAGCAGCGTTTGAGGTGCTGCGGTATAGAAAGACCTGACGATTGGTTGTGCTATGGTCACGTCCCGAAATCTTGTTATGTTGACTACAAATGTTCTAATCCAAAATTGCTCCACCTCAAAGGTTGTTTGGACATGATATCTTACGAATTGGCTTGGGAAATTTGCTTGCTTAGCGGACTTAGCTTCATCACATTTACCGTGCAGGTTATCAGCTTGTTGCTGGCGGTTGTCGTCTATGTTAAGGATAAATTGGGAAAGAATGCCGCCAATTTGACATCCTGAATGTGAAATATTGATTACATCGACTTGTGTGTTTCTTTAGAATTGAATTGCTGAAGATGGTTGTAAATTTGTTTGGAATAAAATTTATGATGATTCTTTCTTAAAAAAAAAGGAAACAAAACTTTTTAAAAAATATTTTTCGTTTATTAATTTACGAATTTCTACAATCGAATGACTTTTAGTAGAAAAAAAATATGTATAAAAAGTATTTACAGTCTTTAAAAAAATAGGAAAACATTGAACTAGAAACTAAACGTTTTGCTTAAAAAAATGTACACATTTATACACATGTTATACAATATGGCAAGACCCTTGATGCAAGGTTTACTTCGGATCGATAACTAAAAAAAAAATTATAAAAAAGAATTGATTTAAGTCCCTTTGAAAAAACAAGTCTATTTAAAACATAATTATTTGTCTCTCACATAATTAATAATATCACTAGGTTTCACGTTTTGCTACACGTATTCTTCCGATGGTTTCGAAGCATTGGTTAACCGTAACGATGAAGAAACACGGCCGTTAACAGAGTCCGGTAACTCAGCAATGTCTTTGAAAACGCCCGCTAGACTTTCGAAGTTCGGTCCCCAATTTAAAAGGTAATCCCAGCCGAACTCTGCAGTACCCGGGGAACCACCCGGAGGTCTGTACAATGGACCTCCGAGCTCATCATCGGAAGCCACTAAAGTACTCATTGATCCTCGATAAGAGGAATCGAAACCATCGTACGAAGGTGGTGGCACGTTATTTTTGTTACTGGAACTTGAATTACTACGCCTGGTTTCAGGTTCATTTGGTTTGTACTTGTCACCAGCTAAACTGGCGTTATCGTATTCTATTTCGGAGCACGTAAAGCTATCGTTTCCGCTTTCGTCGGTTGTAGAAGAACTGTGATGCGTTTCCGGAACAGGGGAATGACGCATGTGATTCAAGTGATTCGATACAGCACCACGTGGTGCTTCACTAGAGCTTGATACAGCATCTAGAGTCGAGACTAAGCTCGAAGTTCTCGGTCTTGAATTCAATCTTTCAATTTCTTCCGCTGTCAAGCCCATCCCTGGGGATGGAGAGGTTACAGGTGGAGGTCCACTGACCTTCCTGCTATTAGAACTTTGCCCACTTAATTGTGACATTACAGGACTGTTCAAACTCCTTTCACTATTACTATGCAGAACATCCTTTCCTACACCTCCAGAGCTTGAAGTCGTCGCTAATAAAGCACTCTGGAGTGGCTTTCCACTGATATCATGAAGAGTTAGTATCCTAGGTTGTTGAGCGCTCATCTCACTGCTAGGACTTAATCGAGCCAATGGAGTACTTTGATGAGTTCTTGATGTGGGATTAGTAACAGGAGGTGCCCTTGGTGGGAAAGCTGTAGGATGATGAGGAGAATGCCGATGTTGCGCTTGCGCCTGCCCGCTTGTATGCTTGTGATGGTAACTGCTTACAGGAGCAGGAGCTTTGAATTTCCTTACACCCGCAGCTTCCCGATATCCCTTGTAATGGTACACTATATCAATGTCAGAGGGTGCTATCGAACTCGCATTTTCCAGGTCGTAGTGTTCGGGTAGCATTTCAGAATTGAGGTCAGCAGGTACGTGGTCATGAGTATGGTTATTTGATGGTGGTAGAGGTGGATGATGGTCTTCTCGCATCGGCGGACTCTTAGTTACCACTTCTCTTTCGATTATATCCGGTCTTTGTGGCCGGGGCACTTCGCCTTGTAGAATCTCACGTTCCTTGAATTTCTTGGACAATAACTCGGGTCCCACTAAGGGTAATCCGCTCATTCCCCTGATAACATCGCCATTTTCCGAGTGATACATGGAGTTTTCGTTTCCATGGATGTTCCTACTTAAAACGTTATCGCTTACGGAATTTATCAGTCCATTTGAACCTGTCATCGTGTTACCACCGTTTTGTTTAGCAGGGCTTCCAGGTGCACCACCTTTTTCCTTATTCTGCTTACGCAAGCGAAACACAACGAATGACACTAGAATAGCGACGAGTAACACGATGAAGAACACTATAACTAAAGTAATTCCGATGCTCAAAGGATCGGGTGCTGCGATTGTTCCCAATCCCAAAGTTCCTTTGCAGCTTTTACTAACGCTTCCCTTCCAAACTATTTCGCTGAAGACACTTCCCGACCCGTTAAAGGGTTGTATCTCGTTATTGACGGTGAAATTCGCGAGGCACCCTTCGAAAAATACCGGATGCTTATTGTCTACGTAATACGAGCCGAAGCGAGCGCCACCTAGCGAAAGATAAGTGAGGTAGGGGTCGAGGAAATCGTGTACGCCGCTCGTATCGAGTTCATCGCCGATTCTAGCACCATTCAGTAACACCTGCAATCCGCGAAAATGCGAATGTAAAGTTAGATTGTGCCATTCACCGTCTGTAACTGTCGCGTGCTTCCCAGTCATGTTAACTGGAGTTGCCAGCATGCTTACATACGTAATTTGTCCGTTTTTCAACTCGATTGATGTAAAATGTTTGTTACTCGTCGCGTAGAATAAAATACCTTCACCGCGCATCGTCTTAAACATGAAACTAACACTATTACTTGGGGCGTATTGTATGGATCGAGCTCCACGGGTCCAAGTCGTCGGATCCTTGTAGAAGCTCTCTAAAAGCTGCATCCGTTTATGCTTAGCTGAGATCGTAAATTCGATGTATCCGTCGTTTTGTAAGGTCACCGGTTGGATGGCGCTGTCACAATTGGGTCCGATGAGTTGGTTTCCGCAAGCGCAGCTCATTGAATTCCAACGATCTATGCATTCTCCAAAGCCGAAGCAATTATTACGACCACTATCCGCGCAGGAACCTCTTCGGATGCAGGTGTGCTCGATTCCTTCAGATTTGATGGGATTGCTGAGGTTTAGGAGGCGACCGTTTACAGAGACGCTGTGGACGCATCCTACGAGATCGTCGGAATGAATCTGGCCTGGACGTTCGAGGACTGGATCGGCACTGATGAGACCACCGATTAGTAGGGGGTGATTGTTGAAATTTAATGTCCTAGAAAGAATATTAAAATATATTTGCACTTATAGTGTAGGTTGTAACTCACCCAGTTGGACCCATATCATCCGCGTAACAAGAAATATCACCCGGTTTGCATTCCTCGCAAAGATCACCATGATCCGAGCAATCTGCCACGCTCAAAGACAATACTTTACCATTCCTTGTTGCGGTGATCTTATGCCAATTTCCATCCGCCAAATTGTTAGTTGAACCACCTACATTGACAGATGTTATAGCAGTTCTAGCACCCCCAAAAGAAAATACTGCTCTTCCTTTCAAAATTTCCACAGCGACGAAGTCACTTCTCCCACCGGTTTGGAGCCCGTAATTATACACCAATAAGGCGTTAGCCTTGGTTGTAGCAAAAATGAAGGATATGTCATTGGTTGCTGCGTCCATTGGTGGGAAACTCATGTATGATAACTCTTGGAAACCATAAGTTGTCTTTTCGCAATGCCTTCCATAACGACCATCCGTACAGCTGCATTTATACCCTGGTTTTAGGCTTACACATAATCCGCCGTGTAAGCAAGGATTTGGTCTGCAAGAATCTACGAGAGCTTCACATTGATTTCCTCGATATCCAGGGCGACACAAGCAGAAGAACGATGATCCGTCTGGACTTTCACGACAACTTCCGCCATTTTGACAAGGATTAGCTGAACAGGCGTCGCCTTTTTCTAATTCACAGAATTTACCATCCTTAGACGCTGGGCAGATACATTGGAAATTATATCCTTGCCTCCTACATTGTCCTCCTGATTTACATGGATTTGGCGTACACGGATCTTGTCGCTTGTTACAATTTTGTCCAGTGAATCCATCTGTACATTGACAGTGGTAATCGTGCGTGATAACTGGCGAAGTGAAGACAATATTTTGGCTGTTAGTGATCTTGGTGTTCTTCCTAACTGTTATGGATTCACTACAAATACCGCTGTTTTCGCAAGTATTTGTGCTACACGGAAGATAACTAATAATAACTTCATTGATTTGGAATAAGCTTGATAACGCTGTTTGTTTCTTCATGATTTTCTCCGTGACGTAAGATTTTTCACGGTAACCTTTAGAATATTTGACCGCCAATGTCAATTCTAAGCTATCTTCATTTTCATTTAATCCATATAATGTTACTTGTTCTCCGGATGTGAAAGTAGTTTTAAGAATATCGAGCAAATTCCTGTAACTGTTAGCCAAAAACTGATTTGCTGACAAATTTCCAATCTTTATAGTAATGGAATTCTCTACAGTGGCATTGTCAAATGTTAAAAATTCCACAGTCACTGTAGATATTACATCTTGGTGTTTACCATCATTACCTGAAACTGTTAAAGAATATCCTTGCCCTGGCGTGATTTTTGAGGTATATAAATTGCAACCTGAGGGAATGCTTAAGATAGAAGGAGTATTACTAGGAGTTTGTAGAATATGGCACTTGTAATCTCCAACAATGTCGGGGTCGTTGGGTCTAACATCGGCGATTTTACCGAGTGGATAGGCGTTATTGAACGATTGCACAAGGACATGGACAGATCTCGGACTAGATGGGCTATCGTTTTGATCTAAGACCTCTATCTTAACGCTATGCTGAGATTTCATCTTTGGAGTTCCGCTGTCTTCCACTTCGATGATTATATTTAACTCTGGTGTTGTTTCCCTGTCAATTGTTTTCATACTAACGACTGTTCCGCTGTGTTTATCAATTTTAACGTATTCTTTATGTCGCCCTCCTATTAGTTTGTAACTGAAAGGTGCTCCGTTTGGTGGGAGATCAGGATCCTTAGCAGATAGAGTCATTATCTTCGTGTTTGGAGGTTCATTTTCATAGATCCTTCCAAGTGGTTGGGGATCGAATATCGGACCGTTATCGTTGATGTCTGTCACGTGGATTTTAACAGTTGTCGAGCCTGTTTCAGGAGGATTCCCCATATCGATTCCTCCGATAATCAGATTATAAACAGGAATTGTTTCCCTATCCAAATTAAGAGCCGTTTCAATCTCTCCTGTTTGAGGATCAATCTTAAACGCCTGTTCTGTATTTCCTCCAATTATAGAATAGCTAAATTGATTATTTTGAGGTCTAACGTCTTTATCAACAGCTTTAACTGCTAATAAATAAGTGCCAATAGCAGCACCTTCCGAGACTTGCGTTTCGTATAACTTCTGGAGAAATTCTGGAGGATCGTTACCATCCTGGATCGAAACTATAACCTGGGCTTCGTCTGTATCATTTCCTCTGATTCCTCCAGCGTTTTTAGCCATTACCGTTAAGACCACGCGACTCTGCGTTTCCCTGTCTAAATTCCTCGAGACGCTTATAGTTCCTGTTTCAGAATTGACAACAAATCCTTTATCATTGCTTGATCCAACAAATAAATAATAGACTTTTCCATCTTCTCCAGAGTCCTGATCAGATGCTTGTATTGTTCCAATGCTAGTACCGACTTCGGTTGATTCTGAAACGTCAAAATGAAAAACTGGTTGGATAAATCGAGGGTAAAATTCATTAACTCCTGTTATATGGACGGTTAACGTGGTTGTACCATACATAACTGAATCTGGATTGGCTGCCATAATGTTTAAGTCGTATAAATTGTTTTCTTCGTAATCGAAACTTATTTTAGCAGTTATAATGCCGGTTTTCTTGTCAATATGGAAGACTTCAAGTCCTGTACCACCTGTTATCGAGTACTGGATTATAGCATTTTTAGGAGAGTCGATATCTGTGGCTAATACTTGATAAACATAACTATTTACTGGCAAATTCTCGGCAATGTAAGCAGTGTAGGAACTTTGGTTGAACGTAGGAGAGTTATCGTTGATATCCGTTAAAGTTATCGTGAGCATGGCTGTTGTTTTCCTTGGTTTAAATCCAAGATCTTGTGCTGTGATATTCAATCGATATTCTTGTATGTTATCATAATCTAAAGGTTGTAAAATAGTGACGGCGCCAGATACAGGATCCACTCCAAATTCTTTCCTTTCGTTTCCTCCAGAAATCTTATACCGAACCATACCATTAGGACCTTGGTCCAAATCTGAAGCGCTTACTGTTAATATTGTGGAGCTTAATGGTTCATTTTCAGGCACAATTACTTGGTAACTCAACGCTGTAAATACAGGGGAATGTTTATTTTCTCCTGTCACTATTAAAGTGACTATGACCTCGTCTTGTTGAGGTGGTACTCCTTTATCGGTGGCTCTAACTTTTAGCAAGAAGGAACGCCCGATTATTGCAATACGTTTAGTCAAAGCAATCCAACCATTTGTTTTCTCTATGGAAAAGAAGTCGCTACCATTACCTGCTACTATCGAGTAGACTATCTCGGCATTTACGCCAAAGTCCAGCTCGTCTTTAGCGGCGACTTTGAGTAATCTTTGTCCTTCAATAGCGTCGGTCGGTACAGGTGATAAGTATTCCTCTTCTTCGAATTTAGGAGCATTATTGTTGGCATCTACAATATTTACTGTAACCAAACATTCTGAAGACATTGGAGGTTTACCGTTGTCAATCGCCAGGACCGTTAGAGAATACATATTCTCAGGTGATGATTCCATTTGAGTATATTTGTATTTTAAACTGCGTTTGCTGAAGATTTCGCCAGAAGCTGGATCTACAGTGAATAAATCTGAGGGTTGCTGTAAGGAGTAGCTGATCACCGAGTTAGGACCTTGTTTATCTCTGTCAGTGGCCATTACTTGCCCCACGAATACGACATCCCTTTGCAATTCTGGGAAATTAAAACTGTAGTAAGAATGCTCAAATTCTGGCGCGTTATCGTTTTGATCTTGGATAGTAATTGTAAGGGGAGTCTCTGCTCTCCAAGCTCCATCAACGGCAGCAACTTTAAGCAGATATTCGTCTTGTTGCTCGCGATCTAATAGACCTACAACAGTCACATTTCCACTAATAGGATCTATTTTGAACTTTTCGCCTGGATTCTCCGTAAAACTATAAGTAGCGTTAGCATTTTCACCAATATCTTGTTCAGAGCTTGTAACTTTGATAACAAATGAGCCAATCTCAGCGTTTTCCGTGACGTTCACGCTAAATAATCTAGTAAAACGCGGAGGGTTGTCGTTTTTATCAAGCACAGTTACTAATACAGTGGCAGATCCTGATAATTGTGGAGTTCCTTGATCAATAGCCTCGACAACTAACTCGTAAGACGGGATGTCTTCGCGATCTAACTTTATGTTGGTGTAAATTTCTCCACTTTCAGAATCTATTTCGAAAGTTCCTTCGAAATCGTCAACCAATCTATAGGTGATCTGGCCATTCTCTTTGGAATCGGCATCAGTTGCCGATACTTTAGCAACTAATTCGGGAGGAGCTTCTTCTTCCAAAATAGTAGCGTTATAGATGGCATTGTTGAGTATTGGAGGATTATCGTTGGCATCTGTCACGTTGATCACTAAAGAAATTACGCTTCTCAATGGAGGATTGTCAGAATCTTTCGCTTCTATCCAAACCTCGTATTGGGTTGAAGTTTCATAGTCCAAGCCTTTTCCACCGACTTGTACCTCACCTGTGATCTTATCGATCTTTAAAGCATCACCTATGTTACCTCCAGCAATAGCAAATTTCACCCCACTGCTTGGTCCCTGTTTCGGTGATGTGGCTTTGAGTCTCGTGATTAATTTTCCTTCTTCTACATTTTCAGCTAGTTTAAAATTGGTCTCCAAAGGCGATTCGAATACAGGGAATAATCTTGAGGGTTTTAGAAATACTTTTAGTTCAGTGCTAGCTCGCCTTGGCGTTTTACCGCCATCCCTAGCTTCGATTTCCATGCTGTAAACATTAGTGGATCCACGGTTTAAATCAGTGGCTGCTTTGATTACGCCAGATTCCATATTTATGGTAAAATTGCCTGCATGTTCTCCTGAAAGGAAGTAACTGATTTTACTGTTCAATCCAACATCTTCATCAATGGCCTTGGCACCGAAAACGAATTGTCCAGTCCTTGTATTATCGGGGATATAAACGTTGTATTCAGCTGAAGAGAATGTTGGTGAATTGTCGTTTTCATCTATTACTGATATAGTCAAATTGACAGCTGTTGCTCTAGGTTCTGTTGGAGAACAATCTTGTGCCATCAAGGTCAGCTGATACTCTTCTTTTTCTTCCCTATCAAGGACTGCTACGGTTATTATTTCTCCAGTGTCTTGGTTTACTTTAAAACGATCAACTTTGTCTCCTAGAAGGCTATAGCGGATTTTAGCGTTGAGACCTTCGTCTTTGTCGGTTGCTACGGGGGTGATCACCCAGGAAGCTACTGGATTGTTTTCGGTTATAGTGGCTTTGTAGGATTGTCGTCTAAATTCGGGACTGTGATCGTTTACGTCACGGATTATGATTTTCACTGTTCCGGTTCCAGTTAATGGAGGTGATCCTGAAAATATAGGAATAGAATTACTTCAAAAGGATATTAGATAATGTTAAAAAATATGCGTTAGCCGTTTGTCGATTCTGGTAGTTGTAAAGATACATATGTGGCTATACCTCCAAGGTATTTATTTTCTTTCAGGTGAAAGTTCATATACATTACTCGTACAAATCTCACAATGGCGCCACTTTCTCAAGAACAGCGCACTGAAATTATTAAAAAGTTTATAATCAAAATAGTGAGTCCATAAAAGTAACTTATCGCAGAATTCGTGGTGTTTTGGAGCTTTTACTCGTCCCACTGAGTAAGGAATTCCAAATTTAGTTAAAAAAAAATTGAAAAAAGTGGATCTGCTTACGGCAAACCTCATTCAGAGAGACCAAGAACCGCTGCTACGTTTTAGCGCATTTGAAATTGTAAAAAGAAAAAACAAATAAGAAAGAGAAACCAAAATAACGGAAGGATACGCAAACAACTTTCCCCCGTAATTTACTAAATCGCGAATCCTTTATTCAGCATGCCAGCCTGCTCGTCGGCGAGGGAGTGGGTCAATACACTCGCCAAGACAATTTAATTTTGTGAAGGCGCCACCTGTTTGAATTAACCCCGTCAGGCGATCGGGGTAAACAGGAACCTACGAGATGGTGATCAAAAATTAAATGGGGAAAAGGAAATTTTGAATTAAGTTAAAAAAAACCACAAATATAACGTTGAAGGGGTGAACTCCTTTAATCTCACACATAGAGTATGATTACAATATAAGAAAAAGTGCAAGTCAATATTTGATAAAGAAAAGTATATATGCGTAACGAAATTGGACCAGAGTACTACCCTGATTAAAACTTACTCAAAAGTAACAATAATAATAAAGAGAACAATAATAAAGAAAATTACTGATCGCTATGGCTAACGCTACGGTCTTGACCCCACGTGGCAAATCCAAGATGGATGTTAGAGGCATCGTATTCACATCCTGCTTAGCAGCGACCCGTAGCCATTCTCTCAAATATTTCCAATCCAATGACCAAAACCAAATAACAACAACGGAAATTACAGGTAGGTTTCCAAAATATCCACTCAACGTGATTAATTCTAAATACTATGAATTCGGAAACACTACCACAACGTCTAACTAAACTATACAACAAGGCCACAAGTGATCAGATACAACGACCAAAAGCCGGAAATACAATTCCCTCGAAGAATTTACAGAACGTACCCAGACCTGTCAATCTCGCAATCAGCTAATTGACTAAAAAATCCCTAGTAGAAGTATGTAAACAGAAACACTTCCAATTGTAGAACAATTTCTGTATATAAAACAACACGCTGAAGCTATTTTTGGAAAACACTTTGGAAATGATGTCAATTATGAACAATTTTTATAATAATGGAATGAGTCGAACTACAGAGGATCAAAAAACTTTAATCTAGATATAACTATACACTTCGTATCTAAAATTACCAAGTAATCATGCACTTTCCCAGATGCAAACTTATCCTCTTTAAAGCGTCAAACTTTATACGTTTCCGAACAGTTCACAGATTCGTAAGCAGACAGTTTACGAGCGTTCGGCCAATAAATATTGGCGAACCGCCACCTGACGCGCCATTAAAACAAACAGAGCGCTCCGGATCACGACGCGTTTGATCCGTTCGCCGCGAAAATCGTAAATATATAATGCCAGGCGTGCATTTCTGTGTCTGTGTGTATCGCGGGCGAGCGTCACAGCGCTCCGTGGCGCGCCCGTGCACCGCTCGTTTCCTTATAGCGGCAGATACACGAATTGTCACGACGCGCGGTTTCTCACGGTCGTCCGATTAGCATCTACATTACCGATTGTACCTGGCGGGAGACAAAACGTCCTCCGTACCTAATCTCTTCGCTCTCTGCTCTTCTTCGTCGTACAATGCAAGTACAGATCGCGTACAGCCAGAAACAGTAAAAATGATCCCTTACATGGAAAGACGAATGTTATAAAGATTCAAACAGTTGTAGAACAATTTACTACAATTTGTTTGAGAATATACGACTTGCTGTAAAAATTTAGTCAATGATTTGTTACAAACGTTGCTACAATTGTGTATTAGTTTTACACACGTTGTAAGAACGTGCAAAAATATAGTTCTAGTTTAAAAAATGAGTCGATTTCCATTTTTTTTTAACTAACTTTTTGCCGTTATCGGCATTTCCGGTGTTATCGGAAGTGGCGTCAACTTTCTTATTCTAAATAGAACACCCTGTATATTTTTACGTTTTTGGAAAGGTAATCGAAAGGCGAATCCAACGATACCACAGATGTTATACTTTAACTTAAAAAATATTACGATATGCAGCAATAAAGGTTTTGGTGATCTGTTTTTGTTGTTACACAAAGTTGGCTAGGAAAGAACGCCAAATTGTTTCTTGCGACGCCAGACTAATCTAAAAAGCTCGTTGCTAAGCAAAGTAATCATGACAATAGCCAGGCTGTCAAATCTCAATGGTGTTCTGTTTAAAATAAGAAAGTTGACGTCACTTCCGGTGACACTGGAAATACAGTTGAACTGCCGATAACTGCAAAAATAACAACAACTATTCTTACGTTTTCGAATTTTCAACAGCTTCCTAAAAGCATTCCACAAATTGCGGTATAAAGATGAATTACGGTGGAATTTATTCCGAAAGAATTGAGAACTCGATGAAAACGACTACATAAAACCAGATGATTTGCGACATCCATTGGTGAATAACCAATACTATCTGAGTCTAATCCTAAGGCAGGAAACATTTGGTTCATGCACTTAAGTAGGCTTCGATGACAAAATCGTCTGTACAGAAAAGTGATGATTTATTTATAAATTTACTCATTTTCCATTATTTATTTTGAAAAAATTAGGAAGTTTTATATCAAAAATTGCCACAATCTTTTCCTGGGCGTCTCGATGCAAAAATTGTTGTAAACAATTGTACATTTATGTGAAAGAATGCAATAAGAACTTAACCATAACTTTGAAGTCTGTGACAACAACATTATTATTAGTAAAAATTTGCGGTCAGGTTAAATAAATGTGTTAATGACTGGTACAATATTTTTCCTACAATATTGTAGTACATTCTACCAAGTGATTTTTTCCATGGACATTTATAGAAGGCGTTTCCTCAATTTGATTGACATCAAATAAGCGAAAGTTGTTAATTTTTTTGTGTTTTGAATGGTAAACTATTATGAAAAATAAGGACTCTTTTGATAAATAGTCTTTCTATGAAGGGGAGGTAAAGGGTAGTCATTTGTTCGAGTGTGGTTCTCATGACTGTAATTATATCGAAAAAATTCATCCCTGTATTTAAAAACAAATAGCAATGTTTCATAAATAAACAAATCGTAAACTGTGAAGATGGAGTTACATTTGAAAATATTCTCTGTAATCTAAACCAAAAATTGTGCGAAAAGCCTGTTTTTGAATTTTAAAACTCTATCAACGTCGGATGACATGCCATAATTAATTATGATGTAATGCATGCAAGCTACAAAATTAGCGTAATAAATAAGTCAAAGTCAGGACGTTTTACATAAATAATTTTATCTATTGTAGATTAATGACAAAATCGGAATCATCCAATGCAAGCAAAATCATTTCAAATGTTTAAACTGCTCGCCGTTTACGTTCTGGCAATATGCAAGCCTGTTAAGAAATTCCTGAGTTACCTTTTCCAAGACTTCTCTACTAATTAATTCAGATTCAATCACTGAATTTGAATTGTTTCAATTCCTGCAAAGTAGTCATCTAACGTAAACACGTAATTTGAGATGAACCCAAAGGAAAAAGACGAATGGACTAAGGTCTGGAGAACGAATCCTCAACATCCAATCCATTGATTTGGAAAAGTAGCATCCAAAAAATTCCTAACTCATCTATCATAGTGAGGAGGCGCTCTATCCTGTTGAAACCAATTCGAGCACAGTGTAATTATTGCTCCAGTGGCGGTTGGTGGTGACGTAAATGGGAAGTCAAGGACAAGGCCTCGATTCTCCTGTGTATTTCCGTTGCACGTCGTGTACATTATACTTGACAAAAAATACATGAGGGAGTGGAAACGATGTCCTTACCACCAGCTGCCAATTTGACGACGTTATTTGCGCCAAAGGTAATTAGTTCTTCAAATCTATGTGACCTGCGTTTGTTCCAAGAATTCTCCTTTTAGATATCTATGTACACATATAATCCATTTGGGCATTCTATCTGGTCAAAATAGCATCTGCACAAGGAGAAGAGCGACGTTTTCTGGTCCATTGATCACCGGGAAAAAGGAGAGCCAAGCAAGCCGGTAAGCAACGTATCGTTCTCCTCGTCTTCTTCTCCTTTATCCCCATCCTTTCTCTGCACGCAGGCATCATCATCATTTCCACGTATGTACGATCGATGTATTGCTACATACTCGCTTACCCAGCTTTATCTGTCGAACAATGAGACTCCGGCAGATAAGAACGTCAATAACGTATTCGGTGCGTTTATTGTGCTGTGTCAGCCTTCATCGCTTTTTTTTCTTTCTCTCGATCGAGAGCCTAGCGCTCCAAGCGCCCGCGACGTCTATACAGGATGTTCTCGACTTCGTAATGAAGTCAAGAAGTGTTAAAATATTTGTAAGATATTGCTCAAGGAGCTGACAGACGATTAATGAGGATTTAGCATGTAAAAAATTATCGTAACTTTACTCTGTGGTTGCTTATGCTTTATTGTAAATGTTGGTAGTTAACAGGTTTATGATTATTAAACGTAGATGTAATTATAAGACTTTTAAATTAACCTCTCGGGCACTAGCAGGTTGATTTTAAATGTTGTAAATCTACTATCGGTTTGTAATCATTCAAAGAACGAATCGGTATCACATATATTGTAGCAAATACGATTCAAAATAGAACTATGGAACTGTGAAGTTCCACGGGCACACCGTTGCCAATTAAGCCATCAACATCGAACAATGAATCTTGAAAATATTCAATCACATTTAAACTTAACTTGTAATCAAATTAAAAAAATACTTACACCTGTAAGAAATAAAAAGGAAAGGAGTATTAAATCAAACAATCACCAAAATAATTATTTCAATTTTACAAAACGTGAAGTTTTAGTTATAGAAAATAAACGTGAAAAATGGGAAAACAGAAGCATAGTTTTTTGCAATAACGTTCAAAATTTGATAAATTTCATAGAAGATAATCACTACGACGAACCATTTAGAATCGAGATTGGAATGGACTCAAAATTTGTATGAGTATAAATTTAAATAGTTTGTCAAGTGATTCAGGTGTCAAAAAATTAATAACTTTAGTAATTGTGCTAAACGTTCCAGAAAATTATTACGAGGGTAAGTCAAATATTATCTACACTTTCGCCATAACAAGCTTTGAAGGTTATCGTAGTGGCGGCCGCTTGCGCATGCGTTGAGTTGGCGCCTCTGTGGTCATGTGTGCGGAATTTAACAAAACCAAACGTTTAGACATCTGCCAACGCTTACTGGATCGCTTCAACGCGGAAGGCGACGCATTTTTAAGCAGAATAGTGACCGTTGATGAAACGTGGAATCATCACTACGAGCCCGAATCGAAACGCCAGAGTATGGAATGGAAACACCCAGGATCCCCTAGCAAGAAAAAATTCAAGACCTCGCCGTCGACTGGGAAGGTGATATTAACCGTGTTTTGGGACGAAAAAGGCCCTATATTGATCAACTACTTGGACAGGGGACTATCATAAATAGTGCGAGGTACAGTGATTTGTTGGCGAATAAGCTGAAACCAGAAATTCGGAACAATCGCCGTGGTCTACTCTCAAAGAAAGTTTTGTTGTTGCAATACAACCCTCGTCCGCACACGGCCCATAACACCGTAGAAACTATTAACAGGTTGGGCTTTGAGACCCTGGAACACCCTCCCTACAGCCCTGATCTCGCTTCCTCAGACTTTCATCTCTTTGGACCGCTCAAGGAAGCTTTGAGAGGTAGTCGATTTGCCTCAGACGCAGACGTTCGTGATATCATTAATATTATTAATACTCTTAAATCAATATTCGTATGATCCGGCTTTGCTGTCCATTTATTACGCCATTCATAAGCCATATAGTAAATACATGCATCTTAGAAAACATTTTTCCCGACCTTGTCAAAGATTTTGGAACGAATCTTAGAACACCAAATTCGGAAGTTTGTCACCGACTGTGATTTACTTCCGAATGTCCAATCTGGTTTTTGCGCAGGATACAGTTGCACAACTGCGTTGCTATGTGTAACCGACAACAGCCTTACTGCTTCAGATCAATGATTAATAACAATTCTTGTCCTCCTTGATTTTTCAAAGGCCTTTGACACAATAGACCATGCTACACTATTAAATGTCTTAAGAGCGAAGGGTTTTGGGAATGGCGCGCTGTGCCTAATTGCTAGTTTCCTGTCCGGTAGATCGAGACTAAATGGCATAACTTCGTCACCGTTGTCAGTTTCGCGAGGTGTCCCACAGGGCTCAATTTTAAGCCCAATTCTATTTTCACTTTATATATCGTCAATGATACAATATCTTCGCTACACATGGGCCCGCTTCTACGCGGACGAAGGGGCTTCTAGCAATTCTAGAGGTTCTGTGGGGAGTGCAGATATAGGTTTTTTTTGATCATTAGAAAGTACTTACTGGCCCACAGTGTGGGGTACTGACTTCAAAATATCAGTTCTGTCGGCTATGAGTCACACACGTAATCCGCAGCCCATGCGACTGATCCGATTCTGTTGCGAAGACCGATTGTACCTGGCTTATTTATTATTGATATGACCATTCTAGTTTATCCTGTTGTACTTCATACTCTTCGTACTTCGGTCACAAAGTCAAAAAGTGGTTTAGTAGGGGTAGATTTAGAAAGTGTATCTTTTATCTCTATCTTATACCTCTACGAATAAGGAAGATATAGATTTGTAACATTGAATCTGAGACATACAGTATATTACAAGTAAAAATAAATTTTAGTCAACTACCCGATTCCTATATTATGCAGGTACGAATTGCCAAAAGTAAGATGGTAACTTTTGTAATAGCAAGCAAATCGTTCTTCCGTAAAGAGAATCGATAAAAAGAGAATTAGAACGGATTACCAGTGCGCCTGCTGAGATAGAAAGAAGATCGTAACGTTGCAGACGTCGTAGTCAAAGAATATTCATACCGCTGGTGAATAGAAAAGAAGCATCATCGCTCACGGGGAAAACACGAGTCGGAGCACGACGAACGCTAAGGCTACGAGGCCGCGCGAACCAACCAGCGAAGGCAGCGAGCCAACGAACGCTCCAGCTCGTCTTCCACGACCGACGGACAGTTCGTGCTCGGTATGTATTGTTATAATTGCCCTCGAGTTATTATAAAATTGAACTCGGGTCAGGCGCTCTCTCCTCGCTTTTTAACTTCGCCCAGATAAGGATCGCACCGTCCGTATCTCGTAGCATCCATCTCGTCTTTACGACTGACTTTCAGAGCGTCGTGAACGCCTGGCTCCTCTGCTAAGCTCTGCTTTTGCTCCGGCTGGCTGCTAGGTACTATAAAGTTCTTCCCTTGTGATTTTACAACCTTCTTTTATTATTATTTCGTGGTTTCATGCCTCTTCTACGTAAATCTGGTCGTTATATTGGGGTGTAAGTGCTATAAGTAGCGCAATTTCAACACCATTCAAAGATTAGTAGCTGTTCCATAAGGAATTTTTACAATAAAATTTCTTTGAAATTCTGTTGCATTCAAAAAGAACAGTCTTGAAGATGTAGGATAAGAAGTTATAAGCAACGCAAAATTTGGATCTTGTTCTAACGCTAACCACTTCTCTCCAGTACGAATTTTTTAATATTCATTTTAAACGGGTTATAATTTAAATTTCTAACAATTCCAGAAAACTCATTAAACATTTTTGGAGCTAGATATTCCAAAGATCCAAAGTAGTTTGAGTTTTGGCCAATCTTTCATAATTTATTACCGGCCATAATTATTTGCCCATCTATATTTTTCCTTGGATTTTAGAAAATTATTCATTTATTGTTATTAAGGGGGTCCAGGTAGGGCCATAAAAAGACCCGAAATTGTTAAATAGAAAACGAACAGGACGACGGAAAGTGACAGCACTAGCGGAAGATTGTCGAATCATTATAAACAAGTAAACGGAATAGACAAAAAACTGCAGCTAAAATAAATATTGGGCGAGTGTGGTTTATTTGGCTGAATAGCGTTGCGTAAACCACTCTTATGCAAGAAAAATAAAATAAAACGGCTGCAATGGACTAGAGAGCATCAACATTGGAAAGTTGATGAGTGGAAAAATGTTTTGTAGACCGATGAGTCCAAATTTGAACTCTTTGGTTCCATGAGAAGAACGTTCGTTCGAAGGTCGAAAGGAGAACGAGCAGCAGAATCATGTGTAGCACCTACAGTCAAGCATGGGGGCGGATCGGTAATGGTTTAGCGTTCTTTTGGCACCGCATCCGTAGGAGATTTAGTTAAAATAGATTGAATTTGGAGAAAACAGCGCTACCAGGAAATTTTGGAAACAAATGCTATACCATCTGGAATAAGAATAATCGGTTTTATATTTCAACAGGTAATGATCCGAAACACACCTCTAAACTGTGCCGCGAATATTTAGAATTAGTGGAACGTGAAAGCAATATCAAACTAGTGAAATAGCCTCCTCAAAGTCCAGATGCTAATCGGTAAGATACACCTACCTGTGTTCCCTTGTCAACATGCGAAGATTGCCAGAAGTAACATTAGCGCAGCTGTGAGTTAGATAGGAGATAAATGCAAAATTTTGGAATACCAATACTTAAACTCAAAAAATTGCCAAACCAAACAATGTGCGTTGACCAAATCATGAGTTGCACCTTTTAGCGCTTACAAAAACTCCTTTTGCATCAGTATAAGTCACAAGAACGTCACATTTTGCTATTCCCCAACATAATCGGTTGACAACTGTCGCAATGCCGCAATACCATCCCGATACTTCCATCGCGAAAGATGTTTACTGTGCTTTTGCGGCTCATGTAGCGGTAATGAAGAGCCGCTCTTTTTCTTCGTCTTCTTCTTCCTTCTCTTCGGCTTCTCTTTCGTCCTCATTAAAGCGGTGCGTATAGTACTTATGCCGCGTCTCCGTAATCTCGTTGACGCAACTGTTTCTTCTACGTAAGTTCGTAGAAAACGTCGCTTCTCTAATTAACTTAATTACACGTGAACCTTAATGCATTTTCGGTGCAACTTTAAAAGGTTTGACAACATATTCGCTGTAAAAATGTAACGGATACATGACGGACCGAAATAGTCGCTTATAATTGACTGTAATTTAGTCGATGGTAGATGGAGCAGGAGACCGCGGACATAAGCGACTATCCGACTATTATCTCGTTTATTAGCGTTAATTCTTATTTTATTTCGTAGCGAGTTAATAGGTGGAGGTAAATAATAAGAAGATTGAATTTAAGTTTATTGTTTAATTGAGTGTCTGTTGGGTTCATATTATAGGCGTAATTGTTGAAGATTCTTTTCATTTTTGAAATGTTTAAGTAAGCATTAAAACCGCTTAAAAATATTATGATTTTGGGATAAAATTAAAACAAAAACAGTTGGTAACGTATAACATGCAATTTGAATATATATTTGCTAATATCTGCATGTTCCTCTTTTGTGTTTTGTTATTTCCTCAATCCTTTTTGGCATACTGCCAATGCAGCTTTTTATTGTTCTTTTTTTTAAATTTCGTCGCTATTATGCCATACATCTTCAATATGTTTTTGTAATTCTTCCTTTGTAGTTGAGTTTCGTGTACTTACGATGTTTTTCAAAACATTCCACACATTTTCAATTGGATTTATATCTGGTGAATTGCCTGGCCAAGGTATCGTATTACACTTTTTGCCTTATGACACGGTGTATTGTCGTGCATGAAAGTATATGGTCCTTGAGTTGGATCCAATGAACCAATATAATAAAAATTAAATAGCTTTGTAAAACTTTTATATTGTTTTTGTTCCATTGTTCCGTTAACGAAATATAGTGATCCCGGTCCTTCTGTCGTAATACACGACCAAACCATTAGAAATGGGGGATGTTTAATAGATTTGATCGTACATGCTTCTTTATAACGCTATGAAGGACGTCGACGAACAAATTGGCTTCTCTCCATTAACACTTCTAGTCGTGATTCGTCGCTATAGGAAAAATTAAAAAATGTAGAAAATCATTAAGCGAACTATGAGGATGAATTTGACGAAAAATACAGATGATAAATGAAACTTTCCTTTCCCCAATCTTCAACCGTATATTTTTTATATTCTTTATCTATAAATCGTGTCACTTTCATTTTAGATGTTAGTCTTGGCTTCTTTACCAAACGTTTGCATTTCAAGCCTGTTTTGTGAAGACGTCTACGGGCTGTTCGGGCTGACATTTGTATATTTTCTCCACTAAGAATTTTATGAATACCTCTAGTTGATAAAAAACGATGTTCTGTAGTCACTTTTACTATACGACGATCATCTCTTACAATTGTTTTGCGTTTGCCGGCACAGTATGTTCTGCCACTGCTTATACTACGAATATTCTCCTTAATTAATTTCGCGATTTTCAGAACAGTTTGATGTGATACATCCTCTTTTTGTGCAACTTCACGTTGAGAGAACTCTCCCGTCTCTAGAAAAGCAGAAATTCGTGCTATTTTCTCTGTGGTGACATCCTATGTTCCCATTATCGGTAAAAATACTTATATTTGCAATTACAATATGTATACATATATATTATCAAAAACCTATCTATCGTCAGGTGTCAGGTGTACAATACATTACATTTCATTTCTCTATAACACATGCACAAATTTGGCCCATTCTTTTTTATTTTTCGCCTTTTTCTTTGCTTCGCCCCATGTCATCTTTTTCTCCTTTAGAATTTTAGCTATGTATGTCGTCGTTCCATCTTTTCTTTGGCCTTCTTCTGCCTCTGTTATTTCGTACTTTGGTTTCCCATATTCGTTTTACTTGCCTATTATCTCTCATTCTGGTCGTATGTCCAAACCATTTAAGTTGTTTTCTTTTCATTATCTTGTTAATTGGTTCTACTTGTAATTCGTGTCTCACTTCTTCATTCTTAAATCTATCCAGTTTCGTTATCCCTTTTACTTTTCTCAAGTATTTCATATCTATAGCGTTTATTCTGCTCCTCAATGATTGTGCTAACACCCAGCTCTCGCTTCCATATGTTAGGATCGGTCTGAAAATTGACTTATACACTGCAATCTTCGTTTTTTTAGAGATCTCTTTCTTGCCAATGAACGTTTTACTTAAGCTATGGTACATTCGTGATGCGCTACTTGTTCTTTCATTTCCTTCTTCTTCAATGTCTCCTTCTCTATGCATTACCCCTTCTAGATATTTGTATGTTTCCACTTGTTCGAGCTTTTGGTTGTCTATTTCTATGTTTAATTCTCTATTTTTGCCGATGATCACTTTAGTTTTACTTACGTTTATTTTCATTATGACGAACTAGTGAACTGTTTCAGTGTTCCAGAGCCACAGATTTAGAGTACCCGATTAACTCTATTAAGTTTCTCCAAATTTGGCTTTTATCTTGAAAGATTCATCAGGGTCATAAAAGATTTAAAGTAGGCAGCCAAACTCGTGAAGATATAGATTCAAAGATGTACAAGTTGGGCGCTTTGATTGACTTTCATCACCCAAAGCTCCTTTAAATTTTAGATTTGTTACAATTTGACAGTTTTCTCATATTTCAGAAGTATAACATGACATAAAAGTGGCATAACACTTGATGTTCTACAAAAACAATTATTTGAATTTATTCATTTTGATTGTCCCTATAGAACTAAGTAACAAAAAAATTATTGCCCCTTCATAGTTAACATTTCAATATTCTCATTTTATATACCTGTTTTAGACATTTAAAATCATTAGTGTTCCGCAAGGTAGGACCTTTCTTTTACGAAAAATCAAAAATACCTCATAAATAAAGCTTTCGAACTTACCAGTATCCATAGCGACCAAAGATAATGTATATTCCGCTTGTTCCTCCCTATCCAACGCCCTAAGCAATGAGATCTCCCCTGTGGAGGCGTTAATCCTGAATATATCGGTGTCTCCCTCTTTGATGAAGTACCTCACTAAGGAATTAAAGGGCGGAGTATCTGCGTCGTAAGCTTGCACCGTGATGACGTAGCCACCATTGGGAGGGATGACGTTCTCCATGACGTAAGCTAGATAGGGTGAATCCAAGAACGTGGGAGGGTTGTCGTTGATATCGGAAACGGATATGGAAATCTCGGCTGTGTCTGAACGTACCGCTTCACCGTTTATGTCACCAGCGCAATCTTCGGCTCGCACCGTCAAGATGTAGCGCGATTTGCGTTCGTAGTTGAGATTCTTCGCGACGCGCACTATCCCAGTGTCTTCGGCGATGCTGAAATCGCGATTGGTGTCACCTGAGCTGATGGAGTAGCGGACGCGTCCGTTTAAGCCTTCGTCAATATCCGTAGCGGAGACCTGTAAAGATAATATCACGGAAAAAATGAGAAATCGGCTTTTTAAATTCTTTTTTTTATATGTGCGTCACACGTGATACACATACGATTATTTTATTTTTGACAATACGTGATGTTTAAAAATGCCTTAAAGGGATGATGGAAGTTCGATTGTTCTTACAAATATATCAGAAGCAGTAAAAGAAATAAAAATCATAACGAAAATGGCTTGAAAGGAAGATCTGAGGCTGTCAAGATAAAAATATCAAGAGAACGTTCTATTTTAATGAACACAGGTTGGAGTTTGACTAGTAATGTCAGTTTTTGCCACACATAAATTCTGTGTATTGTATGTGATGCACACAACGCTACATAGTATTTAAAAATTGTTTAGAATAAGAAATGGTTTTTAAGAGAAGATTAGTAGAGAGAGCAGTAGAAGCACGAAATTATCCCGAGGAATCTATAATCATCATTAACATCAATTGTACATAAGAGTAGTTTCGCCCCCATTACCTCCCATTTGTTGCTGTCTGGACTTCATTAAATTATTTAATACTCCTACTCCGTAAATCGTAGGCTCGAGGAGGAGTAGAGGCTTTCGAAGAAGAACTAATATCCGCCAGAGGGAATTTCACATTTACCGAGTGGCCATACAGAATACGTGCTCGAATGACAGCTGCGTTTGATGGCGTAAATCTACACCACTACAGTATATAATTCGTCAGAAAATTAAAAATTTTCTGGTGTTGTTCAGAAAAGCAGGGATATTGAGAATATTGCAAGTTGGCTTATACAGTCTTGTAGAGTCAGTTAGTATGTGACTGGAAATATTAAATTGGAAATATGCTAAAAATAACATTCATTGAATGAACAAATCAATAGATCTATCACCAGATTCTATCTACATACACTTACCTGTAATACACTAGCACCAATAGAAGCATTCTCTGGAATAGAAGCGCTGTACTGTTTTGGATCAAAGACCGGACTATTATCATTCTCATCTAAAACCTTCACCAGAATTTGAGTTTCCGAGGATTTCGGCGGATCACCTCTATCTTTCGCTGTAACGAACAAAGTGTAACTGCTCTTTAATTCCCTGTCGATCTTCTCCGCCACCCTCAATAAACCATCAACTGGACCAAGGGAGAATGTTCCTTTTGATGATTCGTTTTCCCTCAGATAGTATTCAATGTAACCATTACGACCTTCATCCTTATCTTGGGCTTTAACAGCCATAACGACGGTGTTGATCTGGATATTTTCTTGGACGGAAGTTTCGTTAATGCTGGTGAATTCCGGCGCCATATCGTTGATGTCTTTTAAGACGATATTTACCTAATGAAATAATGATCACAATAGCAAGGGTCAATGTAATCAAATAAAAATAAAGAGAAGCACTTACTTGTACTGTAGATGACAGCTGTTTCTCTTTCTCTAAAGGTTGATCAGTGGCAGTGACTACTAAATTGTAAGATGCTTGCGTTTCACGATCAAGTTCACGTTTGGTGTAGATACTACCGTTGAAGGTGATATCAAAATTATTTTTATCGTCGCCAGAGGTGATGCTGTAGACTATTTTTCCGTTGTTACCTGAAAATAATAAAGATATTTTATTGTAGTAAGAGCCGTAGGCTTGTATGGAAATGTTTTTAAGGAAAAATTGACCTAAAACTGTGTTCACAAGTATTTTAGAAGTAATAGAAGAAATAAATCATGCTCAAAATTGTTTAGGAGGAAGGTTTAAAGTAATTCGGAAGAATTTTTGATGAGAGCATTCATAAAAAAGACACCAAACGGCAGGTACGTAAATTTTTCGCAACGACAATTCTTTTGTTCAAAACAACTATACATTGTATACGTACACGAATTCCATTTGCTTTTCCAATCTTATCTTACTATACGCTTAGAATCATAACAGATCATGCTAGTTGCAAGATTTCATCGACCTCTTACTTACCTACGTATGATTAAATTTGTTTCAGAGTCAAATAACGCAACGCAAAAGCATTTTCGTCCCACTACGTTCAACGTAGCGATTTCGATTACAGCATCTATCTTCCCGATGTATTAATATTAATGCGAAGCGAACGGGTAAACCAACAATAAACGACGTTTTCAACTAATAACATGACATTAGATCGACCGCAACAAAGCCAAGGTACGCTGCATGGGGACCTTATGGGTACGAGAGTGCTTCCATCTACATCGGTACAATGTTACTTGCATTGGCACGATGATGACAGGGGCTATTACGGAAATTCTTCTCGACTTCTTCGTCGATTAACGTTTTGCATTGTGCTTGACGGGAATTATCGATGTGAGACGATACGACAAAAGGAGTAATTTTTGATTTTCAAGTACGTTCTGGTAGTGATAATGATAGGAAATGGAAATTAAATAGGGTGTTGTGGTCTACAGGCATTGCAGACAATTTTTTTGTATGCAAAGAGAAGAAAGTTTTTGAATCGAACAAATATACTGCCTTAGAAAGCTGAAAGGGCGTATCTGCAAAATTTGTATTTTTGACAAATTATTTTGTATTCACATAAATGCAACAAATTTGTAATACTAAAAACATTTTGCAATTGTACATGTATGTACTTTGAAAAAATGCAATTATGCTCATTTACACCAAGCATAATATGTATCTTTCTAGAACAAAAAGGCGTAGCTGCTAAAATATACGGATACGCCTCGTTGGTTTAGGAATTTATAAAGTTTCAGGCATCGGTTTTGCAAGGAGCTTTTATTAAGATAAATAATGATTAGGAAGATATATTTAATACTGCTTTTATTAAGAACGTACGTATAACTAAATTCTGAAATATAATTATTTAACATAAACATACATTTGTGGGGATTGATAACCTTATATTATAATATTACATTGTACACAATTAGATATTTTCTTGTTCACTGCTTTCGGAATTTTCCACTTCGTCATTCATTATTGGCAAATCTAATCAAAATTTCTGGCGATTTTGGGGGATTACACTTCCTAGCTTAGTTAATATACCGTTTTTACGTGCTTGTGGTATACCTTTATCCTTTCGTTTCCTTGGTATATTTGGAAGACTGCCTCTACATATTACTGTATTTAAAAAATCTAATCTAAGCCAATCGGCTAGTGAATCTATTTTAGAGCGACCGGTGACTCCTTCGTGCCATATGACAGCCTAAGGTTTTCTCTTTTTCTGTTTTGTTCAAACTGGGACGAAAGACTCATTGAAGGCGATTATCCTACCAGTAGAAATGACTTCTTTTAATGATTCATATCTGGGCAACTAAAATATAAAAATTAACAACCATCAAAACACTTCAACAAAATACAACAATACCTTCTGCAAATCTACAGGATATACTGCATTTCCTGGATTGGGAATCTTATCTTGCTCGTATTCAATCCGAGTTCTATTTTCTTTTCTTTGTGACTCTCATATACGCAACATTCAGAACAATTAGGATCGAGAGAATTTCGGGAATGGATAGACTCCCTTTCGTGGAGAAAAAATTGTTCACAGGTGTAACGTTCTTCATGGCCCAGCTTAACGAAAGAAATGTTCATTTCTTTCAACGTCTTCCTGTACAACTCATAGGAACATTGAAAATCTTTATTCTTAGATTTACATAAGATTAACATTGAGGTCTGTTGGTAAGTATTTTCGTTTCGGAGCATGCTGAGGTCCCAAAAGAATTAATATGCTCAATTAGGTGTAGGGGGTCCACGTAAATCATCCACAGCTTGAAGTGATTCTAGGAAAGTATTTTTAAGAACCGTTCGCAAGGTTTTTTCGAGCGATTTACCATAACCAAGAATAGTGAGGAAAAACGTTTTACACACTTCTTGTTTAATACCTGTTTTATCTTCACAGAAATACTTTAAGGAGAATTTTCTGCGAGATTCTTGTCACACAGTGTTCCTCTTGGTCGCTGATTTTTGAGTGAAATTCACCATATAAGTTTTCTGTTCTTTAGGTGTCATTTTCCAAAACTGGTTATTTATTTCGGTTCTTATTTTTTCACTTATTTTCACAGAACATTTCTTTTTGCATTTAAATGTACAACCTGGTTTTATATTATGTCTCTTTACCTTGTCTTCATGTTTTAATTTCAGCCGCGTAGCAAGTGATGTATCGTATTTTTTCCGTTTTCGTTTTGTACCTCGAACAGTAAAATTGTTCATAGCATTCTCAAAAATTATATTGATCGCATGCCCAGCTACGTCTTCAGAGTCATTTCTATTTTGTAAAATAACAGCTGCAACTGGTAAAGCACTGTCGTCGTAAACCTGTTCATATTCTAAGCCGTCGGTCCCTTCTTCACTTTTTAGTGGAACATAATCTAAGTCATGTTCTTTGTCCTTTGCTCTTGAACAACTTGCTTCAGACCGCATCGCAGATACATGAGCTGCTTGTTGCATATTTAGAGTTCTAAATACTATTTGTTTGCCTCTGGAGCAGTACTTTGAAAGGTTATTTATTTAAAAAGAAAGGCCGCAATGAAAATATTTTAACAACTGTAAAAGTGTAGCGCTTATCGAAGCTTAATAAACGCTAAGCCTAAGCGGAAAAGGCGTATCTGCATTATTTTTGTCACATACGCCCTTTCGGCTAAGTATTTTTCATATACGCCAGGTTCTCTTAGTAAAACGTGTAAACATGTAGATACGTAATTTATTCTTATGCATATTTACCGTACCTGTACTCCACATACGACCTTCAGCCTTAAGAAATAGAACAAGTTTTATACAAAAATGTAGATACGCTCTTTCAGCTTATTGAATTCAACAAAGAATGAAAGCACATTTTTTAAGAACAAATTGAATTTGTTTGAATGTATGTAGAAACGTTTTTATTTGACACAATTTTGTTGAGTCAACCAAATGTATGTTAGAATCGTACGCTTCGCGTGTCGTCGGCAATTTCCGTTTCGTGAACGCAGGGCAATCGCAATCGTAGTTCTAGTTTAGATTATGTGAGATAGTGGTTCGTAAGCGGTGAGATGTAAATGAAAAAATAATAGGTAAGTAGGATAATGGATTTATATATTTTTCTAATTTCTGTATAAAAAAAAAATAATAATGTTAGAAATACCTTTGAACTTACCCTGTTGTTTGTTGTAGGAGAATTTTACATTAATTCTGAAGATTTATGAAATGAGAAGAATAAAAAGAAGAGTAGTTTCGTCTTCGATTCACCAAGATCGTCGTTGTCCGGACTTAAATAAATTATTTAGTACCCACACTCCAAAGCTAGTCGGCCTGGGGGAAATTGTGGCTTCCGAAAAATAACTTTTATCCGCCAGAGGGAATTTCATATCCCAATACCCTATCCGTTTTAGACTGACAGCTGATATTTCCGATGTAAATATTTAACAAAACAATATATTAACACCTTAACACTCATATGTGTAAAGAATTTGGATTATGTGCATAATTTTCACATCCATGCACAAATTTCGTATTAGAAGAACAGTTTGGAATTTAAGTTTCATATCAGATCAAAATAAATTCGAAGAATGACATAAAAAGTTGTCTTAAAACACAAGAAGAACTTAATCGATTCAATGTTTTCAGCAGCAAGATCGATAAGTTTAGTATAGGGAGTAAATTTGTGGATTTACCTGAATCCAAATCAGTTGCACTGACTGTCAAGATATGGGTGTCTATGGGAACATTCTCCAGGACTTCGTTGCTGTATGACATTGGATCGAAGACCGGGGCATTATCGTTCAAATCCAAAACGTTGCAGTAGACTGTTAGAGTGCTTGATAAAGATGGGTGTCCTGTATCTTGAGCTTGTACCACCAGAATGTAATGTTGAACCTGTAAGTAAGAGAAAATATATTATAAGTGGTAATTTTTTGATTAGTTAGATATATAAAAGTAATAATAGAGAAGTTGCAACTTTGAGAATGAATTCTTGAAGGTAGTGTAACCATTTGAGTGATCAAGTAATAATTTTGCTAATTAATAGGTGTTGATGGTAAGTGAAACTTGGGAAGCACTCCCAAAAACAAACAAGGATAATATATTCAATTAAACATAAATTTAAACGAAGGCGTCTAATTGCAAATTCTTCCTAACACAATAAATTAACAAAATAAATAAATTAGACTCAAATCACAGCGATAACACACATTAGAACAAACAAAAATATCACGCCAAATCTCAAATATTTACATTGAATTTCCATCTATCCTTCTTCCTCAACCCTAACGTATTGCACTCCTCAATAAAAGCCTTCATTAATTTCACTTAAAAAAAGAATATGTATGCCTATTCTCTATACCAGCCAGTAGTTTACGAAGAGATACCAAGATCATTTAGCAATAACAAGTCAATATTTGATAGGCTCTATCTTGCTGTGTTCGTCTTCGAGTTAAGTGAACGTAAATAATGAGTATGTAATATTTAAAGTTATGTTAAATAAAAGCTACGCATAATAGATGTAACGCCCGGTCATGAAAAATGTCGCTCGACAAGTTTTTCGACATGTGGTGTGAAGTATTGCAGTACCTTCGTGTGTAATGTACGCTGTTATTGACATTACGAGAAAGTTAAAGGATGTCTATGTATGTATGGACGTGTAAGAATGCGATCATAAGTGGAATTGATGAATTTGAAATGAAATAGGTGTGATATTGCATTAGGAACGTGGATTGTTTATGTGCGAAACTTCCAAAGTTGTAATCGATTTTTTGAATGAATTTTAAATTGTTTGTATTTATTGGATTTTAACATCTTACGAATTGAACCAACTGGAAGAAATCACCAATATGGATAAAAGAATGAATTCATAAGAAGCATAAAACAGGAACATGCTCAGCTAAAGAAGGAACACTTGGAATTAAGACGGGAATAAACAAAACAGCAAAAAAGATTTGAAGGAACCCAAGTCACAATGTTTGTTACTGACGGAGCCGCAATAATGCTGAGAGTTGGTAGGATGCTTTCCGACTCTTCTTCACATAACATGCCGCATACACGCATGTCACCTCGTAACAGAAACCATTCGAAAGAAGTATCCGATGGTGGATAAGTTAATAGCATCTACCAAAAAAGTGTTCATCAAATCTCCCAAACACATTCGTGTATTCAAACAATTGCGTTCGAAATTACCACCACCACCTCAGTCTGTAATAACGCGATGGGGAACATGGCTCCAGGCAGTATTTTACTATCAGAAATATTTTTCACAAGTGAAAAATGTCATTTTGAAACTTGATTCAAATGATTCTGCAGCAGTTCGAGATGGTCAGCAACTTTTTTCCAATTCGGACGTTCAACAATAAATAGATGAAATTTCCATAAACTATTCTGAAGTTGCGCAAGCTATTGAGCAATTAGAAAACAGTCACTTATCTGCACGAGACGCATTAAATTGCATAAACAATTTACAAGCCGCTCTAGAAAACTTGACGAACACTATAGGAGTCGATAAACAAAAAGGAAGAAGACCTAAAAATAATGGAAATGAAATACTAGAACCAAACGTGACATGAAATGGAGAAAAAATATTGAAGACAAATGCAGAGATAGAGGAACAACTGGGAGCAGGTCACATAATGAAGAAAAAACCAGGGGAAAAGATACCAAGAATAACACAATGGATACCTCTATGGCTAAGAAGAAGAGGAAGACCAAGAAAGAGATAGAGCAAAGACGCGGAAGAGGATTTAAAAATAATGGGAAAGAGAGACTAGAAGGCAATGTGCAAAGACCAAACACAACGGAAGGAAACTATAGAAGCAGCCAACACCCACAAAAACTTTTAAAATGAAAAATGAATGGGGAGACTATTCCCCAATAAGCGGATTTTAAGCATCCGAGCGTTAGCCATATTCTTAAGGATTGCAAAGCTTGATGATGATGATTTTCTCGACAAGTAGATTAGATAGGTTGGTAGCAGTTATAAGGAAACTTATCACAAATGTGTTGCATTAAAAAATGTAAGTCATTTAGCGCTACCTAGCGCTGATACATTTAAGTGAAAAGATTACCATGAAGTATGTGTCCTTAACAGACATTTATAACACAGTTTTCGAAATTTTAAAATCTGCTTTTGTTCCCGTTGTCCTATTCCACACTGGACATGCTGTATATTCATAGCTGAATTCTAAATGACAATTTTAGTAAAATATCTTCCATTTCTGTACTTAGTTTGTGAAAAATCCTTACGATACAGTAGTCATATTTGAAATTAGCAAAACATAAATAATGTTGAATGGTTTTCACTTTTATAAACCAATACAACGTTTCAAATTCATTTTGCACAAAGAATTGCCGTGGAGATTATCTAACACTTGCTATTTGTCATCGTATAGATGGTTAGATTTCACCTAAAAAGTGTCTTTGAACGATAGACGATGACCGTGACGTCTTAGATTAATCGATAAAGTGGAAAGTTGGTCTTGTAGCAAATGTCGTCTGACGAATCCTAAATCAACGCGTTGCTCCGTGTTTTTGGCTGTCGACGACACTGGCAAAAAGCCAACGTGATCAGAAAGCTAAGAGAAGAACAGGAGGATTGGTAAAGAGCGAAACAAGAAATGAAAGAAAGAGCCTGTCATCTTGGTGATCCTATGAGGTACGCGGGGTGGAGGAAAAGGCATCTGTTTGCGTGTGCGTGCGTGTGTATGTGTGAGTATCAGTATAACTTGATGCCGTACGAAGCAGCGAGAATAGCAAAAACGAAACGAACGAAACAAACGGTTTTTGGTCGGTGAGCGGCGGACGCGCGCGTTTGCCGGGAATCGCCGCAAAATTCACGAATTGCGCTTTTTTTCCGGCATCGCCACCGTCGAAAGAACGGTCCTTTTCGAGCCGAGACCACCTATGATTAAGCGCGCTGAGTAATTTCGATGTTTCCAGATTAAAACCGTGCATAGAGCGTGTTGTTGGTGGATTTCGGACTTGTTTTTCCGTCTTTTCAACGATTTCGATGACCAGGTTTCGATTTTTTCCACTTTTAATGTTCGATATCGATCAGCAAAGTCCACTAAACTCAATCGTACAGTAAATATTCTTAATGAAGAAGGTACTTTAAGAAGAAATATTCCTTCAGAACAATAGAAGCACTCGGCTTTTTCATTATTGGCAAGATTTAAAAGCATGTTTCATGGAATCATGGGCAAAACTTTGGTACTCAAGTTAAATCCAAAGTAATTCTGACGACGGGTCTCTAGTTTATTAAGATATATTGCGATGAAACCTTAGAGTCCATAGCTGGAAATAATATGAAAACTATCCAATGTCCAGACATTTTTTTTTCCGATCATTTTGAAGGGACTATAACATTTTCGCTAGTTCTTTACAAAGAAAAAAAATACATAACCGTTAATCTTGTCGGCTATACTTTCGTGAAGCCAGCACGAATTTAATGGTGTTCAAAATATTGTTCTAATTTATCTCACTCGGCATTTTAAGATGGATAGTTAAGAATTGATATTCGTCATATTGTTTTGGTTGGTAAAAAATCTTATAACTTCGTTTGTATTCAATAGATTGTAGCACCATTTCGTAATCCTTTTTCAAACAAGATTTTTGAAGAGTAATAATACGTTTGACATCTACAGAATTCCCCAGAAATACTATTTCGTACGCTAACCTTAAACCAACATGATATGTCGCCAAGGCTGCTCCAATTTGGACCTCTTAAGAGGTCACTCTCAGAGCGAATACCATTTCAGCAATAAAGCAAATAATGTACCAGCGGTACAGATGCGATTTGTGTATTCTTATATTTGCAAGGAAAGAATGAAAAACTGGTGCATCTTCTCACAAAATTCTATTATATGACAACAGGCGACCGGTTTCGTGTCTTTACCGACACATCTTCAGGCCAGCTAAAAGATATCCAAACGACAAAGAGTAACGTAAAAATACAAATACAATACAGTATCTCAAGAAAGCATACAACAGTGTTTGTTGGATACCTCTTAGCTGACGAAGTGTCAGTAGAGACAGGAAATCGGTCGCCTGTTTTCATATAATAGAATTTTGTGAGAAGATGGACCAGTTTTTTATTCTTTCGTTCCTAATACAAACACACACTTGAGTTCCAATGGATTATTCTTATACTATATTTTAGTGTAATGTTTCAGATTCTGTAAGATCAAATTTTAATATATATATATTTTTTGTATATTTAATTTGAGGTTATTAGCACTAAACCAATCTTCTACTGAGTGTATTACGTTAATCACCTTTTCCTCGATGTTTGTTTTCTTTGTTATGACTTTCGAGGTGTCATCTGCAAACATATTGACACTGTGTTGCGTTGCGTTTGGTAAATCATTCGTATATAAGAGAAAAAGGAATGGCCCTGGAACGGAACCCTGTGGTATTCCTCTCTTTGATTTTAACCACTTTGATTGAATAAATTCACTATTGTTGGCTGGCCTCACAGCAACAACCGATCTGTTAGATATGATAACAAGAGGTCATGTATCTTACCTCTGATTCCCACAAGCCACAATTTCGTCAGTAGAACTGAATGGTCAACACGGTCAAAGGCTTTTGAGAGATCTAAGAAAATAGTTAACCATTCAATGTAATTTATATGTATTCATATCACATTTTAATAATAATAAAGCATAAAAAAGATCTTTTTTGTTGTATTTTGCAGTGCCCGATGACCAAAGGCGAAAGTCAGTTAGAATCGAGAGCGTCACAGCAATGCGTCAGCATTAGTAGGGGCTGAGAGGCGGCATCCTATATGCATTCTATCATTATCTGGGATAGAATGATGTACGCGACCTAGCAATGCATATGCGATACCGCCTCTCTACCCCCACTAATGCTGACACATTGCTGTGAGGCTCTCAGTCACGCCTCGACTCTAACTGATGTTCGTCTTTGATGATGATTCTAGGTTAGTTAAAGATTTTAACAATTGTATAGTAAATCGCATCATAGAATTGTTTCTAGGCATTTTTCGATGTGTTACCAACAATGTGTGAATTACTACACTAGCAAAATGGAAGCATTATGTTTTATTTTCTTTAATGCCTCAATTATACTTTCGTAGAGATCCCTGCTTCAACTTATTTTTCTATAAGAGTATAGATTTGTTTCGTGAGTTTGTTCTCAAATTTTTTAAGATGCACAGTTTTGTGGCGTCCATCTGTTTTTATCTGAAGAACTGCTGAGGTTAGCATTAAGACTTCTATGAATTGGGACGATTTATTTGGTAACTCGGTTGAAAATCAGTGCCCAGTGAGCCTTTGAAACAGCTGTTCCGAATTAATTAATATTTTGTGTGGTGAGGAGTATGCCGATACTCTGTGTTGTTTGAGGCTATAAAGATCAATTACTCATTTTTGAAATTTGTTGACATTTATAGTTGCATTTAGTTGCATATTGTTGCAAGGCGAAGTAGTCCTGGTGATCTTTTGTCTCGAATTTCCCATAGATCCTTTCTTTGTCTTATACGTGTAGGTAAGACGTTAACCTTAACCATTCTTTATTAAGCGAATTTTACGTGTAATATCAACAGCTTTCAGCAGGTAATTAAATGTCCTCTTGCTTTGAAACCAACATCAAATATCTTATATGAAGACTATATCATATTGGGTTTACATTTGAAGTCAATATGATGGTATTGCTGAAATATATATATATATATATATATATATATAATTGTATATATATATATATTAAAGATTGAATTTTGAATGTTAAAATATACTTAGTCTTCGAAAAACGTAGAATTATTCCTGAGAATATTTTCAGATTTAAAATTCTAATGATTGAGGAGAAGCCCAAAACAACAAAATGTTTGATTTTAATGGAACGTTTCTGGATGTTAGATTTCTGAATGTGAGATTATTTTTTTCTTTCCTTGTTCTCAAAATCTTCTGCTTTATAATTCTATAGTTTATTAAATTGTCGAATTGCTTTCCATTTAGTCACATCTTAAATAAAAGGATTACATTTGAAACTGATTCAACAAAAGCTTGAAAAGTCAACATTTATCGGTATCGTGAAATTCATATACATGCAATAGATTGAATTTTGAATGTTAGAACATATTTGGTCTTCGAAAACCGTAGAGTTATTCCTGAGAATATTTTGAAATTCGAAATTCTAATGATTGAGGAGATTTCCAAAACAACAAAATGTTGAATTTTCAATTACATACGTAATGGAAAGTTTTTGAATGTTAGGTTCCTGAATCCAAGATAATTTTTTTCTTTGCTTTTTTCCCAAAATCTTTTGTTTTATAATTCCATAGTTTATTATATTGTCAAATTGCTTTCGTTTCGGTTGTTTTTTTAAATAGAAGGATTGCATTTGAAACTAATTTCATAGAGTGCTGAAATATAAAAATTTTAAATGCTAAAATATGTTTGATTTTTGGAAAACGTAGCAATGATTTTGGGACTATGATAAGATGTAGAGATTCTGGTGATCATGGAGAAGCCCAAAACGGTGTGCTAGGGTAAATCCATGAAGACTTTTTTAAGTTTTCTTCTGTGTTTTCTGAAAATCTTTGTTGATATGAAGGTCTTATTGCATTGTTCTACAATTTCACTTTGTATTATTTTGCTCAGTTGTCTTCCCTTTGTTTATTTGCTAAATTAGAGTATTCTTTTCTGCTCAAAATCTCTCAAGTACATGTGCTCCCGTAAAAGATACTCATTGTACTACAAGTTCATCTGATAAGCCGATACTAAATATGGAGCGGTATTCATTTTAGATGAAGAATTGCATTTTAATTACAACGACAAACAGTCCTACAGAACACAAAGAGAACTCGAGGAATAAATACAACAGTCCGTTTCAAGATCGAAATAACAAAACAATACGGTGTATATAAGTACACTTGTTACAAACACATACACACACGCTGGTGATATGAAAACATGTATTTCTCGGTAAAACTTACGTAAATGTCCAAGACCCCGTCCTCGAGCTCTTCGAGACTACAACCAACGCCGTAGAAAAACCGTTAGAAAAGATTGAATCTAGCCAAGAGATAAAATTGTGTTCAATATTAATTAATCAATAAATCAGTATAAATATCGGTATGATGCGGCATTCGTGTATACGCTGGTTCTTGAAGGAGACGATTTACAATACCAAATATGAAAGCGCTTAATAAAGCTTACATTACACCAACTAACTCGTGTACATTAATTCGCCATTTCATTCATTTTAATTCAGAGATGGCCGGCAGATAAGCAAAACGACGTCGTCGCTTATATTTCTGAGCTATCGGATCGGCGAGCTGCACGGAGATGTCGGTATGGATGTACTGAAAGTGCTCAGCGAAAGCGGCACGAAATGCGTCTCAGAAAATTGTTTGTCGGATACGAGGGCAACTGGAGAACAAACTGGAGACGTGACTTTATTGCTAAGGCTGTTCTAGAACTTCTTGGGATATCGTTTTTTTGTGTTATATTCTAATGCCCCTTGAGTTTAAACAACAATTAATATTAGACATGAAAATTTGGTTTTTCTTTGATTTTACCGACGCAATTAAATTTAATTAATGAAGACAACACAAAAATTAATGTATCTCTAATAATGTGAAATTAGCAGGCTATGAAATTAAACACCAATGAGAAATGAAAACGAAAAGATAGGCTAACAAGGGAACACCGGCAACCCGGACTCCCAAAAAAATTGAAATTTTGTGAATTTGTAGAGCGATCCAATGTAAGATCATTGCGCGCATCCGTCTCTGCGGAATCCTCCGTATGTGGAGTGAAGGGGGTTCTAATCAAAATACTAACCCTTGAAATTTGTGCTAATATCTCGAAAACTATTAGAGATATTTAGAAAATGATAAGACATGTTTGCAATTGTATAAAGACGACTAAACGATAGCATAATCGACATTCCAAAATTTATTAATTTGAACGGAAAAACTTCCCCAACCCCAACCTATTTGGGCAGCTGTTTGCTGTTTGGAGATAATTGATATAATTTGACGACTTTTGTATAATAATAATAATAATAATAATAACAATAATAATAATAATAATAATAATAATAATAATAATAATAATAGTAATAATAATAATATATTCGTAATTTAACCATTACAGAAAATTGTCAGTCTTTGTTATGTGTGTAAAGGGCACAATAGTCAATTAAATATAAAGTAGAATAAAAAGATAAAAGTCAATTATAAAACTAAAATAACAAACAATGACATATAAATAAATAAATAAAGACAAACAAAACATATATACATTAGAGGACTAGAAATTCCTGGATGTCATAGAACTGTGGCTGTGTACTTAAGCCTCCTGATTGCGAATAGTGCAGATGATCCTTGCCAAGTGTTCAATATATGGGTACCATGTAAGTCTATTATCGACGATAATTCATACATCGACATATTTTCTTATATCAACTAAATTCCACAAGATGGTCACTAAGATCGTTACTATGTTTGATTCGTGTTATTTTATTTTTTTCAAATGGAACAGCCTGTATATTTTTCCAAAATCTGATAGAGAAGCTCTTCCACATTTTTTTTTTATAAATACTTCTCTATACTTTAGTAACCAGTATCAAATTCTAGAAAAATATTCCAATGTTCCATTCTAAAAGTTGAAGTAATATAAATCAAACTTGGGAACGATTTAGGTGGCTATCTTGTAGAATCTAGTTCATATAATTTTTTTTTTCGATATACTGCGGCGAACCCCAAGAAATACTCAATGACGTTTAAGATATTGGATGTTGAAGATAAAATTGAAAATTATCTAAAATTTCTCAAAAACTTGCTAGATAGATAAGAACATGTTGAAGAAAGCGGATATGAATTGAAGGGAGGCATCTCAGAGTAGCATTGGTACTTTCGTGAAGTAGTCGTAAAGTAGAAATGCTAACGAATAAGAAGAAAGATAAAGGACGAATTCTTTCGTATTTATTTAACTAAGATCAATGCTTTTTTTGTGTTCCCTCGTATCCTAGGCTCATTTTATTGAAGAGGCACGTCTATCCCAGCGTTCGGCGTGCTGTTATCCGCTGCTTTTTGTTCACCTTTGAATGAAACACGCACACAACCCATGGGACTGGTTTGGACGTGCGCTCCTCGAGAATCGAGAAGAAAGACAACGTTTTCGTCGATTCTCCTTGCGCTTCGATTCCATATACACATGCACAGAACCATACGCGTATCCACTTCACGACAACAATGATCGAAGTGCAATCGACAGGGAAAATATCCCCCAGATCTGTACAGAATTCAATGTCAGCATACATACACTCAGAAATCGTAATATAAAAATCCAAGAAGAAAAGGAATGTGACCATTCTTCTTGCTTGGCTATTAATAGCGATGGTTGTTGTTGTGTTCGGCCATCTTCGATCGATCTAATATGTATGTACGTGAGCTATCCGGTTATTGCACGACTTCGGTGTACCACTCGCGTGTATTTATACGGAGTTAAAAATATGTCACACCAAGCGCGGACAGCCAACGATACTTACCGCTTCACTTTTTTTGCTCATTATCTGGTTATTACTGTTTATACCATTGCTGTCAGAATGGTGACGGAGCGCTCAAAGGACAGTGCGGTGCAGGATGGCGGCGGTGGAAAGAATTAGCCTTGTCCTTGTAAAGATGCGTGATATATTGCTCTATGTAAGGTCTTGACGGGACTTGTTGAATTTTGATTGGAAATAAGTACTATACAAGGTGGAATAGAATAAGAAAGATAAAGATTTGTAAGGTAGAAGTTGATTTCAGGACATTATAAAGAAAAATTGCATAATGATTTTCTTATAATTTATAGTGTCTGAGCAAAAGAATATTTCGAATTTTATATGCATTAAATGATTTTATTTTGTGCTACATTCCCTCTAAATGACTGATAATATCACTCTTCCTCCCCCACTTCATTGAAAATTAGGTATCTTTAAAGACCTTACGGTCTTGAATTGTGAGATCTCAAGTGAAAATTTTGTGTGACCTTTAATATACGGTAGACATATTGAAGTTCTTTTAAGGAATTAGCGTAAAAAACCATATGTACAAGGATGTTGCTTGCTTTTTTGTTTGGGAAATAATAAACTATCGTTGTCGTTGTAACATGTTTTTTAAAACCAATTTCTGGACTCCTATCTGAATTTTTTCTCTGACAACCATGATACGATCAATGACAATAAGAAGAAGTGTTTTTAATGATTATAAGTAGGCCGGGCATAGAGAGCTTCGCGCCAGATTTGATTTATTACAACAGTTTCTCATCAATCCTTCGCAACGTTAGTTGCAATTATAGAGATAAATATTTAAATTATAAAAGTATTGTGTAGAATTTGCAATGTGCTGGAACAAAGGCGACTGTAAAAGACATATAAATAGTGTACAGTACAAAAATGAGAAAAATGGCGTGCCAAACCCAATTTAACTTGGATTACTTTTGATGTTTATTGTTTATTGTGGTCTACCGCTTCGCTTATTTGATAAAGAACCGTTTTGACAGTTTTGGCGTACATACAATCCCGAGTGGAACTTACTATCACGGACAGCGTTATCGAGTATACGTAAAGATATCGAAAATAGGATCAAAGCAGAATTAAAAGATAAACAGCCCTATTAAATAAACCATTTAAATGCTGTTAACCGCCTTTTTTGCCGATAAAATCACATCGTTAACACCCACACCGTAATAGGAAGCTCCACAAAGTGAAAGAGCTAAATTATTACTTTTTAAATAGTCTTCAATCAGGCTTATTTTCTTAGTATGTTCGACTGTGTATTGCGGAATGCACTGATGTAAGATATTCACTTTATAATTGTCTGGCTTGTCGAAAATATTCAAAATCTTTTCGAGGTTTTTCAGTGTAATTGCAAGTACTTCTTCATCAGTCGCCTTCTTACAGAAATACTTATCGAATTTAAAACCGCCTAACATAGCAGTTGATACTGTTGAATCATAACATGGGAAGCAGCAACTATCGGAAATAACCCCAAGCAACGGAAGATTTTCTTATGGTGCAACTAAAAGTCCAAATCCGTCTTCCTCAAGAAGTCGTTTGTTGTATTTTAGATTTACTACATACATCGATGCACTTTTAAATTCCGATAATATACTGTTTAATGGCGGGTGTTGCTTTTCTAGGAGGGATGCTAAATTCATACGTGTGCCGCATCATTTGCCATATGCATCGAAACCGATTGTTTATTTACGTCGATTTCTCGTATATGCTCGTTAAGATTAATTTTGGTATCTTTTAATGAAACGTGTTTTTTAATTGCATTTGCTAAAATTTCTATTTCATTCCTAAAAGAATAAACACTCCATTTCTCCAAATGAGCTCAATGTTCCAGTAGCGTTGGTTTAGATTTTACTTCTTCTGTTCTCTTGAAAAAATCCGCGATAATTCCTCGTGTAATACTTCCATATTGTTGTTCCTTCTCAAATATCGAATTCAATAAAAATTTTACACCGATTTCTTTTGCATCACCCCCACATATTCCGCAAACCATCGGGCTTACTAGATAATCTACGACTTCAGTTCCAAATCCACGATACACAAAGCTATATAAGGCTTCATCGTTATCCTGTTTGTTTTCTGGCTGTAATATCATTCAAAAGATATAAAAATAATGGTTGCTGTCGCTATGTCTTGATGAGACGACAGATTGTAAAAGAAATTCTATTTTGAATATTACACTACGAGTACTAGATCCTGTCAAATCAAAATTTTCAATCTTATTAGCTAGCAAAAGACTAAAAAAGTGTACTGGCGAAGCAACTACGGGCGTAGTGCTCGACAAAATGGAAAACCATAAAGGAGGTATACTACGCATCATTTTTGTGGAAAAACTGCTGCATTTGAAGTAAAAGGAAGTGCTGCCATGGTAAAAATTTACGAAATGGGGTTGGAATTGGTAGACCAGCGACCCTATTCTGTTTCCTAGGCCCAAAGTTTTGCTGAGAGGATGGAGATTTTCGTCGAATAAGGACGCCATCGCCTTCGAAAAGGCCTATTTTGCATAATGAGACCTCCAGTAAGAAATCGATAGGTGGAATAGCCTCAATTTCCCCTATAACATCTCCTTTGCATCTTAATGCTAACATTTCGACAAGATACCTTTACGTAACGTCCTTTCCCAATAACAACTTTTTTAGTATTAAAATTCACGTCATCATGAAACTTATACCTAATACCTTTCTCTCTCTCAAGTTTTTTTCCAGCAAAGGATCGGATGCAGAACTGAACAGACGCGTTAATTACTATTTTTAATTAACGTTTGTTGCTTGTACGCCGACTTTTAAGCTTTCCAGACATCCGAAACGTGCTGGCAGTCCAACAGACGGTGAGATATCGTTTTTTTCCTCCACAGACGACCCCTAAATAGCGCAAAACGTCGAGTATTCCGCCACTTTTATCGTACGGCAGCGCGCCGGGCATGTTAATTATGTCTGAAAAGTCGAGAAATGCAATCGAATTATTGCAAATTACCGAGATATGGGTTATTTCCTCCTGTTCTTGGAAGTTCGGCGAGTGCAACGCGTCAACGGTGCAGCTAACCGAGTGAAGTGTAGGGTTTCGTCGTCTCGCCATCTCTTGTTAAAGCGCGCGTGTGGAAAAACTAGCAGTTTGGCGAAACGAGCTTGCCAAACAAAGCGGTGCCCGGTTCCGGTAAGCGCATTAACAAACCGGGTCCCAGTTTTTGCTCGCCTATTCGACGAATAAAATCTTTTAATGTGTTACACATATTTCGTGTCTCCGCGTGCACGTCTGTGCGCTGCGTAAAACGTGTATGCAGACGGAACGAAATGTCCATCGCGTTTGACGATTCCAATTAATCTGAACATTTATTGGCGCATTAAAAAGAAAGGACGAGAAAGAGAAGGGAAGAAAAACGTCTCGGTTGAAGGAGAAGGAAAGAAATGGAGGAGAGAATTTTTAGTAACGGATATCGTTGAACGAGGAAGATTTATTATAATAATAGCCGGGTTTATTTGCTGGTATATACGAGTGGACTTTACAAATTTATTATTATTATTAAACATAGCAAATTTCGACCGACAAAATTAAAAAAATTGATTGTTAATTTGTCATTTCTAACAGTGCCATTACAGATAATCTCATAGATTTATATCGGTCCTCAAATGGGAATTATGGTAGTTACAATAAGAAAAAGATAGTCCCATCATATCTATTTAACTGTTAAGAATAATGAAAAGGAAGATGCCAAACATATGGTAAGATATTTTGGACACCACTTCCTGAAATCATACATTAGAGGCAAACCTATACCCTTTGGGTTCAAGCAATGGGCATTATGGTTACTGCTTTCACATGGAAGTGTATCATATAGTGATTATTTATTATCATTATGGTCGGGCCATGGCACATATGCCTTTAATCACTGCGACCTTAATAGATCTATCGCAACAAAGTGCCCTTGTGTGTGTTAGAATAATTGGAGGCTACTACGTTTGCCATTGGCCTTCAAAAAGTTGGATTTTGCTGTACGAAATGTAAAAAGGAATAGGTCTTTATAATAGATTAATCATATACTGATTTAAAGGCAGTGATTTGAAGAAAAGTCTAGTATATGAATACACAAGTTCTGAACCATTGTAAGAGGCGCCAGAAGGTGAAGATTATCATCAGCAAAAGTTGGCATATAAAAGACCACAACCAAGACCAAAAAGGTTTGGGCTTAGCTGTGCCAAAAAATGTTCAGCAAAACGATTTCAAATAACACACGATTTCATTTAAACTTACAGTACAGCTATTAAAGCTGCAAATTAAAGTAACTCTATAATGGTTATGAAACTGGTATTAAAATTAAAAGTAGGATCCAAAATTTGCCATATTAATAAACTATTTTTTTTAAATAGGTTCTAGATTTATCACCACTCAAACCCCAAAGATTCAAAGTTAAACTGTTAATGCATGTTTATGGAATAAGTACCTGGGTATATTTTTCAACAGGACAACATAAAATCACACAGGGAGATACCAACATTAAAATGGAAAATCACCATGGATGAGAGCTATGATTGAAGCACAATTAGAAGCACGTATCAAGCATGTAACAAATATTTTTACCATTGTGTGCGTCGTTTGATCTTAAATTGTGATAACTCTAAATTAATTTTCTTTGTTTTTTTTTACTAGATATATGGATTTCAATGATAATTACTAGATATTAAATAATTATGGCAAAAGAAGGAAAGAGGATATCATAAATATTAATTTTGCTTCCATATATTGTGATAAAAATAAATTGATTTGTAAATAACGTGAACTTCTCTTGCCTTCTCAATTTTAACAAGATAAAACACCTGGTGGTAGTTATTTCTTAAAAAATACTGTCATTTATACCTTTCGTAATACAGCTTCCATAAAACTTAGACAATAAACATGAACTTACCTCCTCATAATCGAGCTTTGCTGTCAAAGTGAAGACACCAGTCTGAGGATTCAAGGAGAACACATCATTCGCCCAATCGCTGATGACAGTGTAGGTTAAATCTGCATTAGCACCCAAATCGGCATCCGCGGCTTGGATCTGACCCACTTTATGACCTCTGGGGGCATTTTCAGGAATGTCGAAGGAGTAGGCGTTCTCCAGAAAAGCAGGTGGATTGTCGTTGGTGTCCGTAACCTGAAAGTGAAAGATAAAAATGAAAATTTAAACAATCAACTGAATCTAATACCAAACATGTCATTTTAGCTTTTTTATTCGCTTGTTAAGCGTACGAGGATGGTGTTTGGCGACAGATGGCGCTTTGTGTCAAAATCTGCATTACCGACTGTGAGTACAATAGTTTTGAAAGCTATTGAAAGCGAGCAAGTTTTGCTACGGAATTGCGGAACCATGGAAGTGATTCAACTAACTGGTTAAGAGCATGTACGAGGGTAAGTCAAAAATTACTTACACTTTTAGTTCTACAACTGTATTAAACAAAGATAGGTGCACAACAGATACATTATTTTTCGATATAGTCTCCACCTTTAGCAATGCACTTGGTCTAGCGAGCCACAAGCTTCCGTATGCCTTCCTGGTAGAAGGTTTTCGGTTGATCGTGAAGCCACTTTTGGCCCGCATCCCGAACGTCTGTGTCTGAGGCAAATCGACGATCTCTCAAAGCTTCTTCGAGCGGTCCAAAGAGATGAAAGTCTGAGGGAGCGAGATCAGGGCTGTAGGGAGAGTGTTCCAGGGTTTCAAAGCCCATCCTGTTGATAGTTTCTATGGTGTTATGGGCCGTGTGCGGACGGGCGTTGTCTTGCAACAACAAAACTTTCTTTGAGAGTAGACCACGGCGTTTGTTTCGAATTGCTGGTTTCAGCTTATTCGCCAAAAATTACCAAATGCAGAACAATTGCGTTGTCTTCCTTAGCACAGGTATTAATGATACTATCCTCGTACGTTTAAATTATAATGCTATTGATTATCGATCTATTTGCTTTTAAAACGTCCCGCCTTCATAAAATTCAGATTAGTCACATTAGTCTCATTAGCTTGACGTTATATTTGATTACCGCGTGCTATTACTGAAACAACGTTCGTTTAACGCATGTCAAATATATCGTTTACATTAACGAGATTCATAATACGAGCCCATATATGCCTTTTTTCCTCGCGTAAAGGTACATAATATAGAAAATAATTTATGGTATAAAGGCAGATAACTACATATTAATTATTGAGGGCCTAATCTACAATTTACGACGATCGTTATTCCTTCGGAGAGAGATTCTTAATAGCAGCAGGCTCTTCCTTTAACTTCGCGAGGTCTAGACTATGGCGTTTCGGAATTTTAAAGTCCATAGCGTTTGAAACGGTCATAAAGAGTAAGTGCACTTAAATCGATCTGAGATAGAAGAAGGGAATATTATTATAGTGAAATGACCATCGCATAGAGAGAACTCGATCGATAAATAAGTGAATATGGCCGGCGCGAGATGCACGAAAGAAGAATTAAACGTAAAGATAAGCTAATCCGTATGATGCAGTGTTTAAAACCGAGCTGTAATGGAACTAATTGACAGGCTTTTAAAACGTAATGGTAATGTGGAGAAAGGTGAATTTTCGAATGCGTTTTAGAATACTAGATGCAGTTTGCGAATTATTTCTCAATCGTGTTATGATTTAGGAGAGGATTTCTGCTGGAAGCACTTTTGGTGGTATTATCTTGGAATCTCTTGGAATTATATTATAGCTTCAATGGAAATATGTTTATGAGATGAGGGGTTCTAGAAAAATCTTCAGAAGAAACTTAGTTTTGAAAAGTTAGCAAAGAAAATGAGCATAAGCATAGTGAGGGGTGTTTGCCTTCCTAGAATATGAGTCCATATTACACTTATTGTTAGAAGCATTTATTTGAAGCTAATTGTCAATGTACTATCTGATACATTGAAGCAAACAAAGAGCAAAGGACCTAGGTTGGACCCTTGTGGTACTCCAGATGCTGCAGTGTCTAAAACAGATGAAAATCAATCCGTTAAAGTTAGCAATATTGATGATTTCTTTTAGCTCATTTTAATATCTATTTTTAGTTAAAGGAAAACTGAATACCCGATTGCACTAAAAAGTTAATAGCAGAAAGTTTGTGTTTGTATGGGTGATTAGAATCCTGTAGGATAAATCTATTATTACTAGTAGGTTTCCTACATACATACGTCTATTTCTTATTTTTATTTCTTATCATTAACATATCGAGGAATGGAATCCTGTTATCTTTTTCTTCTTCGCGGGTAAATTTGATAGAGGGAAATTTTAAGTTAAATTGTTCTATGAAATCCGTTATTGAACTCTTGCTGGTGTCAAAGATGCAAAAATGTCATCGACTTATCTGAGATAGAGCGAGGTATTCTTCAGGTCGGTTTCAAATTTACCCATAAAGAGGTTAGCCATAAGCGGGGGTAAGCTGTTACCCATTTCAGTTCCTTCCGCTTGTTGATAAAAAGTGTTGTCAATTTGGAAAAAAATTGTTTCATACAAAGTCTTGTCAAAGAAATTAAATTCTTCTCTATCCATTTGGTTATCTAACAAAAGCTTTTCTAAATATTCCAAAGTTTAATCAACCAGAACACTAGGAATTTAGGTCAGACGAGACTAGTCAGTAAGCTCAATGTCTTTAATTTTTTCAATGAACGCCTAAGAATTTTTAATAGCCAGATCGGGAAACTGTACGGGTAACTGGTTCAATTTGTCAGATAACCACTTGGAAAGTAAGTATGTTGGACTGTTGATGTTCGAAACAATGGGTTTCATACTCTTTCCGGGCTTGTGTATCTTAGGTAAACAATACATTCTAGGTAGTACTGGGTTTGGTACCGTTAGTCTAAATCTCAAATTATCGCTGATGACAGCCTTACATTCTAACGTGGTCTTTTTGGCTTCTATGATCATTTTAGACAAAGAGTTTTTTTGATAATTTTAAATAAGAACTAGCGGTGTTGACCCGATTAAAATAATCCTCTTTGTCTAACTACGACTACAGTATTATCTTTGTCGGATATTAAATAAAAACAATTTTTGTTTTTTGGTCTTCTAGCAATGATCTGATCTTTTCGTGCAACGTCAGATGCATTTTTTGCATATTTTCCAAAATTCGAGTTTTACAAGCGGTACGAATAACATTTGTTGTGTTATCATCAAAATTACTGATCACATTTTCCATGCCAACTATAGTTTCTTCAACCGGAGGTCTAAAAATTTCAGGTTGTATTTCAAATCTTTCTTTAATAAGTCGATCTCTTCTTAACCAAAAGACTCGGATGACTTATTCTTAACTAACTCGGTTGAGGTAATTATCTCAGCAGGTTTTGGTTTGCTAGCGGTGATTAATTTCGAAATGTTTTTCATGAGAACTCGTTGTTTGTCTGAAACTTTCCAAATCCATTCAGAATATTCAAAAGTACACAAAATATCGATACTTAATTGCTGAATTTAACCAACACTCTTTGGCTGAAGAAATAGTTCTATTTGCCGAATTTGATTTACTCTTGCATTTTGAAATTCGGAAAAACATTAAATTTTCTACAATCTTTCAGAAATTTAATATCAGCATTAACTAGACTAATCTTACTTCTTACTTTAAAGAAACGGTTGTGTAAATTAGACCAGGAAGCCACCACACCAATTTCGAGTACTTGATTAAGAGAGACTCTGGTTGATTATGTGTTTCAGTAGAAGAATTATTATAACAAGCAAATCGAATTCTTCCAAAGCACCTCTGTTCGGCATCGAAAATTCTTTAAAATAAATGTTAGGAATGGTATATTTAAATGTAGATACCGTTTGTGATTAATGGCAATACATTTACACAGATCTTCTTGGATTTGACGACATAATTAACATTCAGCCTTTCCTACTTTATCTAAGTGGTATTTTAGGGCTGCTGGTATTCTGAGAACCCTTTTGCTGAAGGACAACATTCTCTTTGTTATCTTTGGCGAGGATGATATGAATGTTTTCGCCTCATCTTGACCAAGTATTTTTTGCCAGTCCTTCTAACTTTTTTTCGATCCAGTCCTTCTGTAGAATGTAGTAAAAATTTGGACCAATGAAAGGTCCTTGGCAAGCTTATCAACCTATTCATTTCCTTAAATCCCCTGGTGGCTTGGGACCCACCGCCAAGGTTTTTTGCGTTCCAGAAGACTTAGATTCTATACACATTCGATTTCAAATCAGAAAAATCATCTTCGCAAATGATATACACCTTTACCAGGATAATTGTGATAATAATTTGTCTAGAACTTCAATGACAATTTCACACTTCTGACTTTACACCGACCGTTCCAAAAAAAATAAAAAGAAGTAACCAACAACCATCGTCATAGAGATCGCAATCTCGTTAGTCCGCCTGATTTAGAACAGAGATATCAAAGAACCATACGTTCGAGAAACGCATCATAAACTAAGCCGGTACAAATGTCCAATTTCGCAACCATTCCCAAGTCGCGCCATTAAGACCCAGGCGAGGTTTTATTTGCATAAAATATTTTGATTTACGGCGCTTGTACCGACGAAATCCGATCTTCGGGATAGATAAAGAGGCGACCGCGAGTTCTAGCCAACCCTGGCGGTAATCACCGAGCAGGAGAAGAAGTGCAACACCACACCGCGCAATACATGTGCAACGGATTCGATTTGCTCTCTCAGCCGACTTTAATAAACTGTTCGGCGAAAAGATTTATTTTATGTGCGGATGTGCGCCGAACATGTTCGACTCCGATATCTAATGCATATCAACCTTTCGACTCGGCGGATGATAACGGAGATATGCGGAAGAAGTTAGAGAGCAGCAAAGAAGCAAGGCTAACTTGTGGTGTACTTCTTCTTTGGATAGTCATTGATTTCCTTGATGATACTATATAGGGTGATTAGGTGTTGTAATCTTCAAGGAATGATTTCGATTTATCAATTATGAAATTATCAAATTTGTAAAATTTTTCCAACCGCGTTCGAGGCGTTAACATCTTTAATCAACCGTTATTTTTCTACAAAATCTTCGTTCGCAGAGCAATGACAGATTAGTCAGATGTAGTTTGATTGATAGAAAGAAATCCCTAGCTAATATCCGACTGTCACCACTCTATTTGATTGACTCTGACTGCACTGATTAGATTGAGATTTACTCTGCGAATAAAGTTAATAAGCAGCACAAGTTTTGTACAACCAAATCAATATTAACGGTCTTTTTTTTATTTTACAATCAAGTTATTGAAAATGTTGCTTTTGATTACGTAAATTATACCAGATTCCTGTCTAAACTACATAATTATAAAGTATGGCATCAGAGGTATAGGTCTGGAACGCATAGTGACAAATTGTTCCTGTAAATTACTGTAATAATATTTTTAGTATCTATAAAAAATAATGTTTTTTACCGAATTTTTTCGGTATTAACATGGGAGTCCCTCAAGGCTCTCTTTTAGGCTCCATATACTTTGTGCTTAAATGATTTTAATTTATCTGCTGAAGGTGTATAAAATAAGCTGTTTCTTCATTAATTTTTGGTAATTCTTTTTTTAACGTGCAATATTAATAACACTTTTAAGAATATTAATACTGATGATTTTTTTTGAATATCTGAAAAATTAATTTAAAATTTGGTTATTGACAGAATGACTTAGAAAATTAGATCTCATGGCATTGTCTTTAGATAAAGATATTTCTGTAAAAATAAATTTCATATAGAATTTTTAAAGTCTATAATGCTTTATGGAATGATATGAAAGCCATGTGGTTGTCTTTAATAAATGGTGAATTTATTCAACATTTATTTGTGCGGTGCTTTTACTTCTATTATTTATTTGGGTTTCCTGTGCTGTTTAAATTTATTATTTATTATTTAGTATTTCCTTTTTTTTCTAAAAAGAAGATCTACGAGGGACGTTGAGTAATTAACGAGACAAATGGCTGTGGAAAAAAACAATTTATTCAATGGCAATGAAATTTACACTACTTTTCAATGTAGTCTCCACCAACACTTAGGCACTTCTCCCATTGCTTTATGAGCTTTCTAATTCCATTGCTGAAGAATTCTTGACTTTAGTGTCCGAACCACTTGTGTACAGCTTCTTTGACCGCTTCGTTGTCTTCAAACTTGGTGCCGCGTAAAAACTCTTTGAGGTCGGGATTGTAAGGAGGATGTGGCAACACCTTCCAACCAAAATTTTCGACCATCTCTCGCGTTTTCTGGGCAGTATGGGAGCGGGCGTTATCGTGCAGCAGAATCTCACCTTTTGAGAGAGCGCCCTGGCGTTTTCTTCATATCGCAGGTTTCACTTTATGTTGAAGCAAGTTGCAATAGTACTCCCTGTTCACAGTATATCGTCCTTCTAAATAGTCACAAAAAATTGGGCCTTGATAGTTCCAGAAGACCGTTAACATCACTTACCAGCAGACGCGAGGGTTTTGAATTTCTTCTTAGCGGGCGAATCCGAATGTTTCTATTCAAGATTTTGCCGTTCTGATTCAGGTTCATAGTGATGAATCCACGTTTCATCGCAAGTTATAACACGGTATAGAAAGTCATTACCTTCCGTTGAAAACCGTCGTTTGAGTTCAGAACAAATGCGAGGTGTCTTTATGGATTTGAGTCAACTGTCTTGGAACCCATCTCGAATACGTTTAACGATAATTCAGCTTGTCTTGAATGATTGAATACACAGTTCCAACATTAACATTACACAAATCAGCTATTGTCACAATTTTTATACGCCTGTTATCGGTCGACACTTCAACCGGTCCTTCGGAGCGAACACTTATACACGTTTTCGCAGCTTAAACACTTTTCACTATACTGCTGTAAGATTCTCGAGTAAATTTTGGCCGGCTTCACACCTTCGGATAACAAAAATCTTATCACTGAACGTTATTCTTCCACCGTACACGTTTCGAGAGGAGCCGACATTTTGAAATGAACAAAAGAGGTTATGTTTGCTTTTATTTCTTTCAAACTGCTGACTTAATTTGTCCCCAAGATTGCCAACTTGACCCACAGAAAGTTTCATCTAATATTCTGTAGTTTTCCCGCCAATGCAGCTTGTCTTGTTAATTACTGAATGTCCGTCGTAATCCTCCTATTTAAATTTAGTTTAGTTTTGCTAAAATTGCTACTCTAGTTCCTTCGAAAATTTCCTGCAAACCATTTTAAATTAAAACGGACCATGGAGTTAATATTTCTGCTACAATATCCCCTTGATTGTCCAAATTCTTTGGTAAATGCTAAACACCACAGATATTAAACCTAAATCTAAAATTACCTTCGTAGAATTGAATTGTGCATATTCCTATGCGAGGCCTTACAAAATAGAGCCAATGGAGAATAACTTACACCGTATACAAGCTAAAAGGATCAACCCGACCAAAGCGTTTGGCCTAACAATTGACCAATCAGCACCGCTTACGTCTAACGCACGAGCAATAGTTAGATTTCATCTATTTCCAGATCTAGTCGAGTCCCAGTCCGTCATTCAGCTTTCTAGCGGGTAGGTTGATTAAACAATATTCGATGATTGAGTTCCATTTCGCTAAATGAGCAATCATGATTGGAACAAGCGGAGGTATAACGACCGCAACCTCATTCTCTTTCGCTTCTAATCTGCGGAGTTTGATCTTCCATTGGAGTTCGAATCTCGACCGTGCAGAACGTTGACTTCAAGACGATGACTTATTGGTAATGAATAATCTATTTACTTTAGCAGAGAGGAACGATTATGTTTTTTTTTTTGTTGCTATAATTTCGAAGAAGGAAAATTGAAGAAGATCTCTGATTGTAATAATAAGTAATCGTGTTGCTTATTAAATCATTAAATGGATTAAATTTGAAAACGTTTGGTTTGGATTTTAGATTTTTGTCTACAAAGAATGTGTTTAGGTAATACATTCCAGCATTATTGAATAGTATGTTAATAATCAGATTCATTTAAATTTATTAAATAATATCGGTCTATTTACTTCTTTTATCTGTATAAGAGATAATACCATAACCTTAACGAAGAGTTTTTATAATTAGGTTTATAATTTTAAAACATGCCGAAAACGCGCGCTCTGATAGTAGCACAACATAACTTAGGCATAAGCAATCGTCAAATTGCTAGAAAATTACATTTAAATCCATCTACTGTTGACTATAACATCAAAAAATACAATGAAAGTGGTAGTTTTCTAAATAAAGTAAGAAGTGGTAGTCTAAGGGCGACAGCATCAGCTCAAGGTATTGCAATCGTAGTGTCCAGCAAGCGAAGTAGAAGAAAAACAGCTCCAGAAATCAATACTGTTGAGGCCGGCCCTCACGGACGAATTCTGATGCGAAAGCCTTTGCTTCGCCAAATCAAAAACAAAAAGAAGTTACAATGGGCACCTCAACATTGAAATTGGAGTTATTTGTAAGAAGATCTGTAGGTGAACGTGCACTAGAGCAATGCACAGTCTCTACCGTCAAACACGGCGCTGGTTCGGTAATGATTTGGAGTTTTGCTGGTACATCCGCAGGTGATCTCGTAAAAATTCAAGGCATAATCAGAAAGGAGCAACACAAACGCATCTTAGAGAAAAATGCAATACCCTCTGGTGTAAGAATTTTGGGTCCGAATTTTGTATTCCAACAGGACAATGTCAATAGACACTTCAAAATTATGCAAGCAATATTTAAAACAGTTGGAAGAGGAAGAGACACTAAAAATCATTAAATGGCCAGCCCGAAGCCCGGACTTGATTCCCATCGAGTTATTACGAGAAGAACTCGATCGGGAAGTAAGAAAAACTGCTCCAGCTTCAGCAGATGACATGTGAAACAAACTATAGGCAGCATGGGGTCGAATAACTCCGGAAACATTGTTAAAATTAATTTCAAGAAAGATTATGCGACGCAATCGTTAAATGTAAAGGAGATCACATAGACGAATCTAAAATTTAGGTCAAATAAATAATTTCAATTGTTAAAGTTGTATATTTGTATAAATACCAAATACATATTTTAATATTTCCATTTAAATATTTAACGATTTACCCTGAAATTTCTGGAAGTTTGGTTAACCCTTTGACACAATCAGAATAACAATAATAATTACGCGCCCTCTTTATGCTAGCGCGTCATGTAATAAAACCCTGCATTTTTCAAATGACTGGACCTGAATTAACCTAACAAATACACCATAGGACGAAATACGTCTTCTCTTAAAGGCGACTCGAGCTAAAACGTTTTACGTGTTTAGGCGGTACCTCGCTCATTTGTTACCGATATCTTTTGTTAAATATTAATCACGGTCTACTACGATACATACACATTTTATAATGACAATGTTTTATATTCATAGAATTTCATTTATGAACTACTAAATTTCTTTTCTTTAACTGCTACTAGAGTTCAAGATCTGTCGTCTAACGTACTGACATCGGCATGTTTCGGCAACCGTTAAATATGAACACTTACAATCGGACTTCATGATTTATAACAAACTACAAATTAAATGTGCGAAATTATTGTAAAGACAAGATAGAAACACAATAGAAGCCAAAAATGGTAGTTACCGAAGTGAATATTGGTCTTGTACGAAGTATAATTGAAGAAGAGCGGCATGTTACTGCCAGGAGTATCCAAGCAACTTTAAGATTGGTGTGCAAACAATTGGCACCATTTTTTACAAACATTTGGTGGTATGTAAGCTTCGTTTCCGTTGAATTTCCCACAATTTGATTCCGGTTGAAAAGGAAAATCGCACGACATGGTGCTGATCTACACTGGATCGATTTGACAATGGAACATCTCTCAACAACATCATTATAGGTAATGGATGAAACGTGAGCATATTGCCATGATCCCGGCTGTTTGGGTCTTTGAGAACAAATCGGCTCCAACAAAAGATTGGAATTATAGGACAGATTTCTACAGACTGTAGTGCTGGAGGATCGTCGTACTGTTAATACTGAATGGTACGCTACAGTTTGTTTGCATCAAGTTCTCCACGAGGAAGGAAAATGACTGGATGTTTGATGCCCAAATCATTGAAATAACGGGTCATTCGCCATATAGCCCACCAGACCTGGCACCTAATGATTTCTTTCTATTTCCGCGTGTGAAGAATAAGTTACGGGGTTTACATTTTATATCAGCCGAAAAAACGGTTGACGCAAGTAAAAATGAAATAAATAACCTAAGAAAATTGGAGAAAATATTTTCATGATCGGTTTCCACGGATGCAAAAATATGTGGACTATGGAGACGAATACTTTGTTTTGTCAATAAATTGCGTATTACGATAAGCTCAGCGGAAAGAGAATAGCCCTTGTATATTTACATAATAAAACCTCGGGGAATAAGAGGGAAACTCAAGACTCAATTCTGACAGATGCTGTCGCCGCGAAAATATTTGAACGTCTCTCGTCGTGGCGCTAATAACAGCGATATTATAAGTATTTGCACTATCAAATGCAAAGAAGAAAATGTTAAAGAGGAATATTATTTTTAACTAAATATGAAAACAAGAACAGATTCCACAAGTACTCTACTTCATCGTCATGACAACGGAATTTGATTATGTTATTTGTACTGTTGCTGCCTCGGTCAGAAATATTGGCCGCTTATTTTTTTGCTAAGTTGCAGTACGAAGAAAAAATGTGAAGCGGTTGAAAATTGATGAGCAAAATTTGTGTTCAGCATTAAGTATAACTGAAGCAGTTTCTCCTACAAAATATAATTGGTGTCTCTAAAAACACTAATACGCCTAATTTAAAGCGATAAGACGAAGAATCTGCTTCTTCAGCAAAAAAATTCATACTTCCACATTTTCCACCAGTGCAACTTCGAGGTAGTTGCAGCCCGGAAACCGATTTACAATTTCACACCTCTTTCGAGCGGTAAAACGTACAGCTAGATAATTCCTCCAATACACGACTACGTTCTATAAAATTATTCCTGACGTACATCTAGCAGTCTGGAAGAAAACATTAAAAATATCACCAGATGGCACAAAATTCCAATGTCGTTTGTATCTGCTGTATCCTCGGCACTTACGGAGATGTCGGCCGCAAAGTTACGGCGAGCACGATCCGAGCATTAATAATTGCATTGGTGTAGTCGTAGTCGTAGTGGTAGTAGTACTGGAGCTATAATAATCAAACCGTACTATCGGCGATTGCACAGGGTCGTTGCACTTCACTCTATGCAGTTAGCATGAAATCTGTCAGATCAGAATCTGTACGGCAGGCGGCTATGATAAACCGTCTAAGGTTGGCGACGGTGTGAGTTAGTTTAGCGTGGCTAAATCGAAAATAGCAATCCGCCGTTCCTCACGGAGCTACCTGGGATGGTTGAGTGTATACAAGGTGGTTCAGATATTTAAAGTTATATTTTCTCTGTCAAAAATTTTTAATCTCTTGTCGTGTAGCTGTGTAAGTCAGCACTCTAAATATCGTTCTATCCCGATAGATGGTGCCACGTATTGGGCGAATTTTTGCATTTATCATTTCCAAACCTCATTATAAAATTACGATTTGCTGTTGTCATACGCCAAAATTTCAATTTGTTTGCGCATAATGTGCCTGTTTAGTTTTCAAAAATCCCTAAATAACGTACCAAAACAATCTTTCATAGCCCCACTTCTAGCTGTTAGCAAACACGTGATATTAGCATTAGTTTTTGGGGGAGTCTCTGTTTAGCATCGTCTTTGGACGAATTGAAGAGATGAAAGCATCGCTGAGAAAAGTGTATAGACTTACAAGGAGACGATATTGAGAAATAAAAGTGACAAAAAAAAGAACTCAAGGAAAAAACAGAAAATATTTGAAAGAATTTTGACTAGGTCTGTAATGCTTTGTGCTACAGCATATAAATTATAAAAGTAGCAGTAAAATTATTGTTTTTTAACTGAATTTAAAAAACAATAAACATTTTGTGATCATCTAGACGCAACTTATTACAGAGCTTAAGCTTTATTAAAACTAACCTGTATTACAATAGTTGTATCCGTCGATTGTATCCCATCGTTGGCTCTTACAGTCAACTTGTAAAGGTCCTTAGTTTCACGATCCAAAGAATCTATCAGCGTTAAAACTCCGGTGTCCGGATCTAATGCGAAATGATTGTCGCTGCCAGAAATAAGACTGTACTGCAATTCTCCCAGTGTATCCGGATCATTCGCTTTGATTGTTGCGACGTACAGGCCCGGACTTAGGTCCTCGGACACAGAAAACTTCAATGGTGTATCGCTGAATGATGGTGGACTGTCGTTTTTATCTTTGACTGTGACTTTAACCTGAAAATAAAAAGAACATTGTTAGTGATTTATAAAAAAATGCGCGTCATAGTATAACGCAACAAAAACGAAATATTTTCCATTAGTTTATAGTGAACAGTCCGATTAGTTCCATCAAATAGATTGCAATCAAACTAAGAATGTCTTGTTATATTAATGTGGCAGTACGTAAATTAAATCTATTTAAGCTTTACCCACAAATGACAACTGGATAATGCATTCTGTGCTCAGGTAACCTAAGCATTCTTGGAATTTTGTGTGATGCATGTCGAGCACCCGTAGACGATGAAGAAGGAGTAAATGGAGAAGAAGAAGAAAAAGGTTAACTACGATGAGATGCGCTTATTGTTGTTGTTATTGGTGTTGATCGTAACGATGATTTTTCTTCCCGCCATTGGAGACTTCAAAAGAGAAGGGTATGTACTATGGATCTTCAATAAAAGAGAGCTCCCAACGTAAATAATGGGAAATTGGATGTTTTCTTGGAAGTGAGGTGGTAGATGGGGTCTTGAAGCTGTGTATATGAAGATGATATATAGGTCCTAAACTACGTTAAATTCTATTTTAAACCTTTAACTTGTACATACATATATCTCTTTCTGTTGTTACAAATAGATTCGTTGCTGTTAAATAGACGCAACAATTGCGAAGGTAGAAAAGTTACAAGCCTCAACATGAAGAAGGCACTAGTTGCCAAAAATATAAGGTTTTGTTCCACCAAGACAGCACACCGTCTCACACTTCAGGTAAATATTCATGATTTGGGGTTCGACCAGCTACCCTATTCACCAGATCTAGAACCTAGCGACTTTTTTGGACGGATTTCAAAGATGAGAACATCGTCGAGAAAAATGTGTATACTTACAAAAAAAAAACTATGTCAAGAAACTGAATTTGACAAAAAGAAAACTTATTTGTCTTAGGTCCTAGATTTTTTACCTTGCTGTGTTTTTACTAATGGTAATTGCTTTTTTCTGAAATGAACTATCAGAATATCACCACATTTTCAAAGAAACTGATATTTATAGAATCAAAATATAATTAAAATAGAACACAAATAGAACCCAAATAGAATCAAAATAGAACACAAATGGAACCCAAATAGAACAAAAATAGAACCAAAATAAAACCAAATAGAACACAAATAGAACCAAAATAGAATCAAAATAAAACACAAATGGAATCTAAATAGAACAACAATAGAATCAAAATAGAACACAAATGGAATCCAAATAGAACAAAAATAGAATCAAAATAGAACACAAATAGAAACGAAACAGATCCAAAACAGAATCAAAATAGAACCAAAATAGAATCGAAAAAGAACCAAAATGGAATCAAGATAGAACACAAATAGAACCCAAATAGAACCAAAACAGAATCAAAATAGTACCAAAATAGAGATCAAATAGAATCAAAATAGAACCCAAATAAAACAAAAACAGAATCAACATAGAATCAAAATAGAATCAAAATGGAATCAAAATAGAATTCAAATAGAATCGAAACGGAATCGAAACAGAATCCAAATAGAATCAAAATAGAATAAAATAGAATCAAAATAGAATCAAAATAGAATCAAAATAGAATCAAAATAGAATCAAAATAGAATCAAAATAGAATCAAAATAGAATCAAAATAGAATCAAAATAGAATCAAAATAGAATCAAAATAGAATCCAAATAGAATCCAAATAGAATCCAAATAGAATCGAAACAGAATCCAAACAGAATCCAAATAGAATCTAAATAGAATCAAAATAGAATCAAAATAGAATCCAAATAGAATCAAAATAGAATCAAAATAGAATCAAAATAGAACCAAAATAAAACCCAAACAAAATCGAAATACAACCAAAATAGAACCCAAATAGAACCGAAATAGAACCAAAATAGAGTCAAAATAGAATCGAAATAGAAGCAGGATAGAATCAAAATAGAACCCAAGTATAATCAAAATAGAACATAAATAGAAGTCAAATAGAACATAAATAGAAGCGAAATAGAACCTAAATAGAACCAATATAGAACCAAGACAGAATCAAAATAAAATCAAAACAAAACCAAAATGGAATCAAAATAGAACCAAAATAGAATTAAAATAGAACAAGAATAGAACTCAAATAGAACCCAAATAGGACGAAAATAGAATCAACCAGTTCTGACTCCCGGCGACTTTTTTGGACGGATTTAAGAGATGGAAGCATCGCCGGGAAAAGTGTATAGACTTACAAGGAGAAATGAAGCTGAATTTGACAAAAAGAAAACTTATTCCTTTATTAGTTTGTGTTAATGACATTTTGAATTATTTTGGCACGTTTTTTAATGAAATGATTATCTATGTGGCTATAAAGAATATAATAAAATAACCAACCAAGTCCATTTTAAATAACTACATGAGGGAATACTACAAAAACGTTTTGTTTGAAAAATATGGAATACTAGAAAGGCATGGCGTGAATTGCGTGTTTTGGATTGGTTCAGAAGCTATTTAAAAAATTGTCAACAAAAAATTGCTGTCGATCAATCTCCTTCTCCAGTGGGTACGCATTATTTGTTTTGGGGCCCAGATTTTTTACCTTGTGCTAAATAAGAAAATTTATTAGGGCGTCCTCTTTTCCCAAGAATACATCACATGGAACTATTACATTTAAAAGAAATTGATATCATTTTGATTGAATCATTTAGATTAAATAACACTAGAGATAAACATTCAATAAAGCTTTCAAAAACTACAAATCAAAAAATCCGTTTCACCATTTTATAATGGGCAAAAAAAGTTGAAATTAAACTAGCCTGTCGATTTTTATTTCCCTTTGAGATTTAAATTCCCATCGATTGCAATTATATTTCGCTACCGTATTATAAGGCAAATCGTCTTATAAGCTAATAGATGCGAGAAATGAATGACCACAGGTTTAAATACTAACTAAGGTAAACCCGCTGTCGTATCTTACCAACCATCGACTTCATTTAAGCGTTTATTTTCAGTGTACCACCTATTAATACCGCTCATATACTAAAGATCTATTTGAAGGTAGATTTCTTGCTTCATTGGCTACAACACTTTACTTAATTATAACGAAGTGTAAGCTTAGTAGTTTTTCCTTGAGAATTTCCTATGCCATAAGATTTAGAATTTACCATGTTTAGTAGTTCTTTTGGTCTCATCGTCAATTTACTTCCTATTTATTACGCAGGATTAGTTTTAGTAACGCCAACATTGGTTCAAATACTATTTTCAAAAAGCATTTAAAAAAAGTGCTAAAATAAACCACTTATTCGTTTGAAAAAACGAGTAAAATTGTTCAATTAAACGGAACAAAGTGGGTTAACATGTTCATCGACTCGAAATCTATTGGATGCAGTCGCAAAAAATAATGTTTTACAATAATGCATCCATGTACGTTTAATATGATGGAATTATTCATCCGTTCTGCATACGAGATTGACCGGGAACTAGTTTAATATAAACGGCGAGCAAGTGCATTAGCGCATTCGAAATTAAAACATCTTTAACCATTGTAAACAAAATAAAAGCAACGCGTATTGGAACTGGGGAACGGAGAAAAGGAAGGACAAGCAGTATACGCGACAAGAAAAGACGACAAGTTACGTTAAACCACTTTACGCTCTATATATTTACAGTTCGATGCAAAATTAAATGAGTGTTGCTGATTTTATTACATTTATTGGTCAATTCTAGTAAATTATGATGTATTAATAATAATAATAATAATTTATTTCAGTTTTGACCTGTCCATTGTGAACTAGAATTTTGCCATACAACTACTTGCCTTCTTTGCGTCAAATAGGATAGAGCAGAAATATGACATTTTACAAACTTCACAAGTAAAACGCTTTTCACCGGTGTGATATTTAATGCGTTTTTAGTCCATTCTTCTGAGAAAATAACTTCTTGCAAATTTCGCAAGTAAAAGGCTTTTCGCCGGTGTGTTCTAATATGTTTCTTCAGTCCATCAATCCTACAAAATGACCTCTTACAATCTCGCAAGTAAAAGGTTTTTCACGCGTGTGTCTTCTAATATGAGCCACCAGGTTACTCTTCTCAGAAAATGATTTTTTACAAATGTCGCAAGTAAAAGGCTTTTGATCAGTGTGTTTTACCATATGAATCATCAGTCTACTCTTGCCAGCAAATGACTTTTTACAAACCTCGCAAGTAAAAGGCTTTTCGCCAGTGTGTATTCTAATGTGATTCATCAGTGTATGCTTGGCAATAAACGACTTTTTGGAAACTGTATTAGCTGGGGTGTAGGTCCTCTAATTCCATAGCAATTTAATTTGGCCAGTAAGGTGTGTACCTTAACGCAATCGAAAGCTTTTGAAAGATCGCAACAGGTTAGTATAACATCATCTTTCTCGTCAAAAGCAGTTGTTATCGCTTGTATTATTTCAGTAGCCGCTGTAATCGTGGATCTTTCCAAACGATATCCGTGTTGTTCCTTGCAGTAGATATAATTTTTGGCAAAGAAACTTACTATTCGATGTTTAATAGCATATTCGAATATTTTGGAAAATATAGGTACTAGTGCGATGGGCCGATAGTTGTTTAAATCTCTTTCGTCCCCTTTTTTATAAACGTGCACTATCTTCGTCAATTTCAATTCGTTTGGGGAGACACCTCTTAACATACATACCCTCGTTAAAACAGCGAGCTAGAGCTTCTGCGATGTCACATTATAATGTCTGACGATTGCCCGTAAGCGTCGAGCGACGTACTTTTCCTAAGACGTGTGATGATATCATTAATTTCTTGGGTGATTACCGGATATAGAAAAATGGAGCACTGTACATGATTTGAATCTTGTTCCAGTAAAAGAAGAGGATTTTGACTGGGACCAGGTATCTTGGCTGTCAGTTCATCATCAATCGAACTGAAGAAATCATTAAAGTCATCTGCATTTAAGCCGTTTTCTTGTGTTTGGTAAGTTTTACTTTCTAGGTTGGTCTCCAACTTTATTATGTCACAAATGGTTTTGTTTTTGTTGTTCGATGACTCTATAAGATTAGTTATTGCTGTTTTTTTTAGTATTTTGAATTTCTTTTCTATAATTCTTTTTAAAATTTTTGTAAATCTGTTCAGCTTCTTGACTTTTAGTAGCTTTGTATCTAGTGTACATGACGTCAAATTTCTCTTTCACATCATTTACAACACTGTTAGCAGGAAAGATATATTTTGTTTTAGCTCTCTGCAAAACTTCCTTTTTAGGAAACATAGCATCTACAAGCTGTATAAAGAAATTGTGAAATTTAGTGTACGTCTCTGTTGTAATTTCGACGACAGAGTTTTATAATTGTTTATGTTCAAACATCGAGACTTAGTTCCTGTTACTCCTTTTCTGTTTTCAGATGATCCAACCACCACAAACTTGACAATTATAAATTTTCTATCTCGTTAAGTGATATATCTTTTTCTAAATAACTTTAATTAATTGCCTTTTTTCAAAGGAAGATGCATTAAAATCCCATAAAAGCAACTTTTAGCGTGATCCCACAAAAATAAGAAGAGTTATTAATGTTTAATGGCGATTTTTTGCCGGAAAATCAAAATTTAGTAAAAGTTCAAATATCTTAAAAACCATTAGACTTTGGACTAAGGTAAATGGGGTTAATATGATTCCTAAAGACCTCGCCCTCTCGGCTGTTCAAAACTTTACATCGTTGTGCCAAACACCCTGTATATATATATATTTTTTTTTCTTTAAATACGGTACTATCTTAGAATGTTTTCCTAGATCTATATTTTGTTTGACGTTTAGTGTTCTAAATCTGTGGCACTGGAACACTGAAACAGTTCACTAAAACCCTTACCACAGTGCTTAACTCGAACTGGACGCACGTTTCAATAGCCAAGCTATCATCAGCAGTAGTAAAACTGAATTCAGTTTTACGAGTTAAGCATTGTGGTAAGGGTTTTAGTGAACCGTTTCAGTTTAGTGTTCTCTCCAGCATGGCATGTATAAACTATAGTGTTATTGGCTGCACTATCTTAATTTTATATTCAAAATATTCTCGAACGAACTTCTATTCCCGAATGCGAAAATGGTATTTCAGAATCTAGTCTAAAAATGACTATTTTAATATACCAGATACCGAATGGCTCCTAAAGCTAATAAATGATAATCAACTTTCTTTTCTTAAATAGCGATACATACTGTTTTATAAAATTTTTTCCTAATGTAATGATTTTTAACAGATTCAAAATGTAAGATTTATTTGTATGAAAGATCAAAAAAAAAATGGTTATAGTTTAAGGACCTTATCGGGTGTAAGGCATTGTGGAATTAGACTGTTAGCTTATGCTGCTTTCCTTACGTATTTCCCGCCATCTCTTCCTGTCCTGTGTAGACTGCTGTGTATTCTCCCAATTGTTATTTCCTCTTTACTACTATTAATCTTACATCTTCCAACCATACTGTTCTTGGTTTTCGTTTTGCCTTCTCATTTAGCCTAGCTTCTAGAACTTATTATCCCGCTATCTTGCATTCTCTTCATGTGACTATACCATCTCATTTGCGTTTTCTCGATGACTTCCACTATGGGTTTCGCTTCCAGATTACTTCTGATAGTTGTATTCCTTTTTTCGTTTTGTTCTCAATTCTTCTTAAGAATCTCATCTCTGTTGCTGTTATTCTTGCTCGATTTTTTTGCGTCATTGTCTACGTTTCTGCTCCGAATGTTAATGCAGGTGTTATTACTTTTTGGAATATTTGAACCTTGATGTCTTTTGGAATTCTCTTCTTTTCCAGAAACGTATTTTTTATGTTATTGTAATTTTTTCCTTCTGCTGTCACTTTTTCTGTTATTTCTTCATTCAACCGCCTATCTTCTGATATATTTGATCCTAGGTATTAAAATTTCTGTACTTGTTCTAGTTCCGCTTCATCTATTTGTACTAGATTTTGTTGCTGTGTCTTCCCTATTTTCATGGTTTTTGTCTTTTCTTCGCTGATTTTCATGTTGATTTTTTTCAAATTCTAGTGGATCTGTATGTTGGGGGGGTTCTTTGATTTTTGTTATAATAACAAAGATCACTTATCTCTATTCTGCCCATCTTCCAGTATTCAATTTCATATTCTTTGACCTTCTTTTTCCCTTCTTTTATTGCTTTATCCAGGATCAAAGAGAACAGTGGCGGACTCTGGATACATCCCTGCCTGAGTCCTAGGGTTGTTTCAAACATTTTTGATTTTTCTTGCCTTGTTCTTACATAGTTTCTTGTGTTTTTGTATAAACTTTGTACTCCTGCTATTAGTGTTTCAGATGTTCTTGTTTCTTAATATCCTCCTCTCTTCTAATCCTGTCGAAAGCTTTCTTTAGGTCTATAAAGCCTAGATGTACCTCTTTGTTCTCTCTTATTGTTTTCCCTTAATTGTCTCATGATAAATATCTTCTACAGCTTTTTCTAGATTTTCTTTCGTTTTTTTAGTATTCTTGCATATAAGCTTTCGCTACTGTGCTAATTAGTGTTATCCCTCTGTAGTTTTGGCACACTTTACTATCTCCTTGTTATATATAGGTGTTATAAAACCAGTTGTCCAATCCACTGCGTCTCTATCCTTCATTACATCATTCATAATTTCTCTTAATCTACTTAGAGCGTTTTCTGGTAGTCCTCTCATCATATCGGTTGTTCTTCTATCATCGCCTGGTGGCTTTACTAATTTTAACTTTTGTATAGCTTTTTTTAATTCGCCTATGCTTCTTTCTTCAGGTTGTGTGTTCTGTTCGTATTGTTCTGATTTCATTTTGCCTACTAGGAGTTCCTTGAAGTATTCTCTCCATCTTTCCATTATTTTTTCTTCATCTCCTAAGATGTTTCCGTCTTTATCTTTAATATTTTTAATCGATCTTTTGTCTCATATATTTCAATGTTCCAAAAAATATCTTTTGATTATCTTCTATGCATTTTTCATTTTTCCCCACTAGTTGCGAACGCTGAATACAAAATGCCAGTTAAATGACACTTCACCGTCCTTCTTTCTAAATTAATTATTTTTCTCTGGAGATATATGACAACCAACTTGCTGATATGCTGCGAATGAGGATTGATTGCAATAAAAGTCGCGATATTGTTAAATAAAACAGTTATGCCTTGTGACTTGCAGATGTAAAATAAGTTACGACACGACAGTAAAATGAAGTGTGAGTTATAAAATCAATGTGACTACAACAAGTTCTTCGGCAGGATAAATACATTGTTGAGTACGTGCCAGTGTCCATAGACAGAATAGACTGTTGTTTAGATTAATATTAATTTTCATTTTGTTTTTTGTTTAATTAACCTTTTCTTGGTTTTTTATTTGTTTGAATTTTTGTTTTTCCTTTATTATTTGATATTCGACTATTAATTTTATTATCCCTTTGGATACTTTGAATCAATAAAGATATATTATTATATTATTATTATTATTTGCGACAAATTCTAAGCAAAATATTCACGCAGATACCCTTTTTCTTACATTTTCAACATTGATTTTTGAGTTTTGCACCTAACTGTACCTTCTTTTTTAACACGGAATCACCACGCTAGAAGAACATGATTACAAATTCATGTGTAACAACACAATTTTTACCGGAATAAATGTTTATGTTACACAATAACGCTTTCATGTTAAACACGAGATTTTTTACTTCTTTTCTTTTCTTTTCCTTTTCTTCTACATCTCCGTTTCGTTTAATAATTCCCAAAGCCAAAGCGACAATGCCTACGCGCCGTTGGTATCGTTTGTTTTAATTCTATCGCCGTATAGCTCGTGTTGTCGGACGAAAACGGCCAAACAGTTACGGCGGCTAATCAAACCGGTTGCTTGGCCGATTGGAGCAAGTGCGACGGCGAATCCATCGGAGTCCGATGGTAAGGAATCGTAGTTACCGGGCACCGGGTTCGTATTATTTTACATATTTATTATATGACCGCGTGGAGGCCACAGCCGACTCTCTATACCATTATTCCATAACTGCGTTGTATTGTAAATACAGTAGGACACAAAAGAAAGCGACAAATGTATGGTTGTTAATAGTACCAGGAGCATTTGCTTTAAGACCCTTTAGAAAATCAGTTGTCCTCTTTGGAATTGCCAAATGCCTAAAAGCAAAGTTACTAAAAAGAAACCACTAAGTGTTATTAATTGTTGTCATGTCAACTCTCAACTTGAACTCTACGGAGAACAAGGATTGACAACTCTTGGGTTTCATCATACCTTTCTAACAGATACCAAATTGTCGAAATAAACAGAGGTGGCGTAACAGCATAGTCTAGACAGAAAACAATCAGTGTGAGGGTTCCACAGGGCAGCGTACTTGGTCCTCTATTATTGATAATTTGGCTAAATGATACGTTCTTCTCAACTTGTGGTATCGATTACGCATGAACCAGTTATATAGGTGATACAAATCTATTAATTACACAGAGAAGAAAAGTTCTTGAAACAAACAGATATATTAAACAGATATGTTAGAATCATGAGCTTCGCGCGTCGTCGGCAATTTCCATTGGGTGAACGCAGAAAAATCGTAATCGTAGTTTTAATAAAATAAATCCTGTTTGTATTAGGGTTTCGCGAAGATTACAAAAATCTCGCCGATACCGTTTTCAAGGCCAGTAACACCAATGTTAGCAGTTTAAATAAATTACGATTCAATTCATCTCACATATAACAATGCTTTGATCATTCCGTTTTCATATTTTGTAACTAATTGTTAGTATATTTTCTCCTTTTTTGATATAACAGGTACTTCAGCAAAGGCAAGTAATAAGACATGCTTGCATCCGTAAGTCTGTTGAGGTATCTGCTGTTCTATCCCCTACCCTTTTTGCCACCGGTAGCCTACCGGTAGCTCGCGAAGGCAATTCTGGTAGCTCACAATATATTTTAAAAATACAAAGGTGTAGGAATCATAGAAGCTTTCGTAAATTTCGCAAATTCTCATAATAAACACAAGCCGCGGCAACACTGCGGTGAACGATCTGCCGCCGACGTCACCACGCTAGAATCGTCTAGAACCGATCAGCGTGCTAGTGCTCGAGAACGATCTAGGTTGCTTTGAAGGGGATATAACGCGGTTGGGTTACAGTTGGCCTGCAATTAAGAATATTATGGCAATTAAAAATATTATGGTAAGAAGGTAAAGACATACCATTTCCATTCGGAAAGGGAAGAGACAGAAGTTAAAGGTAAAAATGTATGTTTGTTATGTAATACTTCTGTCTCCGTTGTTAAAAAAGGAAATATTGAGAGGCATCATAAAACTGTACATTCGAATTTTGAAAAATCATTCCCATTACATTTTGCCACCAGAAAGGAAAAACTGAAACAATTAAAAAACCAGTTAATTGGACAACAGTCAATATTTTTAAAAACAGTCGACAAAAATAAGGCTGCAATTGAAGCATCATACCGTGTGTCCCAAATAATTGCTCAAAAGAAGAAACTTTATGAAGACGGGGAAATGATAAAACAGACGTTTTTAGAAGCTGCAGATTCGTTATTTGCCAACTTTAGAAATAAAGACGAGATAGTGTCTGCTATAAAATCTATGCAACTTTCTGCTAATAGAGTCACGAGATGAGTAGAAGTAATGATATTTTTGTACAGTTAAGAAGTGACTTAGATAACTATGTTTTCACTGCAATTGGATGAATCAACTGATGTGGTTGACACCTCCCAGATGGCTGTATTCGTCAGGATGGTTTTTAGTGATTTTACGATTAAAGAAGATCTTTTGAAGTTCATTCTACTGAAAGGTGATACTACTGGGCTGGAGTTGTTTTCTCATTTCAAAAATATTATTTTTTTTCTGAGAAATATCGCAAACGGTAGGCTTGACAACCGATGGCGCTCCAGCTATGGTGGGTTGTGATAAGGGTCTGGTGGCGTTATGTCGTAAAGATGAAAGTTTTCCGCACTTTCTCTGTTACCATTGCATTATTCGTGAGCAAGCATTATGTGGAAATTTTCTAAAACTAAACAACGTTATGAAATTGGTAGCAAAAATTGTGAACAAAATTAGAGCTCCAGCGTTACAAAGAAGATTATTCAAAACCTTGGCCAATGAAATTGACTGTCAATACGGGGAGCTCTGAAGTCTGATGGTTAAGTAGTGGACGAGTGCTGAAACGTTTTAATGATGTCCTATCTGCCATGGTTCAATTTTTCCAACAACGCAATGAACCGATTCCGGAACTGGAAAATTCAATCTGGCTTAGAGATTTTGGTTTTCTTGTGGACATTACAGAAAAATTAAATTAACTTAATTTGCAGTTTCAGGAAAGAGACAAAGAACTAGTGGAAATGATTTCTGGTATACAAGCATTTATCAAAAAGCTTGAGGTTTGGGAACAAAACCTAATCAACCGCGATACCAAGCATTTTCCTATTCTTTCAGAAAAGATATCTGAAAATCCATTGGTGGAACCCTATGACAGTAAATATCATGTAGAAATAGTTGAAGGATAACTTCAAAAACCGTTTTAAGGATTTCAACGAAATGGATTTAGTGGCGCAATTTGTTGTTTCACCCTTCATAGGAATTGATATCCAACAGTTTGCAACTTGTGTTAAGCAGAACTTTGGCGAAGACATCGCTGCAACAGGAATGGAAGTGATTGCGTTTCAAAATGATTTAGCTTTAAAATCGTTAGTCTCAAATACAAAATGTATCTGCCCTTTACTAAGCAAAGACAAATATTCAATTCTATGTCGTGTTGCCTTGAAAGTGAAAGCGTTATTTAGTTCAACCTATTTGTGTGAATCTTCTTTCACCAATATGAAGTTAATTAAGAACAAATACCGCAATCGACTTACAGATGAACATTTGGATAATTGTATTCGAGTCGCTGTATCAAACTATACTGCAAACATTAAAAAAATTATCGATGAGTCTGAGTGTCAGCCTTCTCATTGAACATGCATTTTTTATCTGCACATGTTTTTGTTTAAAATAGTGCGTTACTTTTTTATTATTTTTATTCACTTTTATTCAATCGTATGTGACATGTCATTGTGGCTGCATAAAAATTTTGTTTATTTTTCAAACACCTACGATTGTATTAGTTATTAGTTTATTTGTATTAGTATGTATTAGTAAAATAAATACATGTATGTCGAATATAACTGTGCATTATTTCATTTAGGTTGGCTTACGTCGCTTACGACTAGGTAACTCACTGTTTGTTTCAAAATTATAAAAGTAGCTCAACACATTGAAAAGGTTGGCGACCATTGCTTTACGGATTACTATAAACACTGCATATCTTGTACATTAATTACTTAATCGTTCACATTGATAATTAGCAATTCATATATCACTCAGAAAATAAAAATAGGGAATAAGTTAATTTTCATACTGTTGACGTTGGTATAGGTATTGTTTAGATCTACTCTTGAAAGTTGCTACACCAAGTAAGATTCTCGTTCGGATGGCACTGTATACGTAAAATACATTGTACTCCCAGTATGGCCGCTACGATAGCCTATGTGTACTCAAACGTCATACGTTATTCGAGTAATTTCGGACAATTTATTGTTTGTACGAGTCCCGCTGCCTCCTAACGAGCAACATAAAAGTCGCCGGGGAAAATTTTCGCATGTTTATGGCTTTGTTTTCAGCTCGTTTACAAACACGGCGCACGTTAAAATTCTAATTAACGTGGCCGTAGGATTGTTTGGTCCTCGAAGCGTATCGATTCGAGAGCTTTAAGTTTGAATTTCAAGCGGTTTGGTTAATAAATAGAAAAATAAAAAGGAAATATAAAGCTCATGCTATGCCAGTTGATTTTCTAGGGGATATGAGTTTGTTTGATGTTCCAGCAAATATGAGAATTCAACAAATCGAACACAGCCACAAAAATTTTAAAAACCAGTGATCGTTTGGAAGAAGAAAAATACTGTTAAAAAGAGCACCAAAAGTGTCGCACATGCGCAGATTTACTTTGGCGCATGCGTACAAAATATTTTTCAAGTTTCAACCTGCACTATTGCCAACATATAAAAAAGATCGGTAGTACTCTGAAAGTGCTTTCGCCCTGTTTAGTTAGACTGAATAGTATGTGGCCGACTAAAGGCCTCTCGGCTGCATAAGCTTTAGCGTATTTAGACGAACTGGAAAATCTCTCAGCAGGAATTTCCGAGAATGATTCTAAATCAGTTAGTACGGGCAGTGAAAACGAAATTCGTTTTCGAGTTGTTACAAGTGAGGAACAAAATAGTGATGAATCTGACAATGACACAGTTTGTGATGTAACGGTTGCAGTGATTAGTGTTAGTTCTAGTGATAAGCAGGAAGTGAAAACTTCTGTTCCTTCTAATCGCCAGCAAAAGAAACCAACAGAAAAAGGATTTTTCTTCAATCCTGGTGCAGTTTGCAAATCAAAAGACAATTCCTAATGGCAAGTAATTTCTGCGAGTCAGCCTACTGCAGGCAGAAAAACCATACCCAATATATTCAGGGACAATCCGGGGTCAACAGGCTATGCAAAACAAAAAGTGACTGCAGAAAATGTGAGTAGTTTCTGGAGATTATTTATCGATGACTCAATGCTGAGATACATAAAACAATGCATCGAGGCTGAAGCTAGAAAACAACTAGACAGTCAAGACTGGCAATTATCTTTAGGAGATCTAGAATCCTTTATTGCCATTCTATACGCACGTGGTGCTCAGGGTTCCAGTCACTTAGAATTAGATTCCTTGTGGTTTAAAATGTGTGGAATATCGTTTTTTAGTCAAACGATGTCTAGAAACAAATTTAGGAAAAGATGATTCGAGACCAGTAGGACAACCACTTGGTGAATACGTCGTTCTGAAATTATTAGAGCCTTACGCCAAGAAAGGAGGAAATGCCACAACGAACAATTTTTTTACCAGTACTTGCAAAGAAATTAGCAAAACTAAACACCACAATTGTTAGAACTGTGAACAGGTCGAGAAAAGAAATTCCCAAAGTAATCAAAAAAGGCAAAGGTTCTTTATATGAAACTGTTTTATTCACAAGTAAAGAAAATGTTTGCACTTTGACAGTGCGTCAAGCCAAAATAAACAAAAAAAAAATGTTCTCCTTCTAAGTACGCAATATTCAACAGTTTCGATTGATGCTGATACAAAGAAAAAGCCAGAAACAGTTTTATACTATAATAGCACAAAATATGACGTTGACGTAGTAGATCAAATGGCCTGAAAATACAGCGTGAAAGCACCATCAAGAAAATGGCTAGTCAATGTTATTTATAATATATTGGATCTTGCTGCAATCAATGCGTTTGTTGTATATAAAGACATCACTGGCAAAAAAATAAAACGTCGCGACTTCATTCTGCAATTGGCAGAAGAACTCCCGCAACAATCCAATAACAACCAAGAAGACCCTCAAGAGGGAACATCGAATCAAAAATGCAACAAGAACTTACAGGGTGGATTAAAGACAGATAAGCAATCTCGCAAAAGACGTACATGTCAAGAAAAGAAATGTGAAAATATGACTTACGATAGATGTGAGAACTGTAACAAGAACATATGTGGAAAATGTGGATTTAAAGTAAGTTATTTGCTAAAATTGTAACGATATTTAAAATACCAAAGTTAAGTTAGAAGTTGTTTTTATATTTTGTGAATAAATATACTTTTATGCAAACAAATTATGTTAATTAATAAAAATAGTCGAAAATAAATTGAGTTTTAATCACCGGTCAATTTGACCGGGGTGGCGGTTCGAGGTATGAGGAATTCCCGGCGGTTCTAATGTTAAAGAAGAGAAGCTAAGCTGGTGAAAAGCCAATTCATCTTACATTCCACCCAAAGACATTCAAAAGGATGAAACTGGTAATTTTCCCTTGTTTAACAAAAGACAGAGATGCAAACTGCTCAAATGTAAAAGACTCACTTCAACGAAATGTGCATCAGTGTATAAACAAAACTAATAACTGCTTTAAAAAAAATGATTGAGAATAGTAGCTGCATAATGTGTCAAATATGATACAAAAATAAAATTTTTGTAATTAATTTTTTTTTATTACTTTTTTGTAGCATCAAATCATATTTTATGATGGGTAACAATTTTTATTTTTGAAAAAAAAAATCATTCAGTGAAGGGTTAATATTAGTTTTCTCATGAAAGATTGTTGTTTCCTTTCCAGATTTGACGACATAAAATCCATTCTACAGATAAGTGGCAATGGTTCACCCACGCACAGCTCGACGATAAATTTCTCAAAATAGATTATTTGTTTCATTTCATTAAGAACTCTGATACTTTCTATAGATTTTGAATATATTTGTTACCGTATATAATGGATAAAGCACAACTTACCCATAAAACGAAGAATCTAGGCAAACACGTAAATACATATATATATATATTCAGAATATCTTTGTAGAATTAAATTTAGATACCCTAGCCGTATATGACACATTTTACGTTAATTGAAACCAAGACCAAAACTCACCATTTACCTTCATTACATTAAGGAGACCCCATAAATGGAGTTCTTGTGTATATGGAATCTCTATCCAGGCGGCTGTGAATGTTGTGAGTAATCTGTTTCTTTATCTGACGCGTACTTTCTTGAATAAATTATGAACTATGTGTATATGTGAACTTACTATCGATGTAGACACACTTAGACATAGGCAAGTATATGAAGACGGTATACTAGTCATCATATGGTATGAAATCGTTAGAATTTATGCCGACAGGTTTGTGCTGCCATCTTTAGCGGGTGTCAAAACGTCACAGCATGTTTTCTGCTAGAGGTAAGTCTAGTTTAGGAGAATGTACATATCAGGTGATTATAAGCTGCAGATTCAAGTACGTGTTTTCACAAAAACCTTTGAGTGTGTATATATTTTATACAATTACATATTTTGCGATTTTAAAACCAAAATGTCTTGCTAAAAGCTTAATTAGTTGCTCCTGAAGGTTTTGTGAAATATATTTTCCATGAATAAATCACTTCCAATACAATTTTGTCGTGTTCTTGGCCAGAATCTAAACAAAAATTGGGATTCAAGCTCATCAAAACCTTGGAGTGTTATCTCAATCAAAGAGAATTAATTTCCACTCCATCATCAATTAATGGAAATCTCAGAATGTTGCAAACATCGCATGTGATGTGACGGCAAGCTTGATGATATTTGGAAAAATCATAGAACACATTTAGGAATCAATTCTTTAAGTTCGACACTATAAAAAGAATCTGATGAACTTAACATAGTAGTAGTTACTGGTGGCAAAGGTGATATGTACACTGGTGACGCATTACCTTTAGAATGATTTTTTGTTCAATTAAACGTACATGATTCTGATTTTGATTGATTCGGAAATAATTTTTGATTGACAATTCTCTAATTCAAAACGACTTTTTGACATAATAATGATTTAGTAAGTATTTATTTTTAAATTATTAAAAGGCATAAATATAAATTAGAAAATCAATCAAATGAATTTAGAATTTTGGGAGTTACTTTTTCGATTTTGTAAAAATTTTGTCAGATTCGAATTTCTGTTAAATTCTTGATTCTTCAACTTTTTTTGGTTCACAGATAAATCCAATGTCTTTTATAGTTCTTTTGATATCTCAATGTCTTTTATTTCAAACCTGGTGTCCGTCAATATATGGGAGACAAAAGCTTCAGTTCACGTTTAAATTTTGGGTTGTCACGCCGACGAGCACTGTGTATGGAGAGGAATCGGTTTCTAGATACTTGCTAGATTAAATTATTGATTTATTGCAACAGTTTCTCATTAACCCTTCGCCACATTAGTCGTAATTATAGAGGTAAATATACGTACGTATGTCTAACGTACGCAAGGAAAATAAACGACCGTTGGCTAATAAAGTCACTAAATTTGAATTTCCGGATTTGAATTATAATAGAATTAAAATATTGTGTAGAGTTTGCAAAATACCTTTAATATGGTGGAACAAAATTGACTGTAAAAGACATGTAAATAGTGTACAGCGCAAAAATGAGAAAAATGGCGTGCCACCTCAAACCCAATTTAAGTTGGATTTACTTTTGATGTTTATTGTTTGTGGTTTACCACTTCGCTTACCGGATAAAGAACCGTTTCGACAGTTTTGGCGTACATACAATCCCGAGTGGAACTTACCATCATGGACAGCGTTACGGAAAAAGTTACCAAGTATACCCAAAGATATCTAAAATAGGGTTAAAGCAGAATTATAAAGATAGACAGCTGTGGCTATGTCTTGATGAGACGGCAGATTGTAAAAAAATCTATTTTGAATATTATAGTACAAGTACTAGATCCTGTTAAACCGAAATTTGCAATCTTTTTCACAGGCTCTGTCCCGGTATTCGAGAACCATCACAGCCGATTCTTAGGCGTTGGGGAACATGGTTGTAAGTGGCTGTTTATTCTTCTGAACATTTCCAAGAAGTAGAATCTGTGATTTTACAATTCGACCCTGACGAAGCTACAGCTATTAAGGAGAGCCAGGACCGATTTCTAGATACTTCTGTTGAAACAGATTTAAAAGTATTAGCAACAATTATAAACGATTACTAGACGCAATAGAAAAATTGCAAAATACTGGATTGTCGTTAGTAGAATCAGTGCAAATTGTGGACGAAGCTAATACATTACTGCACGGTATAAACGTTATAGCAAAGTTCGACAGCGGTTTAAAAAAATTCCGATTATACAAGATTAAGATAAATGTGGTGCATCTGCAGATTCATTAACTAATTCTAAGAATTATTTTAATTATGCATGCGTTAGTTCTGTAGATATTGAACTGCCTTTCTCGAAATATAAGAACATTTTTTCATCACAGCGAACAACCCTCACCGAGACAAATGCGGAAACATACCTGATGGTGCAAGTTTTTCAACAATCCTATCCATACTGTTAAGAAGTTACGTTTATTTATTATACTATTATTTATTGTTACGGTATTAAGTACAATAGATTTTTGAAGAAACTGCTTTGTTTACTTTTTACGGTTATTACATTACATGTACAACAAATGCCGTTTTCAAAGAAAAAAGAAAGTAATGGCACTAAAAATACTTCAATGTGTATATATTCGCTTTATTTACCAAACATTTTTATTGCGTCAGCTTTTATTTTTTGCACTGAGGTATTGATTTCAAAGCATCACTTCTGTCGGCTGTAAGCCACACATACACTATTTATAATCCGCCTATGTGACTGATCCGATTCTGCTGCGAAGACCGATTGTGCCCGGCTTAATTGTTAAACATTTAGGAGGTTATTGAAATCCAATGTAATAATCATCCACGAATTCTTACTGCAAATACTTCTGTTGGCAATTTAAAAAGTATTCAAGCACATTGAACTCAGTAAACATTAATATCTTTACGCTAGCAGTACGGAATTTGTTTAGATAATTAACCCAATTGTTGTAGAATCCGGTAAACTCCTTTCAAGCACTCGAGGAATCCCTCATTCATGTTAACGCCTTTGCAACATATTACCTACGTAAGACTCACAAACGAAGCTCGCCAAATCCACGTTACTACCTAGCTTTGATAAAATAGCGAGTCAAGTCAGAGGCTGGCGGTCCGAAAACCAGTTTCCTCTCGCCGAAAAGCGCTTAGACCATCAAGGTGATGTTGAGAAGGAGATAGCGAAAAGGATCATGACGCACGTTCACTAGCAATTATTAATAGTTCATTAATAATAAATTGGTAGCATAATTTATTTAATCAACCATTTTGTTAGTATAACACACATATAGATATATCATTAGTATCCGTTCGGGCGGAAGAAAGAACACGAAAAAAAAGACAGAGAATGACTAATTAGCGGCAACAAACGAGAAATAATTAGACAATGTGAACAAATCGTTGTTGGTTTTTCATTGGACGGGTGTACGAGTAGCCTGTGGTGTTAGGAAATCGTCAAAATCCGGTCAAATATTAAACGGAAAATCAATTTTCTCTCGTTTTTAATATTTTTTTACTTGGGTATTGTAGAAAGCTTTGCTTCTTAACATATACCTTGTAACTGGGTAATCTACAACGGCGATTGGACATGGAGGAAGAACAAGAATTTTGAAACAGCTGCAGAATAAATATAAAAACATCACTCAAGAACAGGTAAAAATGTACTTGACATTATGTGAAACCTGTGAAAAGTAATCAAAAATGGCAAAATAAGGATTTGTAGTGCGTTCCATGGTTTTTAAGGAGATGAACTCAAGATGTCAGGTCGATTTAATTGACATGCAGAGACAGCCTGACTATGACTACAAATTCATCCTCGTTTACCAGGATCATGTTACGAAATTTGTACTGTTGCGGCCTTTGAAAAGTAAAGGCATAAATTGCGGCCCATATGAAGCCATGTTTGGGGTTCCACCAAAAGTTGGTCTTACAACATCATAACTTTCTACTGATGTCATCAGAAACCTGGAATCTAAAGAAGATCTGGTAACCTTAATCGACTCTTCTTCAGGTGTTTTAGTACAAGATGAAGATGGACAAACAGAGAATGGCGGCGAAGGAGATGGGGAAGCAATAGAAAATGGTGAAAAGGAAGATGGACAAACAGGGGACGGAGATAGTGCTGTAGAGGACATTTCGGGGGAAAATACGATTTCAGACAAAATCAACATTATTAAAAAGAAGAGGGAAAATGCCATAAGTGCATTGCAGTGCCAAACAAAAAAGGTGAGGCTTATGTCTGAATCGAAGTTTCCAAGAGGCAAGATTGGAGATACTGTAAAAATACGGGTTCCTGATGTCGACAGGGGTAGAAATAACTCCAGGAACATTCTTGGGGTTAAGATGTATGAGATTGGCACTAAGGAAGGATGATTGGCTCAAAAGTATTCTAGGAACCAGTTTGTCTTTTGTAAGGAGAATTTCATTTCACAAGAGGAAGTTCCAGATGTAATTGTGAATCTTCGTGAATGTACCAGGAAATCTTCAATCACAGGTGGTCAAGGTTAGGAGAGATGTAACTGCAAGGGAAAATGTCTTTCAGGAAAACGTGGCTGCAAGAAGCATGGGTTACTCTGTAATTCGAAATGCCATCACAGTTCGCCATGTTCTAACAAGTAAAAGGTTGTTTGTTTACAAATGGTAAGAATAAAACGCTTTTTCATTGAATAAAACATTGTCCTTTTATTTTACAAGCACTGATGGAAATTCCGTACTTCCTCAATATTGTAATTTATCACTTCAGCCAAGAGGGTCTGGGTTGTATGTAAAATAACCGGTTAAAATAATAAATTGCATCATATTATTACATTAACCACCTTTATTGTCTATTATGTATAATACATTCATCAAAGTAACGGTAACACGTACATGTTATAAAAATGTATAAATAAAAGTGTACAAATAAAAACAGGTATAAAACAAACAATATAACATACTTAAGGACAAACGACATTAAAAGGATAAATAAATAAATATAAATCGGCTTGATAAAACTATCATGATGTGCAAAGGAAACGAGAAGAAAGTAACTCATTTTTTTATTAAAAATTCATTTGCTGTGTAGCATTCCATTTACAGCAATATTTCTTTCATTCGAGGTTTGAATTTGTTGGGACTTGTTGCTTTGACCTCTTCTGGTAAATAGTTATGCAAATTGGCCCCCAAATAATCAATTGCATTTTGGGATCGTGATAGCCGATGGTATAATGTAGCTATGCTTGCAGCCGTTCGTGTCAAATTGCACTGTGCACGTAGCAAATGGTTACACGTATGTATAATGAGGCTAACGTAACTATTCCTTTTCGATTTTAAAATTGCCTCTACATGTTGCGATGTATTTAAGGTTGTACAACGCCCGGACTGTTTTTTTTTTAAGAAGGAATACCTCATTCGCTTCGGCTGTCAACCCTCAGAAGAGTACTCCATACTTGAGTAGAGAATGGAATGCTGAAAAGTATGTCACTTTGGCCGTAGAATGTGTGGCCACTCGCATTAACCTCCTAATTGCAAATACTGCGGACGATAGTTTGCCTAATAGGTGGTTGATATGCCGCGACCAGACCGGAGTCCAAAACCACAGCTTTTGCAGCTCATAATCAAACAATTACATACACAGAAAAAAAAAGGTCTTGAGTCAAACAAATCTGCATTCAGACAACCGAATCGTAATTTTAAATGATGATGATGAAAGATCTACTTTTTTAATTTAAAGAAATATTTGTTTTGACATCGGTAGTTCATTCAAACATATGATCTCTTAAAACAAATAACTTCAAGTTTGATTTTTCTTTGCCATTTTTTTCTTTACAATTACATATTTATCTAACCTTTTAATGGCCAACGTTCCTAAAATGCTCACCGCTTACGAGCCACCACCTCACATCGCCTAAACTAGGACTACGATTGTGATTGCCTACGTTCACGCAACGGAAATTGCCGACGACGCACGATTCTAACATATTTGTCAACAAAATTATGTGTTTGTACATTCAAACGGAATTCAATCTGTTGTTCTTAAAAAATGTGCTTTCACTCAAATAAACCTTTCTTGAATTAAATAAATAATTTCAATGATATATATTTGTTTGATTCAAGATTTTTTTTCCCTCTGTATAGTATGCCTTCCGCTGTCTCTAGATTTTCTTCTAAAACAAACAGCGGAGGCTAAGTTTATCTTCTGCTTTTCCCAGTTTGAATAATCATTATCTTTGCTGTCCTTGGATAGGTTGATATTCAAAATTTTATCTCTGTGAGCTCCGGCATGCTTTTCGAGCATAAAGCCTTTATTTTCTTTGAGTCTATTCGTCTGTGAACCAAGTTCATAAAAAAGTAGTTGATCTCGACAGTACCACGAGAGAGTTACACGCCAAACAAGTACGCGGAGATGGGACGCCCAAACGGTGTAACGTTCCCTTCGAATGCGAATAAATATCACTTATTCGCATTTTCTTGGATTAGAATTTAGAAGTTCGCATATTTATTGCACAATAAGCAACAGCGGATTGCTAAGTCGCGATAGGTTTGAATGTAGAAAACATTGTAAAAGTAAACATCATGTATTGAATTTAAGAAACAGTATTCCATACTCGCAATTTTTATATGATTTTATTTTTATGTTAAGTATGTGCAACATCCCACAACATCTAGTATCTAATGAACACTTTCGTCTTTTTTGGGCTAAGTACATTCCCTCATGGAAGCTGCCAACATCTATGCAATTACGATACAATTTGCCACGTGTGCAAGGTACAGTAAAGGAATGTATAACAGACGAGTTGAGAAATAAGAAAATTTGCCTATGTGTGGATGAAACAACTGATGCTCAGAAACACAGCGTCATTCATGTTGTAGCGCGTCCTTAAAAACGTGATGGTCCACCAGCTTCATTGTTTTTATCCAGTAAAAGGATTCAGAAAACTAATGCAGAAACCGTTGTCAAGATAATAAAAGATTCGTTGAGAGAATTTTGTATCATAGGAACCCAAGTCACAACGTTCGTTACTGACGGAACTACAACAATGCTGAGAGTTGGTAGGATGTTGAAAATATGCTTTCCGACTCTTCTTCACATAACATGCTTCATACACGTATGTCACCTCGTAGCAGAAACCATTCGAAAGAAGTATCCGATGATGGATAAGTTAATAGCATTTACCAAAAAAGTGTTCATCAAATCTCCCAAACACATTCGTGTATTCAAACAATTGTGTCCGAAATTACCACCACCACCTCAGCCTGTAATAACGCGAGGGGGAACATCTTACTATCTTACTATCAGAAATATTTTTCGCAAGTGAAAAATGTCATTTTGAAACTTGATTCTGCAGCAGTTCGAGATAGTCAGCAACTTTTTTCCAATTCGGACGTTCAACAACAAATAGATGAAATTTCCATGAACTATTCTGGGCAATTAGAAAACAATCACTTATCAGCACGAGACGCATTAAACTGCATAAACAATTTACAAGCCGCTCTAGAAAACTTGACGAACACTATAGGAGTCGATGTTGCTCAAAGATTTGGTGCAATTTTAACGAAAAATCCCGATTTACAAAAGGTTCGGTCTATAACTGAAAATCAAGAGTGCCCAGATGAGAAAAAGGAATATCTGACAATGTCGGACAATCATTTTCGAAGTATACGACAGGGTATTCACAACACCGTCGACGGATGAATGAATCGACAATGGAAGCATTGCTGATGTTGCAATTCTACGCAGCTTACCAGGGCGGTTGCCAATTGCCACAGTGGACATCAGGACGACAGGAAAAGGTAACAATATTATTTTTCACCAACATTGTATATTACGTATCTACTTTTATGCGGTGCGCCACTGCCGGTACCACCTTTTTAACAAACTCTACTAATAACATCTGAACAACGCTGTAAACTTCCTTTACCCATTTCCACACACGTACCCAGTTCATTATAACGTTAATACCTACGAATATATATTCTTCGATTTGCTTCTTTTATCGATTTTGTAATGCACAGTACCTACAATATGTTGTACATAAACGAAGCGAGCGGTGGCTGTCCAGAGATTCCTAGCCGACCGAGAAGTGGGGGCAAGGGAGATTTAAGTAATGTATTCGCCGTATCACGTAGGTTGATGTGTTATGGTATCGATATATCTTGTGTGTGCAATAATATTCAACGTCTGTCCGGTATATAATCAGCCTGGTGGCGTTGAAAAGGAAAAAAAATTCTTTCATTGCAATAGTAGTAATAAATAAACAAGAAGTTCGTAGTGTAGCAAATGTATCTGGCTTGCATTCGTGTGAGTGCTTGAATATTCTATTGAAATCGTTAGAATGGAAGATAATGAAGTTAAATTATTGAAAATTTGCCGAGTGATGCACGAAATTAAATAGCAAAATTAAGTTAGATGATGATATGCATACATATGTGTATTCTATGAGTAAAATAGATGTACCTGATGAAATATTCGCCCACATTTTCTCAAGAATATACGAGAATGGTACGATGAATATCTGTGCTAAGGAATTTTTTGCATTAAGTATATTTATTTCCCGACATAATCTCGTTAGTCCAGCGATGTTCCGATTTTTTTAAGCCATCCAAATGATAGGATTTGTCGAACTCTCCAAAATAGGCCTCTGCTCCGGCAATGATCTCTTCATTTCATGTGAATCGCTTTCCACCAAACCATTTTAATTAAGTTTGGAGAAAGAAGGAAGTCACAGGGGGTCAAATATCTAATATAAAATAATGCTTTTAGTCTAAGTAAATAACAAATCTAAATATGTAACTATGTTCTAAAGAAATTAAGTAACTAGTTAATTTTTATTTATTATTACGTATTTTTTTGAAAATACGAGGGCAAGAAACATAGTTTATCACGACTAGGATCCCGTAATTCTGATCTAATCTTACTATAAATTAAGCCAGCTGCGGATTCATACCAAACTCTGAATAAGGACATTTGACCTCAACGGTAGTATTCTTATCTATAATATCATCTGCTGTTGCTCCTAAAAATTGCAGATTTCGATCTAAAAATAGACCACATTTTTCAATTTTAAGTTCTGGTTCTAGTTTGTAGAGTGCCTTATCTTCATTTAGTTTACCATGGAGAATGTTTGGTTGTTACATCTCCCCTGTACACTGACCTCCTTACTAAATTTTTGCTGGACGTAGTTTCTCTTCTGGAGCAAACACTATAGAAGTTGGATGCTGTTATAAGTTTCCTTCTATACTCAAGCCATTCTCCACATTCTGCTTGTTTCACTGCTTTGCGTTCTAAGGAACACCTCTTCTCCTCACTTTTTACCAAATTGTTGAGAAAACCCATTTTTGCCATCTCAAATGTTTCATTGTTCATATCTAGCTTCTGACAGTTTTGCGTCGTTAGCTCATCAAGCATAAATTTCAGCGTAACATCGGCGACATACAAATTAACATTTTCACAACATAGTGTTTCTAAAGCAGCTTTTATTGGTTGCAATGCTGATATTGTATTAGAAAGCAAAGTAAGCTCGTCATCAGTAAAACTAATATCTAACTTCAAATCTATGAGACTCTTTCCAACGCAGTTTATAAAACGCTCTAGCATAATTAGTAAACTATTCCAATGTGTTTTAGAATCCATTATTAACGAAAGTTCATGACCAAATTCTTCTTTTACATGTTTTTGTAATACATCATCGTCAACCAAGCTGCTACGACCACGTTTTAACTTCAGCTGCCCAGAATGTGATCGTGGCACATGATGGTGCAGATTCCCCGTAAACATTGTCCATCTCTGAGGTTTGAAAATTTTCAGACTGCCCTTGTACACACCTATCGTAATTCTATAGCCGTTTACTGTTTCTTTTGTATTGTACCCGTGTGGAGGACAGTTTTTATGTGTTCTTGGTTTAATACAACAAAATTTGTCACGGTGAAGGAGTAAAGAAGATGTCGCTTGATCTCCGCCAGCATCGTTCCTTGATTGGGGCACGAATCCTAAAATTCCTATCGATTTTACTGTCTTTGTAGGTTATATTTAGGTATATATCAGCGGATTTTTACCCCGAAAGAAGCAATTAACCGGCTCGTAGAGTGTATTAAGCAGTAAATGTGTATTAAGCTTAACGTCACTTTGTCCTTTAGGAGCGGCACATTAAAAGATAATTAAACGAATTTAATGTTGGCGGTAATGGACGGTTTTTCAGTAATTTGCGCCGGCTTTTACGACGTTTTAATTCGAAGGAGAATCGAACAGAACTTGATAAAAGAACATGAAGAAAATCGTATTGTGATGGAATTCCACTTGTTTAGCTATTTGAACCATTAGAAAATGGTTACGTTCATATAGAAGTGTTGACTTTCTATTCAACGTTCCTTACTTTCTTCAGGATCAAATATATTCAAAAAATTAAAAACAAATCTCATGTAACATTTTGCCTTTTATCTAAAAAGGAGAGATTTGAAACATAAAAGGGACGTTGATGAGTGCTCTTAAGTAAAAAACGAACAATTAAGAGAGAAAATTTACCAATACGACATACCATACGACCATAACTCAAAAACAGTAACTGTTTTCATAGGCAACTGTTGTCTATGGCACTATTCAAGGTTACCGAATCAGTAGTTTGCATAAACACATTCAAGGTTACCACGTCAGATTGCAAAGTGGAGAATTTCATTTTAAATTAATATAAAAGGGAATTTTGAAAACAAAATGATTCTTTCGAGCCTGCAGCCGTCACGTTGTATTTTGTGAACCCAATATATAATAAGGACAAATTTTAAGCCGTGTTTTTAAAAAAGGTCTTCGTCGAACCCGAAACGAAATTTGGGAGTGGTTTTGAATGATTTAAAATTTTTGAAAAACATTGACGCGTGCGATTCAGACGAGACATGCCTCCCTCACAATCGCTCTCATATGTTTCTATGCATTTTTGTTATTTGGTACAACGTAAGTTTCCATATATCATTAAGAAAACGATATTTTTATACGGAGTACGTTCATAAGACATAATGTTAAATAAATTTCAAAAGGCTAATGAAAATTTTGAATGGCTATTTTGTTTTAAAAGAGAATAACTTCCTGTGAACTCTCATATACTGCGCGCGGCAAAATGATGAATAAATTGATTAAATTTGAAGCAATCTGTTTTTCGAAGAAATGCTCGGACAGGTCAATTTTATTTTTTTAAATAAACATTTTTGCGTTTTGAAGTTTCCCCCACTTCTGGTTTTCATGTAATGAGGTCATCTCCCAATTCTTTTTATGTCGATAGATCTATTTAATTATCTAAATGGTACCATCAAAATTTTAATAACCAAATTTTCGAATAGAAGTCATTTAATGAGTGGAAAGCATAAATTTTATTAATATCAAGAAGCAAAGATAAATGCTGTTATTCAAGAAATGAAATGATCGCTTCATTGACGACACCAAATATCACCATTTTGGCAAATCAGGATCATCTTCGTTTGGTAAATCTTTCCAAGAGCAGGTACAAGTGCATCCCTCAAAAATCCAGATATCGCTGCCTCGTGAGAGTTTCGACAAAGAAGAAAGGACCAGTGTTGAATATGTGTTTCAATAATCCAGTGAGGATTCTGTCAAAATGAGGCTTCATCCGAAAAGAGAATTTGGTGAATGAAGCGTAGATTACGGTTGTATAAATCATGCATTATATCATAAAACTGCATTCGGCAATCATGGTAATCTTCACTGAGTTCTTGCAGTAGTTGTATTTTGTAAGAATGGTATTCTTCTGTTTCTACGCATAGAGAAACTTCATTGTCTGCTGGAATTGATCGAGATACACCAAGAAGATTCTTACTCTATCATAACAAAATATCAAGTTTCACGTCTTCATTTATTTTCTTATGACGACCTACATTTAAAATGTGTTTGAAGAATCTTTAATGCTGTGTGATTGGTTATTATCATAAACACCATGTAGTCATTTACATCCATAATACTATGATCCAAAGGCCCTATTGTATTAATACTGCTTTTGGCTTTAATTTTATTCGAACAGGTTTCTTTCCCTTCATGTGGCCTAGGAGGATGGTATGAGAAGTACCTATGTTTGGATATAGGTGGCGCTTTGTGTCAAAATCTGCATTACCGGCTGTGAGTACTATAGTACGTAGTACTGTAGTGAGTGATACTATATTTTTGAAAGAAATATCAAACTCCTGTATTTTTTTTAATGAGAATTAAACATTTATCGGCGGACATAGATCCATGAATACGGTATAATCCAAGGTTCCAAAAAAAATCACATGTCACGGTTCTACAGCAATATTTATGTTCTATGCAATCATTCTTACAAATCATAATTTTTGCAATCAATGATAGTCTTACCTTCGGTTTTTTACTATAACCACTCGCACTGTTCGCTGCACCCGGTAGAATAAATTCAGAACCGAGAAGGAGAGCGGCGTGCCCCTTTCAGTATAGATACTGAACACATCTAAACCAGCTCACTGCAAGCTGCAACACGTTGTAAGTGGTACATGGCTACAAAAGCAATACATCCAATTGTGGTTTTTAAAGAGCGCCAAAAATCGTAAAAGAGGTAAACACAAGAATTTTTTTTACTTGTCATCTGCGTGATATAATAATCTGCGTAACAAACTAAGATGTAACATAAAGTATTTTCGTTTAAGTAATGTTCGGCTTTTACTAAATGCTTTAAAAACTTAAAAAAATAATTATTTCCATACTCATTCTGTTTGTATGTGTATTTAATAGTCTTTCCAATTACTGGTAAAAATTTTGAAAGAATTTTCGTAATTTACCGATATACCGTTGGTATTGCAATACCTATCTAAGACCTCGTAAATCGAGTTGTTGGTTGATAGCATTTACACAGTACTGTACACATTTGTATCTGTAAAGCATCTGTCTGTATCGCCGCATAATAAACGCGTGTAATACATTTTATCCGCTTTACACAGGCCCTTAAGCACCATTCTTAATCGAACCAATTGATGCTATGATAAATGCCCTCTGCTCCATACAAAAAAAATATCCACACGATCCTAATAAATAGTTAGAAATGGTCGGTTTTTTTTCAGTTAATATTGGAACGTTTATCGTTACGTCAAACGCAGTTTCGAGATATTTTTCCCAACGAGAAGCACGTCGAATTCCGCCGAAGAAAAAGCGAGACGGAAAGATACCTTCGACGGAGGAATTTCATTGAACCAAACGGCGGTTATTGTTTTTTTCCTCTTCGTTCTTTTCGTACTCCTCTCATTTGACCCTGTTTCCTCATCTCTCCGGTTTTCGACGAAATAAAAGTAGCGCATTTACGAAGCACAAAGGAACAATTAATGTTAACGTTTTGAGTACATAAAGCACCCACTTGATACGTACTGTATTCTTCGTTGGGGAGATTCGGAGAAATTACTTTCATTTGTTTATATAACGCATACCTACGTATTAGATGGGTGCCTCTTTCCTGACGTATGCCTACTCGATCCGAAGCAGTGTTTATAAATGATCTATGATACTCTGCAGTGGTTCGTAGAAGCTCTTGAACATCTAGCTAAGGATTGGTAAGTCTTAAACATGTTATAGCTGTCCCCTTTTCAATGGTTTTGAGTTTATCTTAACTAGAAATTTCACCATTGAAACGTTACGTAAATTTCAGTATTGGACAGAGGCGGATTACCCGTAAGGTAAACTAGGCACGTGCCTAAGGGCCCCGGACCTCAGGGGCCCCCCGGCTCATTTAAGGTTATGTATCTAATATAGATTTATTTTTACAATAAAATATATTTTACAATAAAATTATTTAGGTAAGTACAAATTTTTGAAAATAAGCGTATTTTATCAGTTAATTTTTAAAATTCTAACTGCTCTTAAATTTTTTTTTAAGGAAAAGTAGTTAACGAATTACTGGCTCATTATTAACTTATTTTGTATTTCATAGTAAAAAGTTTATTCCAAACTGTTATAAATTATAATAACTATAAAGCGCGATTCCAAATAGTTATAAACATTTTATTATTTCGTAATCGAAAAGCAAACAATTTCAAAAATTTCGTACCAGAGAAATCTAGAAGTCGAGCGTAGTATCTCGAATAGCGTGGAACAGTGTGGAAAGTTTCAATGTCGTCTTGATCGGTTTTGTCCGCGTATATCTAAGCGCGACGCGCTGCTCTCCGCTACACACGACAGCGATATATCGTAAAGATATCGAAAATAGGATCAAAGCAGAATTCAAAGATAAACAGCCGTGGCTACGTTTTGCTGAGCCGATAGATTGTAAAAAAATTCTATTTTTAATATTATAGTACGAGTACTAGATTCTGTTAAACCGAAATTTGCAATCTTATTAGCTAGCAAAAGACTAAAAAAGTGTACCGGCGAAGAAATTACGGGCGTAGTACTCGATACGTTACAACAATTTCAAGTGTGAACTAGTCAACTATTGATGGTTATGAGCGATGGAGCAGCGACAATGTGTCGTTTAGGCCGTTCTCTCAAAGAAAAGTGCGAGGAACTTCTACATGTTACGTGTAAAGTTACTACTCGAGAATGTTACCCGGAGGTGGATGCATTAATAGTGAATTACAAAAAAAAGGCTTTGTCCTGGTATTCGCCAACCACCACAGCCGATTCTTACGCGTTGAGGAATATGGTTACAAGCGGATTTTTATTACTCTCAACATTTCCAAGAAGTAAAATCTGTTATTTTACAATTCGACTCTGACGAAGCTACAGCTATTCAACTTCTGTTGAAACAGATTTAAAAAGTATTAGTAACAATTGTAAACGATTACTGTATGCAATAGAAAAATTGCAAAACACTGGGTTGTCGTTAGTAGAATCAGTGCAAATCGTGGACGAAGTTAATGCATACAGAGCATCGCTGGGAAACGTCTAGAAACTTACAAGGAGACTATCTTGAAAACTAACACAGAATTTGATTAAAAAATACTTGTTTCTTGTACTAGGCTGGAAACTTTTCAAACTACCCTGGTAGTACTGGTTTCTGGGTCGTATTATCCTAATAATTACGACAAAACAGATTTCTCAAAAGGCCAATAGCAACAAATACAGTCATCTATTAACGGGAGCTTTCTAAAAATAAAGTTACATAAACTTTTACGCAGATCTAGATTACGCAAATGCAGCACAAACAACATCGAAGCATGTTATTTTCCTTCTACGTACTCCGAGCCTAACCAGGAAAGTGTTTCTCAACCTTTATAACATCATAAACACAACAGGATCGGGATCCCGGAAGCCTTGGATCGCATGTCGAGAGCTCGTACATCTCGATCGTATAGCATGTCCTCTAAAAACGAATTCCTAATATTCCACGGAGTGATTGGATTGAATAATTGTCAATTAACCGAGTAAAGTTAATGGTAGGCGAAGAGAGTACATGTAGACAATGTACACGGACGCACACTAGCGCTGGAAGATGTGGAGAGTTGCTGGGTTTGTTTATTGACAGACGTCGTATCGTTAATAATGCAAATAATATATACAAGAAAGGCGATAATTAACGCGCTATGGATGTAACAATAAAATACCTCTTCTGCGGAGAAGGGAAGTAATCTTTAGCTTCGTTAAATTTAAATTCATTAAGCCGATATTGATGCATCAAGAAATATATGGATGAGGATGTGTATTCAATATACATACATGAGGTTGTGGGTAGAACTTTTATGAAATTTCCAGAATATTTTGCAATATAACGTATTTAATATATCAAATGTAGCGTATCACTTAAAATTACCTGCTGGGTTTTAACTTCCTTTATAGAGTGTAGTGAGAGTAACTGATTATTATTCAAGATTCTTTGAAGTATTTAGATTGAATAGTTTTTTTTTTTTTAAATACAATCATTACAAGATTAAAAGAACTTTTTTCACGATACGGAATTCCAGATGTTGTTCGATCAGAAAACAGTCCTCAATTTGAACAGTAATTTAAACAATTTGCAAATGATTTTAATTTTAAGCATGTGACAAGTAGTCGCGTAGAGAAAAAGAAAATGGTTGCAGAATCCTATTTCGGTTTGTTATTTAGGAAAGTAAAGTTTTGATTTCCGTTAATAATATTAATAGTAAGTATTCTTACACAAGATACTTTTTCAAAATTTGAAGTTAAATGTGCATTTGTCACTGGTAATACATTTTTATTTCAGTATATAATAAAACCAGGCATGATTTTGATTTAGCTTTCAATTCTTTAAAGTTAGAAATTTTGATCCGCTTCAATGTCCGGAAAACTAATTTCCCAGCATTTAAAAGATTGGTTCACAGATGTGTGCTTACCAAATACTTCAATACTGGGACCGAAGATATTTAGTTATTGGATTCCTGTAATGGGCATTGTCTATGGAAATGATAATTTTAGAGCTAGCAGGGGCTGGATTTCTAATTTCAAAAAAAGGCATGCCTGCGTTCTTTAAAAATGCGTGGCGAAATACTATCCAATGATCAAAGTGCTGTCGATCCCTTCCTAAGTGCATTTACAGAGAAGATTAAACAATTAAACCTCGCACCTACTCAAATATACAATGCAGATGAATCTGTTCTGTATTGGAAAATGTTGCTTGAAAAAACGCTGGTTTGTGCTCAGGAAAAGACCACACCAGGTCGAAAAATAAACAAAGATCGCGTTACATTCTAGCATGTTGCAATGCTGTTGTTCACAAAATTAAAGCTGTTGGTGATAGAAAGCAAAAATCCAAGGGCATTTAAAAATGTGAACACACCTGTTGAATACAAATCATCTGCCAATGCATGGATGACTAAGGCAATTTCTTTAGATTGGTTTCATTGTTCGTTTATTCGTCAAGTTAGAAGTAATTTAAGAAGTCTCAATTTAACTGAAAGAGCCCTGTTAATCGTCGATGACTCCTCGAGCCATGGAACTATAAAAGAGCTGACCAGTGAGGATGGACAATTTACAACATTATATCTTCCACCTAATTGTACAACCTCTAGATCAAACTGACCAAATTATTTTATCGGAAAAATCTTTTAGCCCAGATTTTATCTAATAACGAAGAGAACGTTGTTAAGTTATTAAAAACCATGAACTTGAGGGACGCTGTATGGCTACTATACAATGCTTGGGGAAAAGTCTCCCACGATGTATTGCAGGAGTGCTGTCACAAAATTATGACTCATGTAGCAAATAACGACCCAGACACTGAATATGATGCTGAAGATCTAATTCCTCTGAGTGAATTGCGGTTTTCCTTGGCCGAAGAGATAACAGATGCTTCGGATATGCTCAATGTTCTCACTGAGCAAAATATCACGTAATACGTAACTGGCTTGAAAATGATGAAGATTTGTTACTACTGGAAGACAAACGCTACAGATGAACACCACGATAGTAGTGACAATGAAGGTTCAGAGTTAAATAACACAAACCAGACTGTTAAGAATGACGAGGCAGTTAAAAGTTTCAATGTGTGCATAAAGTGGGCAGAAGAAAGTAATATCCCACTACATGATGTTCTTACACTTCAAAGATTAAAAGAACCGGCTTTTATAATCAACCAGAAAAAGATTAAGCAAATAAAAATTACAAATTACTTCACTAAAATGGTCTATAAACTTCATTTAAATCGGTGAGATGCACTTACCTGTGTTTTCTTGTAAGTACCGGAGAATTTTTTTGTTTCAACTGATTTCTAATGAACCTTACTACCTTACGGTAATTTGCAACAGATACAAACATGGTTCCTTTCTTTGTTCCTTACCGTAAAATAATTTTTTTGTTTTTCTGTCCTAATTTATTGTTAACAATAAATCAAATTTCTGGATTTTTGTTTTTGGCATTCTTGATTCTATTGTTATTGTCTATCAATTTCGTTTCAGCTACTCTACTCTTCTTTAATGTTTGTAATATTCACGTGTTTATTGATCCTGAATATTCCTAATTACTTAAAACAGCAATTTCAAGTCTGGTATAATTTAAATTATATAAAATATTGATTTTCAATACTACAAAAGCTAAAGATCTCGGCAGCTTCGCCTTTGTCGCGTTGTACCAGTAAACTCCGAAGGGCAATCGAGCCAACGATCGAACCATGGGTTTCCAACAGGAGGCAACCAGCAGCCGCAAGCAGCCGGCATCAGCGGTAGCGAAACGCAACGTCGAAGAGCGACCTCGTGAGTGCACGACATTCCCTGTCGAATGTTTATGGGTCGCGTCTGTCCGTGCGAGTACTTTTTCAGCACGATTTTGAAATATTTCCTGTGCCGGTCGATGTCATTTAGCGGCAGAAATGAGCCGGGCCGGAATGCGGTACGATGAATGCCGTCGGTATTCCTTTGCCGGGAGGAGAGCGCGCTGTTTTTCGATTAATTCGACGAGAATACTAATGAGAGGGGCTCCGGTACCTACTCTACCATATAGCTAGTGCTGTACTTCGGCCACGGCTCCGTCATCATCATCATCATCATCAACATCATCTGTTTCTTCTTCTTCTTCTTCGTATGTCCTTCTTTCTTCTTCTTTATCATGTTCTTGCGGCTAAAAGCAACGGTTGCAGCAGTTGTACGCGTAAAGACACACATACAGTCTATGTAACATACGCACTTACACTGCGTGGAGAAATATATATATACATACAGTTGACGTTAAAAACTGAGAAAACCTTTTTAAATTTGAATGGAATCAGAAGACAACAATTGAATTAAGAGCAATTCTTGACCTACTATAGTACATCATTGTTCTCTTATGACATATTAAACTTATGTACACGTATGTATATAAATTGCGAAAATTCTTTCAACATTTCTAGCGTACACTCGCTTAGGAGATACAAATAAATTTATTAAAAAGTAAAAAGCGTATTACAGAATGAAAGTGCGGTCCTTAAACTATTTTTCAACGTAGTCACTAAGCCGATCGAGGCACTTGTCCCATCTGCGGAGAAGGTCTAACATACCCTTGATATAGAAATCAGGTCCCTGTCGATGCAGCCACTGTGCTGTGGCGTTTGGATGACGTCCTCATCCGACCGAAACCGTTGTCCTCCCAAAAAACCTTTCATGTCTCGGAAAAGATGAAAATCCGAAGTCCGGACTGCGAGCTGGGTGAGTGATGACTTTTCATCCGAAATGACGAAGCTTATCCGTGGTGATTCTGGCGGTATGAGGCGTTGCGTTGTCATGAAGAAACTTGACTCCGTGATTAAGTAGACCAGGCCTCTTTCGGAAATTCTTCGGTGAATTGCGGTCGGTGATTCCTTCATTGCCACACAAAAGTAGCGAATGATTGCACGAACTTCCAGCGGGACGCATTTGGACAGAGGAGGTTCCATTATTATCGCAATAATTTCCAAAGTACTGACCGGAACAAAATAAACGACGCACTAACATTGAGTGAAAAGATGACACAACAGGACGACTTGATTGCAGGGTTGAAATTACGCGATATAATGCACATGCGCAGGAGTGTATCTTTGTTCCCGGACACGCCTCGTATATTAGTTTGATTCAAGAACCTTTTCTCTGTGCAATATTCAAAAAATGAACCAAAGACCCATGTTAGAGTATAGGAGAAAATCTACAAATTCAACGTGTATTTTACTTCACTTTCACATCAAAAACGAAAGGAACAAACCTATCTTTGTTACTAAACTAATGCGCCTAATTTATTTGATTAATCTCCAGCAATAAACAAAACTAATTTCCCAAACTAGGAAAAAAAAGCGGAAAGATATATCTTAGTACCTTAGAAAGAAAAGAGACACTACAAAACATTTATTTCAGAACCGTGACTATTAAAAAAATATAAATGTTAAACTTCATGTTGATATATCTATATCTATATACATCCAGCCAACATTCGAAAGGCACCCAAAGTGAAAAAGCAAAAAAAAAGGAGAATATAACGCGGAGTTACCGCTTCCCGACATTAATTACCATTTAATTCTTATTCGTTGCGTGCAATTAAGTATATACGAGCTTGAAAAATCGTGCACAATGACCGGTCCCTAAATCATACAACTTGGACGTTAATAAAACTCTCTAATTGTGATTACAAAAATAAATATTGCGACGTTGGACGCTTAATTTTTGACAAGTTTATTTTTGTGAAAGAAGTTACGTACGTAGGTATGTGATTGTGTACAAGATGAAGTGGAAATGTCAGGAAATAAGTAAATTACAAAGACTCTGTTTAAGGTTATTCCACGAATATCCTATCGCCTTGCTCTAGCCAAAATTCACCTATGTTCTCCCTCAGGCATCCATAATGTGTAGAGTGAGGTAATGGATTCTTGCTTTGTCAGCGTCCGCTTGTTTATTTTTCGTTCAGTTTAGGAAACGAGAGCGTTCAATATATGATTATTAATTTAAAGTGTGTAATATGAATAAAGTTAAAAGACGACCCTTTGCTGGCACAGCAAATAAGTTTATCTGTGACTTTCCTAATTTGTCTTACGACGGTGCGTAAAATGTGCGACAAACATTTGATGTGCTGGAACAAGGCGGACTGTAACAAACATATAAATACCGAAGAACACAGAAATAGAAAAAAGGGCGTGCCAACGAGAACTGCCTTTATTTTCGATTTACTCGTCATGATGATAACCTCGCTTCGCTTACTCGAAAAAGAACCGTTTTAGAACTTTTGGTATAAGTACAACCCCGAGTTGAAATTGCCAAATACGAAAACGACACGAAACCATGTTTTATTTGTAAGCGAAGATATAGAAAAGAAAATCAAATCTACACTAAAAAAACAATTGGTTTGGTTACGTATTGTCGAGACAACAGATTATAAAAGATATTTTATTCTGAATGTTATAGTACGTGTACTGGACCCTCATAAACCGACATTTCCGCTGTTATTAGCTAACAAAGACGGGAAAATTGTACTGGTGCAGCAATTGTGAGGGTGTACGTTAGAAAACTTAACAAATTACATCACGTCAGGTGTTGATGCTTATGAGTGATGGTGCTGCGGCAATGCGTTCGGTAGGCCATTCTCTTCTTGAACACGGTTGCAAGTGTTTACATGTTACGTGTAAAGTGCATGCTTTACATCTTGTGGCAGAAACTATTCGACAATGTTCACTAGACTTAAATGCATTAATAGCAAAAGAAATGTTTCTCAAATCTCCAAAACGTCTTCGATCATTTCACGCACAGTGTCCTGGTATTCGTGAATCACCACAGCCGATTCTTACACGTTGGGGAACATGGTTGCCGGCAGCTCTTTATTATGCTGAATATTTTAAACAGGTAAAAGCTGTTATTCTACAATTCAATCCTATCCAAGCTACAGCTATCAAGGAGAGCCAGACAAAATTTCAAGATATTTCCGTTGGAACAGAGTTACAAACTATTCGTAACAGCTATAAAGGATTACATGACGCAATAGAACAATTACAAAATAGAGCGGTGTCGTTAGTGGAGCCACTGCAAATAGCGAACGAAGCACACACACTGCTATGCATTACGCATGACGCAAAATATAATCGCATTTTAGAAAAGATCGAAAGTGTGTTAAAGAAAGATTCCTATTTCATCATTAATTGATGATACCCTTCCAAATATAATTTGATGTTAAATTTCTGATAAATAAACCTATTTATTAATCTGGCATAACGTAATGAATGCAGTGACGCGACTAGATTACTCAAATATGATATCCTGTGATCCAGAATTTCTATGGCAACTGTCCAATAATAAATTTCACTGACGTACTTGACAAAAACGTTATGAAAAGTATTTAATTTATGAAATCATGCTTGAAATGCCTTTGAATTTGCCATGTTGTTTGTTGTAGGTAGATGTTCCATTGATTTTCAAGATTCAAGAAATGGAGAAACTGTACAGAAAAGGTGTTTCTTTTCCGATTCTCCAAAATCGTCTCAAGTTAATTAAATTATTTAATACTCCCAGGAGGCTTCCGAAGAAGAACTAATATCCGCCAGAGGAAATTCCATATTGACCGAGTGGCCATAATGAATACACTGTACGTGTTCGAATGACAGCTGCGTTTGACGATTTAACTATGCACCACCACACGACCTACTTATCTACCAATCCTGATATTCCCATGTCTTACAATTCCGCAGTTTATAACTATGTCAATAAGTGTTGTGTAAGGAATATCGGCTTCGGCTTACATTTATTTTACAAGAACCTATTCCTTTCCGCGGAAATATTATACCGAGCATAAGTAATCTACAATAACTAATAATATTATTATTAAGAGAAGGAGAGGGGAGGGTGTGTTATCGATGAGCAAAGTGGACCGTGTACACAATTATTCTAATCAGTCATTAAAACAAATTTATGATTTTGCAACCTCTAATCCATTAACTGAATTCAAAGAGTATTTTAATCATGCACGTACTACGTCCGTAGATGTCGAACGATCTTTTTCAAAATATAAAGACATTTTTTCACCACGGCGAACATCGTTCAACGAGATAACTGCGGAAACATATCTAATGCCGTCAATTTTTCACGACCCTTATGCAGCGAGCGATAATACTGATAATAGTGCTTCTGCTTTTAATGTTCGGTAATTCCGATGCAACCCGCCAACCTACTTGATAATGCTGCTTAAGAGGGTGAGTGTTTCACGACTTTTCAGATATTATAATTCTTGAATGGTTCTGTTATTATTATTCGATTTAATATTTATTTTTTTGTATTGTACTTACTGAGGAAAGGGCACGCCTATGCCACGCAGAGACATTACCCCGCTTTAAGAATGTGCATCTGTTTAACCTGGAACGCTTATAAGTGCCTAAACTTGCTGCTCGCTCTGGTTATACTACGATACTTGCAGAATTAAAGCATACGAAATTGTTAACTACTTAGCCAACCTCCAAACCCGTACCTTGGATACGATAGGCAACATATTATGCACGTTTGAAGCTAGTCGAGTCTCATTTAATTATGCGCAAGCTGTACATTTGATTACGAAGGCTGATGTGTACGCGCGCATCATTTTAACTTCCATATCAAGCAACATCATAACATTCCTCTTCCTTCATAAATATAAATATTTTTTTACTCTTCGATGTCCGTTCTTTGGTCTTTTTCGAAACCCTTCTTCTTCTTCTCGTTTGCCGCCGTTACGTTAACGATCGAATCTATAGATCACGCTTGAATTTTATTGGACGGATGTAGAATCTGATGGAAAGATTATATAGGCAAAAGATGACCGGCGGCCATATACCTCTTCTTGCCTTTCTATATCTATCTTTGTTCTTCTTCGATCGTCTTCTGAAAAATGCTGGCATAAATCAATCTCCTTTCGGACTTAGAAATCTACCTATAATTTCGCAATAACTCATCGATCTGGAGAGGAGAACGAGAAGAAAATGTTTTGTCGAGTTTCTATCGGCGCTATACGAAGAACAAAAAAAAAATGGAATGAATTAAATTTGAAGTTTTGATTTCGTTTTAGATGTTGAAAATATGGTGTTATGTTCCATTGATAAAACTTGTTTTTTTGAAAGCTACTTTAGAACTACTCTTCTACATGAGCAATATCTGCATGACATTTATTACGCGTTACGGTTTCAACCTTATTAGCGTCTGATGACTAGGCCAGGCACAGAGAGCTTCGCGCCAGGTTAGAAGTGAGGTTACCGCACCCACGACGCGACATATGTATGCAGATGAATTGAAACGGGCTACCTCAGCGAATGAAATTATTGATTCATTTTAACAGTTTCTCATCAATCCTTCGCTGCGTTAATCGTAATTATAGAGATAAATATATGTATGTAAGTATATCTAACGCCTGTGTTACTTCCGTAGATGTAGGATGGTCTTTCTTGAAACATAAGAACAGTTTTTCATCACAGCGGACAACCTTCACCGAGACAAATGTGGAAACATACCTGATGGTGTAAGTTTTTCAACAATCCTATCCAGACCGTTAAGAAGTTATGTTTATTTATTATTTTATTATTTATTGCTACGGTATTAAGTACAGCAGAATTTTGAAAAACAACTTTGTTTGCTTTTTACGGTTATTACTAAAGAGCGGAATTTATGCAATTGGCATATTTTAGTAATTTTTTTCATATTTCAGCGATTATTGCATATTTTTGCACACTATTTTTTGGCAAAATTTAGAACAAAAATAATTTTTTCTTTGAACTTTATTAGTGTTTTCCTGTAATACAACAAAACTTTTACCAACGAACATTTTATCGGACTCGTGTGTATTAGATGCGGAGTCGGCTCTTCTGTCGCTGGACCTCCCCACCGACAAAGAGCCTACTTCGCAAAGAAGCCGCCATCCTTCAGGTGGTGGGCTGTCGCAAATTCACTAGATAAAATTATCATATAATTTTCAACAACCCCCATACCGGCACATGTCTGATTCATAGCAGGTCTAAGTATTTACCAAAATGTTTCTTATTCATTGTATAACCAGACGTTGAAGTAGATTGGTGCAGTAGTGAAAAATGCCAAATGTGAGTACAAGTTTAATTGTTTCGTGGATCAAAAATGTTCCTGAATTTATTTCTTTGACAATAACAAAACTTGAAAAAGAATCGCTGCCACTAACTGAATCAGTTAAATTAATCAGTGATTTAGAAAATAGTGTTTCAAATATTCCGGGTAGAATAGGGAACTCAATAAGTCAAAAGTTTGAAGAAATAATTAATAAAAATGTAGGATACAAAAGTTTAGCAAACATGAGTTTGATTTTAACTGGAGAATTAAAAATGGACGGAACAGAAACAAGTATAGAATTAAGTCCTGAGATTATGAATGCATTAAAGTACGCACCAATAACTTCCGTTGATATTGAAAGAAGTTTTTCGACCTATAAATGCATTCCCACAGATAGGCGACATAATTTTTCATTAGAAAATTTAGAAAAGCATTTAATTGTAAATTGTTTTAATAATAAAAATATGTAGTATCTAAGTATGTATTTTAGCAAATTTTAAGTACGTATGTGTCTATATAATTGTGATTTTAAAATGTAAGTGGGAATAATGTAAGAACAATAAACGCTTGTAAAATGTTTCGTTGTGATTATTCTTGTTTTATAACATTTAACAAGAAGTTAATCGGTATCAGAAGCATATGTGCACAAAACTGCATATTTAGCAAAAATTGTGCATATTTCGAAGAATTTTTATGCGCATATTTTGTCGATTTCCGATGTATATAATTCCGCTCTCTAGTTATTACATTACCCATACAGCAAATGCCGTATAAAAAAAAAAACTAATAATGTAATTAAAAGCACTAAACGGATACTCTAAAACTGTGGCACTGGAACACTAAAACAGTTCACTAAAACCCTTACCACAACACTTAATTCGTACTGGACGCACGTTTCGATAGCCAAGCTATCATCATCAGCAGCAAGACTGAACTAACAAGCTAAGTGAAAAACTAACCTTATAAGGAAAATAATTATGCAAAATGTAAATTTAAAATCGTAAAATTTAATGAGCCGCTTCATTGCACAGGACTATAAATAGCCTAAAGGTAAATGAGCCGAATGACGTGAGTTATCCTAGAATACAATGAAGCGGTTCATTGCACATGGTTAAAATTACAACTATAAAAGATTAAACATGATGTAACAAAGGATAAAGGCTGGAATTTAGTGGTCCTAAATCTGAATTCATTAAGTGAGTTTTGTTTTTGTAAATTTCCATGCCTTCATAACAATTTAATTGAGAAGTACTCCTTACGTTTTTAATTAACTTTATATTATCAACATTATGGTTATTTTCAAGCATATGTAGGGCAACGCTTGATTTATCAAACCTTCTGAATTTGAGATGAGCCAAATGTTCTTTGTACCTAATTTTGATTGATCTTTTTGTCTGCCCAATATACACTTGATCACAATCTTTACATGAAATTTTGTAAATTCCTGATTTATCCATGTTATCCACTGGGTCTTTGGAATTTCCTAAAAGGTTTTTAAGGTTATTGCTGAAGAGAAAACAATCTTGCGGTCAATCCTAGAAAAGATTTTTTGAAGACCCTTGGTGTAACATGGATAAAAGGGTAATTTAACATATTTCTTATTATTACGGCCGTCAATGCGTTCTAATGTGCTTACATTTCTAATTCTTAATCTATTCTTATGTTTCCTAATAGTATTATAGACGACATTTTCAGAGAATCCGTTAAAGTTAGAAATATTGATGATTTCTTTTAATTCATTTTGATATCTATCTTTCGTTAAAGGAAAATTGAGTAACCGGTGCACCAAAAAGTTAATAGCCGAAAGTTTGTGTTCATATGAGTGATTAGAATCCTGTAAGATGAATCTATTATTACTAGTAGGTTTCCTATATACGTCTATTTCTAACTTATTTTTATTTCTTATTACTAACATGTCGAGGAAAGGAATCCTGTTGTCTTTTCTTCTTCGTGGGTAAATTTGATAGAGGGAAATTTTGAGTTAAGTTGTTCTATGAAATCCGTTATTGAACATTTACTGATGTCAAAGATGCAAAAAATGTCATCGACGTATCTGATCCAAAGTCGAGGGAAATAAGCGAAAGTATTCTTCAGGTCAGTTTCAAATTTACCCATAAAGAGGTTAGCCATAAACGGAGATAAGCTGTTACCCATTGCTGTTCCTTCCGTTTGTTGATAAAAAGTGTTGTTAATTTGGAAAAAGTTTTGTTTCATGCAAAGTTTTGTCAAAGAAATGAAGCTAGTAACTTCCTCTCTATCCATTTGGTTATCTAACAAAAGTGTTTCTAAATATTCTAAAGTTAAATCAACTGGAACACTAGGGAACAATGAATTTACGTCAAACGATACTAAAATTTCTTTGTCAGTAAGCTCAATGTCCTTAGTTTTTTCAATGAACTCGTAAGAATTTTTAATAGCCAAATCCGGAAATTGTACAGATAACTGGTTCAATTTGTCAGATAACCACCTGGAAAGTAAGTAAGTTGGACTGTTGATATTCGAAACAATGGGTCTCATGCTTTTTCCGGGCTTGTGTTATTATTATTATTTATTTTACGATTTTAAATTTACATATTGCATAATTTATTTTTCCTTATAAGGTTAGTTTTTCACTTAGCTTGTTAGTTCAGTCTTGCTGCTGATGATGATAGCTTGGCTATCGAAACGTGCGTCCAGTACGAATTAAGTGTTGTGGTAAGGGTTTTAGTGAACTGTTTTAATTAAAAGCACTTCAACGTGTGCATATATTCGCTTTATTTACCAAACATTTTTATTGTGTCAGTTTTTCTTTTTTACACTGGGGTATTGCGCGACCCATGCGATTGATCCGATTCTGTTGCGCAAACCGATTGTGCCCGGCTTACTGATGAAATTTCACATGTGAGTACTACTGATTCGATCTAATCCATTATTAGAGGGACCTACATCTTGAGCATTGGTTTGATCATGATCATTTGACAAATTGGCAGTGCACGAAAGCCTATTATTGACACTGCATGAGCAAACCGGTACAGGTAATGCCGGCGAAAACTGCTTGTATGGGCCCGGAACCAAATGCCATCTGTAACGTTTGAGATTATCTCTACTAGTCTCCGTAAAATATGATGTTGGTTCCCTTAGTATCTGCACGACTTCTCCATAAACTCTTAAATCAGTTATTTAAACACTATCTCCTATTTCTAAGGCAGATCATATTGTCTTGCTGATTTCTCATTTAACAACTTTTCTTTTTCCAAATTGACATTAGCTCGTTCCTTTAGCTTGTTATAGTAATATTGGTAGTAAGGATTTGATTTTTCTGTTCATTAAAAATCCTGCGGGCTCAAGAGGAGTCGAAGGACAAAACAAAAGTACAAGATATACCGTGTGTGCCAAATTCGATATTACAAGCAATACCTTCCTTATTTGCGGACATATAAGATTGAGCAAGGTGTCGTCGTTAAAAGGATTCAGATATTTATTTCAATTTGCGAAACTAGTTTATCATCATGTAACACCAGTTAGAACAGAAGAAACGCAAATCCACATATTTCAGTTAGAACTGTGGCAGAAGATATTGAAATAAATAAATCAACAGTGCAGATGATACTAAACCTTCATAAATATCATCCGTCTAAAATTGAGTTGCTGCAAGCATTAAGGCTTACAGATTTTGAACGAAAGCTAGGATTCATTGCTGTAATGCAAGTAATGTTAAACGATGATCCCACGATCGACATTAACAATTTGTGTACTGACGAGGCACGATTTCATAACAATGGGGTGGTGAATCGCCATAAGTGCCATTACTAGACTCCAGGAAATCCTCATTGGATGCGTGAGGCTTATTTTCAGGTAATATGGGGTATTAGCGTTTGGGGTGGATTATTTAAAGGATACCATTGGTCCATACATAATTGAAGGAACTTTGACAGGGCAACGTTATTTAATTTTTTTACACAATGACCTTCCCGAGTTAACGGAAGATATTCCATTCGCGCAGAGCGCAATGATTTGTTGTGGCGACATGATGGCACTCCGCCTCATAATTCGCGGTTGGTTGCAGAGTACTTAAATGACGTATATCGCAATAGATGGAGTTGTACTAACGGTCCTATGCAATGGCCAGCTCGCTCGCCAGGCTTAAGCCCATTGGACTTATTTTTGTGAGGGTATTTGAAAGAAGTTCTTATTCGAATCAACATTGTGGTCAAAACCAGCATATTTAATAATAATAATAAAGTCTTTATTGCTTTGGAGTAGCAAATAAATAATAAAAATACATAATTACAAGCAATCTCAGGGCGAATCTCAGAGTGATTCTGCTTACACTAACTCTGTAATATAATTGACAGAAAAGAGTATATTCATCAAATACCTAACGGAACTTAAAAACAAAAACCAATGAAGAAAAATATACTGCAATTCATTTGCGTACGCTCAGCAACTCAAATGTTAACAAAAAACCAATATAAAACCTAATACATACAACCCATAGTTTTTATCTGATGCATTTTCGAGATCCTTACGATTACTTCCATACACCTTCTATACTTAATAAATTTAGAAAAGATTTATTTTGTTTTTTGCTTCGATTCGCGATCCCAAAAATAGCCGCGGCACTGAATCTCCTCTATACTCCAAAGAGTGAAGCTACAACGAAAGCTTCGCCTCAACTTCTCGTCATTTCCATTTCCCCCGGGGACGCCAATGATAACTCCTCTGCGAGCGAAACGGTACATCCGCACATGTCGGCGAGAGAGGTGAAAGAGGCGAGATTAGTAACGGCTCACAATTCGAGTAAATTTAAGTAACATTCCATGTATCGTTCGTTTATCAAATATTTATTGAAATCAGTTTATCTGCCCACTTTTCGCTCACCTCTCTCGTCTTCTTCTTTTCCTTCTTTACCATCTTTACGAGTTCTGCCCGCCAAATCCGATCTCCCTTCTTCATCTCCCTAGGTTATTTATTTACCTTAATTTTTTTTCTCTTCTTATTATCTTCCTCCGTCTTCGTCTTCTTCGTCTTCTCTCAATTATTTCAATCCAGTTCGACAATCGACTGTTTTTGACGGTTTTATAAGCGTACAAGAAAGACTACTTTAGATTTGTCCGAAACCAATTAAAGCGGGGCTATTATTAATGAATCTGTGCGAGCTTGCGAATGTGTACGTCGTCTGAGAGCGGCCTTCGGTCCCGCCAAGGTACTTTCTCGTTCGCAGAACCTTGATTTAGAGACAAATATTTGATAGCGAGCGTTAAAAGTATCCTACGCCAAAAAGCCGATTAAAAAAGAACAGAGAAACCCGAAAAATAAGCAGAAGTGTACGATAACGATGTTGTGCTGAGTGTTTTATACGAATAAAACGTTCTGTTATATTACCGGTCATTATTGCTTAATGAAAATTCTCCTGGTTGTATTTAGCGGTTAATAAAATCGAATGTGTCCGTCTCTGTCTTCGGCAGAACGATTTTTTCGTGAAAAAACATCATATCTTTACGTTTATTAGCTGTCGAGGTATGTTATATGCGCATATCTGCTGTTGGATCTTGTGAACGTGTTCACAGAAATATTCTGGGATATTTTTGGAGTGGAAAGCGATCGTGGTCATGGTGATAACCTTTTAATGTTGTAACATGCCAAAAAAAATTATAGTTAAAGAATAGTTTCAAATTATTCCGTAAAATTAACTTTCACTAACTTAAACGTTTTGAACTGCCCATCAAGATCACGAGTTAGGAGACATGATCACCCAAAGAAAAGGTAAAGGATAGCGAGAGAGTGCCGCGCATTTAAGCCATGTAACCCCATTACGCTACCTTTCCCAGCGGAGTCACATAACCGCAGTGCTGACAAAGATGCCTTCTACTTCATGGTAGATGTTACCCCATGTTACGTTCACATCTTAATATTTACAAGAATGCAGAAATATCAAAATACTCTAAAGTACAAGCATTTTTGAAACGTTCATCAATAGGTTACGAATCAAAAAAATCCAAAATGACAGTAGAAACGTCCATTAAGGACCTAGATGTCACAATGAAAGATTACGCAAGAAACGCGTGCAAAATTACCATTTCAAAAAACTTCAACGATGCTAAAAGCTTGAGAAATAAAGCAGGTTATCTCAGGACTATTGAAGGCCTCCAAAATAAGAGTTGTTTTTATTTAAAAGCAGATAAAGGGAACAGAATAGTCATTTTATACAAGCAGGATTATTTCATTACGTCAACAATTTCCTATCGTCAATACCTCATAAAGAATTAAGACAAATCCTTTTCCATTCATGATTAGAGAAACGAAAGAGGTTCCTTATAGTGGACATACCGGACTTAATTTTTGATGGCGCTAAAATTAAATGTCTAGTTTGTAAAATCCCTTTAACGTGTTGGTCCAGAAGCCATTGTCAACGTCACATCGAAAGCAAACAGCATTCTTCTGCAAAAAGTGGCATACGAGACCAAGAAAAATTGACATTTGATTTATGTGTTACTCTTATTTTATGTAATCTATCGTTTCGTTTACTAGACAAAGGAGCATTTGTCTCCTTCTGGAATAAATATGCGGACTGTAAATTACCTAGTCGGATATCGATACGAAATGTAGTACCATTTCCTCGTGAACATATAGAAAACATATAGAATGAAAACGGAATTGAAAGATAAAAAACTGTGGTTGTGTGTGGACGAAACAACAGATCGTCAAAAATATTCTGTGGTTAATGTAATGGCACGTACAATCGAACCACATCGACCGTCATCCTCCTTCTTACTTGCTTCCAAAAGAGTTATAAATTGTACTGCCGATGAGATTTTAAAGGTGGTGTTGAACTCATTGAACAAATTTGAAGTTTCAACTAAGCAACTTATAATGTTTATGAGTGATGGTGCCGCAAACATGCGTTCTTTGGGCCGATCTCTTAAAGAACACATTGGTAACTTCTTACATGTAACGTGTAAAATCCATACTCTAAATCTTGCGGCACAAACGATTCCTACGTTTTCCACTAGTAAATGCATTGATCGCTAGTACAAAGGCAGTGTTTCTAAAGTCCCCGAAACGTACCTGACTATTTCACAAACTGTGTCCTGATTTACCTGAACCACCACAGCCGATTTTTACACGTTGGGGAACATGGTTGCAGGCTGCGTTTTACTACAACAAATATTTTGATCAAGTAAAGAAGGTAGTTTTAAAATTCAATCCGACAGAAGCTGCAGCAATCAAGAAAAGCCAGGAAATATTTCAAAATAGTCAGGTTAAAAGAGATTTACAAACTATTCGCAACAATTACTTCGGACTAGCGGAGGGAATAGAAAAATTACAAAATGTTTCGATGTCGCTAGTGGATTCTGTTCAAATTGTGAATGATGTACTTGTAAATATTGTCTGGAGAGTAAGGATAGAACAGGCATCTTAGAATTATAGATTTTTCTTTAATCATTCGGTCGTATGGTTCGGTCGTATGGTTCCACACATCCTTGAAACAGTTGTTCCGGATTAATTAATAACTTTTGTGGTGCGGAGTGTGTCGATACTTTAGTGTTATTTGCCACAATGCACTAGTATTTCCAACTGTAAATTTTATGAATACGCTGCTGAGGATGCAACAATTCCCAAAGTATTGCTTCTACTCATAATTTGCCGAGAATAACAATAAATGCCTATGACTCGTCTTAGATTATTGTAACGGTATACAGTAATTACAATAATCATAATACTCAAAGCCATTAAATAAATGTAAGAATTAAAGGACACACCTATATCTATATTCAACTCAATTTCATTTATATTACCAACGTAAACAAAGAGCAGTTATAAAATATCAACGATACTTGCATAATTTTCCTTTGTAAGCAGTAATTATGGAATTAAATCGACTACGAGTTCTGTTATTAAAATAACAACCGCCAATTACACGTTATTATTTCATAAAGAGGTTAATAGTAATCACTTTAACACCATCTTCGTTAAAATTAAAGTTAAAGTAATGATCCTATATTGTTTCGAAGTAGATTTCATCCTAAACCTATTTATGGTTATGATGTCAACTTTGAATAAACTGAACATTTTTTATTTCAAGAAATTCGCAGAATTATTGGCTTATAATAAACAACTAGATCAACACGGTAGGCTTCGCTTTGTTCTAGCTTCATATCTCTAAATGCATCACTTCGTCTTCTTGTAACGCGAGAATAAGACCGCTTCCACGGCTTTTGCATATCAATCCAACGTTAATATCGAATAATTCATTCGGTTCACGTATTTCCGATCCAGAATTCGCGAAATTTTGCTGGCTGATCTTGAATGCGAAAACGGCGCAATTACACAAGTTACACAACCGTCGTTCGAGGCGGATGATAGGAGACTTGGGGGCATAATTAAAACGTTTCTCTGGAAATGTATCAAATTTGTTTCGTCGACTATGAGTTCTGTGATTACTATTCTCGTCTAGTACATCGCCGACGCGTAAATAAAAAAAAAGAGGACCTGGCTGGCATGATAATGAAATCCGGTATGGCTTGAGATAATTCGTTAAGTACATCATAAATTCGTTTGAAAATTGAGAACTTGTCAGGAGGTACCTTGGGAAAGATTAAGGAATTGAAATTGAGTTTGGGATTAATTTAAAAGATCCCAATAACATTTTTTTGTTTATATCAACTTACTCATCAACACGATCTTCTAAAGAAACCTATTGCAAATGTTTTTAGCAAAAAATAAAAATCTTTACTCTATCAAAAATTATAAACTCGTGAGAACGAACTTCTAATTTAAAATATATAATAATCAAAATGCTAATCAATATTAATCGATATATACGAAGAAATAAGCACACTGCTTAAAGACTGGATAACGTGCGTTATAGCACAACCATAAATCAAAGGCCTCTTATCGTAATAAATTAATAAATAAATGTCTATTGTCTAGTTGACCAATTCGGCATAAAATCGAAAAGACAGGAGAAGTGTAAAGGTCCCTTCTCTTTATTGTTTAGGTTTGTATTCTTATTTATGTACATAGTCTCATAGGCGTCCAATTCAAGCGGAAAAATCACGTTTTTAATCAATTTTAGGTTTTATAGTTTAATATTACGCCCTGTATCGTTTATGTGTTGCGCTGCACTTGATACTTCTATCTTCCCGTACCTGTAACACCTTATGTGTTCATTGAATCTAGTACCTATCGCGCGTTTCGTTTGACCAATATAGGCTCTATCACAATCACCACATGCAATTTTGCAAATTCCCGACCTTTCTCTCATATCCGATTCATCTTTTGGATTGCCAACCAGGTTTTTGATTGTATTTCGCGAACTGAAACAAACGTTCATCTCTTGTCCCTTAAAAAATTTACGAATACCTTTCGATACTCTATGGAAGGGAAGTTTTACAAATTTCTTATCGCGGGTTACTCTTGGGATTAAGGTCGTGAATTTCTGATGTAAAGCCTATGTTGGATTTTCCTCAGCATGCGAACGGCCTCTATAGACCTCTATATCATTATTTAATATTATTAACGTTTTTCATAGTTGAGACTTATGTTAACTATAAGATTTACGGGTTGTCAGGATGTGACAAATCCTTCGCAAATAATTATAATCGGCATTGAATCGGCTCAAGCTTAGGCATCGTAACGCTGATCACCGCCGGGTTAAAAAAATATTTTAATTGCTATTATAATTGCAAGTTATTCGAAGCGATTTACGATCGAGACGTGCATCAAAGTTTTCCTCGGATGTTCTTCATATCTTAGCGGAAAGAAGTATTAAGGACGATAATATACCATAGCCTGAGCTTGATGGGAACAAAAGTTAATTATTTAAACAAACATCGTGTGTGTACCACGTCGAGAGTTACAAAGAAGCGAATATGTGATGCACAGTTTACAAAATACATGTTTGTGGTTTATGGCAATCGACATTGCCTTACCGCAACGATAATACTTCCAAGATTCAATATTAAGCACTTGTCAAAGCTTAAAATGATAGAGAGAGATGACGTATCTTTTATTAGTGACAATATAACTTAAGGATATTTAATTACATATACTTTAACGCGAGCTCACATAAGCAGTTTGTTTGCTTTAACTGCTACATATCCTGCTTGAGGAGGCAAATGAATACGGGGTAGGAACATCAACAATTTCGGATATAAAAAAAGGTATGATATATTTTAAAGACCATTGCGAACTTTTACTATGTAGTATAATTTCTTTTAGAATTATTGGCAAATGTGATTCCGTTCCCGACCTTAGAAAAACATTACGAAAGGTCGAATATCCAAAAATGGAAACATGTTTGTATGCATGGTTTTCTACATAACGATCAAGACACGTTCCAATTTCCTATGATATTTTATCTACCAAAGCACAACAGTTTTATTCTGAAATCTATCGAAATAATAATTTTAGTGCTAGTAGGGGCTCGATTTCTAATTTCAGAAAAAGGCATGGCCTGTGCTCTTTAAAAGTGTGTGGCGAAATACTATCCAATGATCAAAGCGCTGTCGATCCCTTCCTAAGTGCATTTGCAGAGAAGATTAAACAATTAAACCTCGCACCTACTCAAATATACAATGCAGGTGAATCTGTTCTGTATTGGAAAATGTTGCCTGAAAAAACGCTGGTTCGTGCTCAGGAAAAGACCGCACCAGGTCGAAAAATAAACAAAGAACGCCTTACATTTCTAACATGTTGCAATGCTGATGGTTCACAAAAATTGAAGCTGTTGGTGATAGGAAAGGTAAAAAATCCAAGGGCATTTAAAAATGTGAACATACCTGTTGAATACAAATCACCTGCCAATGCATGGATGACTATGGCAATTTTTTTAGATCGGTTTCATTGTAAATTTATTCGTCAAGTTAGAAATCATATAAGAAGTCCCAATTTAACTGAAAGAACCCTGTTATTTGTCGATAACTTCTCGAGCCGTGGAACTATAGAAGAGCTGACTAGTGAGGATGGACAATTTACAACATTATTTCTTGCACCTAATTGTACAGCACTTTTGCAACCTCTAGATCAAAATGCCATCAGACTGACTAAATTATTTTATCGGAAAAGCCCAGATTTTGTCCAACAACGAAGAGGACGTTGTTAAGTTATTAAAAACCATGAACTTGAGGGACGCTGTATGTCTACTACATAATGCTTGGGAAAAAGTCTCCCCCGATGTATTGCAGGAGTGCTGCCACAAAATTATGGCTCATGTAGCAAATAACGACCCAGACACTGAATATGATGCTGAAGATCTAATTCCTCTGAGTGAATTGCGGCTTTCCTTGGCCGAAGAGATAACAGATGTTTCGGATATGCTCAATGTTCTCACTGAGCAAAATATCACGTAATACGTAACTGGCTTGAAAATGATGAAGATTTGTTACCATTGGAAGACATAGACGCTACAGATGAACACCATGATAGTAGTGATAGTGAAGGTTCAGAGTTAAATAATACAAACCAGTCTATAACGGGGCAGTTAAAAGTTTCAATGTGTGCATAAAGTGGGCAGAAGAAAATAATATCCCACTACATGATGTTTTTGAACTTCAAAGATTAAAAGAAACGGCTTTTGTGATGGGCTAGAAAAAGATTAAACAAACAAAAATTACAAATTACTTCACAAAATAATATAAAATTTAATAAGAATGCTTCTGTTTTACATATTTTTTTTTGTTTAGGTACTATTTTCTAGTTGTTTTGTATTAAATGTTTCACTTTTCAATAAAAAACTGTCCTGTTTCAGTAATCCGAATTATTTACTAATCCGGATCACCGCGGTTTTAATTAGTCCGGATTATCGAGGTCGCATTGTATTATTAAAATCTTCACATTAATATCCTGAAATCTATTAATCTTGTGCAATGACAGCGTACTAAAGTAGAACTCATATCGAAACTAAAAATGCATATCAAAATAAATAGATATAGTAAATTTAATAGGTAAAGTAATAAGCTCCACGACCATGGCAAACAATGCAGTCACACATAAATAGTAAGCGAAATCGTTCAACCGAACGTTAAATATATAGCGAACAAGTGGTAAACAACGACCGTTGGCTGGTACGAAATCCACCTCGTTAGTTTAGATCACCCTCAAGCGGATGGCGTCGGACGTTGATGCGGTCATTCGACGGAGACCGGACAACGTCCAATCGAACCTTCCTTCCATTAGAGTTAATATTTTTCATATTTACGATCATCCAGCTCGACTATATTATTTTACTCTCTCGCTCGATATCTCGCGGTAATATTAATGTGTGGTCCACCTGTTTGACGAATATGACGTGAACTTGGACAATTCTGTTCCTCCTTTCCCCGAGCATACTCGTACATTCTCCTTCTTACCTTTACTCCCTAGATATTCCGAAAGGATTCCAGGTTATCGCAGAAACAAATTTAATTCTCCTTGTGGATCTATACACTTTTCCTAGAGATGCTCCCATCTCTTTAATTTATTCTGCAAAATGCATTTATGAATGTCTTCCTCGTTTGATCAAAACTTTTCTCCTCCGAGTGAAATCTTGAGTCTAAGAAAGCGAGAAAAGCTGTTGAGGGTCAGATCTGGCGAATATGATCGGTGGTCTATCAATTCGAACCCCAATTTGTGAATTTTTGCCATGATGACGACTAAAGACGGTGAGAGACTTGGTCTTGGTGGAACAAAACTTTCTTCTTTAAAATGCGGCCCTTTTTCCGCCCGCGTTATTATTTTTTCTTTGTCAAAGCTTTTGATTAACAAAACTCCATTACTATCCCAAAAAAACATCACTGTTTCATCACTTTCCCGGCTGAGGGATTAGTCTTAGCCGCTTCCGGAGCCGATTCACCCTTCGCAGGTCACTGTTGGATACGGTTGTACGTCTCTCAGTCTCGCTATAGCATTCGTCCGTTCAAGTCCTTACGCTAGCATCACGTCGGAAAAATGCAGTGTGTCCAGATCGAATAACGAGTTAACCTCTAGTTCTAACTACCCTTCGTTAACGAGTGAGAAGACGAAGATCCGATTTGTGGAAGAGCAAATCCTGGATGCTCCACCAAGACAATGCGCCAGCCCATTCCGCCTTGTCTGTGAAGGAGTTCTTTGCGAAATTCGGCACCACCGTGTTGGACCACCCACCGTACTCGCGCGACCTGGCTCCCAGTGACTTTTTTTTATTTCCTAAGGTAAAATCGGAGCTTAAGGGGACAAGATTTGACAGTATGGAAGCGCTGAAAGCGAAAGCGACGGAGGTTCTCAACAACCTGACAGAAACGGACTTCCAGCACGGCTTTCGACAGTGGAAAACTCGTATGAAGCGTCATAGGGATCGGCAAGGAGAGTACATTGAAGGGGATAAACTTTGTAATGTAATTGGTGATCAATAAAATGTTTTGTAGCATCAATCCGGTTATTTAATTGCCACAGCTCATACACTGGTTTACCCAAGATTCATCTACAGTTATTAATCGACGCCAAAACTGTTCATTCGAATGCGCTTTTGGTCCTAAACGCAGCGTCTAACACGCCGTTACTGTTTTCATGCCCAGATCTTCAGTCGATATATGACAAAGACGTTCTTTCCAGATGCCCACCGCCTCTGCCAACTCCATAACCTTAATTTGACGGTCATCTAGCATTCTTTGGTGAATTTTTCCGATGTTATCGGTAGTGATTGCAGTTTTTGGCCGTTGTTGAATCCCGTGTATGGATTCACGAAGACGATCCAACACCGACAACTCCAAAAAAGCAACGCCCCATGAAAAAAGTTATGTACGCTGTTTTCTTCAGAAGCACCGGTTTGGTCAAAGCCATTAAGTTAGAAGAATAGCGCACAGTCACTGCAAACTGGTACATCAATAAATGTTTACCTGAAGTTTTTGAAGGACTTAATGTAAGGAGTCCTTTGTTGCATCACGACGATGCCTCTTCGCATTCGGTGCGCGCTTCTGTCGATTATTTGAAGGAAAAAAATATCCGTGTGATTGAAAATCCGCCTTATTCACTGGATTTGGCAATGTGTGACTTCTGGTTATTCTTTAATTTAAAAAAACATCTTCGGGGCCGCAAATTTTCTTCAGAAAATAAGACTAATGCCGCAATTCATGAGTCTTTTGGCAGTATTCCGAAAAATTAGTGGCGAGTAGCTTGTTTCCCTAAGTAAATATTCGTTATAGAGAAAATCTTAACGTCGCCGTTAAGAGCATGTAAGACAGTTTAAATCTTGCCTTAACTTTTTTTTTGATATCTCTCATAGTTTCTGAGCTATTGGGTCAAACAGCGAACCGCCAGTGGCCAGTGGGCGATTTGGCAGCTAAGATAGTTACCGTTGTCCCTACACTGGATCGGTCTATAAACTCACAAAGTTTCATTTAAATCGGTGAGATGCACTTTCCTGTGTTTCCTTGTAAATCAAAGAAAATTGATTTTTCTAAATATCTAGTTAACTGTATTTTTACACCATTTGATCATTCCTCTAGATTCACTACTTTTCCAGATCGCCGCACTAATTATTGAAAAAAAAACCCATCCTGCATAGCAGTCTTTGGAGCGATACAATTTTCATGTAGTATATGAGTAGAATATTTGATGTAGAATAGCCTAAAATCAGATTTTTTCCACTCTTAAGTGAAGACCCCTCCTCCCCCCAAATCGTAGTGTTATTTCAATAATGTACCCACAAAAATATTATGCCTAGAAAACTTGACCGCGTTATGACTTCCTTATTACGAATAATGGATTGCCAGCAATATTATTACGAATTCAGACTGTCCTCATTTCGTTAATGGAAACATACATCCTTCTCTCTCAGATGTACAAGGTAAGTCAAAGCCACAGCGTAACTAATCGTTAATTAGATTCTATACCGTAGCTTGAACAAATAGAATTTTTTAACGAAATTAAACTCACAACGTTTGTTTTCACAATTATCTCGCGTAAGGCATTAGTTCATCTTACCTAGGGAATGATACACTGGTTTTGGCTGAAGTTCGAACATGTAATTAAATTTCCTAAGCTTGCAGAGATAGTAAGATACGCTTGGATTTTTTCGGGAGCATTTTATGGATGTAGATTTACGAAATAATTTGAGAAATTAGAGGTTTTTGTCCGAAAGAAAATGTATACGATAAATTCTAGAGAGCTATTTAGTTAAATTTAACTTCTGAACATTCATAAAATGGGTGCCCATTTAATGTTTAGCTATTGTTAAAGAGGTACTCTAAATCTGTGGCACTGGAACACTGAAACAGTTCACTAAAACCCCTACCAGAAAACTGTTTTTGAAGTTTTATGGTAAGGGTTTTAGTGAACTGTTTCTGGAATACACGAAATTTGTTGTTTAATTAAGGTGTGTTAAATTTTTGTAAATTAGGTATTGAAAACATAAACGAAATCATTAATTGTTTCATATTGCTTTTGTAATTTTCAAACTTTTGTAGACTACGCATGTTTAGTTGATTTTCGTAAACAACGAGTTGAGATAAGAAGTCAATGTAATTTGAATAAGACTGGAATGTTTTACGTAACTGGTGATGAATTTGTGTAGGATGAAGTATTGTCAGGTGAAGGATTGACAAATCGCCAATTGGGAAGAAGGTTTGGCCTGCCGCACACTACAATTTGAAGGGTCCTCCGATGAATACGTTAGAAGACGAGGACAAGGAAGACGCCGAACAACAAATGTCATCCTAGGTTGTTTTATGAGGTTGCGGGCGCTTTGAGAACGGTTTACGGTAGGAAGAAGTCTACAAATTCAGTTTAGCTGATGTTCATGAAACAGGCGACTACTTTCTGAACATTATTTACGTCCCTCCACTCAGGGACATAAATGATGTTCAGAAAGTCTATTGTTGTTCACTATAAGCTATTGAATAGTTTTGTAAAACTTTATATTGTTTTTGTTCCATTGTTCTGTTAACGACATATAGTGGTCCTGGTCTGTCTGTCGTAATACACGTCCAAACCATTAGAGATTGGCTTCTCTACGTTAGCACTTCTAGCCGTGATTTGTCGCTATAAATAATCTAGGAAAAAGTAAAAAAAATGTAGAGAACCATTAAGGAAACTATGAGAATTAACTTGACCAAAACTACAGCTGAGAAATGAAACTTACTTTTCCCCAATCTTCAACCGTATATTTCTTATATTCTTTAGCCCATCGAAATCGTGACACTTTCATTTTATTTATACAAGCTTATGAAGATGACAACATTATTTTGAATTGTAGTGTATATACCGACAAAAGCTTTTGTAATCTGTATTTAATATTAAGCCGATTGGTCAGCTAACGAGTTCTGAATCAAATATTCTGTCAGTTTTTGCCTAATAGCGGACATAATAATAGGGTTTGGGTTTTAAGATTAAAGTCGTAACGTATCCAGTTGTAATTTCGCTTGGTTACATAAGCGCGAAATTTTGTTTGAAATTAAAAACAGATTGCACTATCATTCTGGAAGTTAATGAATGACTTGCTCTAGCTAGTTTAACCACTGTGATGAAAAAAATTAGTAAGAGAGTGAAATATCTACGTTAACGATATTAACTCTTATATAAGATGTATGAAGAGTGCTTATTCAAAAGCAATTGTAAGTAGCGACTGAGTTGCAAGGTTTCAATTTGATATTAAAAGCTTGGAAGACAATGAAGAAATGGAAAATTCTCGGTCGAAATGTTCGAAATTCGAACAAGTAAGCATAACGTACGCTGTTCCGTCTTTATTGTAACACCCTGTACATGTACATCCGCACCAGCCGAGAGAGATCATTATGTGATATAAGTTCGCCATGATACTTTTTTGCTATCTTTAATTGTTCAAAATTTATTTTGGAAAAACGAAATTCGTGGTCCTAAATATATTGAGGTCCTAAAATGTCCCCCCCTCATGCTAACTCTTGAACGACAGAAGCTAGCGTTTTTGGAAAATATAGGCCGATTTCTATTTTTTGTGAACTAACTTTTACCGTTATCGGCAGTTCAATTGTATTTCCGGTTTCACCGGAAGTGACGTCAACTTTCTCGCGCTATTACTCGGATTGCAACTCGGCTACACGAAGTACTATTGTTTCCTGTGTGAGTGGGACAGTCGAGACAAGAAAAACCGTTATGTAAAGAAAGCGTGGCCGACACGAACATCATTGACTGCAGGAGTTAAGAATGTCATCAACCCCCCTCTTGTCGATCCTCAGAAAATTTATCTGCCCCCTTTACATATAAAACTAGAACTTATGAAAAATTTCGTCAAAGCAATGGATAAAAACGGTCGCGGATTCGCCTATTTGGGGAATAAGTTCCCCAGAATCAGTGATGCTAAAGTAAAGGAGGGTATGTTTGTAGGACCCCAGATCAGGGACTTGTTTCGAGACGGAATGTTCTATATATAGAGCTGAACAAAAATGAAAAATCCGCCTGGCTGTCATTTAAGAATATTTGCGAGAACTTTTTAGGCAATCACAAATCCGAAGACTACAAGAACATTGAAACAGTTCACTAAAACCCTTACCACAACACTTAATTCGTACTGGACGCACGTTTCGATAGCCAAGCTATCATCATCAGCAGCAAGACTGAACTGTCTTGCTGCTGATGATGATAGCTTGGCTATCGAAACGTGCGTCCAGTACGAATTAAGTGTTGTGGTAAGGGTTTTAGTGAACTGTTTCAGTGTTCCAGTGCCACAGTTTTAGAGTATCCGTTTACAAGAACATTGTAAAAGACCTTTTGGCTTCAACATTGGGGTGCAATATGAGTCTAAAAATTCATTTTTTAGATTCACATTTAGATTTTTTCCCGGACAATCTTGGAGCCGTCAGTGACGAACATGGGGAAAGATTTCACCAAGATATTTTGGACAAGTATTATCTTTCATAAAACGTAAAACTATACAGGATGTTCTATTTGAAACAAGAAAGTTGACGTCACTTCCGGTGACACCGGAAATACAATTGAAGTGCCGATAATGGCAAAAGTTAGATCACAAAAAATAGAAATCGACCTATTTTTTCTGAATACGCTAGCTTCTGTCGTTCAAAAGTTAGCAATGGGGAGGACACTTTACAATCTGTCAGCCTCATTAAAATCGGCGACTAACACGTCGGGTAGTTCCCTTGTTAGTTATTGTATAAAAGGTGGCAACCATAATTTCTACCAACGTTTCTTTCTCCAAGTCACATATGTACATTTAATATTATGATGACATTATTAACATTATGAATAATTCCTTTGCACGCTGCAATACATAAATTTAATACTACAAGTGGAATAAATTTTCTACACAGCAAGCGCTTTACATGCAGGCAGTAGCGTAGGTGGTCGACAGCTACACCCATCGCATTATATCGGTGCGCAACCACGAACGCCCCTGGTATAATTCCCGTTCGAACTTTTTCTGCTGCAAGGCGACAATGTCAGGCCAAGAAAAGAAGCGAAGCGTAGAAAATTCTCACTCACGATCGAATCAGAAACCAGAAACGAAATACGGAATGTCACGTTCATGGAAAAAAGTGAAAGAAACGTTTATCATATTCCGATTTGTTATAGTGAAAAACCTGCGACTAATTTTAGAATTAGAGCTTGAACGTTTGATATTATTAGATTAAAGCAAATCGTGCACTGGAAATACACAGAAAATACGAGGAATTAGATCGAGTCGCATGAGCTAGAGACAATGTAGTCTTTTGTCAATGTAGCACGTAATATAAAAAACTAAAAAACATATGATCGTTTTACTCTAGTGAATCCCAGTCCCAAACCCGACAGTTCCAAAAAATATATTGCCTACCAAAAATCCACAAACTAGGAAAAGCCATGAGACCAATAGTTTCAGGTATAGACTCACTTACGTACAAATTGTCCAACTATAGAAAGGAAACAAACACTAATAGATGCATCATGACCGATTCTAACCACTGTGGACAACACAAAATGGCAGCGATTAGTTTCTTAATTAATAGATTAGGGAAATTCCCTTTGAATAAAAGTACGTACAACAAAGAGCTTGAATTCATAAAAAATGTAGCTATTTATAATGGTTACTCTTCTATAGATGTTGACCGTCTTCTTAACAAAAATCCAACATAGGTATTATGTAAGAAATTCCACGACCTTGATCCCATTAGAAACCCGCGATTTTGTGAAACTTCCCTTACACAGAATATCGAAAGGTATTAGTAAAGTTTTTAGAAGACAAGATTTGTTTCAGTTCACGTAACACACTTAAAAACCTTTTTGGCAATCCGAAAGATAAACTGGATACGAAAAAAAGGTCGAGAATTTATAGAATTGCATGTAATGACTGTGATAAAGCCTAGATTCAAACAAAACGAGCAATAGGCACTAGATTCAAGGAACACATCAGGTGCTGGAGGTACGGCAAAACAGAAGCGTCAATTGTAACACAACACATAAATGAGACCGGGCATAATATTAAATTAGACAATCTGAAATTTACTATGAACGTAACCCCGCCTCGTGAGCTAGACCCTTTTATAAAAAATCGAAACTTACTGAACAAAGACCTTCCACCTCTTCATTACTCCTGTCTTTTTGAGTTACTAGAGTAAAACAACCAAATGTTTTTTCGTTTTTTATATTACGTGCTACATTGACAAAAGACTATATTATCGTGCCCTGTACATCTTGCATAGTTAGAATTAAAATGCATAGACAGAAAAACACATTTGACGAGGAGGTACGTATCGGTGTCTTGCTCTATTTTATGAGGGTGGAACGGACACGGACCTTTCTCGTTCCGTATATACTTCGCATATGGTCAGTGTCAAACGGCAGGTAGCAAGTACTTGTAAATACAAATATATCTTTTGTAAACATATGATCGTCCAAAAATATGGTATACATTTAAAATTTTTTTGAAAATTAATGAAACATTAGTAAAGAATTATAATTAAATATACTTGGTTGGCAATTCTGATGCCAGGCAAACAACTAATACATACATGGCTGCTGTCCGATTCTGTTTGTGTCAAAAACGTCAATAGAATTAAAACGTCATTTCATGAAAAATAATTTTACACACGTCCTGTTCACAAAATGGCAGATATTGTTATAAATAATGAAGCAAGTTCAAGCAATTACTCGGCGGGCAACGTCATGGTATATAGTAAAAATTGTTGCAGTTGAAAGAGGTTGAAGCATAGGAGTATAAATATAGTTGCAGCTGAACTTGAGGTAACCCGTTTGTCCGTGCCGACAATTTTGAAAATGGCTCAAAAACAGTACAATGACGGTAAAATTTGTGCTGATGTTACTTCAAAAAAAAAAAGGTAAACGTGGACGGAAACGTAAAGATTATTCTGAATAGTTAGCCGAAGTTAAGGAAGTTCCTTTCAATCGTCGAGGGTCAAATCGTAGTCTGTCTTTTGCTGTCGATGTTTTAAAGTCTACATTGTACGACATTTATAAACGAGGAAAGAAATTCTACTGTTAAACCTTTGTTAACAGATCAAAACAAGTTAGAGAGATTAAAGTTTTGCTTGTCGAAAGTGAGACCAGATGGACGTTTTGAAGATTTGTATGATTATGTCCACATAGACGAAAAATGGTTTTACTTAACGCAAAACAAGCGCTCTTATTACATTATAATAGACGAAGAAGAACCCTACTAAAGTTGCAAGAGCAAACGTTTTATAACCAAAGTGATGTTTATGCCTGCTGTCGCCCGACCACGTTACGACTCATATCGAAAACAATTTTTTAATGGAAAAATTGCTGTATGGCCCTCTGTTTATCAAGAACCGGTTAAGCGAAATTCGAAAAATAGACCTAAAAGAACTTTGGTAGCAAAAACTGTGGAGTCCATCAATTCAGCAGAATGTAGAAAAATGATTCTTGGCGATCAAATTAAAGTTTCCCATAAGTCATAAGCATAAACCGATATATATATATATACAACAGGATGCTTGTGACGACGATGAAGAACTTCTAGCACATGTTTCTACAGATGGCTGGTTTATTCAGTTTAAATCACAACCACCAAACAGTCCCGATTTAAACGTTTTGGATCTTGGCTTTTTCAATTCCATACAATCTTTGCAACATAAAGCTTCGCCAAAAACAGTTGACGAACTGATCGAATGTGTTGAAAAAGCCTTTGAGGATTTAGACAGAAAGACCCTTGACAATGTTTTTCTAACATTGCAGACCTGTATGGAATCAACTATGTTGGTTGAAGGAGGAAATTCGTATAAGATTCCCCACATTAATAAGGCCAAACTTCGGCGTGAAGGACGCTTACCATCTAGTTTAGTTTAGTTCCTAAGAAGCCGTAGACAAAGCTAGATCCCTTATCAATTAAATTTTATTCGTAATTATATTTAATAGTACGCCAATTTGATTGGAGTAATTAATTAAAATTGTAAATGTATACCTTAAATTCGGACAAAAATAAATTCCAAATAACTAACAAAAATTATATTTCACGACAAACATAACTGATTTGAAGATGCCGAGTTAGCTGTAAACGAAAGTAAAATCTTTAAGACCTTTGAGGTGTAATTACTATCCCAAGTTGTAAACATACAATAAAATTTACTATACGTTTGATATGGTAAGGACACAGTAAGCTTGTAGTATTTATGTGATATTTATATTTATTACGGGGAATATGTGTAAAGTTTACACTCTGCTAACAACTGTTAAATCCTGTTTTTAATAGATATCTCCGTAAGTATTAGGAGCGTGCAAGGAGAAATGGTTATTTTCATTACGAGGCCAAATATGTGCATGCGTCTGCCCATTGATGGTTGTAAAACAAAGTATACATGCAATTTTTGTATTTATATACGTTTTACGACAAAATCATGGTATAGGTATAATGTGTTTCTATAATAATAAAATTAAACTATATCAGTAACAATAATTTTTAATGTTTATTAATAGGAATTGATATTTTTTGAGTATGTGGTACTCTTGACATTTCTTCCTTCACAAAAAAAAGACAATTTTTATTTTAAACTAGACTGTTTCCGTTTTATGAACTACAGTCTGCAAAGACTCACAGTAAAAATGATCCAGTGGTATTTAATTTGCTTTATTAACAGACATTTGGTCACATTCCTGGTCCACTTACAACCTTCTCACAGAGAAAAAAAATTCTTGAGTCAAACAAATATATGTTAGAATCGTGCGCTTTACGCGTCGTCGGCGATTTCCGTTGCGTGAAGGCAGGCAATCGTAATCGTAGTCCTAGTTTAGGTTATGTGTGATGGTGCTTCGTAAGCGGTGAGATGTCATTGAAGAAAATAATAGGTAAGTAGGATAATGGATCCATATATGTTTACCATTGCATATCTAACGAAAAAATTTCTGTATAAAAAAAAATAATAAAATAGTTGCCACAGATTGGCGAATATCAGAATTCCTGTTTGTATTAGGGATTAGCGAAAATTACAAAAATCTCGCCGATATCGTTTTCAAGGCAAGTAACACCAATGTTAGCAGTTTATGCAATTTATTTAAACTGCTCAATTCACCACACATTTAACAATGCTAATTGTTAGTATTTTTCCTAATTTTTCGATATAACAGGTGTTTCAATAAAGGCAAGTGATAAAACATGCATAAGTCCGTTGAGGTATCTGCTGTTCTATCTCCTACCCTTTTTTCTCATAATACCTAGCACCCTTCTAGCACATAACTATACAGTTATCCCTGTCACTCGTTAGCGATCATATCTTTGAACCAAATAACGATGTAAAAAAAAATTATTTCTTTAAATTAAAACAATATATCTTTGCCGCCATTTAAAATTACGATTTGATTGACTGAATGCACATTTGTTTGAGTCAAGAACCTTTTTCTCTGTGCACCATAGGGTTTTCGCTTTTTATTGGAAATAGAGGGTAAGTTTAAATTTAACAAAGTTGCAAAATTTTGTGTTTATTCTGAACCCGAGAAGCAAATGGACCAGCGACAAATGACGTTCGGAATTCTCTAGCACCTTTATTTGACCCTGCAGAGAAAAACTAAAGAAATACCACTTACAATCTCCTACCTAATGCTGCACTCGAAATTGTTATATGCCGTTTCGGTTCTTTCTGATCATCATCAACTTTTCTATTTCTTATCGGCGCCATATTGGATTTTGACACCGTCAGAGTCCTTTTTTCTGATGTCAACTCAACCATATTGAAAAAAGGTTTCCATTTTACGCTTTATTCGGTTTTATGCTGCTTTATATGTTATACTTAAAATAACAATATGTATAGTAAAATATGTGACAGCAACGGTTTATCCTGAATCTAACTATATTTTTTGTTAAAGTAACTATATATTTTGTTCGAGTAAATAAATGCACTGCAATTCTTAATATAAACTGTTCTTATTTGAAAAATACAGAGGTTTGCTGTCACAAAATTGTTCTCTGTGCAGGAGGAAACATAAATTTCACATCAATCTTAGAAGAGTTCAATTAATTCTTTGCCGGAACGAAGTTATTAAAATCTTTATCGTTTTATCGCAGACTGTACGCTTCTCGCAATTACCAGAACCGCTTTTCCTATTTATAAAACGTGCCTATGTCTCTACGCACATGTCCTTTTCGAGCCCGCGTATTATCCTTTACTGTTATAACCTAGATTTTTTACGCGCAGTCTGAGACACGAACGTATTTAAGAGCATATTTACGACTATTCTTTAAACGTAATAAATATACAACGATCAGCCGGATCGGAAATTTATATGTCGAACCGTCCTTTTTAAGGAAAAAGCAACAGGAGATACCGTTCGTCGGTAGATGCGTGCGACAAATATATGAATTGATCGAATCTAAAAATAATTAGTAAAATCGGCACGTTGAAAAAGGCGATTGGCGCTTTTTGCCGTCTCGAGATGAGATTTATCGCGACGTTCGACGTAAATTCTACAACCATATTTTCGCTTTGATGTATTTATTGCACGTTGGTACATATGGTTGTGGATTCTTGAATCGAGACAGTGAAATCAGCGATGGATTAGTTCTTTTGTGCGGGGAAATAAGCGAAACCTACTAAGCTACTTCGATTCCACGAAACGAGAAAATAAAGAAAGAAGCAAAAAACAACTTCATTCACGGATTAGGAGTTTGAATATCACCTTAAGGTCATGCTATTTGAAGTACTGATGTTGGTTATTCTAATATTAAAAATAACACTAGTAGAATTGGTATGATTAGGCCTAGGGTGATTAGCGCTATTCAGCCATATGCGTTGAGGTATTCAGGTACTGATACAGATAATGGTGACACTCTACCGGCGCTTAGCCTTACGTTTCAAGTTTTTAAAGAGAAATCGTTTCTGAAATTAGTATTAGTCACAAATTAGCAAATACCATCGATAACAGTTGAGTGAATGCTCTCTAAGGCAATCAAGGACTTTCAATGCTTGCCATTGTGGAGGATAATAGTGCGAGGAAATAAGCCAAGAAATGGGGATAAATTTAAGTCCTCATATTACGGAAATATAAGTAATTTTTCTTGAAATTGGTTATTTTACGATAAAATATTTATATGAAATTATGTAAAAATTAATATCATTATCAAAATTTTACTGAAATTTTTCAAAATTGTGGAATTTTAAAAGCGCGTTGGCATCAAAATTCTGGACGTATAAGGATATTCTATCCCCTTCTCCTTAAAATATTTTATCCGTTGTCGCTAGAACAAAATATCAATATCAGGATATCTTAAGCGAATTGATTTAAACCGGAAAGCTTTTATCTATCTTAGATTAGAATTTCTTACAAGAAATGCATTTTGTGAACCGTAGCGCGTTAACCATAGCGATTGGTAATTTTCTTAACATTATTATTGTTACTTTTGATAAGTTTTAATCAGGGTAGTCTCTGGACCAATTTCGTTACGCATATATACTTTTCTTTATGAAATATTGACTTGCACTTTTTTTTATTTCGTAATCGTACTCTATGTGTGAGACTAAAGAAGTTCACTCCTTCAACGTTAAATTTGTGGGTTTTATTTTTTTTACTTAATTCAAATTTTCCTTTCTCCCATTTAATTTTTGATCACCATCTCGTGGGTTCCTATTTACCCCGATCGCCTGGACATGGCTAATTCAAACAGGTAGCGCCTTCGTAAAGTTAAGTTGTCTTAGTGGGTGTATTGACCCACTCCCTCGCCGACTAGCAGGCTGGCATCCTAAATGAAGGATTCGCGATTTATTAAATTGCGAGGGGAAGTTGTTTGCGTATCCTTTCATTATTTTGGTTTCTTTATTTTTATTTGTTTTTTTTTTTGCAATTTCAACACTGACTGACACAAACGACAGCTAAACAATAACTGATCGTCCAACATGGCTGACATTTTCAAAAAGATCTTTCAACGCATACGCAATTATATTACGAGAATATTTTTGACGATTAACGCCATCTCCATGTTGAAGCTTGAAACTTTTCAGACTACACAAAATCTTTCTCTCTATGATTGAAAAGTTATTAAAATTATGTCGTATTTAACCTGATTAGCTCTGTTCTTTCTCACCGGCCCAGAGTAAGAGTTTAAGATATAAAGAAATTCACAAACATAATATCACGTTTCTCCAGATAATTGCCGACCTAGTTGTAGAAAATGGTATAAAGCCATATTTGAAAATTGTTTATGTGCGACGCAATAATCGATATTGCCTTCCAAATATCGACAAAAGAAATTCCCCAGCTGTTTATTGAGGGAATAATTTGCCATATGCTCTAGCATGGAACAGATCTCAGATGCAGATGCATGGCTTCGGTTAGCATTTAATAGATATTACGCAACGGTAATGAGCAAATTTCATCTTATTAATTGTGCAATTACGTCGTTAATATCTAAATTCGTCAGAATTTATTAACTCGCTGGCTAAACTTAGGCATATTATAAAATTTTATATTTAATATTTATATCGAAACTATCAGGAAGTTGGTCACGTTTCGTAGCGGTTATATATTCCGTAGGAAAGAGAAAGTTTGAGTGCAGGTGGACGGACGAGTTAGTTAAAGCCTTAAAGACCTATCCGCTGGGTTTTATTCGATGCTCAACAACTGCTTTCTTTTTAAGGAATGATTAATTGCAGGAATATATCTTATTTTGAAATCATGCTAGGAGATTAAAAGGAAAACAAAATACTTTAAATTTGTTATTCTCCATAAATTTTGACATTTAAAATATTAGCAATGATACTTGAAGATATCCAATCTTTATCACCTAAAATCAATTCACATACACAATCGTTACAAGCACATTCTTCACGCATAGAAACGTTTGCTTGTATCAAAGCTGTCTGCATTAATTCAAGACAATTACTGTTTCAATAATCCACAATATAGTTACTGTTTTAAATCAAAAAAAAATATTTTTTTGCGTTCCTTTCTCCGTTTAAGAGAAGTATATACTTGTAATGAAATAATTGTATTTCTTTGTTTAAGACGTTTGTTAACTTTATTCAAGAAAATCGCCATTATAACACAAAACAATATTTTCTTAAGGATAACAAACAGGTTTTTTCATTCCAGAAAGCGTGTTTTATTTAGAATTCTTGAAATGAATATTATCTATATACACATTATTAATTGCGCTTGCCTTGTTTAAAACAGTACGAGACATATCCGTACATAATACAATAAATTATTCACATTATTTGTGATTTCAAAAGGGATTAAAGCAGAGCACGATATTAGTTCCTTGGATAAGGGTATGGTCACCATCTTAGTTTTGTTAGATTTCAGTAGAGCATTTGGCCCTATTAATCATGACTTGTTACTTTCTATACTTCATTATGTTGGCTTGTCAGATACTGCTGTTGAACTTTTTCGCAGTTACATTTCCGGTCGATCTCAGGCTGTTAAATTGGGTCAAAATATCTCGGAATTTAGGAATGTTACTTCCAGTGACCCTCAGGGCTCTATTTTGGGTCCTCTTCTGTATACACATTGTCTACTTGTCTTTTGCATTGTCGCTGCCATTGTTATGCTGATAATACACAAGTTTACATTTCTTGTACTCCAGATAGATTTGCTTCAACTATCGATCAGCTTAATCAAGATCTTAACAGGTTTGCAGAGTACTCTAAACAACATTTTCTTGTTTTGAATCCGTAAAAGTCAGTGGTCCTTGTCTTTTCCGGAAGAACAACTGATAATTTGCTCATTTAGATAAAAAATATCCTTATTCCGGTTGTCGACTCTATCAGGAATTTGGAATTATATATGGACAGCTCTTTTCGTTTTAAAAACTATGCTTCTAGGAGCCTGCAGCGTGCCTACACTGCTTTAAAAATGATTTATCCCCACATACATGTTCTTAATCCTGGAATTAAAACACGTTTATGTGATTCTCTTGTTTTGTCGCAGTTTAATTTCTGTGATGTCGTTTACGCTCCGTGTGTTAATGTTGTTACAAAGAATCGAATTCAAAGACTACAAAACTCTTGTCTTCGACTTATCTTTGGTATTAGAAAATATGATAAAATCAGCCATAAGTTGAAGAACGCTAACTGGCTGAATATAGAGCGGCGTAGATTTTTGCGTAGTGCTTGTTTATTTCGTAAAATAATTTCATCCAAATCTCCAACTTACCTTTATAAGAAAGGGTGTTTCAGTAAGAGCGCAAGATTTGAAGGTTCAATAAAATATGGTTTTCTGTAGCAAAGTATTGAAATATTTATTGAGTTATAATGTAGATATTTGGGAATTATGAATGGAACAACACATTTGGTAAATGACTGCCACGGCTTTGCTGGCACATGCGTACTCTTTTGGCGAAATTTTCAATGACGGTGTTGCATACATGTGGCGGTATTTCGTCGATGCAGTGTCTAATTTCGGCCTTCAATGCTTCAGTGGTCGTGGGTTTGCCCGCATAAATCTGTGACTTCAGATAACCTCATAGCCAAAACTCCAAAGGTGTTAAATTACAAGAGCGTGGCGGCCAATTCTGGTCACCAAACCGGGAGATGACACGACCAGGAAAAGTCTCGTGTAAGACCGCCAACGTTTCACGGGTGGTATGGTAAGTGGCACCGTCGTGCTGAAACCACAGTCAGTCGAGAGCAATATCGTGCAATTGAGGCACAAAAAACTGGGTTAACATAGCACGATAACGTTCGCCATTCACCGTTATTGCACCTACCTCGTTTTCGAAGATAAACGGTCTAATGATTCCTCCGGCCCACAATGCACACCAAACAGTGACACGATTTGGATGCATTGCTTTTTCATGAATCATTCTTGGATTCTCTGAGCCCCAAACGCGGCAGTTTTATTTATTTGCGAAGACATCGAGGTGAAAATGGGCCTCATCACTGAAGATGATTTTTGCCGCAAAATCGGCATTCACTTGTTGTTGTTCAAGGATCCAATCGGTGAACTCTCTTCGCTGTAAGTAGTCTGTAGGCAGGAGTTGCTAAGTCAATTGGACCTTGTACGCATGGAGGCGCAAATCTTTAATGGGAATACGCTGAAGGGTGGCTGTTGTAATGTCCAATTGTTGTGCACGACCATTCTTTCATTTATAGCTTTAACATGAATATTTCCTTAACTTCAAACTAAATGATTTACTTGGAAGAAAGGTTTTTCTGTCTTGAATTTTCTTGATTTTCTAGCCCTAAGAAAATATTTATTTAAACCAAATAAAGTTTCAAGAAAATTATTTTCTTATATTGTACATTTTGGTAGTCTTGAAATAAAAATATTTTCTTGCATACGGACTGATTTTTGCAAGAAAATCTATTTTCTTGGTGCAAGAAACCATTTATCTGCCTGTAACACATCTAGGATCACATCATTAACACAACGATGGGTACCTAAATAAGTAAATCAGATACATCAATTACATCTACATTAGACGTTACAATTAGCTAACATGGGCAAGAAACAACTTCTTATTTACTACCTTCTTTATGATTACTTCGCTAGTGCGCTCTTTGAAAATAATCACCTCCCTCGGTACTAAAGAAGCAACTTTAGAAAGGATAATTTTCCACTAGAGTTGCGACCATTAGCGGAACATGCATCTGAAACGGTTCTAGTTCGGTGTCAACGCGAAACCTCGTTCAATTTCATACGGTTTGCTTCGCAGAGGCGTCACAGTGCGTGGTTTTCAGCAAGAACGCCGCTATTGCTGCCCAACGGCCGAGAAAGCCATGGGTTTCATGCTCCGGCGTGTTGAAAATTAAACAATTAGTGCCTTCAAGATGCAAGTACGCAGTATTGAAAGCTTGTACGTGTTATAGGTGTAGCGCATAAATAGATATTTATATTCTGCAGCAAAGAATAGAAGAGAATAATTACGTCAAAACATATAGCGGGTACCCGGTCCCCCCTATTGATATTTTTGCCAAAAATAATTTGCATAATTCTTGAGACTATGTAATATATACAAATTATGTTCAAAAATAACTTGTATCTATTAAAGTTCCCGAGATATTTACAAAAATTTAAAAATCGTACAAAGCCTGTACCCTGAAATTCGGCGATTCAGCCGCAAAAAGTGTGTTGTTCTTATACCAAAGTACTTTTTTAGTCCTTAGAGCCGAAATCTCAGTTTTCGGTTTGTCGCTGGTCCTTTGTCAGAAAGCAACGATGACAATTTTGTCGAATAGTGATTGATATCACTCTCCAGAAAACCTAGGACACCTTACTGATCATCAGTAGGGAGGATATAAATGTTATGGAAGAAAAATATGAAGAGCACATGGTGGCGGATCATCCTGGTATATCCAATGCAAGAAAGTTTTTATATTGCGGTTAATTGATGTATGCATATTTTATTAAATAAATACCTTGCTACATATTTTCTAACTTTTTTAGGAAGCGGTTATACGAAATGATAACAGTAATGATCGGGTACTCTAAATCTGTGGCACTGAAACACTGAATTCCAATACAGTTTTACTGCTGATGATGATAGCTTGGCTATTGAAACATCAGCAGTAAAGCTGAACTCTATTATGATAAGGGTTTTAGCGAAGTATTTTAGTGTTCCAGTGCCACAGAGTTCAAGTACTTGATTATGGTCAAAGATGTCTTTAAAACCTTCTACGGTACCTTCAAATCTTTTAATCTACTTTTAAAGCAAACTTTTCATCACCAACTGAAGGCTTGGTGAGTTGTAGACTAAGCACATCTATTTCAATTGCCACAAGAGTAGTACAACTGTCGTTTGAAACAGAAAAGACAATACAGATCTTAAATGAGAATCAGAAATAACAACAAGACTAGTGCAACTTTTTAAGAACTGAGCATAAGCAGCTTCAAGGTATAAAGGTACTTACCACCCACCTTATTCATCAGATCTGACCCCCAACGACCTTTTTCTGTTTCCTAGGTTCAAAGTTTCGCTCGGAGGACAAAGATTTTCATCAAATGAGGAGACCATCACATTCTATCCAACACCGATTTTGCAGAACAATATGCCAACTATTATCTGGACAGAATAAAGAGAACTTCTAGCTAGAGAAGCAAGATGGCAAGTTTAAAATATATTCTTCACCTGTTAGACGTCTTCCTCGAGACTTTAATGCTAGTAACGATCAGACAATGGAAATGAACTGCTGGACAAATGAGCCTTAGATCCAGTGGACAAAAGAATGCTGTAGATTTAATAAATAACGCGGCTGCATCTCCAAACTTTGCAACTGAATTAATCACAAGCTTAAGACCAAAAAAATACAAATAAATGTAACGAAAAGTTTCACGTAGATACTATTGTTGTTTGTTTGAAGTTGCTATGTTTGAAGAACCAAATGTACCAGATCTTGAATAAACAGTATTTTCTTTAAACTTAAAATATAGGATGTTCTCACTTAGGGCACGTATAGTGGACAAGAAATTTTCGTGTTGATTTGCTTCTTCCGAGGGTTCAGGTGTGATTGTCTAGGAATGCATTTTCGTCATAAAATTACTGTTTTAAAATTAAGTATCATTGTTTGTACTTTATCTATAAAGGTTTTCTTGTATGTGTAAAGATCTATCTGACTTCGCAACCTTCAAATTACGCCTAAAATTTATTTGTAGGCAAGCAGACTTGCAACCCCAATGGAGAAAATTAAGTAAAAAATGTATAAGCTTACTGGGGAAACCCCCTATATTTAAAATTGCTTAATGCGAAACTATGTATGCGACGATGGCAGAAATTTTTGTGGACGATATTACACATAAGGATCTATTTTTTAAAATATATTCAATTCCATGGCACTATTAATTACGTCGGAAAAGGATATTAATTTTCTTGGATCAAATAGAACACCTGTATATTATGGATCCTTTGCATGACCGTCTTAAATGCAAATTTTTCCGAAAATTTCTTTTATTTTGAATAGTGGACACTCTTGAGCTCTTATTTTCTTCACTAATTCTGCCTAGCTGACTACTATTGAGGACTCTATCAGAAGAAGACCGGGGAATCCATTATTACGTTAATGGCAAGCGAGACACACTTATATATTTTGTTTTAGAGTTTGTTACACCGTCTTGACTGATTTTCGACAATTTCTACCACAACATTTTTTGATTTACTCCGTTATCGTAAAAATTGCATAATTACGAAATCTTGAAACACCGAAGACAAACAAAAATACTCAAGAAAAGCCCTTCATCATTTCATTTCTGTTCGTTTCCTGCATCCTTTCCTCTTATTTTTCTCTTCTTCCTTCTTTTGTGCGTCAAATGTGACTGATGGACGGTAATAAAACTCTAAAAACTTCATCAGTTAAGTCCTTAAGAAAGATAATCTTCGTCGTACAGCGACGGCCGATGGAAAGAAGAAATATCAATCCATCCGCTTTGGGTGAAGGCGAAGGAGTCGAGACGGGAACCGTCAGACACTTGGCATGGCATTTTCTTCATTTCTAAAACTCGAAACTGTGACCAATTTCACCTTGCTCTTCTCGGGACTCTCCAACGGCAAGCCGCGCGATCACAATAACGACCAAGGTCAGTTATAGTTAGTCGGTGGAGCTGCAATGAAAAAGATCTCGCTGTCACTCAGATTGAGTAGGGCGAGACTTTATAATCTTTGTTCCTTGTATTCTTTCTTCTCGGCTTCTCTTATGTACATGTAGGTACATTTTTATATGTGGTTGGTCCGTATATATTCGTATTATATGAATACATGAACGTATCCGTACATGTATATGTAAGTATGTAGCTATGAAATGCATTTACATAGATTCAATCAACAGAGAAGAAGAATTTTACTTGCTGTAAGGTTACGTATATACAAAGTGATCAAAAGAATTCAAAGCAAGAGCAAAACGATGCTCTCCACTACAATTAAATATTAAAACAGACATTAAAAATAAATACTTTCAAATATCAAGAAAAACGTTTTCTTTTTATTACTCAAAATCCTTACGTGATAGAAAAATTCGAGTTACATTTTTGAAATCAGCGCAAAGGATACTATTAGATGCACATATTGTGAATTGTATGAAAAAACAAACGATTGATCAGTGTAATCTTAAAGAAATGTTAAAATCTGTTTGCAATCAATATCAAAATTTTGTAACAATATTTTATCAAACTAATATATAAAGATTATTTGGAGAGATCGTACAGCGATGAAAATCTAAGATTCCAGGTAATTCCTGCTGGACTTTTCTTGAAGTTGAATGCAAAAAAAAAATCCAAAATATAGATACTTCAAATCAGTATTTAAAATCAGGTTTTCGTTTTCATTTAATAATCAATAGGTTAAATTTTGTTGTGCGAAGGTAATCAGCAAGAGAATTAGAGAATTTTGAAAGTTACAGACTCATTTTGATTCCTAAATTAAAATCGAGTAGCATTATTGTGAAAAAAATGTCTACGTGAGCAATAACTAGAGTTTGTTAGAAAGGTGGTACCGGCAGTGGCGCACCGCATAAAAGTAGGTACGTAATATACAATAATAGTGAAAAATGATATTGTTACCTTTTACGGTCGACATCCAGTGAAGTAAGATATTTCTTTTCCTCATCTGGGCACTCTTGATTTTCAGTTATAGACCGAACCTTTTGTAAATCGGGATTTTTGGTGAAAATTGCACCAAATTTTTGAGCAACATCGACTCCTATAGTGTTCCTTATGTTTTCTAGAGCGGCTTGTAAATTGTTTGTGCAATTTAATGCGTCTCGTGCAGATAAGTGACTAATTGCTCAATACCTTGTGCAACTTCAGAATAGTTCATGAAAATTTCATCTATTTGTTGTTGAACGTCCGAATTGGAAAAAAAGTAGCTGACTATCTCGAACTGCTGCAGAATCATTTGAATCAAGTTTCAAGGTGACATTTTTCACTTCTGAAAAATATTTCTGATAGTAAGATACTGCCTGGAGCCATGTTCCCCATCGCGTTATTACAGGCTGACGTGGTGGTGGTAATTTCGGACACAATTATTTGAATACACGGATGTGTTTAGGAGATTTGATGAACACTTTTTTGGTAGATGCTATTAACTTATCCACCATCGGATACTTCTTTCGAATAGTTTCTGCTACGAGGTGACATGCGTGTATGAGGCATGTTATGTGAAGAAGAGTCGAAAAGCATATTTCCAACATCCTACCAACTCTCAGCATTGTTGCGGCTACGTCAGTAACGAACATTGTGATTTGGGTTCGTGTGATACAAAATTCCCTCAGCGAATCTTTTATTATCTTGACAACGGTTTCCGCATTAGTTTTCTGAATCCTTTTACTGGATAACAACAATGAAGCTGGTGAACCATCACGATTGATTTTATGCAATTTCATGAGGTAATTAATCTAAAGTTGTTATAAAGTTCACTTAAAATTCGAGCAGAAAGGTACCAAACTCAGTGCTATGGTATTATATAGTAACAATTGAGGAATATCTAGATGTGGAGAAATCAAGCAAGATATTTGAAGGAATAATAAAAAGTATATATTTTAAAGGAAAAATTGATATAGGTAGGAATAAAATACTTTAGTGTAGCCCCATAATCTTGGCAAAGTTATATTTTCCTTTGTATATAATGTTGAAATTCTGCACAGGAACATCCATATAGGTTTTAGAGTAAACTGTAATCGTACAAGTCTCACTGTATAGGTAGACTTGTTTAGTCTTTTTGACATATTCCTTTGTCCTTAAAAATTCATTCAAGAAAGGTATAAATATGTGTTTTAAATAACAAATCTTCGAACTGAACACACCACGCAGTAAACTGCTTTAAATCTTCAATATGTTGCCGAACTCTTCTGTTATTTTGCTTTCGAGGAACTTCATTAACGGGACAATACTCGACCCGACCATTGTGACCGTATCACGGCTTTTTCCGTACAAGCCAAAATTAAATAGGTGTCGATTGGTGAAAGAGGAGCGGTTTGAGGTTTTCTGACCTTTTTTTAAATGAAATTAAAGATTTCCACGGCTCCTACGAGCGTGTGAAGTGACGAGCGGTGCAGATCAATCCCGAAACCTCATAATCAACGCATTCTCGTTTTAATTACAATAATCTCGTTGGCACAACAATGGCTGAATATACATGTATAGATTGCCGGTGACTCGATGGTACTACCGGACTCATTATTCGGTAGTACCTGCGCAAAGACCGACCGCAGCAGCCCCGTCCACAAAAGGCTCACCTTCACGCAAACGCACTAGGGATGCGTGCCATCGACATGGAGAAGTTGCAATTGCGATCACAAAGATGAGATGGACTTGATACAGTTGTACATATGATTTTATTCAAGTTCTTTTCCTTGGTTGAGTTTCTTTTACGGTGAATTGCAAGTGATGATTGCAAATTGGATGGAGAATGGTGAAAGGAAGCAAAAGGAAAGGACGGAGAAGAATCAAGCCGCCTACATGATAACAGTAAGGCGACTTCATGGGGAGTACTTCTGTTAATCGTAAGTCCGAATAAGATGTTCGACGAGATGAATAGGGTGCAAATTGCAAATGAAATGAAATCGAGACGATAGACCACCATCGTTTCGCCGTTCTTCTCGTGCAAACTGTAACGGAATATGACTGGGTTGAGATGCGAATAAGTTGTCAGGTGTATTGAATCTTGTTCGTGAAAGAAAAGAGAAGACCATTCGAGAGAATGTTGGATTGGTGAAGTGATGTTTTCGATTCGTTTTTGCTCTGTTTAGTAATTTCTATAAACATATTCTTACTTATACATGAAGGGATGTGGGTGTTCCATTTTGTGTCAACGCAGTAAGCTTGTTTGGGTGCTTGTAATTTGAAGTTTGGGCGGGGGAAGGGGAAATTGCAATGTGTACTATACCTGTTTCCGTGTTAGGCTGGAAACTTCTCAAACTACCCTGGTATTTTAAAATAAAAAATACATTTCTCAGGTCAAGAAACATTAGAGAACATAACATAACTAACAATGTTTACAAGGAAAGAATACTTGTATTAAATAAATTCCACATGTTAGAAATTAAAAAGAAATTTTACCAAATCCAAATTTCACTTCTAATCTTCACAGACAACCATAGCATTTCTATTTCTTTAATTAAACTCATTCCGAACAACATATGAGCTGAAAAAGACATCCAATACGTCACAAACATCAACTACCACTTGAATTACGCGGAATACCACGTTGCCTTTTCATCTTGGAGCTTTTTGTCTGTCTCAGAACCGATCGTCGTTGGTCTGCGCGCTGCCCGAACAGAATTAATTACCGGAGCTCCAACTTATGCATGTACGGACGTATGATTACCATTAAGCGGACACGTTAAAACGTCGGTAGTACAGAAGCAGAAACAACAAGAACCGTTTTAATGCCGGTCGGTGAAACGAAACCATTTCGATTGAACGATCTCCGGATAGAAGTGCGTCAAGCTCTTTTTACCGATGCTAGAAAGACGCAAAAACGCTGAATAATACCTGCGATTATCGCCATAAGCTGCATTATTATGAGTTTTGAAGTTTTTTCTAAGATGTATTAGCGGTAATGTGCGGAAAAAACGAAGAATGGAATAAGGTTTTATTTATTCAAGGAAATGGAGAGCAGATTGAAACGATTTTCTATGAGTCCAAATAATTTATTTAATCTTATTCACTTTAAAATCCTTCTAAATCCCACATTCCATTTGGTAAGATCTTGTTGCAGTAAAGAGTGGACTGATTATTTGTCTGCAGATTGTCTAGTGCTGGATTAATCATTCTCGCCTTGCCGTAAAGAAACAGAACTTCTGTTTCCTGTAACATTTGCTAAACGTTAAAAATCCTCTTGAAGGAGAAGGTGTGGACTACATTAAGGAAAGATATAGAAGCATTATTCTCTGGGTGTTGATAAAATTTGTCTCCTCTCTGATTTCAACGGCAATTTTATGAGAAAAGCTGGATCAAAATTTATTTAGCGGGCTTCTATAATGAAATTCACTGCACTTAATGGTTTTTGCAAGTAATTGCATTCGGCAATGTAGTCGTTTTAAACTTATCACTTGGTCAATCAAATAGGTAAGCCAGCAACATATCAATACTCATTTCCTCTCTTAATACATAAGGTAACAGCCATATCTTCATCGAAATCTTTCTTACTGAAAGATTTTGGATAGTGGTCTAATTTATTGTCATAGTATTTAGTGGTTGTACTAAACATATGAAAGATTTTGTCAACTTACCTTAGCTTAAAAAGTGGTGTATCTGGTGACTGCTGACATTTTTGGAAAATTCTAAAATTCTTACGTTTTTAGAAGTGTACGTCCTGCTCGTCTTCACATTCATATAATTAAAAGAAAAAAAAAACCAGTGACTTCCATGAGATTTGCTTTTAATTCTTAATTATGTCACGTATCACAACACCGAAGATTCCCCAAGAATTAATTAATTATACATATCTGCTCAAAAAGAATATGAATAATGCGACTTCTACCAAAATATTAGAGACAATCAGTACTGTTATTGACCAAAATGCTATACTCTTAATGAAATTTTCCCTGTAATGGGAGTTTTTCGTCAGAAATTTTATTGAATGGGAAAGAAGACGTTTATACAAAATTAGGAAATATAAGCCGACATTCATTTTGTGAGATCCTTCAACTATATGAATTAAGGGTGCGCATACTGCCCCAAAGGCTACAATAAGAAGCCAAGTGTTATAAATAAATAGCAAACATAATCTAAGGGATGTTCGATTGTCAAAACTGTCTCTGAAGAATAATGTTATGATCAACAAATGAATTTCAAAGATGGATTGCTTTGGAAGTATTTTTTGAAAGTCAAACAATTCTATAAACAATTTTCCTAAATGTGGGTCTACATATCCCCAATAGAAAATATAATTCCTGAATTTAATTTATAGGTTTCGATCTTTCGCCCATTAATTCATTTATAACATTAACATCTTCAAATGTTCTAAGGGAGAATTGATTGGATTTAAAAGTTCATAAATGCACACAATAATTTTATGCAAAGATTTTTGCTATTACCAGTAATAAAAGCACCATCAAAGAATCCCATACTCTTGCCCCACCCTGTATAGAGCTCAAGAGACTTGGCATCGCCGCTCCACCCAGAGGTGAAGACAGTAACAAAAGAACTCGAGTCTAGCGAGCTGTGGAATGTACCTGACAGTAAGTAAAGGAGTTGTGCTCTCTGGTTGTAGTTCGAACTCGCACACACACACACACTAACACCGAGCTCTCAGCAGATATACACGCTCAAGATAGAGCGTCCTGCCTCTTATGACAGCTTAAACGTTGTAAAAGGAAACGGAGATAGGTAACGTGGTAGTCGAATTACAATTGCTTAAGAGTATGTTTTGGTCCGTCATATAATCTCCTCTTGCGTTCGTCTCGTCGCCACGCCATCGTTTCGTCCTTGTCGAGCTATGGCTTGCTGTGATGGTCTGGTCGCGTCTCTCTCTTCCCTTTTTTCCTTTCTTCTTCTTCTCTCGCGGGGCCTGACGGGCGCTTCATTCAAGATAGACATCGTCCGAGATGCGAACAAGTGAAGAACAAATAATGGAACCAATACGTATGTGTGTTCGTGTAGCTGGATGGGTGTGAATGTATTGGTAAGTGTACGTCTTTGCGTGAGAGAAATATATTTTTCTATTTCTAATGATTTCGATTAGGATTTTTTACGTATCGGTACGCTGCGGAGGAGAAGGAGGGTCTTATTGAAGTGCATCTTCGAGTAGTCGAAGATATGAAAGTTGTGAGGTATTGAATTAGGAAGATTTCCATTGGTTACATGATGATAAACAGGAAAAAGGGTTGTCAATGATACATAAAAGTCTAAATGGAGGGGCTTCTTTTAAAAACGCAATCGAAGCACTTCAGACAATTAACCCGTACGAAATTTTGGATCAAAAGTTTGCATAGTATCAGAATAATAGGGCCTCTTTTGCAATAAATTGACGTAGTCTGTAAATGGAAAGATACACATTTGATAATATGTCTTTGAAACATTTCGATCCACAAAAAAACGATTTTACGAGATAAAGCGCTGTCCCCGTATTGTGACAAAAGACTCCGGTGAATTTCAGCACCTTTCACACCTTCTGACCACAAAAATCGGATCACTACTTGTTCCTTTTTCTTATGCTGCTGTAGCTAGCAGATAAATGACGCGATCGTGATTAAATTCCACACACATGACCACAGAGGCGCCAACTCAACGCATGCGCAAGCGGCCGCCACTACGATAACCTTCGAAGCTTGTTATGGCGATAGTGTAGATAATATTTGACTTATCCTCGTACATAACGTAATAAATGGAGAACTGCTTAGCTGGGTTACTATTTAACATTGTGCATCTATTTTGATCCTACTTAAGAAAAAAGGTTTTCATGGCTATATATGTATTTTCCTTTGTTAATAACTGTCTTAAGCACATAGAAATCTTTTTGTAAGATTTGCATCTAAATTTTCTTATACAACACACATAAAATTTTATATATAGAGAAAGAAAAAATATATGATGAATCGAAAAATTTCAAAAAACATGAAAAGTGTCATTTAAAAAACTAACGGAAAAAAACATTTGAATGTATCGTTAAATAGCATGCAATGTTCCCTGTCTTTTTAAAGACACTGTATATATATATATATATCCAAATTCCCTCCTCCACCGGAGTCTTGATCTTCCTTCTTCGTCTGGATCCCTCCGTCCCTCGTACGGCCAAATAGAGAGAGAAGTATAAGCAACACACGCGAAAGCTACTCATCTACATACAGAAATACAACTCTATAGCTCTCTTGCTCTAACTCTGCTGCCGTTGGCCGCCTCAGGTAGAATTTTCAAAGCGAAATATTATATTTACATGACAATTATGAGTAGGCAAGGTGAAATAAATGAAATGCAGTTTTCCTTCTCTTCTATACCTTCGGTCATCTTTTACCGCTGGATGGATCAAGCACGTTTTAATTCTCTTATCGAGCGTTGATGTGAGAATTTGATGAAATTGTAGCCTGGCGATGTTGGGAAAATGTAAATATCGGATTGAGGATTGTCGAAATTGTGTGATCGATGAGCAAATTTAAACGGATTGTTATCTAATGAAGAATTTAGTGTCTAAAAGGAATTTGGCATATCCCCAAATAATTTTTGGGTTAAAGTGAAAGACTTCACTATCACTCTGACCACTTTCGCTAAAACTGGACGCATGTTTCGAAAACTATGGTATCATCTCCAACAGCAATACTGAACTATCTCGTTAAGAAATGTTTTGGAACAACGAAATTCAAAATTCTTATATTTTACCAAGTTAATTTTTTTCTATATCAGGCCGAGAATTTATGGCACCTATCAAATCCTTCTTTTAATTTTCGCTGAAAACTTTTCCTATTTTGCGAACGTCTATTGTTATCTTTGTCCTGCACAGTTAATCTCGCGATGATGACGATATTATTAATGAAATAACGAAACATCGTAAAGATGAAACTGAAACTGTACATTTAACGGTACGGGAAATTATCTTGCAAATCGGCAATAACCGCCGCTATGAAACTTCCACACACGCCAGTAATTTTATTTATTAACTATTGTTTAAAGTTTGCAGCGAATGGTGACCCGCCTGCTCGCCGTCCTGACGGAGATAATACCACACAACGCGATTGACAAATTTTATGGGCGAGAGTATTATCTACGTGCCTATAGCGTGTTATTTACTTAGGGTTATTGTTATTATTTCGAACAGCGAACATGAAATGTAATTTTAAAACATCTTCCGGGTAAATCCCAGATTAAAATTGAATTTTGCTAATAAAGATTAAGTTAGAAAAGGAAAAGAGGACTTCAAAAACGCGGCACCATTCATTTAAGACCCTCAGCTCCTTCATGCCATTTACGTTTTCATCATTAACTCGCATGGGGTTTAATATTACTAATAATGATAGTTGCAATGATGACAGGCTTTATAGAAATGATGATTAAGACATCTGAATTGTATTTGCAATTCAGAAATGGCTATGAATCGCTCAAAGAATTGCAGGTGGAATTTTCTAAGACACGTGAAAAATGGTGTGTTTCTTTGGAACATCTGCATTGCTTAACAAAGGAATAAGAAAAGCTAATTATAGGTAAAATGTTTTTTTTCCAAAGGAAAAGGATCACAACAATACTTAAGGTTATTCTTTTCTATGCTTATTTTCTATTGGAATCAATAATTCGCATCAAATTTGAAACTTTTTCAGGGTTCCTCACAATGATTATTATTTATTTGAGTTTAATAAAAATGGTCTACAACAAAACGAAAAAGAATTCTTTTGAGTTTTTGTTTTAATTATCGTTCAGTCATTTTTCAAAATCCAAAAACAGAAGAAATCATTGCCATTGAATTAGAAGAATCACCTCAAACTTCTACGACAATTTTGACACTAAACCATGGTATAAGTCGTCGTTCTGTAAGGAAAATATTGAAAAGAGAAAAGTACCATCCGTATAAAGTACACTTGATTCAAGAATTGTCAGATGATGATTTTGACCGACGGTTGGAGTTTTGCGAAAGAATGATGGAAATTTGTGATGTAGACGAATATTTTGCAACTAATGTGATATTTTCTGAAAAGGCAATTCAAGGTATTGGTCAAATAAGAATCCTCACTGGATTTATGAAGTCCAAAAGTTGAATATTTGGATGGGAATTATAGAAAATAGGCTTAGAAGCCCATTTTTTATAGATGAAAACTTGAATGGGAAAACGTATTTGGATCTATTGAATAACAGGCTGAAGCGCCTCCTCACAATGAGGTAGGAATTCTTTGGATGCTACTTTTCCAAATCGATGGATTGGGCGTAGAGGATTCATTTAGTTGGGATTTGGAATCATCATAGACAACTACTTTGCAGGAGTTAGTTAATCTGTAAAGAAGTCTTGGAAAAGGTAACTAAGCAATTCCTTGACAAGGTTGCATATCGTCAGCAGATAAACGGTGAACAGTTTGAACATTTGAAATGATTTACACTGATTCTACTAACGAGAACCTAGTACTTTGCAATTTTTCTATTGCGTCTAGTAATCGTTTATAATTGTTGCAAATACTTTTTAAATCTATTTCAACAGAAGGATCTAGAAATCCTTTATGGCTCTCCTTAATAGCTGTAGCTTCGTTAGGGTCGAATTGTAAAATCACAAATTTAACTTCTTGGAAATATTCAGAAGAATAAAAAGCCGCTTGCAACCATATTCCCAAAGCGTAAAAATCGGCTGTGGTGGTTCGCGAATACCGGAACAAAACCTGTGAAATGCTCGAATCCGTTTGGGAGATTTGAGAAACACTTCTTTTGTATTTGCTGTTAATGCATCCACCTCTGGATAGCATTCTCGGATATTTTGTGCCACAAGATGTAAAGCATGAACTTTACACGTAACATGTAAAAGTTCCTCACACTTTTCTTTAAGAGAACGGCTTACACTACACATTGTCGCTGCTCCATCGCTTATAAACATCAAAAGTTGACTAGTCGACCCTTGAAATTGTTGTAACGTATTGAGCATTACGCCCGCAATAGCTTCGCCAGTACACTTTTTTAAATTACGTAGAGTCGTGAGCGCGGCAACCTTACTTCTAACCTGGCGCGAAGCTCTCTGCGCCAGGCGTATTCATGACTCAAATTATTAATAGAATACGCTGTAGTTTAAGTAAACGATTAATGTAAGTTTCCCATCCCTTGCAAATTACCTCTAATTGATCAATAAGCTTTCACCTACGCTTATTCATAGTCATAACTTGCTTAAGTCCGCTTTAACGATGATGACAGAACGGCAAAATAAAGATTTTTCCAACCCCAGTCTCCTCCAGCAAGTAATCATATTGAATAATGCCCCGGTCAATCCATCATCTAAATTAGCAAGAGGCTACCACTATTAACCAGTGTGAGTCATTTTCTTCATACGCACGATTTGTATATTTCAACGTCAAAAGTTCGCTAATACCGACGGAAGGAATTAAGTCTTTCATGTCGAATGATGATGATGATGATGGCGGGTCTGCGAGCGTAAAAATATTCCAACGCGATTTGTCAAACGCGTCGGATGTTGCGTGTTGTTTCTCGAACGGTCGGGAGGTTATATTGCCTAAATGTTCGGCTTTTATACGGCGTGATTTATACGATAATGTTCGTCGGTAATCTAAACTAGTAATCTACCATTTTTTCTCGGCTCCGCAACCAGGTTTTTTCGCATAAGAAGTAGCGGGTAATTCCTCGAATAAATTGGTAGAAATAACAGGGACTGACAACAAAATCTAACGCTTATTATCGATAATATATTGAAGGAAATGTATTGAACTATTATTAATTATTACCAATGCATCTTCTAGTATCGAGTGATGGATCTTAAGTGAAGTGTAATTATAGCATAAAAATCTCTAGGGCACAGCTGGCCAACCTTCTTTTGAAGTAGGCGCCACAACTAAATTCATCTTCATATTTTCAAAACCAAAGTGCTCTCAGTTCAATTAATACACCCTTCTAGTTCTTCGTAGGAGTTTTAGTTCGTCGCGATTCTTTTTCATACTTTGAACACCAGAGTACTCTTAGTAATCTCAGTTCGTCGCCGTTTTTTCACAGTTTAAAGTTGAAATTCAACGCACGTACTTATGATCTGTTTGTTTCTGTGTGAGTTTTATAATTTCCTACGTTTAAAATGAGCAAAAGAAAGTGATGGTAAACGCGAATTTAATGAACGGTGGGAGGAAGAGTTGTTATTTATAGCAAGTTCATCGGGAAAACCATTCTACATTGTTTGTGGAAATACACTTGCACATAATAGAAGATCATGTCTTCTATTATTTCTTCTTCTATTATTCTTGCCTCTAGCATAAAACGTCCGACAAAACCATCAAAGCTTAGTGGCTAAATGAACCTCTTTCCCTGTTTAATAAATTGCATTTTTTTTACATATAAATTAGCTCGTAAGCGTATAATTCTCGCAGCGAAGTTATGTCCTTAATTAATTTGAAGTTTTCTAATTTAAAATTATGCCCGGTATCGTTTATGTATTGTGCTACACTTGACGATTCGATCCTTCCATAGCGGTAATGGGCTATATGTTCTTTGAATTTGGTGCCTATCGCCCTTTTCGTTCGTCCAATATATTGTAATGATATATGTGTGTAAATAAAGATAAATTAATTAAATGAATCTCAGGGCTAACTTTCTGAAAATGTTTTGAATTGTTTGATTGAAGCTTTTTGAGATTTGGTTATTTAATTAAAAGTAATTGAATTTTTCTTTTTGAATCTATTTGGGTTTAATTTTCAGTACCTGCGCACTGTTGCAGAATCTCAGCAAAACAGCTCTTCGGTGTTCTTTTTAGAAATCGTAACAGCCTTCGATTGAAAACCAGGTAGCTTGGTCCTTGGGCGTTGCTCCTTGGATCGATATTTTCGAATTATTTGTCAAAAAGGGTTTGTTGGATGATGAACTGTAGTTTTTTATTTAAATTATTTTTATGTTTATTCGAGATATAAATAAAAATATCGAAGAATTTTGAAATTTGCCGTTTGTCGAAAACTCGTTTATTCCGTCTCTGATTATTTTTTTTTTATCCAGAGCCCCAGTTAACTATTTTGAATAAATACTTGACTTTTCTAACCACCGAAATTCCACCCTCTCCCTTGGATATGAAATTCAAATTTGTATGTACGGTAGTACCAGGTACGATGCATTAAATATGGTTACCATCTGAAAGTTGATTGAAATTCATAAATTGCATATGAATAGCAATTTGTATATCCAAATACGATGCATTTATATAATTTGTTTTTTAAGGAATATAATTTGGATTTCCATTAGTAAAATTAATTTATCTGTTGTTGAAATTACTTTATTTCATGTGTAAGACAGAGAAAAGGAAACAAACTAGAGGAATATAGAGGGAAGAGGCCACCTACACTGCTTCGCCTCGTAAAAATATGGAACTAAAATAGTTCAAACTTTCAAAAAAAAGCGTCTTCCAATCAAGGTAAACAAATACCACAATATATAAGCTTTATCGTAGTCACCGCGTGTGATTTTATCAATTCCCGACCTTTCCGAACTCATAACAAAGAAAAACACTGTTTTGAAAAATCTCCATACGCAATGGAATGATTCTCTGAGCCCGTTGAGGTGATTCATCCTGTATATACAAATCAACCTCAATATTTTGCCTCTGACTGCTTCCATCGTCAACCATTACGCAATTTTTTTACAATTCACGTGTCATCCTCTTAATCTACAGATGTCACAAACTCGTACAGTAAATTCAATAATTCGAGATATTCATAGAACTACCTCTACTTGCCTTAGAAATGCCTATCGCGTACTGCAACCAACAAAGTATGTATAAATCGAAATTTTATTGCTCGTAAAAGTTAAATCGTTTGGAATTTGCTATGCAAAAAATTTCTCTCAGCGTCGCATCTAATTTTTACTACCTATGCCGTCCGAGATTTATCCTGATGCCATAAATTTTATCGACTTATAGATTATTCACGACCGTATATTTTTAAATACATTAACCTTTTACCGAGCGTCACACATTGTCGTGGCGGAGCCGCTTCTTCGCTTTGAGAATATATCGAAATTATTGAAATGGACGAAGCAATAAACCATTTAAATTGCCTCGATTCGAGTTTATCCCTTTAATGGGAGGATATTTATTTGATCTGATTTGTAAATGGGCGAATCTATTGTTGTTTTAAGCTTGATACATAAATCCCTTGTTTTCATTTTATGGATTTAACTTTGATAGGATAATAAATAAGCATAAGGATAGCGAAAAATATGAATTTCATTGGGAATACAAGGAAAATTGATAATAAAGGCAATTGCTAATTATTCCATTGAGTAGTATCTTTTGATTTTGTCCATGTTTGTTGCATTAATGTACTTGACGTTTCGTTGAACGTACTGCCAGCTTAGATAGAACATAGTGCAACAGCTTGAAGAGCTCGCGTCTTCAAATAAGGATCAACTACTGGAGTTAAGAAATCAAACTATTGCAGTGATGACGTGGCAAGTTATACGAGGGATGAATAAAAACTTAAGCTATTTTCGATATAATCGCCATTTCTATCCAAGCATTTTTGCAGACGGTGCTCTAATTTCTTTATCCACATGTCGTAAAAGTCTGCCGCCAGTCCTTTCAAGAATCAAATAACCTCAATTGTGGCGTTGGAAATCTCAGGAATCCGAAGAGCGAGTTGACGAACGGTGACCCTCCGATCTTCAAGCAGTATGCTCTCGACCTTTTCAACGATTTCCTCTGAAACTGATGGTCTTCCGCCCCGCCCTTCATCGTGAATTTCCGTCCGACCTCCAGTGAATTCCCTACACCATTTGCGGTGGTGTTGAACAGCTATACACTTTTCTCCATAAAATTCGGTTAATTGACGATGAATGTCTATAGGTGAAACCCCTTTCGCGTTTAAAAAACGTATCACAGCGCGAATTCCGCGCCTGGCGGTAGCGGCGGTCGAGAGTTCCATCTCGGACGGCTGTTCAGCCAACACTGAGCAGCGTAGCGAGACGGGAGCGGCACGTATATAGAGTGGGAGAGCTGCTGCACACGCCAATGTTGTCAGATTTCGTCTAACACGTCTTATTGCTGCTGTAGGGCTTTGGGAACCTTATTTTACGATCATCCCTTGTATATTGGACAAAGCAGAAGCAGGATACACTGCAGAATCAAGGACCACACGGATAAATCAGCAATCGCCGAACAGCCTCATCAAACAGGAGAGCGCAGTGTTGGTTATGGCAACGTCAAAATTTTACGAATTTATAACAAGTGAACCTTGCAAAAAAATTAGCTCTGGAATTGAAGCTTTATTTTCGATTTTAATCAGCTAATTGGCCTTTGAGCTAAAATTTTGGGTCATTATTTTGGGAGTGTTGTAGGGATTGAGAAAAACAACTGAATTGAACTTAGCTTTCCTTATTAAGTACGTCACTACCAGCATATTACATTAAGAGTTAGTACACTATTATTTCCTTTTGTTCTCAATTCTATTTTGAAAACCTTTTTCTTTTTGTGTGCACCTTCGCTGCTTCCGGAACTTTCTTCTGTCACTTTCTTCTTACCTAATTTTGACAAAAGGAAAAGCACTAACATACATTGCAAATAAATAGTTGCAAATGTTAAAAACCTGGTGCTATACTACATACATACTAGGCGATGACTTAGAAGGTACGATGGAATACCAAAAAACAATTTTGGTACGAATTGCTTTATGATGTTTAGAAATATTCGCCATTAGGATGAGACATCAATTCGATGTTTTTCTTCTTCAAATAATCAATTGTTTGGCGTGCTGTGTGAGAGCTGGCATTGTCAGGATGAAGGATGATGAGACGTGGTTAGTTCGAAAGAAATATACTTTTCTTTCCCATTTATTTGACTTCAGCTTTTAATGGCGAACGTTCCCAAACTGGGAATATACTGAAAAATCTAATTCTTATTGAATTAATCATATTATTTGCATAAAATTTTAAAACTTTATTAACATTGCGAATAAATTGACAAAAGTACATAAAGAATAAGTATAATGCCGAACATTAATATCCATTTTGTAATGACATGGCGCTTTTGTACTTGTAAATAAACCTCAGCACCCTAAAATACCATTAACTTTCTCCATTAAGTTAAGGTGATATCAAGGCCTTCCTAAAGATCTACGTGGTCGCAAACAAAAACGATAAACCTCAAATCTTCTCTCAAGTTTCTTCGAGATTACTCACACTTCCCAGGAACCTATAAAGTGAATCTGATTAGGTTGGGTCTCGATGTCGGAGTTGTAACTTGATTTTAACAGTATTAATATCATCAACGTTAGGTATAGTGTGTCGATAACGTTAAACAAACGTAGTATGTCCAAACTATTATAATATATAGCTACAAAAATACGTCGACAGAAAAATTGTTAAAAGGTATGCACTTTTATGTAGGTATCCATAAGAACAATAATTATCCATGTGTACGTAACTTTGTAATTATATACGTACAAAATCGTTTTCGATGAAGATGACACAACCACAAAATAACTTGTGCGTTATGTATACAGACACATAAAGGTTAAAGTGACACTTGGACTACTTTTGTTTGCAAAGAATATTACAAAACTTATTACCTCGGCAATCACGGAATCCTGAGAATCGCGAACGACTGACAGGGCTAACTGCATGGTTAGGTGCTACGTGTTATGACAAAAACGGTAGGATATAGAACAGCAGACACCTCAACGAACATACGCATGCAAGCATGTCTTATCACTTGCCTTTGCTGAAATACCTATTATATCAAAAAGGGAGGAAATATAGTAACAATTAGTTACAAAATATGAAAACGAAAAGATCAAAGCATTGTTAAATGTGTGGTGAATTAAATCGCAATTTATTGAAACTGCTAACAATGGTGTTACTGGCCTTGAAAACGATACGAGATTTTTGTAATTTTCGCTAATCCCACGCTAATACAAACAGGAATTCTGATGGTGAATATCAGAATTCCTGTGACAACTATTGTATTAGTTTTTTTATAGAGAAATGTTAACGCTGGTTATCCAATGGTAAAAATATATAAATCCATTATCGTATTTACCTATTATTTTCTTCATTTACATCTCACCGCTTACGACCCATTGGGAGCAGATCTTTTCTACACCTAAATGTTGCAAAATCGAATGTACGGCAGTCTTCGATATGCCTATGGATGTATTTACCAAAAGATAAGTCACATGCCGATCCTTTTCAATCATGTTGGACACCGATATTTTGGTCGACCTTCACGGAATTCATCACTGACGAAAGCACGACCATAGCGAAATTCTGCAAACCAGTTGTAAACAGTCTTTTCTGATGGTGCTTCATTACCAATTGTTGTGTCAAGCCTTTACTAATGTCGTAAAGAATCATCCAACGAAGGCCTTCACGTGAAATTGTCATTTTTTTTTACAAAATTGCTTTGTTTAATTTCTGTGGTACCACTGACTTAAAGATAACAAATGTGGAGTTATACAAAAATAGTAATGTTAAATCTGAATGGTGCCAGCTAGTGGACGTTTGTAAAAACTTAAGGCATTTAAGGCCCTGATAAAACCTTTATCTCTTAACAACACACCATGTGTGCAACTGTGACAGGAAATTCAAAATATTTTCAAACGTCAAATGGTTCAAAATATATTGAGTGAATCAAAAAAACTACATTTTCTACTGAAAAAGATCAAGACTTATTGCAAACAAATAAAAGCGAATGGTTAACAAAATTTACAATGTAAACGGTCTTAAATTATTTACTAAAGATTTTATATCTGCGCTTAATACTTATCCCATATAAGAATGCAATTTAACTAACCACAACATACACCTCCTACACGAATAGAACAAAAGTATTATTTTCCAAGTTATCTCTACAATCAATTAACAATTAAATACCAATAAATATCAAACGTCACGATCAAACTCATACATTGCAAACAACATAATCCAAGGCAAGAATAGCAATATACCGCCCACATCTAAAGTGTGCGCGCTGTTTCGCTAAAGAAGAGTTATTATTTAGTAACAAACAATAATAATAATAGCAATTGAGAGAGAAAGCGGGAGATAAATATTAGCGATAGGAGTGTGGAGGTCACGAATGGTATATTTACCAATGTAATGGTTTAATTATTTAAGGAAGAATTCTATTTATAAGCAGTACGAGTTAGAGCCAAAGTCGAACAATGTTACGGGAACTTCGATTACCCTTGTACAACAACAATATGTTAAGTTTAGATTGTTCAGAATGTTTATACCGTAATTAATGAATTGATAAGTAGAGTTGCTCACTAACATCAACGGGCAGTGGCGGAGGTTCGGTACAACCCTCAGTATAACTGCGAGTCTCAACCAGATCTGTTGTATATACATGTACGCTTCCGTAAATACTATTTCGTAGTTCTACGTTTGTTTTAAAAATGTTGCCCACGTCACGAAAACGACCAATGTTGGGCAAAGTTACAGAATTTATAGCAGAAGTGCCTGACCTAAATTATGATGGCGTTAAAATTCAATGTGTAGTTTGTAATATCCCTTTAATGTGTTGGTCCAAAAGGGATTGTCTACGTCACGTAAATAGTAAACAGCATTCTTTAAAAAAAGATTGCACACGACACTATGAGAAATTTAATTTATGTGTTACCTTTATTGCATGTAATCTACCGTTTAATTTACTAGACAGGGAAGCATATGTCTTCTGTTGGAATAAATATTCGGACTGCAAATTACCAAGACGAGCATCGTTACAAAGAATTGTGCCATCTGCTCGTGAACATGTTGAAATAAGAATTAAATCGGGGTTGAAAGATAAAAATCTGCGGTTAGGTGTGGACAAAACAACAGATCGTAAAAAACATTCTGTGGTTAATGTAATGGTACGTACAATGGAACCACATCAATCGTCACCTTCAATTCTGTTAGCTTCCAGACGAGTACAACAATGTACTGCCGAAGTAATTTCAAAGTTAGTGTTAAGTACATTGGAAAATTTTGAACTTTCAACAAACCAACAGTTGATGTTTATGAGTGATGGTGCCGCAAACATGCTTTTTGTAGGCCGGTTTCTTAAAAAACATTGTGCTAACTTGTTACATATTACGTGTAAAATTCATGCTTTCGGTCATGTGGCAGATAGTATTAGAAAATGTTATCTTGAGGTATACGCTTTAATAGCGCATACAAAAGCAATGTTTGTCAGATCCTCAAAACGTATTCGCAAATTTCATAGACCGTGCCCCCGTATGCCTGAGCCACCAGAACCTATTCTTACATGTTGGGGAACATGGTTACAGGCCACGTTTTATTATCATAAATATTTTGAGAATATTAAGAACGTGGTTTTATAATTCGATCCAAAGGAAGCTGCGGCTATCAAGGAAAGCCAGTCGAAATTTCAAGATAGTCAGGTTAAAACGGATTTAAAAATTATTCAGAACAATCACATCGGACTAGTGGAGGCAATAGAAAAATTACAAAATCCTTCGGCGTCGTTAGTGGAATCTCTGCAAATAGCGCAACATGTTCACGCACAGCTAAGCGCGGTAGAAGACGCAAAAAATGTTTGTGTTCTAGAAAGGTTTGAAAGTGTTTTAGAGAAAGATTCTGATTTTGGCACATTAAGACAAATTTGCGAAGGTGCGACAACAGAACCGTTAAGTTGTTCCAAAGATTATTTTAATTACACACTGGGATAGTTTGAACTTATTTTGGTGGTGGATATGAATTTTCACATACATACATTCTCATTGATACATTGCACGTAAAACAAAGGATATATAGTTATCGCAAGACTTCTTCACATTCAAGTCTCGATGAATAAAATACATCATTATCACAAAATCATGCGATGACGTCACCGCCGAAATTTGGAAATTGAACGCACGCACGGATGTTCATCTGGAACGGATTGTACCTACTCATTTTCTTTTATTACCATCGCCAAAGCGGCCAATTGTTGCAGAATAAAACCAATCATTTAATAAAATTATACTTGATTATATAGTCGTAACGTGTGGCGGCTTATTTAAACCGAGGTGGGACAAGCAGCAGCAGCGCGAGCGGCAGTAACAGCAGCGAAATAATAGTTACAGAAAGAAAACCGCATCTATAAATTATATAGCAGTTTGTAGTAGCGTTCGCGGGCGCAAAAACAGCTCACTGCTTCCTTTAAAACTTTAATCTTATTCGATAATTTTAATTCCCTTAATTACCGCAATCCATCCATCTAATGACGCTAAAACGTGTCTTAATGTGACGACAAAAACCCTGCTACTTCCACGCTGTATACAAATTGTTGATATTAAACCTAGCCAATACTTTCAGATCTTTTTTCATATGTATTATCTTGACGTGATATTAGTTTAGTTTTTACGAATCTTTTTTTTGGGAATATTTTTAAAAATAAAAATAAGTTTATACGACATTTGTGCCACATCTTACAAATTTCGGACAGTCTACAAAGATTGTCTGAATAATACTTATTTTCATTTATACGAGGATAGTATGAGAAGTACCCGTGTTTGGAGGCAGATGCCGCTTTGTGTCAAATTCTGCATTAACAACTGTGGGTACTATTCTTTAATCGACGTTTTGGGATTCGGAAGGTATATTCTTAATTAATTATTTGGAGAAGGGAAGGACATTCACGGATAGTACTATGTTAATTTACTGGACTGATTGGACGTTGAACTAGGGAAGGAAAGGCCCTACCTAGCGAAGAAAAAAATTCTCTACCATCATGATAACGCCCCGCCCCACTCATCGGTAATTGCGACAGCAAAGCTAGTCCAGTTATGGTACGAATTGGTGCCCCATCTACCATATTCGCCAAAATGAACGATGAAACATTGCATACGATCAGCGATAGGTCAACAATAAAAATATCGAAGTTGTTGGATTGGCATTCCTGTGCCAAGGGAGTAAACAAAAAGACAGAAATAACATTTTCTGACAGAAACAAGTTTTGGATGAAACTATTTTGAAATTAAGTTTAAAATAAACAGAAAGAATATTTTGATTATCAAAACACAATCAAAAGAAGTTTAAAACCATTTAGAAACAACGAAAAGAAAAGTAACTCTGAACAACAGTCAAAGCAGAAAGCAAAAAGGGGATCTCATCCCACCAGAGGATTCATCAAAAAGGACCTAGAACTTTATTTATAAAGAAAAGGAGGAGGCGCTTAATCAAGAATTTTACAAACACACATACATACAACACAAGGGAGCTTACAGCTTGGAGTAGCTTTTTCCAAATTCTTTGTAAGTAAATTATTGAAAATATAAAGACGTGATTATTCTCAATTTTATAATAATAATACACAAATTATATAGAACACATCACACTCGAATTAGGACCGCATAAAAATAATATGATTTTGGGGTAAAATAAAAAAAAAAACAGTTGGTAATGGCAATATTATTATGTAATTACATATAACATGCAAGTAAGTATAATTTCAACATATATTCACTAATATTTGCTTGTTCCTCCGCTGTGTTTTATTATCTCCTCAATCCCGTTTGGCATACTGCCAATGCAGCCTTTTATAATTTTTTTTTAATTTCGTCGCTATTATGCCATACATCTTCAATATGTTGTTGTAATTCTTCCTTTCTGGTTGAGTTTCGTGTACTTACGATCCATTAAGCGAACTATAAGAATGAATTTGACCAAAAATACAGATGACAAATGAAACTTACCTTTTCCCAATCTTCAACTGTACATTTTTCTGTAGCCACTTTTACTATACGACGATCATCTCTTACAGTTTTTTTTGCGTTTGCCGGAATATTCTCCTTAATTAATTTCGCGATTCTCAGAATAGTTTGATATGATACACCCTCTTTTTGTGCAACTTCACGTTGAGAGAACTCCCCCGTCTCTAAAAGAGCAGAAATTCGCGCTTTTTTCTCTGTGGTTATCCTTCTTATTTCCTATTATGGTAATAATTGGCCGCGAAAATAGACGCACACAAATAAAATTAAAACTCTTTGAAATATAAGTTTTTTGGAGAATCGGTAAAAATACTGCAATGATACTAACGAAATAATGAATGACACAATTCAAACTAGTCATAATTAGTGGTCCTGTTTCCATGGCCAAGGACTGTACATAAGAATAAAATACATCGAAATGTGTATGTCTATCGTTGAACATAAATAGAAAAGGTACAAACAATATATAAAAAAACACAAGCAGACACTTCAAAATACACATTAAAAAATAATTTAGTAAGGAAAAAGAAAATTACCCTACAGAAACGGATTTGTAAGGAATTCTCTAATAGAGTAAAATGACTCACTGATCGAATATTTCTTTAATTTGTTTTTAGATACCATTTTTGGGTTGTTTTTATGTGTTTCTGGAAGGTATAAATATTTTCAGACACTGATATATGACATGTTTCTACATCTTAGTAAGATGTGTTTATATTTCATTGTAACATCTCACTATATTCGGATATGTTCAAATAAAATAGCCTGTATAACATGTTTGATATTTTCCTATTTATATAAAATAGGATATTCATTTTTAAACTTGAATTTGCATCCGTCAATATTTTTGAATTTCTCAAAATATAATTTAACTTTCCTAGATTTTTCTTAAAACATATCTTGCGTGACATTCCTCTTGGCTAAACTTAACGTCGACAATCTGTATGGATTGCATATACGTAGAGGTGTAGCAAATATATGTATGTGTACGCATGTATCTACGGAATAGCATTTATTTTCTTGCCTGGTCGCGGTTTTTAGCTGTACAGCTATATAATACTATACATCCTGTAGTTGTAATAGTAGTAGTAGAGTAGGCGTCATTAACATTGTTCTCTTCGCGAGCCAATAGCTGGTTTTGCGAACGTCCGAGACCAGGCTACCGCCAGCAAAGGCCGCTTCTTCAAATTACTACGTAACCACTAATTGACCTAATTAACTTTCCATTTATTAACATGAGCTTAAAGATTTAATCATCGGTTGTGGTCGTATTATTTGCGCTATTATAACATTACATTACAAAACTTACCCGGTAACTTATTGCCTATGTTTTCTCGATACGGTTAACGCACAAACGAAGGTAATATACGAGGTTTAATGGTGTTTGAAACTGTATATTTACCAAGTATTTTATGGGGTGGCTTTATTAACGTTCATGCTGGTGTTAAGCAGTGAAAATTTTTTTAAACAAACGCTTATTCGTGTTGAAGGTCTCGTGTTTTTAGGAATAAGGATATTAAAAGCATCCTTCATTACTGCAGTCGAAGTGTATAGTGTTAAAATGGTAAATATAGACCGCCTATAAACATTTACTATCATATTGAGTTATGTTCTTTTCTAATAATTTTGAATCGTAAATTACAGATCGTCTTACAAACATTTACTATCATATTGAGTTATGTTCTTTTCCAATAATTTTCAAACCTAAAATAAAAATCATCCTACAAACTGAGTTATATTCTTTTCTAATAATTTTGAAACGTAAAGTACAGATCGTCCTACAAACATTTACTATCATATTGAGTTATGTTCTTTACCAATAATTTTGAAACTTAAAACGTAGGTCTCTACAGGCTGAGTTATGGTCTTTTCTAATAATGTTGAAACCTAAAATACAGATCGTCCTACAAACATTTACTATCATATTAAGTGATGTTCTTTTCTAATAATTTTGAAACGTAAAATACAAATCGTTTTACAAACATTTACTATCACATTGAGTTAGATTCTTTTCCAATAATTTTGAAACGTAAAATACAGATCGTCCTACAAACATTTATCATCATTAATGATTAGTGTTCAGCATAACGGTAGAGATGAGTCGATAGCGATCCACTGTGTTCACTGTTAATGTTCGCTCCCTGGGACGCATTCAGGTTTAACAGATCGTCGGTGAAAATTGCTGTAAAACTTGAAGATATAAATTATCAAAGTATAAAACGGAATTTAAAGACACGGTTAACATGGATGACCCCAATATAAATATTTGATTGATGCAACTAGTACCGAATATTTCAAAAGTTAAATCAATACCCATTCATTTAAAGAGCCCGTTATTCACAGACATAAAAATACATGGAATACTTGACCACGCTTAAAGAGAGAATGACCATTAATTATGACAGCATTAAGTTCGCCAAGGATAATATAAATATGCATTATTATTGTTGGTAACAAAAGCATGTGTAGCGACACTGCGGTGTGCCGGTGATTGCTTTTAAGTCTTTTGTTTAATACAATACGAGGTATATGGTCAGGTACAGTCGGATTAAGTTGAAAATCGCCAGGTTGAATCGAGGAATATTATTTGTTCAATATTTTCAATCCGATAGAAACATGTAGGTTTTTTTTTTTATTTTAGCAAAGGAATATGAAGATTATGTATTTTAGCTGGAGTTTCTTGAAGATCTAGATTGCTATTATATCTTGCAAAAAGTGTGTTCCGTGCTATATACGACATTCAATTTCGCTTGATTAACAGGATGCTATAACATATTTATATCGACCAAAAACAGCTAACAGTTAATTGCTTGAAATTCCAACCATTTTTGAGCAACATCGACTCCTATAGTGTTCGTCAAGTTTTCTAGAGCGGCTTGTAAATTGTTTATGCAATTTAATGCGTCTCGTGCAGACAAGTGACTGTTTTCTAATTGCTCAACAGCTTGTGCAACTTCAAAATAGTTCATGGAAATTTCATCTATTTGTTGTTGAACGTCCGAATTGGAAAAAAGTTGCTGACTATCTCGAAGTGCTGCAGAATCGTTTGAACTTGTGAAAAATATTTCTGATAGTAAGAGCCTGAAGCCATGTTCCCCATCGCGTTATTACAGGCTGAGGTGGTGGTGGTAATTTCGGACATAATTGCTTGAATACACGGATGTGTTTGGGAGATTTGATGAACACTTTTTTGGTAGATGCTATTAACTTATCCAACATCGGATACTTCTTTCGTATGGTTTCTGCTGCGAGGTGACATGCGTGTATGAGGCATGTTATGTGAAGAAGAGCCGGAAAGCATATTTTCAACATCCTACCAACTCTCAGCATTGTTGCGGCTCCGTCAGTAACGAACATTGTGACTTGGGTTCCGGTGATACAAAATTCTCTCAACGAATCTTTTATTATCTTGACAACGGTTTCTGCATTAGTTTTCTGAATCCTTTTACTAAATAACAACAATGAAGCTGGTGGACCATCACGTTTTAAAGGACGCGCTACAACATGAATGACGCTGTTTCTGAGCATCAGTTATTTCATCCACACATAGGCAAGATAGAAGCAGAAAAACATTATGGGTAAATAAATGGTGTTGGTCAAAAATGCTTCCATTCCAAACTCAGTAGACCTATCAACATTTTGAAATCTAAATGATTTATTGTTAGTCCAATTTAAGTTTTCCTCTAATTTCCGATGAAAACAAAAATAAACATGGGTGAATAAGTGTTTCTGGTAAAAAATGCTTTCGCTCAAGCTCTTAGTAGACCTATCAACTCAGCCCAGGTTCAAGTACAAGCAAAAAACCTGGACAAATAATGGAGTCCAATCAAAACCCTTGTCCAAATTCCTTATTTGAACTTGAAAACTTGGTAACTTCCATACTGTTTCGATTGTACGTTCCATTCCCGGCGAGCAAGTACCATAACCAATATACCTTCAACACGAGAACAAAAAGGATCGTAACGTACACGTTTAATTGGTAATTTTAAGCTGGATAATTCATCTACCATTCGCGAAACGGTCCCGGATCGACTCCGCAGGAGCAAAAGAGGACGAAGAGGAATCAGCATCGCCAAAACGGGTTATAAATCGAAAAATAATTGTGGTATAGAAATTCAGGTAATAAATTGCGAGTTATAAGCGAATTTATAGCGGTTGTAAAACACAATCGTAAGCAAGCGCAATGCCTTGTTTACAAATGCTAAATGGTGCAGGCAAGATACCGCGGGACGTGCCGCTTCACGGTTCAGCGGCGGGTAGCTGTAGGTTACGCAGGTATTGAAGATATTGGGAGGATCTGGAAGGTATTCTACGTGGCAACTATAGATACTCTTTGCTTCTATAAATAATAGTGCTGTGGATATATGTAGGGAAAGGGCTTGTTTTAAATATAGTTCCATATTTGTTTATTTTAATCAATACTAGATAAAAAGAAATGGATGGAAGATGTGTTTGTAGAGACACGAAACCGGTCGCCTGTTTTCCTATAATAGAATTTATGAGAAGTTGGACCAGTGTTTTTTATTCTTACCTTTCTAACATCATCTCACACTTGAATCCCAATGGATTATTTCGTAATAAATGTGAAACGTAATTTGATGTTTCAATATTGTTGGATTTAATTGTCAAATATAGTTGTAACCAACATAAAAAATAATAAAAAAACAGGGCCCTCTCCATTTCATTTCCTTATGATCATATATGTTTTGAAGTATAAACTTTCCCTTTAAGCTTAAGTATGAACTTAAGTGGTAAAAAGAAGTTCTTTAATACAAAGTGTTCCTTGCGAGAGAAAGCTTTTCCATGTTTACCCGTTGTCCTGTACGCTACTGTGACATACCTAAGCAAGTTACAGCTTAAATGCCGGCCGATGATCACCGGACCGGTACTCGGACCAGGCTACACTCGGGCGGTCCTGGTAGAGCTTTTATTTTGCGCTCGGCCGAGCGGACGATCGTCGCTTGTTTCTAATATTAAGTTGTTAAGTTTAATAATACGTATTCCGCCCATTCGCGGAGATTAAAAAAATGTTAATGAGCCCGATCCGAGCTTCTGTATTTACCGATGTCAAAATTTCGATGCGTTCGATTTCGTAAAACGTTCCGTCCAACTGCATAAGGCGGATATAAGTAGAGAATTTGTGATTCGACGGTCGTAAATAATCGCATGTTAATAGCGTTTTAAGAGGCGAAGACTATGAAAATTAATTATGATCTGCTTTTGGGATGTTTGTTTTGGAGATAGATGAAGTTTTTATATCTTTTGTTCATGTTGCGCGTAAAGTGCCGATTTGACCCTGTTTCGTAATTGGAACAATGTCAGGTTTGATTTGGGTGTCGCATAATGTGATATTTTAGTAATCCAAGTAAAAAACAAAAAAAATTCAAATGCTCCCACGCATAACGTTCTTACCAGCAGCGATAAAAGCGTCAACATTGACAGTTGACAAAATATTTTCATTGTAATCTTTCTTTTTTGATTTCGGTGTTTTTGGTCTCGTATTGGGGGCCTAATATTAAGTTCTCGATACACAAATAAAATTTGATAGTTCGATTATAAATTCTCTTATCTTCACCATCGCTGTTCACAGATGGCGCATGATTCCAACATAAACACCCGCATACAAACAATGTATCCCACTGCTTCGCTATTAAGGAGAGATACATTGATTGGCCCCTTTTGCTAACACATCAAAATATGGTCCTGCAAGCCGTAGTTGAGAAACCCCGTATTTCTTTACGCGAAATTGAAAATACCATAAGCGTTGCCCGATCAACCGCCAGTAGCGTTTTAAAACGTTACAAATACCATCCCTATCGTGAGCGACCCTGCCAAGCGCTTCAAAATGGTGACGAAATAACAAAAATGGAATTTTGTCAATGGTTTATCAGAAAACTGCACCACGCTAAACAACTTTTTCCTCAATATAACCATTAAGACATTTTATGAACACCTTACATAATGACCCACTCTTTCATTTCACTTTCATTGCAGTGCATGAACTCCATCAAATTTTACTTAATAGTCGTTCTAGATGTGAGAGTGCGGATAATATAGGTATTGATGCTTTGAAATTATGTATTCCACATATTCTTCCTTTTTTAACTCACGTTATAAATCATTGCTTGAGTAATTCTATCTTTCCGACTGCCCGGAAGAAGGCTATTATTATTCCTATGGCCAAGGTAACTACACCTGCTACTCCTAAAGATGTTCGCCCAATTAGCATTCTTCCCAACCTTTCTAAAGTCCTGGAAAGTATTATAGAACGTCAATTAAGACATTTCCTTTTAAACAACAATGTTCTTCCCAATTGGCAGTCTGGATTCCGTCCTTCACACAGTTGTGCTACTGCTCTATTATGTGTCACATTATCCTTGGATAAGGGTATGGTCACCATCTTTATTTGGTTAGATTTCAGCAGAGCGTTTAACACTATTAATCATGACTTGTTGCTTTCCATACTTATTATGTTGTCTTGTCAGATACTGCTGTTGAACTTTTTCGCAGTTACATTTCCGGTCGATCTCTGACTGTTAAATTGGGTCAAAATATCTCGAAATTCAGGAATGCTACTTCCGGTATCCACAGAACTCTATTTTGGGTCCTCTTCTGTATACAGTGTACACCTCAACATTGTCTACTTGTCTTTTGCATTGTCGTTGCCATTGTTATGCTGATGATACACCGGTTTACATTTCTTGTACTCCAGATAAACTTGCTTCAACTATCGATTTGCTTAATCAAGATCTTAACAGGCTTGCAGAGTATTCTAAACAACATTCTCTTGTTTCGAATCCACAGAAATCGGCGATCCTTGTCTTTTTTGTAAGGAGAACTGATATTAGGCTAGATAATTTGCCCATTCAGATAAATAATATCCCTTTTCCGATTGTCGAGACTATTATGAATTTGGGATTATATATGGGCAACTCTTTTCGTTTTTTTGAAAACCATGTTTCTAGGAGCCTGCAGCGTACCTACACAGCTTTAAAAATGATTTATCCCCACAGACATGTTTTTAATTCCAGAATTAAAACACGTTTATGTGATCCTCTTGTTTTGTCGCAGCTCAATTTTTGTGATGTCGTTTACGGTCCGTGTATTAATGTGGTTACAAAGAATCGAATTCAAAGATTACAAAACTTTTGTCTTCGACTTATCTTTGGCATTAGAAAATATGATAAAATCAGCCATAAGTTGGAGGACGCTAATTGGCTTAATATGGAGTGGCGTAGATTTTTGCATAATACTTGTTTATTTCATAAAATAATTTCCTCCAAAACTTCAACTTACCTTTATAATAGAATTGTCTTTCGTACTGATGTTCACCATCTTAATTTGAGGTTGAGAGGTTTGCTATCGCCGCCTATTCACAAGCTGTCTCTTTTTAAGAGTTCTTTTTCTTATATGATTAGTAAAATAGATAACTCCATTCCTCCCAATGTGAAGCCTCTATCTCCTCAATTATTTAAATTTTCTTTACGAAAGCACTTATTGCAGTTGGCTTAGTTATTTCCTTTCACTTCATGTGCGGGCAATGTTGTGTAATCTCTTTGTTTGTTTTTTTTTTTCTTGATGCTTACCGGGTTCTTTAGTTTTCATTTGTTCTTTCTGTGTGTGGCATCAATAAAGCTTTTATTATTATTATTATTATTATTATTATTATTATTATTATTATTATTATTATTATTTTCTTATTATTATTATTATCTACAATATTCTAGATTATTAATAAGCATCAAAAATAATGTACAAATTGCATTAGAACCAACCAAAAAAGAAAATGTAAGCTAAAACGTGTACAAGAACGTGTGCAGATCGTTTTACCCAGTGCAGTATAGGTACTGGTACTGGCAGTGGTATAGGGACATTTCGTATCAGAACACCGGGCAGATATGCAGATTACATTTGAATACAATTACTTGCTCGTTCGTCGTCGGCGACCGCCACAGACAATTAATTGTAAATATATAGAAAGTTTAAACACTTCAATGGCAAATCAGAGATTTAGATTGACGATAAGGGGCATAAATTTAAAGACACAAACACCTTGTTTAGCTGCTCTCGAATGTGTGACACATGTACACACTCTCGGAACGGGTCGGGACGGGACGGGACGCGACGTGACGGGACGGGATCAAGTCTCTCGCTCTTGGTTAGTGGAACATTTTAGCGGCGAGCTTTTTAGTCTCTTACGCCGTGCGGTTCGTGATGTGAGCATCTGTTTCTTCTTCTTGTACCTCTCCTCCTTGTCTTCGCGGTCTTGTAGAAATCGGCCTACTGTTCTATTAGCGGTTGCCCTTTCACTGTTTCTCGTTCTATTTCTGTTTCGGCCTTTCTTCTTTAGCCGTATAAGCTGGTATGTATAGGCACTGTTATTTCGCTGTAAAGGTTTGTAGCTGTACGTATTTATCTAAGTCGGATGCTGAGTTGAATATTTGCAATCTTGACCTAACGTTTTATTTGAAATATGCAAGATCCTTTGCCTTTATTTCTGTCAGAATGGTAGCAGGTTTATTGTTACGCTTAGTTGCGAAAAATATTTGAAGCAACTTCTCTTTAACTGTCAATCCTGAAATATATAACATCGCAGATCTAATATCGAAGAACATGCAATTAATCTATAGATATAGACTAAAGTTGGTAATTGCAATGCACATATTAAAGTCATTCTTGGACACATTTTTATTTCATGTTTTTATCAGGTGATCAAATAAGTTCGTACAGTTTATATACGGCGTGTCCCACTAAGAGTGCGGACCGGCAATATCTCGGAAACTACAATAGCTGTTGCGATTAGAAGGTTAGAAATACCGCAATCATCTGGAAGCCTCTGGTGTCTATCCGATTCCATATTCGTGCGGTAGTGTGCGGGTCCCCATCCAATTCAATTCAACCCGCATATTTTCTCGCAACCTCACTATTATAGTAGAAACATCCGTAAATCTGTAGAGATCTTCAAAGATTCCAACAATTTAAATCACAAAGATGGTTACCACTTACGTGAAAATCGCCACGCTACATTAATCAATAACTTTTCCGCTCCATTGACCCAAAACAACCCCTCCGGAGTAAATATTTCCCAGTCAGTGCGGAGTAGCAGTCCTGAAGGTGTCCCATAAGAGCATGGACGAAACGTCGACAGAAACTGTGACAACGACGCTGTTCCAACCCGGAATCCAAGAGTATAATGCTAAACTATGTTTATAATTGAAGATTCATAACGCTTAGAGTTGAAAAAATACCAAATACATCAAAAGAAAATATCATCTTTAAACTAAGATTGAAATTCAAGAATTTATGCGGTCATTAAAAATTTATAAATACTATCATATGTGTGTAAATTGCAGATTCCGCGGTAATGGAAGCTATGTTGCTTTAGAGCTAACGTACACTACCGCTCATAAATTTCAGAGTAAAACATTAAATATTTAAATGGAAATATTAACATATGTACTTGGTATTTAAATATACACAAATATACTACTTTAACAATTAAAATTATTTATTTGACCTAAATTTTAAATTCGTCTATGTGACCTCCTTTACTTTAAATGATTGGGTCGCATAATCAGGGCATCCTTGCAATTAATTTCAACAATGTTTCCGGAGTTATTCGAGCCCATGCTGCCTGTGTAGTTTGTTCTACATGTCATTGTGTTACTTCCCGATCGAGTTCTTCCCATAATAACACGATGTAATTCTAGTTCGATTTTGGGGTGGCCATTTCATGATTGTTGGTGTCCCTTCCTCTTTCAACTGTTCTAAATATTGCATAATTTCGAAGTGTGATTTGGGTCATTGTCGGAATACAAAATTCTAACCCAAAATTCTTACACCAAAGGGTATTGCACTTTCCTCTAGGATGCGTTTATATTACTCTTTTCTCATTATGCCTTGAATTTTTACGAGATCACCTGCATGTAACAGCAAAACAACCCCAAATCGTTACCGAACCACTGCCGTGTTTGACGGTAGAGACCGTGCATTGCTCTAGTGCATGTTCACCCATAGATCTTTTTACAAACACTCGTCCTCGCGAACCGAAAAGCTCGAATTTGGATTTGTCGGTTCACAATGCCTTGCTCCAAATCTTCTACCGTCCAATTTCGATGTTTACGTGCCTATTGTAACCTCTTTTTCTTATTAATTCGAAGGAATAAGGGCTTTCGCATCGCAGTTCGTCCGTCAAAGCCGGCAGACACGCTAATCAGCTTTGGAAGTACAGTATTGACCTTTGCGGCGATTTCTGGAGTTGTTTTTCTTCTATTTCGCTTGCTGGACATTACGGTTGCAATATCTTGAACTGATGTTGTCGCCCTTGGTCTACGACTTCTTACTTTATTTAGAAAACTGCCACTTTAACTGTATTTTTTGATGTTATAATCAACAGTAGATTGATTTAAATGCAATTCTCTAGCAATTTGACTATTGCTTATGCCTAAGTCATGTTGTGCTACTATCAGAGCACAAACGCGTTTCAACACTAATTTCTTTCCTTTTCAGCATGTTCTAAAATTTCAAACGAAATTATAAACACTATAAACATTAAGAGATGTTGTCGCTACTAACTAATGTTTAATCAGTGGACATTCTTGCTTGATGCTCCAACAATAGTCAGCCATCATATGTACATCCCATCTACCTTGATACCGTGCCTCCATAACCTTCAAATCCTGGTGAAATCGCTTACACTGCTCATCACTGGCTGCACCAAGATTTTCCGGGAAGTTAGCAAGATGGCAATGTAAGAAATGTAACTTGGTGCTCATGTTGCAACCTAGCAGTTTGAAGTTCTTCAAGAGTTGCTGGACAATTTTGGCGTAATTCTGTGCTCGTGTATTTCCAAGATAGTCTTTAACAATGTTTTGTATTACCTCTCATACAGATAAAAGAAGTAAATAGATTTAATTAATTTAAGTGAATCTTACTGTGTATTTCCTAAATACATTCTTTGTATACAAAAATCTAAAATCCAAGGGTGCCCAAATACCTATGAGTGATAGTGTACAACCATCTTACGTAGCTATAAAACTACCACGTGTATCTGGTAGTTTTATAGGTACTCAAAACGCAATTGAAACATTATTCAAGTTTAAGAGAATATGTTTCTCATAACGACCACCTGTTAAATTATTGAAAGAGACAGCAATATTGCGTCTAGACATAAGTTAGTACTGGAAACTCGTATAATATCCATAATATAATGATGAATACAAAGAAATGAATTAAAGGAGAAAGTAATGCAATTGAAAAATAATTATCCCGAAAGGCCAAACGGTGAAACGAAGGGTTTTCGTCCAATGGATAGATAGCACTTATATAGAGGAATTAATAGTGATAGACGCACACGTTTACATACATTAATAATCGAAATAATAACCGATGAATTCAAGAATTATTGTGTGGTGTGCTTATAAAAGCTCTTCATGTAATTAAGCGCGAAGTGGTGTCGCCGTACTCGTGTCCGTTAATTATAAATTTCCCGAGCGAAGGACGACGATAAATTCATCAGAGGATTATTTACAGTCGATAGGGAAGACGACCAAAACCAATTGTTTAATAAATTTCTCGTAGCTGTCGTTGCGTTCTATACAAAATGCATACTACATTATGTACATCTATAAGAAATTTGTTACATACACAGCGATGCGTGTGTACCTACAAGGTACAGTGTGGTCTTTGTATATTGATAACATTTTAATACACCGTAACTCATTTATTTCTCAAGCTATCAAAATGAATTGAAAACCAAATTGCAGGATTATTTACACTGTTTTTGTTAGTGTTCATAAAAAAGTGACTATTCATTTTAAAAGATATAGAGAAAACCTCTACTTTTCAAAATGGGACGCCCTGTATATTTTTCATTAGTTGGTTGGTATTTCTTTTTCTGATTTTAATGATATAAAATAGTTTACGGTTTCTTGATAGTGTGCTATGGAATGCCTAGTAACAATAACCAAAAATTAATGCTAATATAGCTCATGATATTGGTGGAATCATTCCCGGCAAAAACAATGTAGCAGAGAAAATAGCGCTAGCACATGAACATGTTTCTGCCTACCCGGCGTCATCAGCATGGTTCTGAGCACAATTTTCTGCTGTTACAATTACGTTTGCCTCTCGGTTTATGCTGCTAATCTCCAAAACAGCACTGAATATGCCTCTGAGACGGCGTGACCGTGTCTCTTGACGGTAGGTGTCGCCGAAAGACATATTCAGTGCTGTTTTGGAGATTAGCAGCATAAACCGAGAGGCAAACGCAATTGTAGCAGCAGAAGATAATGCTCAGAACCATGCTGATGACGCCGGGTAAGCAGAAACATGTCCGTATGTGTTAGTGCTATTTTCTCTGCTGCATTGTTTTTGCCGGGAATGATTCCACCAATACCATGAGCTATATTAGCATTAATTTTTGGTTATATTTCATTTTATTAAGAAAAATAAACATTGATTATAAATAATGTTCCACGTGCCTACACGCAGAGAAATGTTTACTTGTATCAAGGCAGTCCGCCTCAATTCAAGTCAATTACTGTTTCAATTTTATCCACAATACAATAATTGTAGCTTTTTTTTCTCTGTTTAAGAGAAGTATATACTTGTAATGAAATAATTGTATTACTTTGTTTAAGGGATTTGTTAACTTGATTAAAGAAAATCTTGCAAAAAAAATTGAAGAAAAGGATTCTTAAATAATAAAATAAATAAATGGCCGATATAACACAAAACAATATTTTCCCAAGGGCAGTAATTAGTTTTCTTAGTTCAAGAAAGTATTTGGGTATTATTCATAAATCAATAGTTTCAATATGTTCTTAAAATAAAGCATTTTTTACTTAGAATTTCTTCAAATGCATATTACTTATATGCACATTATTAATTGCGCTTACCTTGTTTAAAACAGTACGAGATATCCGTACATAATGCAGTAAATTATTCACATTGCTTGTGATTTTAAAAAGGTTAAAGTAGAGGTTTATCTACCGAATAATGTTCAAACAAAAGTGAACCAAATGTAGAGATACACGTGAAAAAAGTGCCTAGAAACACTAACCAAGATAATGTCAATAAATAGCTCGTAGTATTCTAGCATTTAGTGGTAAATCATCAATACTTTCTGTAATTTCGTGGTGCAGAAGATGTAAATATCTCACCTCCTGTTAATTTTTCATTAATAAATACAGGTCCTAATACATATCTGGTTTTTAAGATCCAAAAGCTTCTAGACAAGGGTGCTGTAAAGAACACCTTGACGAAAGATGGTACTAGCAGATTAAAAGCGAATTTGGCGGAAAACTTCAGGTGTTGCCTCATAGACGATGAAATCTACGTTTTAGCCGATTTTTCGCAGTTTTCTCGTCAAAATTAAAACAAAAAAGCGGTCGGAATTTCCCCGTGATGTTTTTGGAAATTAGTGGCATAAACTGAGAAGTAAACGTAATATAAGCTGCGGAGAATAGCGCTCGAAAGCACGCTGATGACGCCGGGTAGGCAAAAACATGTCCGTGTGTGTTAGTGCTATTTTCTCTGCTCGCATTGTTTTCGCCGGGAATGATACCACCAGTACTATGAGCTACATAGCATTAATTTTTAGTTATATCCATATATTTTAATCTTAATCTTCATAAGAACTTCTTCCATTTAGATTTGCAACGGTCGGGGTAACATTCTCGAATAGTTTGTGCCACAAGATGTAAAGCATGCACTTTACACGTAACATGTAAAAGCCTTCACCTTTCTTTCAGAGAACGGCCGTCATCGCTTATAAACATCAACAGTTGATTAATTGGTACTCGAAATTGTTGTAGCGTATCGAGTACTACGCCCGTAATTCCTTCCAGTACACTTTTTTAGTCTTTTGCTAGCTAATAAAATTGCAAATTTCGGTTTAACAGGATCTAGTACTCGTACTATACTATTCAAGATAGATTTTTTTTACAATCTCATCAAGACAGCCACAGCTTTTTTCGATACCTTTACGTATATTTGATAGCTCTTTCCGTAACGCTGTCCGCGATGCCCCGTGTCCTCTCGGGATTGTATGTACGCCAAATTTGCCGAAACGGTTGTTTATCGAGTAAGCGAAGCAGTAAACCACAAACATTTTTCTCATTTTTGTACTGCTCACTATTTATATGTCTTTTAGTCGCCATTGTTCCAGCACATTAAAGGTATCTTGCACAATACTTTAGTTCCATTATAGTTCAAATCCGGAAATTCACTGATAAGTTTAGTAGCTTTATTAGCCAACGGTCGTTTATTTTCTTTGCGCACATATATTTCTCTCTACAATTATGACTAACGCTCCGAAGAGTTGATGAGAAATCATTACGCAATAAATCAATAATTTCATTCGCCGAGGTAGCCCGTGCCGATTTATCTGCATACATACGTCGCGTCGTGGGCGCGGCAACCTCACTTCTAACCTGGCGCGAAGCTCTCTGTGCCCGGCCAATAGATGACAGATGCAGGGAAAGCTTATATAAGTAAAAATTTCAATTTAATTTGTTATTTCCTGACTTCAATTCCTTGAAAACAATGAAAAAACAAAACATGTATTTTAAACTTAAAATTTTGTGTAATTCAATGTTATTTCGGTAGATCTGTAGAGGTGGTAACACAGAGTACCAGCTTTCTGGATGACATTGTATAGATTATCAATTGCACAACACAAATTGCGATATACATACGTCGAATCTATGTAAAACATCTGCTGTACCTAGTTTCATGCACATACGAAAGATACCAGCATCAATATATCATCCATCCGTATATAATACGCCGTACATGCATCGATAGAAGGTATAGAAGAAAGAAGAAGGAGAATAAGTAGAAGCATAAAATGCAAGACGTATCCGTTCTAGCCGCAGCGTATCGGTGGATATGCATTGTGATGGTGGCCACACCCGCGCGTAATCATCGCCTTTTCACCGTTGTAGTAGGCGGCAAACGGTCGGCGTTCATTATACTTCCACAAGTAAAGTAACGAAGATTAATATCTCCAACGCTTCCCTGTCCCTATAGCGCAATGTACCGCCCTTGTGCGCCTTTCGAAGACGGGCATTCAGCTCCAGTATAGTCGCGCCGACCGAACGCAAAAGTTCATAAGTCTTCCACGATGTATATGCTTAAAAATACGAGGGTTGTCTGAGAAATTTCTAGCCTTAACATGAAGAAAGCGAATATCGAACCGTCAGTAAATTTCCGTGTAAAAAAATAATAAAATAGTTGACACAGATGGATGAATATCAATTCCAAAACTACAAAAATCTCGCCGATATCGTTTTCAAGCCCAGTGACACTAACGTTAGCAGCAATTGCGATTCAATTCACCACATATTTAACAATGCTTTGATCTCTTCGTTTTCATATTTTGTAACTAATTATTAGTATATTTCCTCCTTTTCTGACATAGCAACAGGTATTTCAGCAAAGGCATGTGATATGACATGCTTGCATGTATAAGTCCGTTAAAGTACCTGCCGGTCTATCTCCTATCTTTTTTGTTATAATACCTAGCACCCTTCTAGCTCCTAACCATACAGTGTTTGTCGTCACTGAAGATTTGGACATGAAAAAGCTAACCGCGCCTTGGTTGCCGCGTTTGTTTACTAAGGACCAAAAATGCATCCAAATGAACATTTCCAAAGCGCTGTTGAAGCAGTTTAAGCGAAATAACTTGGAGTTTTCGCGTCGATTAATAACTGGAGTTGAAACTTGGATAAACATATTCATTAATTGATTATTAAAATTTAATCTAAAATTAAGTTAAAGTGACAAGTGCAATGTGACAATTGCGGCCAATTAAGTAGAAAGACTGTCACTTTCTATCAGACATTTTGACTTAACCCGAGCTTAAATTTAAACTTATGTTGGTGTGATCATAAGTCGAAGTGGATCATAAGTCGAAGAAAATATTAGCAAAACTTATTGTTAATGCAGTACCAACTAAATTAATTTTATTTAGAAAAAAAATATAATTTTTTCATTTATAGGATTTTTTAATTTTTGAAATTTTTAAAATGATTAACAGTGTACAATTATTACAGTTTTCTTCTGTTTGATTTAATGCCAAATATTTTTAAATAAGTAAATATTTTCTAGATGGTGCTGACTTTATGGACGACGCTATAGGGTCGTGGTTTATGGTTAATTTCATATTTTCTGTACCTTCGCTAAAATTAAAGTACAAAAGCAAAACCGATATGTTTTGGATATTTTCCAATCGGGTAATACAGAATCACTTGAATAACAAAAGAGGTACAAATGAGATTCTTTTTTGTATGTGTAGTGGCGGCTCAACGAGATATATACGGTATTAAGCTTGTGATAATCACAAGAGCCTTTGTTGGTGTAAAGTGTTCCATGGTTTTGTTACAACATTATTTTTATTTCTCCTTTTTAGGGAATCAATAATGTAAATAACAAAACGTCCAAAAAAAGTACATTTTTTCAATACTGATTTTTTTACAGAAATATGAAATAACATATTTCGATTTATATATTAGCACCACCTTTGAGATAATTAAGACTATTAATTGCTTTTCGATGATGATCTTACATTTTATTCAACAGTATTTTTACAGCCCACTATTTCTACATCCCTTCAAGATTTTTAAGAGTTCACTTATCAAAATTATACGACGTTTTGTTATCAAAATCAATTGGCAACAGTTAAAGACTGATACATAGTTTGATAGATTCATAGATTTCGATTTCACTGACAAATTAGCGATCATCCCAACAACTGCACTCGTATCCTAAAACAACAGATTATATTAAATGGATACTCTAAAACCGTGGCACTGGAACACTGAAACAGTTCACTAAAACCCTTACCACAACACAAGTGTTGTGGTAAGGGTTGTAGTGAACTGTTTGAATAGATTATATTGTTCTTACCTACCTTATTGTCAAAGGCGAAAGTCAGTTAGAATCAAGGCGTGACTGAGAGCGTCACAGCAATATGTCAGCGTTAGTAGGAGCCGAGAAGCGACATCGCATATTCATTCTATTGTTATTTAAGATAACGATAGAATGATGTAAATACATGACCTAGAAATGCAAATGCGATGCCGTCTCTCTACCCCTACTAATGCTGACGCATTGCTATGACGCTCTAAGTCGCGCCAAGTTTATTACGCATAAATATCTAGAATAATAATCTATTTTTTTTAATTGAAGGCGGTTAACAGTAATTATTACAACCCTTTCTAAATTTTCCTCGGTAAAATTAGTTCTTTTTGCGGTCAATATATCTTTAAATTTTGAAAATGTTCTTTCTACAGGACAACTTGTTAGTAGGGCATTATTGAAATATGGTAATAGACCCTTATATTTCGATTTATTTTGACTATTCAGAAAATTTCCAGAGTTGACTTGAGTTAATATTTCGATATCTGAATTCCTATTGCATACGATTGCTATTTTTTAGAGACTATCCAAGTTCCCCAACTATATTTTTCACTTGGTCCAATATTGAACGCAATCTATTAATACCTTCACTTAACGGAATTGTTTCGTTTTCAAAATACTTGATTACAGTAGGCAAATTTTTAAAGTATGTGTCAATGTCATAAGTCTTCTTGTTCCAAGATGTAGAAGTTCTCTACGTAATTTTCCTCCGTGCTGATATCAAAAGAAATCTGAAGACAAAGAATTACTTCTACGCCAAATGGAGAAGAACTGGGTCGCCTATAGAGCAAAGTTTTCACGTTTAAGGTCCTTGATTAAAATGCAAATTAAGACAGCCTACAAGGAATATCACAAAAGGATTGAGAATGATATTGCTAGCGACTCAAAATTGTTTTGGATTCTGATTCTCTTTCTGATTCGTTAAGTTTACAGAGAAATATTGCAGTCATTGACGACCAAAGCCTCGTTGATGCATTCCAACTTGAACACATGCTAAACTTATTCTCTTCAAAACAAAATGATAAACAATTTCAAAACAAGGCGAATATAACTCAAAAAATATTAAACACTCTTATCAAGTGCGAGAGAAAGTCCTTCAAAGAAATACAAACGTTTGCGCCTTATTATTCTTTCCTCTTTCAGTTTTATGAATTCAAAAGTCCCCTTCTTCGCCTCAGGTCATTCATACGAACAATCGCTTAACGATAACGAAACACTACATCAACAGCGAAAAAGGAGAAAAGAGAAACAATAGAAACGACGGACATTTAATGAGCAAACATATCAACACAATCGCCTCCGTAGCTTCGAGACGACGTGAATATTAAAGCTGTTTTGCGTAACGCAACTCAGTGTTTGATTTAAGGCACTGCCCTAGCTCGTAAGGCCGCTTTCCCGCGCTGCCAGCAGACCATGCGAAAGAATTCAGTGCGTACTTTCCTGAGACGCATTCTAGAGCTGCTCAGACCATCGATAGGACCGACAGAGAGAGAGGAATAGGATGCGAGGGCAAAAATACCTTGTCTGCATGTTGTATATGTGAATAAATGCAGATTGTAGATGTTAAGCTTAGCCAAGAAGAAGATTATGTATTGGATTTGATGTATGGTGTATGAAATCTTAAAAATCCTCCAGTAGAAGATGGAACAACGAGCACCAGATCTGTAGCAGCTCAAATAGTAAAGCATGGACGATTATTCGCCAGAAACAATTTTATCGGTATCATTATAAAACAGTACAAGCATTACAACCTCAAGATCACCCTATAAGAGGTGATTTTGTCAGTAGCTTTTACATCAATGACACAGAAATGAAAATTTTACTAATGCAACTTTGGTCGTCGACTAAGACACATTTACAAGAAATGGAGTGAACAAATTCCGTAACAATCATGTTTGTACACTAGAAAATTCACCTGCTCCAAAAAGAACTGACTTTCAGCATAGATCTTCAATTAATGTTTGGACTGATCTACCAAATGTAATGCTTATTGGGTCATATTTTCTTCCACCTCGAAGGACAGGTGAAAATTACTTAGATTATCTACAAAACACCTTGCCACAATTATTAGATGTTGCTTTGGATGAGAGACAAACTAATAATTTCTGCATGACGGAGACACATTTTACGCCAGAAGTTTACGAACAGTTGTAGCTCTCTAAAACACTTAGTTTATTGAAATAGAGATGTGAACAATTTTTATAATGATAGAATGAATTAAAGCAACAGAACCATGTATCTGTTATTTTGAAAGTTGTATACAGAGTGTATTTTAAATTATGCCACAAATGTTGAAAGTAGAAAGATCATTAAAAATTAAGCAATTATTCCTTAGCGAAAAAGTTCCAACAATTAAAGGAACCGAGATATGAATATCTAGTTGCCCTTAAACATTGTTTCATTACCGCTGATATTGCGGCCCGGCGTCGCTTATTGATTAACTTGCAAGGCAACGTATGATTTGGCGGCGACCGGAAGGAATAGCGGTCATGTAACACATGCCCCCTCTCTGGAACTTCAACATTTACAAGATATGGAGAAACAATTTTGCTAATTATTTCCTGGATAAATTTACTTAGTACTTACAAATTGGATGAAAACAAATCGCTTATCAATTGCTTTCTTTCCTTCCTATAACATATTGTTATCCTGAGTGCTAATAGGAACTCTATACTAGCGGCCTTAGCTAAACAGTTTCCGCGTGGGTGTTAATTTATTTTCAAGTTTGTGAAAAGTGCTTCACGGCGATCCGGAGCACGGCGTTCATCAACAATCTACCTGATGTGGTTTTGGTTCGTCCAGAATCCTTAAAATGAAAACAAGTTTTTATCCTTTGATTTGTTTACATAATTTACAAGGAAAACGATACGAAATGAAATTCTTCACAAGGTCGATTAACACCACGTACAAGAAACGATAATTAATATTTCGCCGCGAAAGACTAAAATTTGTTTACAAGGGAAAATAAACGGTATCTTGAAAACGAGTTCTCAAGTCGGCAAAATCAACTATTAACATTATTACCGGTGAATTAAGGGAACTTAGACAATATAAAACTACCGTCAACAAGTTAAGAGAATTCAGTTGATAGCAATTTTAGTCAGTGAATTAAGATAACTCAGACAATGTAAAGAATACCATCTGTAAGTTAAAGACCATTAAACAATCGGTGAAGTAGTCAGTCAGGAGAGAACTCCTGCAGAGTGAAATTCTGCACGGCTTTATATACTAAATATTTCAGTGACGTACCGTTTCTTGTTGTCATAAGTTGACTATTACTCGTATCGCGTAATCTACACACGCCACTGCATTTTCTAATACGTTTTCCAATAATTTAGATATACCTGTACAGCATTTATTTTAAACTTATTTTTGTGGGAGTCAAAGTATAACCAATTATTCAGTACATGCTGACCAGCTAGCAAATGGCTAACCTAAACGTGAACAATCTGTATACCTTGTGTATATGAACAGTAGTATAATAAATAAAAGTGTAATGTCCGCTACAGGTTGTTATTCTTTGATTGGCTGACGCATTCTCGATTTCTGATGTCGAGTAATTGCCAAGTCATCGTATTATGGTAAAGTATGCGATAATTCGTTCAAGTGACGTTCAAGCTTAGATGAATTTTTTCCAATGCTCAAAGTATTTGCCGTAAAACGCGAACGGACCGTTTTACATTGTATTGAAAAAATGTCCAGCATTGGGAATATGCAGCCAGAGTAAATAGAAGCATCTTTTAATACAGGATGTCAAATAACTGATTTGAGACACGTGTTTGTCAGTCTGAAATTCTGATGGATTTAGAAAAAAACTTTATTTATACAAACGAAATACCAAAGCCATCTTAGGAACGCCATGCAACTAAATACATCGGAAAACAAGCTCCTAAGTCGGTGTGAACTGGTGAGACGTTGAAATTTGATAGTAGAAAGTTAATATTTGATACGGATCATGTGACTTGTATACTAATAATGTCCAGAAACACCTAAGTCTTCGTTTTACATGTGCTTCAAAAATATGTAATTAAATACAGGTATGTGTCGCCATCTGAAAGGCCGGTATACCGCCAGGTGAGTTAATTTTACCGCAATTAACGAACAAAATACATTTTATAGTTTAAAACGCATAGGATTACAAGATACAATAAATACAATGTGATCAAAAAAGGATTGGTTAAGTTGATAGTTCTGAAGCAGACATTTTTAGCTTATTATAAACATTTTATTAACAACATTTTTCATTTTATTGTATACTTTTTAAATCTACCCCCAGTAAACCACCTTCTAAGAAACTTACCCCAAACCATTTTCTTTAAATTGCACCCCTACTCCTTTTGATATAAATGGTATAAACAATAATTTCATTTAACAAACAAGCAACTAACAAATTTAAACAAACTTACCATAATTAATTAATTGCAATAAAGTTCGATAAAGTAAAGAAATAACAATTAACAAAACAAGTTAAAATGAGAGAAAATGATAACGATAACAAAGAACGAAAGTGTGACAAATGCAGGTTATAATAATAAATAACAAGAATAATTTACGCTTTTGGAATTGAGATTTGACAGTTTGGCAATAGTCATGGTTACTTTGCTTAGCAGCAAGCTCTTTAGATCAGTCTGGCGTCACAAGAAACAATTTGGCGCTTTTTCCAAGCCAATTTTGCGTAACAACAAAAACAGATTACCAAAACCTTTATTGCTGCATATTGTAATATTTCTTAAGTTAAAGTATAACGTAAGTGGTATCGTTAGATTCGTCTTTCGATTACCTTTCCACAGACTTACGACGTCACGTCCGGTGACACCGGAAATTTAATTGAACTGCCGACAACGCAAAAAGTTAGTTTACAAAAAAAATAGAAATCGACCTGTTTTTTTCCAAAACTCTAGTTTTTGTCGTTCAAAAATTAGCATGAGGGGAATACACTTTAGGATCTCACTGTAGTGCGTTCGTCCAACTATCTATGTCCACCCGTTCAACACTAAACTCCCCCTATGTTCTTTTTCGGTGTTTCCAGTCTTTTTTTGCTTATACCTACGTGGCGGAGGTGTTAGTAGATAATTATAACTAAGTCCAGTCAAAGATGATATTGGGGAAACGGCTAAATAACTTGTCTTCTATAGATTTTATTCATATCGTAAATCTTCAATTTTAATTTAATATTTTCCTACAACAGTATAAATTTAATCGTATCTCTGTCCTAATATCGTAAATTAGTCAAGAAGTGGTCATGTCTGTTGGTAAAATTTAATATTCGAAGGTTGTTCGTAGTGTCATATATCTGAGATCATAGAGTTTCGAAGTGGAGAACCTTCATGACACTTTATCAAAAAAATTTAAATCTATTTTTAGAATAGGGAAAGTTAATCGCAATTTAATACCAAATTGAAATTCGAATGGCATATTCTAATAGGCCATGATAAATTAATCGCCATTGCAAACAAAGGAGTCGAGGGACGCTTATAATTTTCACAGTTTAGGTCAAATAGCAGTCTTTTACAAGTGTCTAGTGATTAAATTCAACGTTAATTACGAAATGAGAGTCAAGTTTGGCAATTTTAAAATACGCGAGGTTCTACAGACCGCACTATTAATTAATTAAGTTCGATAAATCAATTTTTCTCCTCGTTTATAACATTATAGTATACCGAATCATAAGAAAAGTGGCTAAGAAAAAATGCTGGAAATTAGTTCCTATTACATCCTATTATATCTTTACTGTTCTTTTAGAAGATGTTCCTTTGGATATAAGGAGATCGTTGTGGTTCCAACATGATGGATGTTCGGCACACTTTTCTCGAACAGTACGCAACCTTTTAGATGTTGCTTTTCCAAATCGTTAGATTGGAAGGGGTAGTTTATTTCCATGGCCTCCTAGATTTTTATGTGTGAGGAAGAATAAAAGATATTGTATATCAAACACGGGAAAATATGTTTGAAAGAATTCGAGATGCCGTTGCTACGATTTCACGAGCTGAAGTTGAAAGTGCTGTTTTCAGTATTACAAGCAGATGTGAGCGTTGCATTGTGCAGAACGGAGGTCTCTTTGAACATTTATAAATATCCCGTTTTCGTTTGTTTTGTTTTTGCTTTGAACGATTTGATTAATGATATTAAAATCGTTATTGTTTCCACTGTTTTGGCCCGTTGGCTTTTAAACACGCTTCAAATTTTGTGTCCCGCATAATTTGAACCAGTCCTAAGCCTGGATAGAGTGCGAAGGGCCATGTAAGAATTGACGTGTTATGAATTATTCCTTCGGCGATAATTCAAACACTAATAGATACATGAAATTGCTTCTTTAACATTTTTTCTTTAAAAATTTAATCAACTTTCCAAATATGGTATAATAATTAGATCGTTCCATTTGAAATTTCTGAGAAAAGTGATAAAAACTGTAATTTCTCCAAAAGAGGCCCTCTAGCGATGGCTTTGAGAATCAATAGATCATGGTTGTTTTTTTTATCTTAATCAGTAAAGCTTCCTCTTTCAAATGAGATCTTGTTTATTAAATTCGGTTAATTCAAAAGCGAAATTGCAGCAAATCTAATTATAAAACATTACATCTACAGAAAAAAGGCCCCCCAAAAGGGATTCCAAATTCTACTAGCTCTACGACGATAAGATTTATTTGACAACTGATATGGGTACATTTTCCTCCACTAAAAAATTCTCGACTAATTCCAATGATTTTCTGTAATTATTGGAAAAAATCTGATAAGTTTCTAATTTGATTAGTGTTAAGATGTGTTTAAATTTAACATTTAATTAAGTATTTTCGAACCAGTTCTTGACGGCCATATTTTTTTGTTGTAGCTGACATACATATGTTCTATATAACCAACTTATTCGCGTCCGTTTTCCTTCATTTTATTTTTAGATGCTTGTCGTATGTTAATAAAATGTCAATTTTACCATGAGAATTGCTATCCGTTCCCTGTATAATTAACATAATTGAAATCCCATTTATCATGCCACCGCTGTACGATGTCATTTTCCATACGTATAGCTATCTATGGATATTATAAATTAAAGTTTCTAAATTGCAAATCACGAATATCCAGCTTATCTTTAGATAAAATATCAACTGAATTAGATCTAGTAAGTTCAGTATGAATATAGATACTATAAAATAGAAAAATACCATAAATGTGCACAATTGGGAATTGCTCGAATAGGCCTTGAATGATGGCTAATCTCGAATATTGACATTTAATAACATTGAAATGACAAATCAATATTTTACGTTAAAAAAAAAAAAATTGCGTTATACTCCAAAAACGCCACAATATACTGGAATTTCCGCTTAAAAAACCAGACTTGCATCGTTTGCAGGAAAAACTGAACACTCTGTATACTTAAAGATAGCTTTATGTGGTTCCCGCCCACGCACTAAGTGGACACGGTTTATATATTCCCGACTGAATTACCAGCAACTTACACAGATGTTCGAAAAAAAGAAATAAAAACGAAAAATCTTGCAAATCCAATATCCCGTCGCTTCAAATTTATTGTTTATAGACACGTAAAATTTTCTACGCAATACATATTAGAACAAAGTATATTACATGTTATAAGTGATAACTTAATGCCTTATTAAGGCCAACGCACGCAACCCGTTACGCTAAGTACTTTACGGCACGCCATCTCGCGGTTAACGAAAAAAACAAGAACAAAAATCATCTGAAAAAAAGACATTATTTACTGGCAAAGAACGAGACGATTGGCAATACCTGTTATTGGTAATTTTTTCCGTTTACTGAGATCTTGATGTTATCTTTTGCTATATCGAAGAAAAGAACAGCAATAAATCCTTTTCTGAGAGCATTTCGCATAACACATTTATAGTATGTATACCGGGTCTGTCAGAATCAATGTTACAAGAATATCTTCTTTATTTGTAGAAATATAAGATCGAGCAGGGTGTCGTTGAAAATAATTTGCAAAAGCTCAAAAGATATACTTTTTAAAACTATCCCCAATAAATCACCCTCAAAGGAGCCTCCCCCAAATGATTTTCTGACGCATTGTGATTTATCTTATTTCGTTACAATTTGTGTAAATAATAATCTACGTGTAATAGTTTCAATGTATTGATTTATTTAGATAAGAAAATGTATATAATGAAAAGTCACTTTTGTAATTCGTTAATACTACATGTGAGCTTTAGAATGTTAGCAGGACAAAGGTAGTCATAAATCCAGTAAATGTAGTTCGTTTACTTAACTTGTGTAACATTTCAACAATAAAGAAAGTGAAATTCACGACCTATTAAAGGATATATTAATTAGATCTCGAGACGACACAACATTTGTAGTAGATAATGACGTAACACTGGAATTCTTGCAAGAATTTAGACCTCATTCTGCAGAATTTCTCAATGACAGATACCCACCTTCACGGAAAGAAATATTAGAAGTTTTACAATTTGAAGAAGAAGAAGAATATGTACCTGAAGGAGAAGATATTGTCTCTTTAGAATATAAGGAAAAAGCCGTTGCCTTCTGTTGAAATGGTAAAAAACGATGCTCATATGAAGCTGTAGAACATAGATTTAAGAGAGTAAAGTCTTCACATCAATTACACTTACAGGTAAGAAATCGCAAGCCAACTTCCTTACATTTTTTTTCTTTTTAGATGGGAGGCATCATTACAAAAAGGAGGAACAAGAAGAGAGCAATTGTTAAATATTTCTGAATACGTCTTTATTCGGGTTCGGGATGTTCCCTTGTAAGTTTATATTATTATTATTTAATATTATTTAGGGTTACGTGTAATGCCGGATTCCGAACTTGACTTTATCCATGATTCTACACAACATATAGTTTCTCAAGTTCTTCGATATTAGCGATAACATCTGCCTAACTTACGTAGTGACTAGCTCATATTTCCTATTTTTTTTATCCTACCTTCTTGATATATTCAAAGAGAAAAAATGATCAAAGAGATGTAGAAATAGCGAAGTTTCTCAAGCGAAAAATATTTGCTCGAAGCCGTCGGAATGAAGGCATTTGATATTTCTACATTTTATATTTTGGAAATTAAAAGATTCTTCTTGTATTGATCCTCTTCTGTTCTGTTTTATATGAAATTTGAAACAAACTCGCCTATAAATATCACTAACGTAATTAATACAGATCTCTTTCGTCATTTCTTCGGAGAGAACCAGTTTGCTGTTTATCGTAATAGGATATTACGTTCGCTTGAATACATATAGGTTACACCCAGGTGGCATCTGTGTCATCCATTAACTTGATTATGTTATTAATTAATATTAAACGTTATGTGGAGAAATATATCAACACACAATCAGTATTCTATGGATGTGTGTTATTTTAATTGAAGGGAATTTATGTATGATATTTGATTACTAAATAGGAAATATCAAGTTGAATTAGATTCATTCATTCGCTATGTTGAAAATGCATTTGAATCTAACATAGTCTACAGAAAAAACTCATATATACATAAGATATCGATGGCTTTCTTTAGAATAATTTTACAGGAGATATACAACACTTTATGTAAGCGTGAATGAATAATTTGGAGTACCCCCTTATCTATAATTCAATACGTATTATAATTCTGCATAATTCAATGACATATAATATTGAACTGTTCAAACGGAAGGTAATTTTCACATAAGAGGTTTTAAGTTACTGAATCTTCTATCAAATTATTTATTAATTTGGAAAAACATCAAACAATACAATAATACTAAAGTACTCCAGGTAAATGGTTAAAAAAGTGAAGAAATACAGTCTCAGTCATGAGTAGAGCTGCTCATTAAGGCCAACGGGCAGTGGCGAAGGTCCGATACAACCCTCAGTATAACTGCGAGTCTCAACCAGATCTGTTGTGTATACATGTACGTTTGTTCTAAAAATGTTGCCTACGTCGCGAAAACGACCAATGTTGGACAAAGTTATAGAATTTATAGCAGAAATGCCTGACCTAAATTATGATGGCGTTAAAATTCAATGTGTAGTTTGTAATATCCCTTTAATGTGCTGGTCCAAAGGGGATTGTCTACGTCACGTAAGTAGTAAACAGCATTCTTCAAAAAAAATTGCACACGACACTATGACGAATTTAAATTTAATTTGTGTGTTACCTTTATTGCATGTAATCTACCGTTTAATTTACTAGACAATGAAGCATATGTCTTCTTTTGGAATAAATATTCGGACCGCAAATTACCAAGTCGGGCATCATTACAAAGAATTGTGCCATCTGCTCGTGAACATGTTGAAAAAAGAATTAAATCGGAGTTGAAAGATAAAAAACTGTAGTTATGTGTGGACGAAACAACAGATCGTAAAAAACATTCTGTGGTTAATGTAATGGTACGTACAATGGAATCACATCAATCGTCACCTTCAATTCTATTAACTTCCAGACGAATACAACAATGTACTGCCGAAGTAATTTCAAAGTTAGTGTTAAATACATTGGAAAAGTTTGAACTTTTAACAAACCAACTGTTGATGTTTATGAGTGATGGTGCCGCAAACATGCTTTCTGTAGGCCGGTCTCTTAAAAAACATTGTGCTAACTTGTTACATATTACGTGTAAAATTCATGCTTTCGGTCATGTGGCAGATAGTATTAGAAAATGTTAACCGGAGGTAGACGCTTTAATCGCGTATACAAAAGCAGTGTTTGTCAAATCCCCAAATCGTATTCGCAAATTCATGACTGTGCCCGTACTGAGCCACAGAACCCATCTAACGTTGAAAACAGGCTACAGCCGTGTTTATTATCATAAATATTTTGAGAACTGCGGCTATCAAGGAAGCCAGTCGAATTTGCAGATTCAGGTTAAAAGGATTAAACTATTCAGAACAACTACTTCGGACTAGTGGAGGCAATACAAAAATTATAAAATCCTTCGGTGTCCTTAGTGGAGTTTCTGCAAATAATGCAACATGTTCACGCACAGCTATGCGCGGTAGAAGTCGCAAAAAATGTTTGTGTTCTAGAAAGGTTTGAAAGTGTTTTAGAGAAAGATTCTGATTTCGGCACATTAAGACAAATTTGCGAAGGTGCGTCAACAGAACCGTTAAGTTGTTCCCAAGATTATTTTAATTACGCAAATATAACGTCACTAGACGATTAATTTAGTTTTACTATAAAATAGATAGCAGATGCTTTCAAGACCGGGCGAAGAAGCACTGACCGCAAATCCATTGTATAAACTAATTTTTCGATTAGCTTATCGTGTTCCTTTTGCTTTCTAGCTTCTTCATTCCTCCTTTGATGTAAATCAAAGACACTTTGATACAAGTACCACATTAATCTTTCTTAGATACAAAAATCGAAAGATTCATTTCATGGAAAACGCTATCAAATGCTTTACATTTCAAAGATTTAAGATTATATTAACAACAATGTCTTTCCAGAAAAACATTCATTTTTGTTCTCCAAATTGGTTCTAAATATTGCTTTGTCGTAGCTTTTCTGTAATAGTGGAATTCTACTTGGGAAGCAAAAAAATTTCGGATCGCCCCTTTTTCTTTCTCTTTTCCTTCAACTGCCACCTGACGTTTTCTTTCGATGCTTTGTTCTTGATTCTTTCCTATCCTTGCCCAATTCAATGCAGACCATTGTTAATTCCCAACGTATGAAGAAACATCTTTTTACAAACATGAATCCTTAAGCTATATTTCTTTAAATTAAATAATACCGTTAGTTGTCGCCTTGATGTTTCGTTCTTCATATTTTTCTTGTCACGTGATGCAACTTTGTCTACAAGTGTTCGAACAAGAACCTTTTTCTTTCCATTCAATCTCCCAAAATTTCTTAAAGATCACTTTCCTATCTTCTTCCGTAAAATCGTTACATCTTATTTTGGTTTGCTTTCTGTTTTGAGCACAATTACATGGTGGTTTTAGGTATCGTGCGGATCGTATGTATCTCCACTTACCATCTTCATCTTTTCCTAGACCGTTATAGGCTAAACCACTCTGCCACTTTGTCCGATTTTGTTTGACTACCCATTTTTTAAAATCCGGGTATCCTTTTCTCGCTTTTTTTCTCTTTGGGTTCCTCCAGAATGCGTGCACTTGTTTGGTTTTGCTTGTCATTCCTATTTTTGGGTTCTGGTTCTTGCAAAATATCATTGCCTTTTGCTTGATCTGTTAAATCCTCGCTGTGATCAGAAGGAATAGACTCATGATTTGATGATCTTTCTAAAACACTTATGGATGGATTCTGGTAGTAAGCATTCATTATTAGTTCCTGCTTTTGCACAATAATTAACAAGTTATAACCAATAATTGAATTATTGGATATCCTTGTAGCTGGGCTGATGTTTTTTTTTTTTGAACACGAAACCGATCGCCTAATTTCCCAATAGAACTTTGTAGACATTTCATCTATTAAATGGACTAACTATTTATTGAGAACATTTTTCGTTTGATCTTCTGATTTTAACTAAGAAAAATTATTTAATACAATAATTCAAAAATTTTCTTATACTATGCATTTTTACAGTATTGAAGTAAAAATATTTTCTTGAATAGATACCGATTTTTGTAAGAAAATCTATTTTCTTGCAAGAATCAAAAGTTAAATTCTAAAGTTACCCCACATCTCCATTTTTTTTTTAAGAAAATAGCGATTAATAAAACTATATAAAGTTATAATTATATTCAACTTAGTGACATCATTTATAAAAAGCCTAAAATCTTTATTATAGCAAGAAATCAACAATTCACTTTAAAGAAAAAAACAAAAACGTTGATTTCAGATAGAAAATACGTTTCTATAAAAATACCGGAGTACTTTTAAACAACCATTTTATACGAAAACATGTTAACCGTGCCGCGAAACACGCTGTATATAAAATATAATCATGTCAAACAGCGGCAAAGCGTATTTTTTACAACTATTAAAATTAAACGTCCGTCCACTTGTCGGAAAACAGAAAGACATCCCAAGGGCTCGAATTCCAACGTATATAGATACATATACATAGATATATATACGAATTCAGCCCGTGATGTGATGTGGAAACCGGATTTCGTCTTTGAATGAATTCATGTTAGACGCGGTGTCAGGGAAAGAAGATATCCGAAGGAATACAACGAAGCGGACTGAGGCACCGAACGGGCAGATCGATATCATCGGATTTCATTCCCTAGATCTACACTAAAAGCGCTCCAGCCGTACTTAAACTATGGTTCGCTGTGTGAACGGCCATGGCGTCTAATTCGTTCGGAATTGATTGATCTAACGAATGGATTAAATATACACGCTATATAGACGGCAATAAAGAAAAAAAACCCGAGAAGAAACTCAATATTTACTTGCCCTGTCAATTTTAAACGGAGAAATGGATAGGAAAGGAATTTAACGAGCTTTAAAATTATATATAAAAGTGACCTGATTCTTTCTTAGATTCTAGTAGAAATCACGTCCGCTTGGTGGCGTTGCTGACGTAAAGATTAGATTGAAGATTTGAATTTTTTATTCTCAAACATGCAGGAAACACCTTAATTTATGTATTAAGGAGAAACATAGTGTTTGTTACTCCAAATAAGAGCTTACGGTTTAGATTCAGTTAAAATTGTTTCCAGAGAAATGTTTTCTTGCATGAAGAAAATAGATTCTCTTGCAAAAATCTTAATTCAAGAAAATATTTTTATTTCAAGACTAAAAATTTATAATATAAGAAAATAATTTTCTTGACATTTTATTTGGATTAAATAGAGAAGGGTTTTGTCTCATCCCGCCCTCGTAAAATAGAGCGAGACGAAAGGAAGGTTATTTCCCGCTAATTCTCCATCTACGCATTCTAAGGATACTAAACAAATCAATACATATGTTGCAAAACACGGAGACTCGGACTTTGTCAAGTGTGTTAGGCTCTGTAAGATGTCAAATGACCGAAAATCACTAAGAAGACGCCAGATTCCTCTCGTAATCTTGCTTATGATTACTCCTAGACACAACATCAACGCTTTCTACACCTTCTTCTATTTCTCCTCTAGCTACGCTTTTTAGATATTTTATGATATCTCCAAAGTTTAGATATACGTCCATGCACATATATCTTGTATTTCGTGTACTTTATTGCCTGTCTGGGTATAGTTGTGCGTGTATTCACAATTTACGACAATTTCGACATTGCAATTAAGGATCATTTACATAGAATCGTAATTAATCGTAAATATATATGTTGACTAATCGGGAAACATCCTAATGGTTAACGATCGTTGTAATTAGCGCGCATTAGAATATCCTGAACAGCGGGAAAGAGACGCGATTGATAATTTATCGGTTCCTTTCCAACTTGTACGCCTGTCGGTCTCGTACTTTCGTCCTTCAAAGATGCTGTAGGATGACGGTGTAGCTTTCCTCTAAGTATATGTTGAAATAAATTTTAATGTTGATTCAAAGGCATCTTGAAGATGTTGAAGATGGTATCTATTAAAAAATAATCAAGTGCGATAATTTTACTGTTTGCTGCTTACCCATTTGATAAATGCGTGCTTACGGGAGTCATCCCAGATAACTGGAAGCTTTCCAAGGTCGCCGACACAATTTCAAGATCTGAGACCCGTTAGCATATTGCCATGTTTATCTAAAATATTAGAAAAGGTAGTTGCTTTTCAGGTTAGACAGCATTTGGCGGCAAATGATATTACACCTGAGACACAATCGGGATTTAGATCTGGCCATAGATGCGTAACCGCTTTGCTTCATGTATGTGATGACATTATATCGGCCTTGGATGACGGTAAGATGGTTATAGCGGTGTCTTTAGATTTTACAAAGGCATTTGATTCCCGCTGATCACGACTTGTTGATTTGTATACTGCACTATGTTGATTTCTCAGAGACAGCGGTTGCAGTTTTCAGGAGTTATTTGGATCGGAGAAGGCAGGTGGTGTCTGTGAATAGTTCTGTTACAGATGAACTATTTGTTGAATCTGGTGTGCCGCAGGGATCGGTGTTGGGGCCCTTATTATATATTGTATACGCTTGCTGTCTTGGTGACCACTTGAAGTTCTGTAAGTATCACTGTTATGTCGATGATACATTAATATATCTAGTATGCGATACTGGGGATTTGCGGAAAGCGATGGAGTCTATGAAGGCTGACCTGGAGAGAATTGTTGCCATAGCTCAACAGCATTGCCTCAAGATAAATCCATCTAAATCTGCAGCGGTAGTTTTTGCAAAAAGAGCTCATGCACTTGTGGCCGGCACAGTTGCCGTTAGAGTGAGAGGAGAAGATATTCACTGCGTTGGTCTGGCTGGCTAAACATGGATTCGCGAAGAAAGTTGCATGAGGCAGTGTTGTTCCACAAGATCATTTTGGAAAGGACACCACCGTATTTATACAATAAGATTTCGTACAGAACCGATGTTCACAACATTAATGTACGATATAAACACTGCATTTGCGTAAAGAAATTCAAATTAGAACTTTATAGAAGATGTTTTTCGTATAATATAGCCAACGTCTATAATGCGATACCGTTGGAACTCCGGCAACTGTCTTTTCTTAGTTTTAAGAAGAAAATTAAAATAATTCGCTTGCGGCAGCAGAACTAAGTCTTGTGTGATCCGGACATTCAATTTATGTGATAATGTTTTATTTTTATTTTATTATTTTTTTTTTGTGACTAACTGTAAGATATGTTTTTTCAGTCCTTTTTTTTTCACGCAGTTTTAGTTTATTTTGATGAGACTTGAAAACCAGTCAACAGCATTATGCTGAAGACTGATATTCCCTCCCATTTGATCCTTATGTATTACGTTTATCTTTTTTTTTCTTTATTGTATTATTTCTTTCGCTTTCTTTTGGATCAATAAACTTCTTCTTATTATTAATATTATATGTTCAGATTTTTAAATTCTCTTGGATTTTTTGCCTTTCCTATCACCAACAGCTTTAATTTTTGTGAACCATCAGTAACGCTGGCCACAAGCGGTACCGCGCATCGGCGTAGAATCAGCTTGGACCGCGAGGAACGGTAGTATTACTTCGTCTGCGGAGCAGTACGGACATTTTTGCTGCCCGTCATTTGCGCAATTGTTTATCTGTCCTTGAAAAATTATGATTTCGTCAGCAAAACGACCGCGGTCGGACAAACTTCGAAAATTTATTGCAGAAATTCCAGACTTAAGGTGCTAAAATTAAATGTGTAATCTGTAAAATCCCGTTAATCTGTTGCTCCAGACAACATTGTCTACGACACGTAAATAGTGAAAAGCATGTCTCAAAAAGAAATTGCGCACGAGACAATGAAAAATTTATATTTAATTTATGCGTTACGTTTATCGCATGTAATATACCGTTTAATTTACTAGACAAGGAACCATTTATCTGCTTTTGGAATAACTATTCGGAGTGCAAATTACCAAGTCGAACATCGTTACGAAGAATGGTGCCATCTGCGCGCGAACATATTGAACAAAAAATAAAATCGGAGTTGAAAGATCAAAAATTGTGGTTATGTATCGACGAAACAACAGATCGAAAGAAACATTCTGTTCTTAATGTAATGGCACGCAAATTGGAACCTCATCAATCGGCACCTTCAATTCTATTAGTCTCCAAACGAATACAACACTGTACTGCCGAAGTAATTTCAAAGTTAGTGGTAAATACATCGGACAAGTTTGAACTTTCAACAAACCAACTCTTGATGTTAGTGAGTGATGGTGCTGCAAACATGCTTTCTGTAGGCCGGTGTCTTAAAAAGCATTCTGCTAATTTGTTACACATTACGTGTAAAATTCATGCTCTCAATCTTGTGGCGGATAGTATCAGAAAATGTTATCCTGAGGTAGACGCTTTAATAGCGCATACCAAAGCAGTATTCGTCAAATCACCGAAACGTATTCGCGAATTTCACACTGTGCCCCCGTATACCAGAGCCCCCAGAACCTATTCTAGCTCGTTGGGGAACATGGTTGCAGGCCGCGTTTTATTATCATAAATATTTTGACAATATTAAGAACGTGGTTTTACAATTCGATACAAAGGAAACTGCCGCTATCCAGAAAAGCCAGTCGAAATTTCAAGATAGTCAGGTTAAAATGGATTTAAAAATCATTCACGACAATTACTTCGGGCTAGCAGATGCAATAGAAAAATTACAAAATCCTGCGGTGCCGTTAGAAGAATCTCTACAAATAGTGCAACATGAAGACGCAAAAAATGTTTCTGTTCTAGAAAAATTTGAAAGTGTTTTTGAGAAAAATTCTGATTTTGGCACATTAAGACACATTTGTGAAGGTGCGTCAACAGAATCGTTAAGTTATTTGAAAGATTATTTTATTTACGCAAATATTACGTCAATAGTCCTCATGCCGTACTAGTTTTGCCGAAACAACAGTTGAAACATATCTAATGTTGCAGATATTTAACAGACATTATTCACTTTGTGATTTCACGGAGGACTCTTAAAATGGTAAGTGTTTGAGCACGTGTTATTTAATTTTTATTTAAAAGATGAGCGAAATTATTTGCGGCAGCAAACATCTCTATTAGCAGAATAACTCTAGTGGAACGCGAGGCCTGGTCGACTCTACGCTACTGCGCGGTACCGCTCGTGGCCAGCTTTAACCATCAGCATTGCAACATGCTAGAAATGTAACGCATTTGCGGTCTTTTCCTGAACAGGAACCAGCATTTTTTTCAAGCAACATTTTCCAATACAAAGTAGATTCATCTGCATTGTATATTTGAGTAGGTGCGAGGTTTAGTTGTTTAATCTACTCTGCAAATGCACTTAGGAAGGTACCGACAGCGTTTTGATTATTGGATAGTATTTCGCCACACACTTTTAAAGAACGCAAGCCATGCCTTTTTCTGAAATTAGAAATCCAGCCCCTGCTAATTCTAAAATTATCATTTCCATAGATTTCAGAACTGTTGTGCTTTGGTAGATAAAATGTCATAGGAAATTGGAACGTGTCTTGATCGTTGCGTACAAAACCATGCATACAAACATTTTTGGATATTCGACTTTTCGTAATGTTTTTCTGAGGTCTGGAACAGAATCACATTTCCCAATAAATCTAAAAGAAATTACACTACATAGTAACAGTTCACAATGGTCTTTAAAATACATCATACGTTTTGATTGTGTCTTTGTTCTTTTTTATATCCGCTTACGTGAACTCCCAGATATCAGAGCCCGCCGAATTTAGGAAGTTAAGGGAATTCCTCACGATCGATTTCGTCTAAAAACGCAGGTCCGGATTACCGAGTACTATCAAGTACGGATTTTAAAGTACACAATGCAATTGAAATACTTGGCCGGATTATCGAACAATCCGATTTACTGCCGATTCGGATTATCGAGGTCGCACTGTATATATATTTAAGCAGATGCACTACGTGTTCATATTTACTCAATATGCGTTCATGAATTTAATCTGTTATTGTATCGTTTTTCTCTCGTTTCTTTTTTGTCTTGTCATAAAGTATTATTATTATTATTATTATTATTATTCATTTTTATATTAAGACTTGAAACTTTTCTACCATGGTACATACAAACACGTACAAATAGTGAAAAAGTGAACACAAACGTCTCTAGGAAAGAAGCACCTCTCTAAAGCGTTCCCGTTGCTGTTGTTGCTGTTATTCTTTCTGATTTCATCTGATGAAGTATAAGACCCTGAGTCGTATAGTTATTACAAAACGAAATATATCTACATATTAATTGGACTGTCTCGAGATAGAAAACGAGAAAATTAAAACTATCAGACGGATCACGCGCTTCAGGAGTTGATATGTAATAAAGCTTAGGGCGAACGAATTATCGCGGCTATTGTTTTTGTTCGTGATGCTCGCGAGTGTCTATTTCGAAGTGTCCGAAGCTGGAGAGACGGTCATAAAAAATCGCGTGATGATAGGTAGGAAAAAAAATAAAAAATATATCAAGGAGAAAAAAAAACTAAGAGAAGAAAACGAAAACATAGCCGTTAATATTATTCGTAATTATAAAACATACTCGGTTTTGTGACGAAATATACAATACACACGGCTTTCTTTCTCCAATCGTTAAAAAGGAATAAGATCCGTTATTTTATAGGCGAATGAGTTACACCTAACTTGACTGGTGTTTACCAGTGAGTTCTCTTTCATTCCTTTTAACGATCGAAGCCTCTAAACGAGAATAAGAGAATCTAAGGGAATAAACGCTTCTGAATTTCATTACGGCGCGATATGATCGCCATCGTCAACCGAAGTCACCGTCGTAGTTTTGTTTTTTGGTATGTAAATTGATAATTTTCTTCATTCTTGGAAACTTTTATTGCGGTAAATAAATAAGTAAATGATAACATAAAAGACAGGCATCGAGGAATTAAACGTAGGACCGTGGATATAATTAAAAATTTTACGACGCTAACCTGTCCTGGAAAGGACCTGCGTAACTCTCTTCAGAAATAGAATTAAACGTGCAGTAAAATATTACCAAATATAGAAAAATATGTCATACTATACCGTGCGTATAAAAGAGGAATTACAATGTCCAATTTCAATGTAGTAGATATACCGAGTGTCCCAAATTGAATGTTATAAGAGATATATCATAAAATTCTTAGTGGAGAAGGTATACAAATATCAGTCCGAACAGTCCGTGGACGACTTCATGAAGCAGGCTTGAAATGCAGACGTTCGGAAAAGAAGTCAAGACTAACATTTAAAATGAAAGCGACACGATTTCAATGGGCTAAAGAATATAAAAAATATACAGCTGACGATTGGAAGGTAAGTTTCATTTATGATCTGTATTTTTGGTTTTCATCCTCCATAGTTCGCTCAATAGTTCTCTACATTTTTTACTTTTTCCTAGATTATTTATAGCGACGAATCACGACTAGAAGTACTAACGGAGAAAAGCCATTTTATTCGTCGACGTCCTTCGGAGTGTTATAAAGAAGCATGCACGATCAAATCTATTAAACACCCCCCATCTCTAATGGTTTGGTCGTGTATGACGACAGAAGGACCGGGACCACTATATTTCGTTAACGGAACAATGGAACAAAAACAACATAAAAAAGATTTACAAAACTGTTTAATACCTTATATTGGTTCATAGGATCCGACTCAAGGACCATATACTTTCATGCAAGATAATACACTGCGTCATAAGGCAAAAAGTGTAATGTGATACCTGTACTACCTTGGCCAGGCAATTCACCACACATAAACCCAATTGAAAATGTGTGGAATGTCTTGAAAAACATCGTAACTACACGAAACTCAACTACAAAGGAAAAATTACAACAACATATTGAAGATGTATGACATAATAGCGACGAAATTAAAAAAACAGTAAAAAGCTGCATTGGCAGTATACCAGAAAGGATTGAGGAAATAATAAAACACAGAGGAGGAAATTATACTTACTTGTATCTTATATAATTAAATAATAATATTACTAACATTACCAACTGTTTTTTTTTTAATTTTATCCCAAAATCATAATATTTGTGGTTCTAATTCGATGACCAGGGGCTGTATCATTGAAGAAACTTTGACAGAGCAACGTTATTTAAATTTTTTGCGTAATGACCTTGCCGAGTTAATGGAAGACATTCTATTAGCAGAACGCAATGATTTGTGGTAGCAACAGGATGGCGCTCTGCTTCATAATTCGCGATTGGTTGTAGAGTATTTAAATGATGTATATCCTGGTACTGACGGTCCTTTTTAATGGTCAGCTCGTTCGTCAGACTTAAGACTTCCTTTTGTGGCGGTATTTGAAAGAATATAGGCTGCCCCAAATTCGCAGCTATGGGAATCTTGCTTATTATGAAAGATACACCCCAATTTAAATTTAGCAAAGTTAATAAATATTTAAACAAAATATTTCTAATAATTTTAAAGCCCATTAATTTACATTGGAAAATATTTCGATTTTAGCATATATCTTTCATAAATTTGGAATGATCCTAAGGTAATTTGCATCGGACGTATTCATTTTTTTATTCTCATATTAGTGCCAAACCACCATCAAGTCCTTTTTTTCTAAACAGGAGTCTAACTTTTTATCCCATTAAATAGCCCTTTCTTATGGTTACAAAGATATGCTAAGGTAGTCTGAAAAATGTCAGGCCTCAACATGAAAATGGCGAATTTGATAAAAATAAAAAGCTCAAACGTCAAATTTTGAGGTTGGTTTTTATTCCATCAGTTTAACTTTTACAAAATATTGTTATTTACAATTTTTTTATATATAAATAATATAAAAAAACATTTTTCTATATTTATAACATTACAAACCTACTACTAACGTTGAATAAATTTCAGCCGTCACTGTATACTATTCAACCGATAACATTTTCAAGGCGGACCTTATTAAAGAACATAAGAATAAAAAAAGGGTACCCGTCTTATATTGATTAAGAACGTTTTGGCGATACGCGGCCAACCGATCCGAGAATGAAACTTGTATTTACTTTGTGCGGTACTACATCTGAAATCGAGCGACGCCATTAGAAAGCATGAGTAGCACTTCTCCCAGTATTTATAGCGGCGGTAGCGGCACTACGAGCGCGAACTCGAACTCGAGCTGTTTTGTATGCTCGGTGGCGCTGGGAATATGTTCCTCTATGTGAGGAAAGATACATAAATATGCGTCATGTTTGATGATCACGAGACAGACGATCAATTTTAAAAAATACTCACCGCATTGTGTGTTTTCTCTCGCCTTTAGAACACGAAGTCCCTTAATTTCGGATTCAAGTGACGTCTGCTTACCTGCAAAATAAAAAAAAAAGGACGTTGTTAGTACGGAGAAAACGAATGGTTTAGAAAAACAAAATGAATGAAAAGAGTGAAATGGTTAGCTTAGCAATATTATATAAATCAAAATCAATGCTTTTCAAGAAAATTTATTTATTTCTTACAAATCCTCGACGTTATTTAAAACTAATGGTAACGGTTAGCAAAGCCCTTGTCCACAGCTTGACAGGAAGCATGAAAGAGGATTAGCATGTGATTAGTATTTTAACATATTTTAACAAGTCGAGAAATGCACTTTTATAATTACTAATAATTCTGCCTTATATACTCTATAATAAATTTTTTGAACTGTCTCTGAATATAATAACTTTCTTTGAATATAATAAAATACACAGTAAAAAATTTTAACACTTTTCTGACTAATTTCATAGTCAGGAGAGGTCCACTCCTTTTTGGAGTTAATCTTACTAGACTTATTTGGGTTAAAATTTGACACGCAATTATAGTAAAGTTTTATCTTTTAGAATGGCGTTACTTTGTCAAATGTATTTGTCAAAATCACACAATGCCTCGAGTCAAATTTTACAAATTTTGCTAGGCGAAGTGACTAAGCTTGTAGTTAAAGCAACACTCTCAATATCAATGATTTTACAACTTTTTTAGATACACTGTCTATTGGATCTTGACATATATATTCTTCGAGTGTTAATTTTATAAAAAGTGTGCAGGGGAAAATAAAGGTGAACCAACATATGTTTATATACCTATATTTAAAGCATATTTTTACAAATTTTTAAACAATACTTTATAACAAATACATTTACTATGATACAAGGTTAAATAGCCTTACAGCAAAGCATACTTTGGTACAATTATATTAATATTTTCAAGTAAGGTTCGTGTAGTTCATAACATCTTGGATGGTACCAAATTTAGTAAAGAAACTACTTCACGTAAACCGCTATTGAGCACCTGAATATGATAGCCGTGATACATTTCTTTAAAGCCAATAGTCGTCCATGGAGTACAGAATGCATACGGTTTATCACCAACAGAAAGTAAATATAATTTTATAAAATGTTGGGGTGTTATCAAATTTTCCTACTAAGAATCTACCACTTTTAAAAATAACACCCTTTACCTTCATGTAGCTGAAGACATATTTGAGAGTTTGGAAATTCTATATTGATCACATTCCTAAATTCATGAACATTTTCAATAATTCTGCTAAATGTGATCTCATTCTCATTGATTATCTTATCTTTCCATATGATATACATCTCTTTTTGGTGTCTGGTGGCGAAGCTATTTGTGACAATTCTATAATTTTTAAGTTTATGTGCCATATTTTTTAAATAATTATGTTTTGATTCAAATCTCATAGACCAAAGGTGTACTAGTGGCCCCATTTTCGCAATAACATATGGATAATGTATAAGGAAATTATGTTTAGGAGATAAGTTCATGCCAAATTGATTTATGAAATATTTGTGATGATCACTTATCAAAACCTTCAGAGAATGAATCATTGGTTCAGTAAGTTCAAATGACGTATAATATTTAATGCATCATTGGTATTGTAAGGAGAGATGGGACGAAAACTAGAGCGATGTCGATTTAAAGCCTCATTTTCGCGTCATTTTGGGGAATTCCGAAAACTTCAAACGCCCATATCTCCAAAACGGTTAGAGATACCGGGCTGAAATTTCATTCCGCAAATGTGCGACCGTAGGGCTACAAATCGGCACCGTCAGATTGAATTCCAATTTTCACATTTTGGCCATTCAAAAATTTCATCACTTTGGGTAGAAATTTTTACGGCTCTCTTGTATCTCGACATCCGAACGAGTTAGGAGGTTAGGTTTGGGTCCGTTCGAAAGCTCTCGGCGAGAGCTTTAAAACTAAAAAAAGGTCAACCCTCTAGCTATAACCGTTCCGACGCTAGAGCGTCTCAAATTCAAGAAAAGAAGATTCCTTTTTTTAAGTTTGAAGCGCTGTAGCTGCCTAACCAAACAAGCTAGAAGGTTCTGCTTGGTCGCAATCGATTCAGCGGTTAATTTTCTATCTGAAACCGTCAACTTCGTCGACCAGAGATGCATCCCTACGGAGAAATGGGACGAAAACTAGAGCGATGTCGATTTAAAGCCTCATTTTCGCGTCATTTTGTGGAATTCCGAAAACTTCAAACGCCCATATCTCCAAAACGGTTAGAGATATCGGGCTGAAATTTCATTCCGCAAACGTGCGACCATAGGGCTACAAATCGGTACCGTCAGATTGAATTCCAATTTTCACATTTTGGCCATTCAAAAATTTCATCACTTTGGGTAGAAATTTTTACGGCTCTCTTGTATCTCGACATCCGAACGAGTTAGGAGGTTAGGTTTGGGTCCGTTCGAAAGCTCTCGGCGAGAGCTTTAAAACTAAAAAAAGGTCAACCCTCTAGCTATAACCGTTCCGACGCTAGAGCGTCTCAAATTCAAGAAAAGAAGATTCCTTTTTTTAAGTTTGAAGCGCTGTAGCTGCCTAGCCAAACAAGCTAGAAGGTTCTGCTTGGTCGCAATCGATTCAGCGGTTAATTTTCTATCTGATACCGTCAACTTCGTCGACCAGAGATGCATCCCTACGGAGAAATGGGACGAAAACTACAGCGATGTCGATTTAAAGCCTCATTTTCGCGTCATTTTTGGAATTCCGAAATCTTCAAACGCCCATATCCCTCATTATATTTAAATCCACTTCTTTTGAAATACATTTGAAATTTGACAAAGGAATTAGGTTCTGCATTGTCCCGACCGCCATATTTTGCGAACTAGTACGTCTACAATTTTTTAGATACTATCAAGAAAATAATCAATAGATATTTCAGTTATTTCTGTAATCCCCGAAAATTTTCTCACCCTCGTAGCTACTTTCAATTGTGACCCATCATGTTTTTGTTATTTCTCCACATTAGCTTATTTTTATTTTTGTTTTAATCAATTTGTTACAATATTACGATTTTTATATAAATTAATATATAAATATTCTAGATTTAGTTTATATGAATATTGTAGATTAAAGTTAATATTAAGATTGTTTTTGAAATTACAACCAATATCGTATATTTTCAGTTTTGTATTGACTGCTAAATCGAAAACCTTCGAGTAATTCCACCAGAAAATCAGTCAATGCTCTCTTTCTAGGGTACATGACGTCCGACATCGTCAATTCACTTTCCCGAATCGCAATACCCACGACGATCATTAACACAATAGACGTTCTAGGTCGACAAATGAGAATATCATCGACGACTTCATTAATATCGCACCGCGGACAGCCGATATCGCCGCCATTACCGACCAGATGCGATAACGCGAACGCATTTCAATCGGCCCACGCTTTTCAATTCACCTTTTTCGTTCGCGCATATGCTCGATGACCTACCGACGCTACGACATCGTCGGCATTTTAGTGCATGCAATGACACACATACCTCGCCAGAACTTCCCAGTTTGGTTTCGCTCTCTCGTGTTGAGGTGACAGAAAGTTGCGAAAGCCATCTCGGATCGTCCCCTCGCTAAATCGCTGCCGAGGCTGTCCGTCATGAGTTATTATTCCCTTTTTGCGCGAATAATTTTGCGTGTGGCGAAGGTTTCTACTTGTCCGCTTTTACGTTTCGACAATATCTTGCGCAATTTCGCATATGTATGCATTTATGTTCGAGAAACAGGGATTTTTTGCGTTGAAATGCTTGCAAGTTGGTTGAAGTAGGTTGATGAATAAAGAAACGAATTGATAATTGACATAAAAAAGAAGTACATACCAACGCGAGACCATCTGGTAGGAAATGGTTCAATAAAAACATATATAAGAGAAAATTTGTTTACATTTTCATGATATAAATTGTCGGAGAGCCTTTGTATGCAAATTCTTCTAAAAAAATCATGTTAGATCATATGTTAAATTTACCTTTAACTGGTATCGTTATCGTAAAACTTATGGTATCGCATTGTTGTTTTCTTTTTGTATAATCGCGTTGTGATACAAACACAAATAATGCTTCGTTCTTAATTTCTGTAGATGATTTAACACCTCCGTCTAAAAAAACAACTATTCTTTCTTAATATTTATTAAAACTTATATATTTTTTAAAATATCCATTCATTCAGTCAATCAAATCGTAATTTTAAATGGCGGCAAAGATATATTTTTTAATTTAAAGAAATAATTTGGCATTTCTTTTCAAAATCATTTACTAAGTTCACTGAATCAAGTAAAGACAAATGTTTGCTTTCGAGCTTCGCAATTGTCGTATGCACAAAATTATGCTCGCTTACTATTTTCAAGGGCAACGTACGAGTTGTATATTGTAGGATTTCGTGTAAATAATCAGAGTGAAAAATTGTAGCTTCTAACCCCATCTAGTTACAACGGGTTATGGCGGTAAGGGAATGTTAGGAAATTCTTTATAGTGTTGGATTCTTATATGTGAACTCCTTTCAGATTTTGAGCGCGTTTTCGTATGAGTCGGTGTTTTTACATGTTGCTCTATAAGAAATTTTCTTTCGGAAGAAATCTGGGATGTGGCATTCTACGAATGAAGGGGAGTTGGATGTAAAATTATAACCTTGCGTTTTTAAATCAACGGCAATAATCTCAAAGCACACGATAGAGTACAAATTCGGCAATTGAGCATACGAATCACCAAATAAAAAATACCTGTCTTAGTAAGTATAGAAACTTTAAAACACTTTCACTCCATCAACAATAATTTCGCGATAAGGTTTGATCCACTCTTCCACCTTGGCTATTTTTTTTATTATATTTAAGCTCCACTTCTTCAAAATTTGTTTTAATAATGTTGCTTGAATGACACACGAAATAGGAATGATGCATAATCGGAATTCATCTCTCTATATATACAACTCCAGGCAGTCATACGACGTAAATGCCGTTCGTAAAAATGTTGAATTTCTAATAAAGATTAAGATTTACTCGAATGCATTTTAAATTCTCAAAACTTTAATTGGAAAAAGGTATCGAACAATATGCCGCTGCAATTCGCAGAATCCACGACGCGGTAAACAGAGCGCATCTACTTAGAGCTTGTTAAAGAGGTGGTACCGAATGGCAGTAGCGTAGCGGTAGCGGCTTTGGTATGGGTAATTTTCAAGTCGTAGTCGATCTCGACAGTACCGCGAGAGAGTTCAACGCGACAGTACGTTGCACGCTGCACGCCAAATAAGTACGCGGAGATGGGACGCGCAAACGGTGTAACGTTCCCTTCGAATGTGAATAAATATCTCAGGCATTTCCCTGGATTAGAATATAGAAGTCCGCATATTTATTGCACAATATACAATAGCGGATTGCTAAGTCGCGATAGGTTTGAATGTAGAAAACATTGTAAAAGTAAACGTCACGTATTGAATTTAAGAAACAGTATTCCATACTGGCAATTTTTATACGATTTTATTTTTATGTTAAGTGTGTGCAACATCCCACAACATCCAGTATCTAATGAACACTTTCGTCTTTTTTGGGCTAAGTACGTTCCCTCATGGAATCTGCCAACATCTATGCAATAACGATACAATTTGCCACGTGTGCAAGGTACAGTAAAGGAATGTATAAAAGACGAGTTGAGAAATCAGGAAATCTGCCTATATGTGGATGAAACACTGATGCTCAGAAACACAGCGTCATTCATGTTGTAGCGCGTCCTTTAAAACGTGATGGTCCACCAGCTTCATTGTTGTTATCCAGTAAAAGGATTCAGAAAACTAATGCAGAAACCGTTGTCAAGATAATAAAACATTCGTTGAGAGAATTTTGTATCATAGAAACCCAAGTCACAATGTTCGTTACTGACGGAGCCGCAACAATGCTGAGAGTTGGTAGGATGTTGAAAATATGCTTTTCGACTCTTCTTCACATAACATGCCTCATACGCGCATATCACCTCGCAGCAGAAGCCATTCGAAAGAAGTACCCGTTGGTGGATAAGTTAATAGCATCTACCAAAAAAGTGTTCATCAAATCTCCCAAACACATCCGTGTATTCAAACAATACCACCACCTCAGCCTGTAATAACGCGATGGGGAACATGGCTCCAGGCAGTATCTTACTATCAGAAATATTTTTCACAAGTGAAAAATGTCATCTTGAAACTTGATTCAAATGATTCTGCAGCAGTTCGAGATAGTCAGCAACTTTTTTTCAATTCGGACGTTCAACAACAAATAAATGAAATTTCCATGAACTATTCTGAAGTTGCACAAGCTATGGAGCAATTAGTCACTTATCGCATTAAATTGCATAAACAATTTACAAGCCGCTCTAGAAAACTTCACGAACACTATAGGAGTCGATGTTATTCCAAAATTTGATGCAATTTTAACGAAAAATCCCGATTTACAAAAGGTTCGGTCTATAACTGAAAATCAAGAGTGCCCAGACGAGGAAAAGGAATATCTGACATTTGCAAATCTTACTTCACTGGATGTCGAACTATCATTTTCGAAATATACGACAACGTATTCACAACACCGTCGACGGCTGAATGAATCGACAACGAAAGCGTTGCTGATGTTGCAATTCTACGCAGCTTACCAGGGCGGTTGCCAATTGCCACAGTGGATATCAAGACGACAGGAAAAGGTAACAATATTATTTTTCACTAATATTGTATATTACGTACCTACTTTTATGCGGTGCGTCACTGCCGGTACCACTTTTTTAACAAACTCTACATATAATGCACCGAGAATCTCTACGAATACTTCGGCAAACGCCAAAGCTAATAGTCCAGATCTCTTGAATTGTATATATAGTAACCAAATTATGCAAAAAAAGGGATTAAATATTTTCTCCTACTGTCTAAATAACCTTCTTTGCAAAATCAACATAATTACTTATTTCTAGAAATCTGTTTGCTAAATCTGACAATAAAAATTAATAAAATAATTAATTGAATATGCAATTTTTAACAAAATATGAAACAAGTACGAGAAATATGCAACTTATGCAAAGGAAAAATTCTTTTTTTACCCATATTTTAATAGTAAATATGTTGAAATGATAAAGGGTATGCATATATGCAAAAAATACAAGATATGCATTTTTTCATAAAACCCGAAGCCTGCTCGTGAACTACCCACCAATTTTTTGTTGAAAGATGCTCCTACACGTTCAACTGAGATGTTTACCATATTAGCAATCTCTTTAATCTTCACCCGACGGTCTGCTAACACCATATCATGAACTTCACTGACCATATCGTCCGTAGTCACCTCAATGGGAACAACTAGCCGTTTTTCATTAAAAACGGAAGTTCGGCTAAGCTTAACTCCAAAAAACCAGTATTTGATGATAGTCATCGAAGGACCTCGGTCCTCTGAAAATTCCACTACTCGATGAATCTTTCCGAAATATTGAGGTATTGAAGAATAGTTGGTGATGTAGATTTTGGCACAAAGCGCCATCTATCTCCAACTACGGGCACTTTGATATCTCATTATTAGAGTAACCAAAACTTGCGGACTCGCATAGGCGTCGGTATTACGGGTTAATATAAGAATACGAAAAATATTCTTATACATAGAAAACGATCTCTCCACATCTAAGGAGGTTACATTTGCATGTAGAAACTGTTATTCAAAATCACTTAAAAGTTCACTATTCTTACACTTATTATAAACGGCCTCTAAAGTATTAAAATCGGGATTTTTCCTTAAAACATCTGCCAACTTTTGACTAGCGCATAATCCTGGCGTATCATTTAATGTGTGTAATTTATTTTTTACACTCTCCACTATGTCCAATGATTCCTGCAATGACAATTCAGTACATTGTAGTTTTCTGATGGCATCTAGTAATACTGTATAATTGGTACATATTGTTGTTAAATCTTCTAAAAGTTGAGGAATTTGAAATTCTCTTTGACTTTCTCTAATTGCCTTGGATTCATTCCGATTAAATCGCATTATAACTGATTGAATTTGTTGAAAATGGATCAAATAGTAAGAAGCTGCTGTTAGCCTAGTACCCCATCGCGTTAAAATTGGTTCAGGAGGTTCTGGAATACCTGGACAAAATTTACGAAATTCTTTTAAACGTTTAGGAGATTTACGAAACACTGCTTTAGTACTTCCAATCATCCGATCAACGTTTCCGTAATGTTGTCGAACAACTTCACCAACTAAATGCAAAACATGCAGCGCGCAGGTTATCTGTATTAAGTTAGGAAATATATGTTTTAAGGATCGCCCAGCACTTAACATCGTTGCTGCACTATCTGTCACAATCATCACAACTTGATCTTGGGCAATTTTAATTTTTTTCAAAGCGTTCACTATCACTTTTTGAATATTTTCCGCGGTACATTGTTGAACACGTTTGCAAGCTAACAAATATCGAGATGCTGTGTTCTCGCTAGATAAAACGCGAGCTATTACATTCACAATACTGTTTTTCTTTATATCGGTCGTCTCATCCACGGTAATCCATATTTTTTTGGAACACAAATCACGTTTACACACATTTTCTAGCATCTCTTTCATTCGCGGCAAATGATTCTGTAATTGTGTTTGTGAGGGTAACGGGTACTTTGGAACGCATTGTCGTCAAAACGTTTTAAAAGCTGCTTTTCTCACCAACGACAACGGAAGATTACAAGAGGTAAACATAATTAATAAATGTATGAGGAATAGTGTATAAGGTATTTCAGTTCTTGCATTTCTCATATGCTTAATACCATTGACATGCCTCTGGCAATCAGTTCTGTCCAATGCAGCCAAACGAACATTGCATATTAAGCAAAAAACTGCACTAGCGTCATATTTTAAATGGGGAAAAAGTGACACATACTTGTGTACATTAGTAGCAAATCTATTACGAGGCATTGTTTTCTTAGGTATGTAAATATTAGTTCTATATGAAACGATACACTAATTATGTACTTGGTATGATACTACAACACAAAAAACACCAGCTATATTTTCAAAAACGACACGTAAGTACATAACCTTGACCGTTCGACTAATCTCTGCAACAGCTCAACCGGTACTAAAACGAGATCTCTCTCAGCGCGGTTTAACATGATTTATATTCAAGGTCGACACCACATGCCTGCTTCTCTACCGGTTTAGTTTATTTATGAATTTTTCGTGTTCTTATATTAACCCGTAATACCGACGCCTATGCGAGTCCGTAAGTTTAGGTTACTCTACTCATTATGAATTTCATTTCAATATTTAATTTCAAACTTCTTTTCTACCTTTCCTGTATGCATTTTTTCATCTTCAGAATCTTATTATTCATATCGATATTTAGCTTTTACACATAGACAACCTCTTTAGGCGACTATGATCTAACATCGATCACGTATTCCGGAGAAAGAAAATCGGAAAATAATGCGAATAAATCCCGTCGATACCAAGGTATTATTACAGCGCAATTTCACCTCTATATTTGCCCGTGCCGTACGTCCAACGAATGGTATGTGTATGTGTGTGTGTTAGCGTACCTGCGTATATAATTAAATTACGAACGCTATTTGCATGGCCCGCAGGTCTTCTCTCGTAACGTTTCTACGGTATCACGCGATTTGCGCGAACCGATTGCTCGATTTCGTACTCCAGCTTTTGTTATTTCTATAAAGTTGCCGCCGCCGTTCACGGTGCACGGCCAAGCCTAGCCTTTTTCCATTGCCATATTGGTTGGTGCCCGTTATGACGTTTTTTCGGCGTAACATTTCGTTTTCTGAACCTGTGGCAAGTTAAACTAGTATTTAGAGTTCGATACATTGTAGGGTAAATGCGTACATTACAGGTGAGGACTTATTACGCATATTCCTCGAAAAGAAGTCCTTATTTTGGAAGAGCACCTATTCATTTCCATTATTTATCCTCCTCTGACCTGAGATGATAGTTTTAATATTACAGTATTTAAACTTTGAGGATCTTATTATTTACGCCCATCAAACAAAACTCATTTCCATATGAAGGAATTTTGACCAAGAATGTAAAATGTAAAACACTGCCTGTTTGAAACAGACTGCTACTACTGCGCACCTACACAAAAAATAATTTACATCTAAGTATTTTGGAAGGTAAACAGTTAATGGTTTCTTCAATTTTTTTTCAACGTACTACGCTTAATAAGGTACAAAAATTGATTGGAGTTATGAGTAAGAATCCAAGAGTACGGCCAGCTCTTAATCGTAACGAGCTTCAGGAGAAAGCGCTGGAATCTCGTCAGATGCCGATTCCACAATTTCATCGTTGTTAACAAAAAGTGGGAAAAACGTTTCCGTTTGGAGCAAGAATCCCTTGAAGATGATGAGCGCTCCGGTCGGCCAATTGAACTGATAACGCCTCAATCCCAGGTCTGGTGAATAGGGTGGGGTCGTCTATCAATTTAACCCCCAACTCGTGAATTTTTACCGTGGTCTTCAGCTTTTCAAGCATTGATGCCCCCGTATTTGTTTTTCCTTTTTCAGGATAGTCGATTAACGCATGATATAACGCATGATATACTATATAAAAATGGTTGTCATCACATTTCCGGCCGATGAAACAGTCTTCGCCTTTTTCAGAGCCAATTCAACGTTCGCAGTCCACTGTGACGACCATGTCTTGGCTTCAGATGCCAAAATTCCAACTTATTTCACTTAAACTGCTTCGAGTTTTGGAAAGTTTCATTTGAATGTGGTCTTGCTTCTTTTTCATGCCAAAACCTTGTCAATATAATAATAATAATGGTTTTTATTGCGTGGCTCAGCTAAATACAATAAAACTGGTACAATAGATTCTGTGCATTGTGTATATAGAAAGCGTATACTGCACCAAGCAACCCCAGGGTGAGATTCAGTTCCTAACTGGTTTTATCTAACCCTGGGTATATTGGCTAATAATTAAAAAACAATAGAAACAAATACCCATAAATAAAAACTATACTACGTTCCGCGCGTGCGAGCCCATTCAAGGGAAAGTTTAAAGAATTCCTGTTCTAGTTGCAAAATACTAAACCGTTCACACTTCTTGCATTTATCTGCCCATACAGTCATTAAACAAGCAATCATAGCACAAATCAACCACACTGACTCTCAAATAATAGTTCACGCAACTTTAGCTTGAATAAAGCCATCGAACTTGACTTAATATGTGCAAGTAAGTTATTATACATAGCGTAAATGTTGAACGAAAAGGACCTCTGGAACAAAGCGATTTTGTGATAAGGTGGTGATATTAGTCCGCGGAAATGCGTGGTAATACCATGCACATCCGTTCTAAACCCTTTTTTATCGTACAGATAGGGTGGGCACTTGAAAGCAAGAATTTTGTAATATACTGTCAAACTTTACAGCTCCCTCCTATTCCCCGCATTTAGTCACCGATTATCAATTTGTAAGATACACACAAATTGATAATCGGTGATTAAATGCAGTATTAAATGCGGTATATACGTGAGGGTACCCAAAAGAAACCGCTCATTTTAAAAAAAATATATTTATTAAATTTTTTAACAATAATCTTTCAATCACCTTCGAAGCATTCTCCATTGGACTTAATGCACTTATCCAATCTTTTATTCCATCGTTCAAAACATTTTTTAAATTCGTCTTCTGTGATGGCCGACTGGGCCTCCGTCGTTTTTTTCTTCACTTCAGCAACGTCAGCAAAACGCTTTCCTTTCATGTCTCTTTTCATTCGGGGAAATATTTGAATCATTTCGGAACTCTTCTTTCAAGGCACTGCATGCTTCCACTCGACCATGTTTTTGTTTAGCAGTCAGCAGCCAAGGCACGAATTTAGCAGCCACCCTTTCCATCCCCAAATCTTTCGTTAATTTCCTGAACTCCAAGTCGCTCCAGACAGCTCCACAACTTCTTCAATGGTCCGTCGTCGATCTTCCAGGATGATTTCGCGAATCTTTTCAACATTTTCATCGGTTCGGGAGGTGGAAGGGCGACCAGGAGCGAGGATTATCGTCAATTGACATTTCACCTCTTTTGAAACGAGAAAACCACTCAAACATTTGAGTTATGCCAATAGCATCATCCTTGTAGGCCGTTTTTAAGATTTCAAGAGTTTCTGTGTCAGTTTTTCCGAGCAAGAAGCAAAACTTTACGGCCGCGCGTTGTTCACGAGAATCAGCCATTGCAAAAACGACGAACACACAAAACAAATGTCACTAAAAAATTCACACAAGTCGAATGGAACCTTCTTTAGCGACGACACATGGCTTACTGACTCGGGAATGGTAGCTCTATACGTACCTAGCGGCAGAACGCGGTACTATAAAAACTACGCCCACCACAATATCAGTTCGATTTCTTTTCGGTATCCCCTCGTATACCATCCCTGCAATTGTTTAGAACTATAGTTCTAATCAATCACGCAACCCACACAATCGTCTCTTACTATCTTCGTTAAGACTTCCACGATGTGGATAGAATCTTTTCATTACCGAATACGAAGATTGTGTGTATTTGCAAACAAGCTGCCGAAAAAGAAATGTATTGTCTATTGTAAGTCCTAGACTTTTTTTACTTATAAGCACGGGTATTACATTGCGTTGATATCAATGGTATGAATATCGATAACATTTCGCAAGAAGTTATAGACCCCACTGTTTCCAAAAATTAGAACCTGCGGTTTGGAAGGACTGTTGTGCAAAGCAGAACACATTAAATAACCTCTATTTTACACGCAATACCTTAATTGATCCGCGTTACAAAACGCTTAACATTAGAAGTTCTCCATAGGCGTAGCCCCTTACAGCATACAGTACAGTTCTAATAAATACAGAGATGTAAATGAACAACTCGAGCGAGGCCTTTCGCAGCCGCGTTCCCATTCGCGAAGTAACCGGATCGCGTCTATGAATCAGAATTAGAAATCTCTCGACACCTTAAATTCAACACCCGCATTCCGGCGGTACCCGAGACGCGTTCTTGTCTTACACCAACGATACGTTTATGTCCTTTCTCTGTCGTCGAGTTCACGCGTTACGGTAGCATTTTTGTAAAACCTTGTATAATTGTATGCGCGTACAAGAATGCATTAGCGAAGCGTGAGTTGGTGTTGCTGTCCGATAACGGATAGCTTCTAAAGCGAAAGTGCGAGTACGAAGTAATAAGCTTCAGGGAAAGTAGTTTTGTGGAAACGTGATTGTGGATTTTGTGAATGAAGATTATTTTTTTTAGTATCTTCGTTTTCCTTAACGGTTAACTTTCTGGCAACTTTTGTCTCGGCTTCGAGTCATGTTGCTGCAATTCCTTTAGAAGATTGAAGAACGATTAATGCTGATTGGTATACAAGCGTTTGTTTACCGGAAGTGAATGCCGTGCTCCGAAAAACCAACCCACAACGACGAATCATTCTCCACCAGGATAATATGATTTCGCATAAAGATCAAAAGACGATTGAATTTTTAGGGCAACAAAACATCAAGTTATTAGATCAACCTCCATGTTTACCTGTTTCTGTGTTAAGCTGGAAATTTTTCAGACTACTATTTGGTAAACCTTTCCGTGGTCTTTTTACTGGTTGCAGCTTTTTGTGGTCTCGAACGTTCGTCGTCAACCAACCTAGTACGACCACGTTCAAATTCTCTGCTGCACAAAATTTCACTGTGACAAACGATGGTGCAGAGTCCCCGTAGAAATTCAATTTTTGCAGAAACGCTAACATCCACTGACACAAACGACTGTTAAACAACAACTGAGCATCCAACATAACTGGAATTTACAAAAGTATCTTGTTGAGGATTGAAACTTTTCAAACTACCCCCGTAGACCATTAGTAGCAAGAGCAAGTAATAGTTCTTATATTGGATGAAATACAGCGGCTTCTACAAGCTTATTTTTCCGTGCATTTATCCGTGCAGAGTTGGTCTAAAGAAATCATTTTCTTTAAAGAAACTGTGTAGTTTGCGACAAAGAAGGATATCACTATTTCGGATACTATTGAAGCTAGAATATTCTTAAAGTTCTTAAACTGCTTACGCATTTTTTCACGTACTTAATATTATTTTAACATATCATAAAGATAATCTCACATTCCATTCAAATTATTTCACATATCCGACGATTCTTCCCTTCAATCCTTTCAACTTCGCCTCATCCAATTTGGCCAAAGCAGTACACTCGCGTAACTACCATAATAACTCCTACCTGATCTTATAATCAAACAAAATCGTTTCAAGTAAGCAAAACTAATGAGCATCCTTCAATTTTATCGGCACCATATTACATGTTTACATTTCTTGTGGTATCGTCGTGTCTTTGTCCTCTCCTTTCTCCTTTCTACCTCATCTTCTTCGTCTGCTTTCATATCCGGATTCGTCCCTCGTCGAAGTAAGAATTTATGCGGCAATTATCTGAAAATACGCCATACTCCGATCTCGTCTTACTCGAAACGGGGTAGACGAAAAGGTGGACCAACGATAATAGCATCGAAATCATTTCGAAATTACGGTTCACATTTAGTTAAATTTACAACGCGTGTAGGCTAATTTAAATTTGGATCCGATGTTCGTACGTTAAGTGAAGGGCAGGGCTTCGGTGATTCGGAGAGATCGAGTACTTTGCCGCGCCACGCGATGAGATATCGATGAAGGAAGTCGTAATGGACACCATCTTGTGATATCAGCGTCAAAATTTAATGTTCGACACTATTTCTTAAGGTAATAACGTACGTCTTCAAGGATTTCAAAGGCATTGATAGTTCCAAGTTGGATTTTTACGTTTCTCTCAATGCTGTAAAAGGGTAATGGTGTTGGTTTAATAATTAAAAGATCTGGGTTATTGATACATTAAAAATTATGCTAACAAATCACTAGCATCAATTTTTCTAGAGTTTACTGAAATACTCTACTAATACATAGACTTGAAAAGTGATGTACCATATGTTGGGACAAATCATAATTTTTGAAAAAATACGCTGGTTTGATGAAACGATCTAGAAGATAACTTTTTTAAATACAATACATGGCAATGTTTCTAAAACACCTTTGAGAGAAAAGAATTCCTTACAAATTGATCAAAAATGATATTTGTAACAATTAAAACTGCCGAGAACAAAATGTTGGGACAATTACATATAAACACAGTTAAAAGGCTTACAACTGCTCAATCTAGGTATTTTCCAATGTAATGTTTATATTTTTATCTGTTTCTCTAAAAACGATGACGACTTTGGTTTTATTGCCATTAATTTTTAAATTTCCAACTGCTAGAGTTTCATTCCATACAGTTAAATTTAATTCTAACTTCTTTTTATTTTTCGCAAAAACCACCAAATCGTCACCAAATGCACATTGTTTTAAATATATTGCTTCCAGATTCCAATTTCCCACATATACGGGCTTTGTTCTTGTGTTTACGTCTTTGACAATGCCGTTCATTATCGTATAAAATAATGCTGGACTTTCCTGACGTAATTCTTCTTCTTGTTCTTATGGTTCCTCCTATCAGAGCTTGGTTCCGATCATAGCTATTCGTACCTTTCTGGCCGCCGCTTTGAAAAGGTCTATTGAGCTGCAATTATACCATTCTCGACGGTTTCTCGGCCAGGAAATCCTTCTCCTTCCTATACTTCTTTTACCGTTGATCTTTCCTCGTATGATAAGTCTAAGTATTTCATACTTCTAATATGTTTAATATAGCTCGTTGTAAGTGGCCGTTTATTCCACGTTGTCTTAAACTTTTCATTATAATTTTTCTTGGGATCGCATCAAATGCTTTCCTCAAGTCTACAAAAGCCAAGAAGTGTTTTTTTCTCGCTTCTCGCGTTCGTTCTTGTAACCGTTTGATAGTAAAAATGTTGTCCTGAATATTCCCTCCATTTTTGAATCCACTTTGCGATGTTTCCTATTTCACTTATTGATCTTTGCCCCAGTAATCTTTCGTACACTTTTGATGGAATGCTCATTAAGGTAATGCCTCTATAATTTTCGCATTGGGTTCTACCTCCCTTCCTAAAAGTGGGTGTAGTTCCTTTATTCCAGCATCCATTATAAAAACTTGTTACAAATTTTAAACCGATCTCTCCCATATGTTTTAACATTTCTCCTCATAATTGATCAGTGCCTGCAGCTTCTCCCCTTTTTTGCTTTTTTATTGCCTCCATTATTTCTTCCTATTCTATTTCCATGTTTCATGGACTATCGTTTCCTTTCTTATGCCACTCTACAACCTCCTGACTATCAGATACATTCAATAGGTCTCTGAAATAATCTCTCCATCTTTCTCGATCCTATGGCCTGCTGTTGTTGATCGTTCGTCCTTAGGTTTTTCAACTTTATTTAGTTTTAAAAATGTAGTAGCAAATTTCATAATTTCACGAAATCTGGGTTTTATTTTAAAAGTTTTAGCTTGTCCCAACATATAGTTGTTAGAACTCATATGTATACAGCTGTTATATCTCGTAAATTGTTTTGATATATACAAGGTGACCCAAAAAAAAATTACAAACCAAAGTTATGAAAATCGAAATGAAATCCCTGTATATTATTGTGTATTTTAGTGCGGGCTAAATGAAGGCAAGTTACTGTCATATTTACTATATCTAACTCAAGCCGTTTTTGAAACATTTAACTATTCTTGAAAATGTAGACCAAAATTCTAGAGGTAAAATAAATGGCAAGAAATTAATATTCAAAATTGAAAATGCTAAATACCTAAAAAAATATAAGATATAAGTATAGGAAATTTTAATTCAATTTTATAAATGGTTAAAATTAGAATCTAAATACGATAATGAATCCATTTAATATAAGAAAGTTATTTGATTTTAACGATAGTCCAAATCAAAAGTATATTTTCGTCCACCCTGTATAATTTTTTGGGATAATTTTTATTTTATTATCAAGTCTAATGCTTCGACTACAAATAGCCACAATTAGAAATATCTATTATATATATATTTTAAAACTTGCTCCCGATAAACAATAAAAACATTTTCAATTTATGTTGCTTTTTGGGTTTGTAAACCGGACGGAACGTTATGCGCCAATTGTATAAAGTTGATAATAACTTGTGGTAAAAAAAATTTGCTGATAAAACCTTAGAACTGATATACAGTACACTACTTTATGAAACACTATTATTTTTAGTTTTATTATAACAATGTTAAGAAACTCTTGATTCACAAAGCAATTATTTTAATTTCGTCATTTAATATGCATCAAAATGTCCACGATTGTACATAGAACACACTATTCGGAGCGGAGCAGAGCACAGCTCGTCCCTCTTCCTTCACCGGCACTCTGGAATGCCGCCTGTACGTTGAGTGACACTGTCTAAAGATGATATCAGCTGAATTACGCGGTGTGACAAGATCCGTTCAGTATCAGGTGATCCTTACATGTCTCGGACAAATAACAGGTATATATTTACTCGCGTTCTTTGTTTTCGGCCGGTCCCGGGGTACGAACTCCTATTCGAGATGCGTGCGCACAGGCCGAACGAAAAAAATAGATTAATTTTGATTTATCCAATAGATTTCGATCTGGTTTTCGGCCGTGGCCGTTTTTGATGGACATTAGATGTAAAGATACATCGAGCAAGCACTTTTGTAATAAAGAATGTTGTCCATCTAACAGTCTGACTGGCCCCGTTGGCTTCGAAAAAAGGAGCGTGGAGGGCATCGCTTGTTGTACGGCGTAGTGTTGCTTGTTGTGGCAACTATGAACGATTTTTTTCACTTAACTTGGTATATGAGTCGAAGTCTAATTCAGGAAAAAAGTGATTGTGTTTAATTGAAAATATAAAGGATAAATATAAAGATCTACTTTTGACAACGTTGAAATGTCAACTTCTTTTTCTTAGGTCTTTGGAGAATATGTTCTCATTAAACATTAACATTATGCCTGTGTTACTTCCGTAGATGTTGAACGGACTTTTTCGAAATACAAGAACATTTTTTCATCACAGCGAACATCCTTCACCGAGACAAATGTGGAAAGATACCTGATGATGCAAGTTTTTCAACGATCCTATCCACATTGTTAAGAAGTTACGTTTATTTGTTGTGTTATTATTTATTGTTAGGGTATTAAGTACAACAGATTTTTGAAGAAACTACTTTGTTTATTTTTTACGGTTATTACATTACATACACAACAAATGCCGTTTTCAAACAAAAAAAAACTAATAGTGGCAATAAAAATCCTTCCATGTGTGCATATATTTGCTTTATTTACCAAACATTTTTATTGCGTCAGCTTTTATTTTTTACACTGGGGTATTGATTGCAAAATATCACTTCTGTCGGCTGTGAGCCACACAAACACTATTTATAATCCGCGGCCCATGTGACTGACCCGATTCTGTTGCGAAGACCGATTGTGCCCGGCTTAAGATAATATCGAAATGAATTGCATGACATAAATAAAAAATAATAGCTTTTGTACTTTTTCCAGTAGCAGCTCCAAATGGAAGTGTATTTAGTCCATGAAAGAGTACAGATTGTTAAGTGGAATTTCCACGAAAATTCTTTTTAGCAAAATTATTGACCTGTTTCATATTCTATTTGAAAATCGACCAATTCCTTCTCTTGGCAGTGTTTGAAGAATTATAAAAAAAATTTCAAGTATCTGGAAGCGTTTCTAAAAACCATAGAAAACATCGCCGCTGTCCAGGAAAACATGGAAATACAGCTATGTGGTGCAGTTGAAGAAAATAAATTTCAATCTTCGCTACATGTAAGTAGCATGGTTAACATGGACAAAGATCGTGTGAGGGCCGTTGTGAGAAAAAACAACTACAAGAGCTTCAAACTTCGAAAGAACGAGGAAATATATCCTGACGATTACATAAAACGGATGGAGTTCTGCGAGACTATGACCAATACAAGAGCATAGTACGCATCATCAACAAGACAAGCTGAAGGTAGAAATTGAGGGAAAACGGCCGCATTTGAAGAAGAAAGAAATTTTGTTCCACCAAGACAATCATGTTTTAGTTAAATTCATTCCCCTAATTTGTCCTATGTTTTGATCTTTATTATTTAATAAAACTATTAATATTAATCATTTCAAAATTCTACACCGCCAATAATCTTTATTTTGGACTACCTTCCTATGATAACACTAAATTTGAGCTATATTCTTAAACTAATGAGATATTTAGTAATTAACTGTTTAGGAACCAGTCATTCTCGTTTCTTTCAATTCTTTAAGCCCCGTAGCTTCTTTGTGTATCAAAGAACATGAATGAAATTTTGTCAACAAATAGTATAACTTCCGCTTTACATTTTGGTATTAGCTAAATTAGATTTCATTCGTAGCTAATTGTTGTAATTAACAATTATCCAGTTCAATAGACACGCACAAATACGTCGCTATACACCGATCTCGTATACGTCATCATATCTTTGCTTCCGCATTGGTAAATAGAGGCGTTCTGACGCCAAGGAGGAGATTATTAAGAAATAGTTACAAGATCGAAGTTACACATTTGTTGGCAGCAGCAGTTAGTGTGGCCATAAGTGGCCAAATGTGTTAGAAACCTGGTTTCCTCTGAGGTGCCACAATTTGTCGTTTGACATAACCCTACTGGGGGATATATGGTGCCCTAGGTCCTGTTTTCCCAACGATTTTTGTTTTGCGTTTACATTTGTCGTATTGAGTCGTACGGAACATCGCACAACTTGCGGATCTTAAGCTTTGGTTTCTCCACTAGGATCGTGTACTCCTTTCCTTCCTTCCCGAAAACTCTGAATGGTTATTAAAGAAAGTATCGACCATCAGCGAGGCGACGAAGCTAAACAAGACATTTAGTGGCGCCCCAATTAACATCGGAATTCTTGCCAAAGAATTCCAACACCGGGTCGTCGTCTCGGCGAGGAAATACAAAGAACCTTCGAGTTCAGCAACAAAAATTAATTTTAAACGCCGTTGCATTATTATTTCACTCCTTGACTTCCCTCCTTGTAATTCTACGTTAAATAGCAAACTGAGCAGCACCATTCTTTAATTAAATCTATCTTTCTCTCTCATTATTTTTTTTAACCGTAACAAGATTTCCTTATTCAAGAGGATATTTTTATTTCTTTATCTTGAATTATCTTGAAAGGATATACTTCGACGATTTTTCTGGGCTGGTTCTTCCCAACAACCACAGATGTCTCCTCGTTTATTATTAACATTTAAGAAGGATTATTATATATCATAAAAAAAATTACAATTTATCACTGTAGGTTTATTATAATAGATCAGTTTTTAACTTGTTGTGTACGTGTTTCTTTTACGATTTTATTTATACCTTTGTACTTCGATTTAAATGAATTATAGGCAGTAAAAAATTTATTGCCAAGCTATCACGATCAGCAGTAAAATTGAATGAGTTTTACTGCTGATGTTGATAGCTTGGCTATCGAAACGTGCGTTCAGTACGAGTTAAGTATTGTGGTAAGGGTTTTAGTGAATTATTTCAGTGTTTACCTAAACTATTAAATCATGTGTACAACACAGAAGCCTTTATCTAAAAAAGCATATATTTTTTGAGATTAAATTATTTATATGAATTTGTCCTATCAAAACTATTGGTTTTCACTTTCTAGTGTTATAACCGGATGGAAAAACAAAACCGTGTACTTTCCTTGCGTACATTTATCCTTTTTTTATTTTCCCTTAATCGCCATTGTATTTCCAAAATTTACGTACAGCGTAGAAGAAGCGGAGGACCAGGCACTCCATGGCAGTATGGCTAAAGACGAGCCGCACCGCCCGGGTCTAATTGCTCCTGGCGCGTTATCGTGATCGGTTTTAATTCTTTAATGGCAGGTATGCGCCGTGCCCTTGCATAAAATTTCGAAACGGCATCACATTGTCGAATAAATATTAGTGATCGACCGTGATATTAAATTTACCATATTCAATCAATCTTCACGGTCCTTATTTACCACGGGCGCGCATGCAACGTCCAAGTTCGATTCGCATGATCTCCGAAACGGAAGAAAAGAGCGAAAGAAAAACGACAGGAAATGGAGGATAATAGGGAGAAAAGAAAAACCTGCAAAGGATACGAGTAATTTCTTGTACGAGGGACACGCTATATATTTTGAGATGCCACAAAAGTAGAGAAGTTAGAGCTGGCAACACTGCATTTCTAAATACCACCATCCTTAAGTAGTAAACTCTGACTGTCAGTTGAGTCGCTGCTGTCGTAGAATAAACGTGGTAGGTACGATTTGTCATCGAAACATGGACTTGTCAAGAGAACATGTACGCGCAATGATTTACTACGATTTTAAGGTCAGTTTAAGTGAACAACAAAGTCTTGAACGATTGCAACTCGCATTTGGTGTTGAAAGTCCTTCACGTGCAACTGTGTTTCGCTGATATAGCGAATTTAAAAGAGGACGGATATCGCTTGGTGATGAGGAACGTACCGGTAGGCCCTGTTCTTCAGTTATCGCTGGAAACATTGAGAGTGTGAGACGTATGATCGACGAAGATCCAAAATGCGACTATCAAGTGATTGAGGCAACTCTTGGTGTTGGATCCGCAACAGTAAATTCAATTTTACATGGTCATCTTCGGATGAAAAAAATTGTTACTCGTTGGGTGCCACACACGCTTACCGATTTCCAAAAAGCAGAGCGAGTAAGAATCGCTCGGGAAACATTGGAAATGTTAAATAATGGTGGACATCGCATTCTATCAAAAATAGTAACAGGTGATGAAACTTATATCCCATTTTACGATATTCCTACCCGCCAGGAGAACCGCGTGTGGATCCATGAGGATGCACCAACACCAACAATGACCAAAAGGCAAAGGGCTGTCAAGAAAGTTATGTACGCAGTTTTCTTCCGTAGTACCGGATTAGTAAAAGCAATGAAGCTGGAAAATCAACGTACAGTCACATCAAACTGGTACACCACAAAATGTTTACCCGCAGTTCTTGAGTCAGCCAATATTCGCGGGTTAATGTTGCATCATGACAATGCATCGTCACACAGTGCACAGCAGACAGTTGAATTTTTACGTGAAAATAAGGTAACATCCACCCTATTCGCCTGATTTAGCCATGTGTGATTTCTGGTTGTTCTTCAACCTAAAGAAACATTTACGTGGTCGACGTTTCACGACGGAGGATGAGATAGATGAAGCAATTCATCTATTTTTTGAGAGCATTCCAAGAGATGACTGGCTTCACGCTTTTACGTTGTGGAAACTTCGGTTACAAAAGTGCATTGATGCAGGAGGAGATTATTTTGAACATAAATAAAATCATTTTCGTAAAAAGGCTTGTAGTTTTCTTGTACCTCAAAATATATAGCGTGACCCTCGTATAAAGTGGGGACGAAATTTGGGTTAATTTTATTTATTCCCAAAAGAATACACGCATAGAAATGGTTTCTTACACCAAAAAACAGACCTTTTTCGTCTTTTCTTCTTATTTTAACTTGCTTTCTAGTCTAAACGACAAAAGTAGATGGTGCGGAGTGTGCCGAGTATATATAACTTAAAATTGCGGAGTGTGCTGAGAATATGTGTTTGTCGATGAACCCATATTAAAAAAAAAGGAAAAGCCGCTAATATCCAGATTGAATTTAAGAGATAATAATAATTATTATTATTATTAATATTTATTAGTATTGAAACTGGAAGACGCAATGAAAGAGGCTGGTAAAATAGGTATTCCGGTTTCCACTTTACCAAAATTCTTTAAAAGCATAAGAAATGGAACTCATAAAGTGTAATGGTGTCAGACTAAATACAAATAAGTAAAATAAAAACTTCCACATCCTTTAAAGTACATAAGAAATTCTGTGTATATCAATATGCTTCACGATCATTAATATGTTTTCAATTGAGAGCGCCGCTTTCATGAGCCCGCTATCGTGCATTCCAGCTAATATGTACCTAGGCGCATACCTAGAAGAACACACGTCTGTACACCGTACACATGTACGCCGTATGTACGAACAACGCGATATTGTATCACACGCCTACGCAATCCACTTTCACCGTTCTCACCCGTCGCATAGCCCTCGAACGGAACGGTCAGCTCAACTCTGTATAGCGCTTCGCGGCGGCGCAGCTGTTCATTGTTCTAGCGTTCGAACCGAACGAAGGGTAAAAATCGTATCGACAACGACGGTCGATCGCCAGTGGAAAGCGGTCAGAAAAAAAGCCGGGCAGCAATTGTGAAATTAACGGGCAATTAAGTGTAATATCGCGGTCTAGTATTAGGCTATGGACGTATAGTAGAGATCGACGTACAGCCGCATATAAATATATACGCGTATGAGAATATGTGTGTATGTATTTGTATGCGAAATTTTCGAAAGAGTGGACGATTTTCACCGTGAACGACTGTATATCTCAGCGCATTTACCGGGTATCTGGTAAATGCAGGCTTATTCATGCCCGTGACAAAATACCAGGTTATATCTCTCTTTCGAATTGCCATTGCGAGATCGAAAACAACGGTTAACGCTCATGTATGAAGATATACCCGCACGATAGACATTGTTCAACGTTTGACTGTTATTAAAGGGGATCGAGTTAATTCTAACGTGATGATATGCGTATGGAATGACATTCAAGAAGTGTTTGCTCACTTAATTACCACTCCGCTTGTATCTAGGTCGGCTAAACAATGTTATTACGGTCCCGCTTTCTCGTAGATACAAGCATGTGGAGTGGTAGTAAATGAAACGCCATTGGTTTAAATGTTATACAAATGCAATAGTTTTGATACCCTTTAAACCCTGCACTGTTGAATAGGTGAGCAGTTTAGATTCAGATCGGGTTTATCTGCCGATTTTCAATTGCTTAGGCTTTCCGAAGCAATTACGGACGCCTTTCAACGGGGGAAGACGAATAAGCGTTTGGCACTGTGTGACAGAACGGCATTGCTTTCAAAGCGAGGAAGATTAACACTATATTATCTGAGTATAAGAACGTTTGAAGTGAAGGTTGGAAGATCAACATCTTCGACACATCGGATTGGTTCCGGGCTTCCTCAGGGTTCGCTTCTTGCCCGAGTTATTTCTTATATACATCTATGACGTCCCGACGCATCCACAGGTTCATCATTCAATGTACGTGGATGACACCGCCATCTACAGCGCGTGTAGGGGATAAAACCTGATGGTTTTCAGGTTGCAGACCGCCCTTGAGCATTATTGAATGGGCAGAGACGTGGGACCTCTGAATGAACGGAAGCAAAAGCGTCCCTATACGTTTTACTAAGTAGACGAGACCCCCGTCGTAAGAGCTGAAAGTTAAAGGCCGAAGACTGGAGTGGAGCTCCTCAGTTGAATATCTGGGAGTCGCGTGGAGGTAGAAAATTCATTACTGCTACTGATTGGCAGAAGAACTCTCCTGGATGCCAGGATCAAGATGCCACTCTAGATCACGTATCTTCGACCAATTATATCGTATGGGTCGCTTGAATGGTCAACAGCGGCACCCAGCCATCTGAACCTAGGGGCTCTAGGAGGAACCTGGGGAACAAGGAGCTTATAGCCTGTCAGGCTGGTTCTGGTAGAAAGGAAGACCACAAAGAATAGGCGCTATCAAGAGAAACTCTAAAATTTACAAGTAACACAACACTTTTGTGATAAATTTCTTAATACTACGTAAAATGACTATTTCTGGAATTTTCAAAATGGAATTCTTCTAGCCCTGTTAATGTTGTGCTAATATCTAGTTGCAATGATCGCGCATTGATGATACTTTCCCCATCGTGTACGTAAACTACTAAGGCAACATTATAGCCGTCAACAGGATGCAAAAATCATTACGATCAATGGCAACTACAGCAGTTTTCATATCTATATTGAAACAGTTCACTAAAACCCTTACCACAACACTTAATTCGTACTGGACGCACGTTTCGATAGCCAAGCTATCATCATCAGCAGCAAGACTGAACTAACAAGCTAAGTGAAAAACTAACCTTATAAGGAAAATAAATTATGCAATATGTAAATTTAAAATCGTAAAATTTAATGAGCCGCTTCATTGCACAGGACTATAAATCTAAAGGTAAATGAGCCGAATGACGTGAGTTAATAAATCCTAGATTGCAATGAAGCGGTTCATTGCAAATGGTTAAAATTACAACATTAAATGATTAAACATGATGTAACAAAGGATAAAGGCTGGAATTTAGTGGTCCTAAATCTGAATTCATTAAGTGAGTTTTGTTTTTGTAAATTTCCATGCCTTCATAACAATTTAATTGAGAAGTACTCCTTACGTTTTTAATTAACTTCATATTATCAACATTATGGTTATTTTCAAGCATATGTAGGGCAACGCTAGATTTATCAAACCTTCTGAATTTGAGATGAGCCAAATGTTCTTTGTACCTAATTTTGATTGATCTTTTTGTCTGCCCAATATACACTTGATCACAATCTTTACATGAAATTTTGTAAATTCCTTATTTATCCATGTTATCCACTGGGTCTTTGGAATTTCTTAAAAGGTTTTTAAGGTTATTGCTCGAAGAGAAAACAATCTTGCAGTCAATCTTAGAAAAGATTTTTTGAAGACCCTTGGTGTAACATGGATAAAAGGGTAATTTAACATATTTCTTATTATTAAGGCCGTCAATGCGTTCTAATGTGCTTACATTTCTAATTCTTAATCTATTCTTATGTTTCCTAATAGTATTATAGACGACATCTTCAGAGAATCCGTTAAAGTTAGAAATATTGATGATTTCTTTTAGTTCATTTTGATATCTATCTTTCGTTAAAGGAAAATTGAGTAACCGGTGCACCAAAAAGTTAATAGCCGAAAGTTTGTGTTCATATGAGTGATTAGAATCCTGTAAGATGAATCTATTATTACTAGTAGGTTTCCTATATACGTCTATTTCTAACTTATTTTTATTTCTTATTACTAACATGTCGAGGAAAGGAATCCTGTTGTCTTTTTCTTCTTTGTGGGTAAATTTGATAGACGGAAATTTTGAGTTAAGTTGTTCTATGAAATCCGTTATTGAACATTTACTGATGTCAAAGATGCAAAAAATGTCATCGACGTATCTGATCCAAAGCCGAGGGAAATAAGCGAAAGTATTCTTCAGGTCAGTTTCAAATTTACCCATAAAGAGGTTAGCCATAAACGGAGATAAGCTGTTACCCATTGCTGTTCCTTCCGTTTGTTGATAAAAAGTGTTGTTAATTTGGAAAAAATTTTGTTTCATGCAAAGTTTTGTCAAAGAAATGAAGCTAGTAACTTCCTCTCTATCCATTTGGTTATCTAACAAAAGTGTTTCTAAATATTCCAAAGTTAAATCAACTGGGACACTAGGGAACAATGAACTTACGTCAAACGATACTAAAATTTCTTTGTCAGTAAGCTCAATGTCCTTAGTTTTTTCAATGAACTCGTAAGAATTTTTAATAGCCAAATCCGGAAATTGTACAAGTAACTGGTTCAATTTGTCAGATAACCACCTGGAAAGTAAGTACGTTGGACTGTTGATATTCGAAACAATGGGTCTCATGCTTTTTCCGGGCTTGTGTATTTTAGGTAAACAATACATCCTAGGTAGTACTGGGTTTGATACCGTTAGTCTAAATCTTAAATTGTCGCTAATGACAGCCTTACATTCTAACATGGTCTTTTTGGTTTCTGTAATCATTTTAGACAATGTCATTGTAATCTAGGATTTATTAACTCACGTCATTCGGCTCATTTACCTTTAGGCCATTTATAGTCCTGTGCAATGAAGCGGCTCATTAAATTTTACGATTTTAAATTTACATATTGCATAATTTATTTTCCTTATAAGGTTAGTTTTTCACTTAGCTTGTTAGTTCAGTCTTGCTGCTGATGATGATAGCTTGGCTATCGAAACGTGCGTCCAGTACGAATTAAGTGTTGTGGTAAGGGTTTTAGTGAACTGTTTCAGTGTTCCAGTGCCACAGTTTTAGAGTATCCGTTTCATATCTATATTATTGAAATCTAGCTAGTTCTAGAAATGCCTTTTATAAGTTAGGTACAGTGCAGTATTTTCTATTCATAAGACTGTTGCAACGAATCTTCAAAACCATTTCCTCAGAAACAAAAACAAATTTCTAACCATCAACATTCTAGAACTCTTCTAAAGCTAATCAGAATCCTTAGAAACTGTTTAAAATAACACTTACAAGTCTTCTAGAAATATTAACTGAGAAATTTTGTAAAGACCAACATCTTCTTCTCTAACTTTCCTTTCTCTCAGAAAAGCTCAACGTTTTAGTAAAACAATGCTATTCAATCTACAAATTCGGAAGGGCCAGATAAAAAATCACGACTGCTGCACACAAAGTTCCATTATAGACCGAGTCGACTGTATTTTATTACAAGTGTATGCTTCTCTTAAGCGGAGAAAGGATCGCTAAGATTTTTTTTTATTTGAAACCGTACAATAACGGTTTTAAATAAAAAAAATCTTAGCTGGATAATTGAAACAGTAATTGTTTTGAATTAAAGCGAACAGCTTTGATACAGGTAAATGTTCCTCTGCGTGTGCGAATGTATTGTGCCAGAAACAAGTGGTATGGAAGTATTTGAATTACTTAACAATACACACCTAACCCACGCTCGAACAGCACATCAGTTTTTATTGATACAATAAAAAAATGTACTAAAATTCTCAAGAAAGTAAATTTCTATTTGAAATTCAAATAATTCTCAAATCAAATTCTTCCTATTGTTCATTTCAAACAGGGTTTTAAATACAATCTTTGCCTCACTTTAACAACAAACTTTTCTAATATCAAATTAACTTCCAATTATACTACTACTCCCGCAACACAAGCCACTTCAAATCCAAACGATCTTATATACCGTTATTCACATCGATATTTCACGAACAAGGTAATAAGCGCTTATTTACGACCATTCGAGCAAGCAGTGGCTCTCTGTAACAAGGAGCATAAATGGAAGGAGGAAACGAGGAGGAACGAAAACAATAAAAGAAGAACAACACGATGACGAAGACGAGGAAGATATTTTAATGTCATTTTAGCCAACTCATTATCGATACGAAATATTTGCTCGGAACGGTCGAACTTCAAAAGCAGCAGCGCACATTTCGCCGAAATCGGCCTAATTAGAGACGTCTCCCCTTACGTTGAATCGACGAGAATTAACATCCCTTCACGATCTCTCTCCGAGAATATTCTCGGGAGTTATTACTAGAGTAACCTAAACTTGCGGACTCGCATAGGCGTCGGTATTACGGGTTAATATAAGAATACGAAAAATTCATAAATAAACTAAACCGGTAGAGAAGCAGGCATGTAGTGTCGACCTTGAATATAAATCATGTTAAACCGCGCTGAGAGAGATTTCGTTTTAGTACCGGTTCAGCTGTTGCAGAGATTAGTCGAACGGTCAAGGTTATGTACTTACGTGTCGCTTTTGAAAATATAGCTGGTGTTTTTTGTGTTGTAGTATCATACCAAGTACATAATTAGTGTATCGTTTCATATAAAACTAATATTTACATACCTAAGAAAACAATGCCTCGTAATAGATTTGCTACTAATGTACATAAGTATGTGTCACTTTTTCCCCATTTAAAATATGACGGTAGTGCAGTTTTTTGCTTTCCTCAACTTTTAGAAGATTTAACAACAATATGTACCAATTATACAGTATTACTAGATGCCATCAGAAAACTACAATGTACTGAATTGTCATTGCAGGAATCATTAGACATAGTGGAGAGTGTAAAAAATAAATTACACACATTAAATGATACGCCAGGATTATGCCTGCGGTTGGGGTTTATTTACAAGAATAAAAGCACCACGTCACTACAAAATGGAGATTAATTTTCGGCATTATACCTATTCTTTATGTACTTTTGTCAGTTTATCCACAATGTTAATAAAGTTTTTCGAAAGATTGTTATCCTATGTGCTGATAAATGGATGCTTTCTTCTCTAAAAGGAAGGAAGCATCTATTGTACTAACCATTTCAGTGGAGCGATACTATCAACAGAATAACATTTGTCAAGGTAATAGCATACTTTTAAGAAATCGAATTTCTATTGAGTTAATCTTATTTTTTGCATAAAATGTTTATAATTAACAATCAGAAAGTTTACGTCTATGTATATTTCAAAACATATAAAAATTTTATGCAAATAATACGATTAATTCAATAAAAATTAGATTTGTTAATATGTCCCCATATTTGGGAACGATCGCCATTTGAAGGTGAAATCAAATTAATGGTAAAGAAAAATATATTTGTTTCAAACTGACGAAGTTCTTTAAAAGAAAAAATTGTATTGTTGAGTCAAACATGTTACGTATATTAAACCAAACAGATATACTTTCAAATCGAACTTGAGGTTATTTGTTATAAGAGATCCTATATTTGAATCAAATAATGATGTAAAAAAAAATATTTTTTAAATTAAAAAAAATATATCTTTGCCCCCATTTGAAACTACGATTTGAATGCATATTTGTTTGCGTCAAGAACTTTTTTCTCTGTGTATAACCTTCATAGGTACTATACATAGCAAATTTTAATGTTTGTAGGAACACATTTAGGTAAATAATTTGAAAACAAAATGGTAAAATAAATATTAATTACAAGATTTCGATAATTTGTTGTAATACACATATTCACCATCTCTTGTCTGCTCGTTTGTCGTCCGCTTGCCTATTTATTCCCTTTCCCAATCGCCTTGTGTTGCTAAGCACTGTGGTGATTTCGAATCTCGTACGCTGGCGCATCTTCTCGACCGACTGCAGAACGTCTCTTATGAATTATGTATGCATTTTCGAAGGTACTACATAGTTATGATAATTGTTACAAATCCTGTACTAATTACAGGCGATTTTATCACAGCTGTTTCTGCGAAAATCTACAAGAATCCGAAGCCGTCGCGTATTATTACGGTGGTAAATTGGAACTGGTGGAAAAGGAGATAAACAATGAAGGGAGCGACGTTATCAGCAGGAAAAAGGCTGGCACACATCGCTATTAAGTATATGATGCAGTAGGCTGTGGAAAAATGTATCGGTAGCCATCTAACTTGCGTATGCGAGAATACCGTTTGGAAAAAGGCTCATTAAAATGGATTTCGCATGTTTCTTTGGTTTATTAGAGATTGCAACGAAGTTTTGTAGATTTATAAAGTAATTTCATATAAAACTAGTATTCAGTTTTAGCGATTTCAATTCCAGATTCAGCAAATTTTCTTTTAGAATAAACCAAAGTAACGATTGTAGACCAACTGAAATAATTCAGGGAAAATACGATGCAATTCTCATTCACCAAACAATTGTCTGATGAACAATTTAAACACCTGACAATCGATAACTCAAACTTTCCAAAACTGTATTGCTTACCCAAAATACATAAATCTAATATTCCACTCCGTCCTATTGTTAGTTCCATCAATTCAACGATTTACAACATTTCAAAATTTCTTTCACGAATTTTAACAGACTCACTATCAGAGATCACTAATTACAATGTTAAACATATTTTTTCTTTTGTCAACAAAATTGATGATTTTGCACTTCCTACCAATCACATTTTACTGTCTTTAGATGTCGTTTCGTTGTTCACTAACATCCTCTTGCAACTATTGTTAGACATTCTTCAACAAACGTGGGATATTGTTAAAACTCACACAACATTATCGTTGCACTCATTTTTACAGTTGACATCCTTCATAATCAACAACTGTTATTTCGCTTTTGACAAAAAAAATTATTTACAAACCTTTGGGACACCTATGGGTTCACCTATTAGCCCCAAATTAGCTCTGACTGTTATGGATTATCTTTTGGATAGTGCGATACCACGATTGCCTTTTTTGCTTACCCTTCTTATTTAAGTATGTTGATGACATCATTTGTGCCGTTCCTCCTTGACTAGGTTGACACTATACTTCAATGTTTCAACTCATTTAATCAACATCTTCAATTTACCGTTGAAATTGAACAACATAATAGTATACCTTTTTTAGATACCAAATTGATCAGAATTAACGATGGTACAATAATTACTGATTGGTATCAAAAACCTACAGCTTCAGGGAGGTTTCTAAATTATTATTCTAATCACAAAAAATCGAAAATTCAATAGTCATAGCAATGGAAAATCATGTAAACCACATATCTCCCCAAATTTTTTCACAAATAATTTAAAAACACTATTTCATCCGTTTGCCAATAACGAATACTACTAGCTACTTTAGAATAAGTTAATATACAATTCCAATTTTTATTACGGTCCTTCGAACCATTATTATATCATATTTAAATACAAAAAATTACCATTCATAGAAAATTTAACAAACAGGATAGTTAACATTTTTAAATCTTTCAATTAAATTTCCATAGCAAAATATAATTCTAGTAATGTCACAAATTTATTCAATATTATTAAAGATAAAAGACTATAGTAATTATTAACGTAAGATAATCGTGTCGTCCCAGCATAGCCGTAACAGCTGGAGCAACCAACGGAACTCGGCGCGCGCCTGTCTGATGCGATGCGTAAACATCTGCCGGGTGGCAAAGCAGTTCAAATTCGTACACATTCGTCATCGCTAACGCGGCGTGTGCGTGTGAATTAAATCAGGCGAGCGGAACACTAGTTATTCAAGAAAATTTTTAATCAAAAATGTCCAGTGTGCGCAAAGCTAAACAACGACCATTTGCTGATAAAGTAAAACACTTTATCTGTGAGTTTCCAGATTTGTTGTACGACGGTGCTAAAATAGTTTGTAAAGTTTGCGAGAAAACTTTGATGTGCTGGCAAAAGAACGACTGTAGGAAGCATGTAAATAGTACAAAACACGGAAATAGAAAAAACGGCGCGTCAAATAGAAATGACTTTATTTTCGATTTATTTATCATGATGATAACATGTAATTTGTCACTTAACATACTGGATAAGAAATCGTTTAAGAACTTTTGGAGCAAATACAACCCGGAATTGAAGTTACCAACTACGGCAACAGCACGTAAGCGTGTTTTATTTGTACGCAAAGAGTTGGTTAAAAAATTGGTTGTTTTGGTTGTGTGTTGGCAGGACAACAGATTGTAAAAAAAATTCTATTATACATATAGTTCGTGTACTGGATCAACATAAACCGACATTTCCACTGTTACTAACTAGTAAAAGATTACAAGGGTGTACTAGTGCAGCAATTGCGACTGTGATACTACGTTAAAACACTTTCAAGTTTCAACACGTCAATGCGTGCAGTAGGCCGTTCTCTTCTTGAACACGGTTTCGACTGTTTACATGTAACTTGTAAGGTGCATGCTTTACGTCTTGTGGCACAAACTATTAGACAATGTTATCCAGAGGTAGATGCATTAATATCAAGTACAAAAAAAGTGTTTCTCAAATCTCCAAAACGCCTTCGAACATTTCACGCACAGTGTCTCGGTATTCATGAACCACAACAGCCGATTCTTACACGTTGGAGAACCTGGTTGCAGGCAGCTTTTTATTATGCTGAACATTTCAAAAAAGTAAAAGCTGTTATTCTACAATTCAATCCTGCCGAAGCTGCAGCTATTAAGGAGAGCCAGTCAAAATTGATGAAAATGAAAATCGTGCAATAAGAAACCAACCATCCTATATGTGTTTATCTATCAGCAAAATGTCATTCACTACTTATGTATATTAGAAGCATACCTTTTGTAAGGTTCAACATACACACAACTTTCAAAGTGTAAAACGAACTCGTATAACGCAATATGGGGAGAATTTGTATCCATACGTATTGGATGTGTTGAAGAAATAAAAAATAAAAACGAGAACAAGAAAGCGAAGAAGAAGGAAAAGAAATATACGACGCGATGATAAATTTACGAAGGCAGCGTAGCAACGGCCGCAGAAGAGCTCTTTTTTTCTACCTTTAACCGGTAATAGAAAAGTAAAATATGAGCAGGACTTTTCTCTAATTATGTTTGATTTATGGCGCGTATTTACATAATTTTGATTTGTGTCTTGGAAGATGATTACATTCCAATTTTATTACGTTATAATTTTCTTATTCACCGATGCTCTTACATGTAAAGTATTATAGTTGAGCTTGTACGTGTGTTTGTACACTTACGACATCGATATACCGGACAACCTACGTACACTGTCGCTCGCAGAAAATTGGGCATCCAGTCTAACGAACTCAAGATATTTTAATGATATATTTGCATATACTTTGGCACTAACAAGCTATCTGACAATCCTGTTCCAACAAAAAAAAAAATATGAATTTAAATGAACTAAAAATGTAGCTACATGAAAATAATTCATAAATATATTTCCTTGACAACACACCTTGAACATATGCAGTCACCAATGAATTTCACCTAGCAACAATCTTACGCATTATAAAGAGCCTGGCCAGCTGTGATGACTAATATTAATTTTTTGTATCCGTATTTGATTAGGAATAAACTTGTATTTGAAGGTAGTTTGACTGGTGAAAAAAGTAATAAGAACTTTTCTGAAACAAGTGATGACACTGAGGAATCCTGGGTTGTATTTGTTCCAAAAGTTCTTAAACGGTTTCTTATCCAGTATGTTAAGTGACAAATTACATGTTATCATCATGACAAGTCAATCGAAAATAAAGTCATTTCTATTTGACGCGCCGCTTTTTCTATTTCTGTGTCTTGCATTATTTACATGCTTCCTACAGTCGTTCTTTTGCCAGCACATCAAAGTTTTCTCGCACACTTTACAAACTATTTTAGCACCGTCGTACAACAAATCTGGAAACTCACAGATAAAGTTTTTTACTTTATCAGCAAAGGGTCGTTGTTTAGCCGTGCGCACACTGAACATTTTTAATTAAAAATTTTCTTGAATAACTAGTATTCCGCTCGCCTGATTTAATTCACACGCACACGCCGCGCTAGTGCTGATGAATGCGTACGAATTTGAACTGCTTTGCCACCCGGCAGATGTTTACGTATCGCATCAGACAGGCGCGCGCTGAGTTCCGTTGGCTGCTCCAGCTGTTACGGCTGTGCTGGAACGACACGATTATCTTACCTTACTGAGGATTCATTAACAACGCGAAAAGTACGAAAGCTTTGCCTGGGAAAGTTTAACAATTTAAATGGTTGCCCCGAGTAAATCGTTAATGGAAGAGAAAATTAAGTACAGGAATCAAATGATTTTTTTGATGAATTCTGATAAAGGTACGTCATATTAAAGATGTGTTTGCAGAATAATATTTTGTTTTATTTCTTTTAATTTTTTAAATGGAATTATAGTTATTAAAAAAGCAGACTGATTTTGTTTCCTTTAGAAGTAACCTTTGGTACTGCTTTTAGGTCTCTACAGTAAATATTCGTAATGTAACTCCATCTAGTACTCAAGTAGTCAAATCTAGTACGTTTAAAACTAAAACTTGGGACGAACACATTCTTCTTGCTGGCAACACTGATTATAAGTCTAAAAATTTATCGAAAAATTCTAAATCTTTTAAATATTGTAGTATGTTTTGAAAAAATTACAAACGCCAAATATTAGTATTACATGCAAAGTAGTGACCATCGTTTTTACCTTGCCAATAGGGCAACTATCTGAAGAAGCTTTATTTATATTTAGAATACGCATAAACACCTACACTAGAGTGCAATGTATTGAATCGGTACATTTTAAATGGTTTGTGTGATAAATCTATACAAAATAGATCCGATCTTTATTGAGCGACAGTGTACGTTTTCAGCCCGTTCCTTTTCCGAGCGAAATATCCGCCTGTGAGATGTGCCTACTTCGATTTATATTGCCTTGATCCGTAGTCGATCCACCGTTCCGGGGCTAATCATTATTATTACCTATTTTTCATCTTGCATCAAAACTAAATGCTCACCGAACGTATGATTATCTCATCATTATGCAGAATCTCGTAGATACGCGGTCAAATCGAGGAATATGTTTTATGACGCGAATACGTTCTTTACGACCTTGTATTATATTAAAGGCGAATTTAAAATTAAGATTAAATGGCATACTAATAATCGTTCTTACGAAATTCGTAAGTTTTAAGGACCGTATGTGGAAGTCGCGTTTGCTTTTTCAAGTTTTGGATGTGTGGATACATAAATTTGCCATACTTAGCAAGTCTTGTTTTTAAAACACACAGGTTGGTATTGGTTTTTAGTTGAAAACTGTAAACTAAAAGAGGAACTACAAGATTTTCTTTCTTCTGTTCAGCACACTTGTCATGGGACTGCACGGTGTAATCACTTATACCTTCTTCCCTGTCTTACAGGACCAACAGTGGAGCATCAAATATTAGATTATCTATCGCTAAAAGCAGTTTTTTCTAACTTCATACGATTCACTCTATAGAAAGTGGGTCTCTTTTTGGAGATTTTTTGAAAAATTGTATCAGACAAGTAGAAAGCCATATCGATACTTTGGTTTGTGACAGTTTCTTAAGCTACTTTTAGCGCTCTGATCGATGGTTTTTTGTTTTAAAAAACATCCCAACAGTGCCTTATAACCAAAAAAGCATCATATATAAACTCGGCCTCAAATAATCATTTTTCTCAGCTTTCTGCAAAATATTCCTTCTATCACTCACGCGGTATTAGAATGAAGGTATCGATATGGAAATCAGCTCCTAATTACCACTTCTTCAACGTTGTGCTTCTTGGTAGAACTCGAGACCACTTCTTCTTCTTCTTCGTTATCCATTTCAGCCTCTAAACCTTCGAGATCGTCGATCCGAAGGGAAGCAGTCGAAGGAGGGGATGTCGATCACACCGGCCGTACAAAAAGTCGTCTCATTTCGCCAATTATTAATGATAATAAAATTCGGCTGTAGAATAAATAATTAATTTATATGTCTGCCGAGTATTGTGTGTTAATGATCGCCCGGCCGGCAAAAGATCGGACGACGACCAAGATGGCCAAAGCGGAGGCCCTCCGCGTTCGGTCACATCTCGCGGGCATCGTCGTATCGGGCGAAAAAAGTCCCCAGCTCCGACTCCGAAGAGCGCAGAAGAAGTTGAAGTGGAACAAGAAGAAGAAGACGAGGACGAAACGGAATGTGCATGCTGCCCGGTGATCCCCGTTAGTGATAATTCTTCCGAACTATCGTCAACGTGAAGACCTATTAGCCCGGAATAATAATTACGCCTTCTCAGATCACGATCATGTAAAATTTACAAGAGAAGAAGAGCGAGACGATGCTGATCCGAATGTGGAGGAAGAAGAAGAAGAAGAAGAACGACAAGCAAAGTCCTTTTCTCTTGAAATGCTTCTCTCTTCCTCTTCTTACCATCGTCTTGAAGATATACACCTAAAATATGTATTATATACGGATTGTTAATTTTAAGCATAGCCAATGGATAACTAATTCAAGTCTTTGACTTTCACTGTAGCCTTAAAGTCAACGTCCTAATTATTTCCAAAAAAATTTTTACCGCTTCTTTAAGAGCTTTGGACTCTTCTGTTTTACAAAGATTGCTCAAAACCAGCATATCACCCCTTTTTACTAGTGCATACTGTGGATTATCTCTCTCTGGCTAAATTCTACCAATCTTCAATGAAAGGAATTTGAGGAATTTGCGGTGGATATAATCTACAGTCAGAAGATCTTATACATACCCAATTAAAGCAGGCTATTCTAGTTCATTCATTAAAAAAGCAAAGTATAACAATTATAATGAAGATGTATCCTTGAAGTATTTAGATGAAACCAAGGGATCTCATGGATTCAGAATGGATATTGTTAATATGCGATTTAAAGATGAAATCCTAATTTTTCAGCACTCCGTTTGGGCTTATAACGTTTACACCGTTCTACTAGCATATCAAGACCACTTTGAAGTTTCCATATGTTATCAAATGAAGATATTTCAGAGAAGATTTTAATATCATCTGCAAAGCAAGGGTGAGAAAGGCGCTTTTTAGAAGCAGATCATTCATGTAAAGCACAAACAATAAGACACCCAGACGCACAAAGAAAATAAAAGGAATGAACTACTTAGTCGAAGAATTGATAAAATCTCCTCATGCAGCTTTCAAATACGAGAGTGGATCAATATATCCTTGACTTTTTGAATTCCCCGCGTGGCAAATTGAAAAGCAACACTGCTCTCGTCGACCAACGTCTGCCAATACACTACTGTCAACGCTTGAGAAAGCTGCGTCATTGAAAGCAGACAATGCGAAAAAAGTAAATTTCTGAATTTGATTATAACAATCACTTACACCTTGGCCTTGGCTAAGCTTGATAAATATTCTGCACCGTTGGAATCAATGGTAAAGAAGTGGTTCACTGAATTTTGTTGTGGTCGTACAAGCATTAATGTCGTCGAACATTCTGGATGCTCAATTGAAGTCATTACACGCGAAACAATTGAAAAAATCCACGATATGGTATTGGCCGATCGGAGATTGGAAATACGCAAGATTGCAGAAGCCATAGGCATTTCACATGGCTCAGTAGTTTCGATTTTGAATGATCACAAACGCGATCGTGTGATAACTTCGAAGGAGTGTTTGACGTTGTTTAAGTGTAATCCAGACGCGTTTTTGCGCCGTCTCATAACCGTTGGCGAAATATGGATACACCACAACACACCGGAGACAAAACTGCAGTCGAAACAGTGGTTTTTTCCGGTCGAATCGGCGCCATAGAAGGTCAATGTAGGTCTGTCGGCCAAGAAAGTCATGGTAACGCGGCGTAATCCACATCGATTACTTTCAGAAGATAAAAACAATCAACGGCGAATATTACGGCAACTTATTGGACAAGTTCAATGCCGATTTGAAGAAAAAACGCATTTGGCCAAGAAGAAAGTGCTCTCTCATCAAGACAATACTCGGGTGCATACGTGCGTAGTCGCCATGGCAAAATTTCATGAATTGGGATACCAATTGCTCCACCACCCGCCATATTCTCCGGATTTAGCCTCCAGTGACTATTTTCTGTTTCCAAATCTGAAGAAATGGCTCGGCGGAAAGTGATTTGGCTCCATCGATGAAATTATCGCTCAAACGCCTATTTTGAGAACTTCGATAGATCTTATTATTTGGAGGGAAACAAGAAATTGGAGAAACGTTGGACGAAATGTATTGAGCTAAAAGCTATGTTGAGAAGTAAAACGTCCTTTTGCCCAAAAAACTATCCCTCATTCAAAAAGTCACGGATATATACACCCACTCTCGTAAGTAACTTAGAAATGTTATGGCTTAACCAATAAGCCATAAAAGTGATGTTGTAATCATATTTTCCATTTTCCAGGAAATATTTTCTTCTTTCATAATATGTTTGCTAGATATATTTTAGATAATAAACGTCCAAAACATATTCTTCTAATTGGCCAAGCTTAACATAAACAACTTGTATACGTATGTACATATATATACTCTTTTACATATGTATAGTATCAAGCATCCGCTTGGTGTGCTACCTACCTAACTAGGTAGGTATTTTATAAATAACGAGATGATAATGTATTTTCCAAAAAAATCCTTATCTTTATCTTTCGAATTCGTTTGCATGCAATAATAATAATCATTATTATTAATAAAATCGGCTGCATATCGCTTAAATTTTCCAACGGAAGATCAAAAAGGAAAAGGATCATTTCGAAGCTTTTGCGAACATCAAACGGGCGTACAGCCATGATGCCATATCAGAAGTGAAAACGTTGAAGAAAGAAATGGACAAAACTGGATTAGTTACGTCTGGTAAATAATGATGCTTAACATTTAAAGGTATAAAGTACATATTTGATTTCTTAGAATCATAAGAATTTGATTCGAAAACTAATTTTAGCAGTAATCAATTAGTAATGAAGTAAAAGTCTGTTCAAAAAACCCAAATAGAGTCTTCTGCTAATGATGATGTTTTTTTTTTGATAACTGAAGATAATTACAAGGCTAGATTATTTTTAGAAATGGTAGACATCAACAACGCTAATAGCACGATTAATTTTAATTCGTATCTCGAAGGTCTCAGTAACGTTTGCTCATTTTTATCACATTTAGAAAAGTTAAAGAAAGATAAAAATAAATATAAAGTAAATATTGGTTAATTTTCGTATCATTCGCATACGTCCTTCTTGTGTTGTTTCGGAAGTAGATCCTTGTTCGAAACTGGACACCAAGGCCGTGTACGAAATAGAATGCAAATGCAAGAAGTACTGCATTAGTGAAACAGGAAGAAGTATTCAATGCAGAGTAAAGGCACAGCTTGAACATATAGACAAATCATAACATCGACGACGTGTACGTATAAGCCAGAACCGCTCACTAGCATCAGAGAATGGTAAGCCAACCTTTGGAAATTATAAAGAATCCGAAAAATTTGAACTGCGGAGATGAGTAGAAGAACAGCAACACCTGAAGGTCCACAGAGCAGAACTGAAGTAAGGTATGTAATGAGGAGTACAAGACAACGACATTGCTCCTTAGAAACCTCCAGAAGAAACTAACAGTGAAATGTCAATAGTAAATTTAACGCCACTACATCACCCGGAAGATTATTTTACAATAGACAACCGCCGTGAAAGCCTATACTTATGTAATATGAACTTGTCACATGTTATTTTTCCCAGTGAGTAGCTTGAAGTAAGCAGGAGCCGATCTCTTAAACTGCCAAAATATCACCCTGTATCATTGGTTACTTTTCTATTACTGACTAGGAAACACAGGTGCATCTTACTGATTTAAATCAAACTTTGTGGGTTTATAGACCGATCTAATGTAAGAACAACGGTAACTATCTTAGCTGCCCAATCGCCCACTGGCAGGGTGTAAAGCACCCCAAACACTTTATTGTTGTGTATTTTGTGCATCCTTCGGGAAACAGAATCTTACAGGATCTTTAAAATGTCGTAGCCGTTCGGCGATGTATTCACTTTTATACCATGCATATTGAAATAGATTGAAGAACCATGACAATGACAATTAATTATGAGTTGAAGATTGTTACTGAAGAAGTTTTCGCAATGATTATATAGAAATACAAAAGCTAGATCACAAACAACACGTTAATTATAAGGTTAGTGTAATTTTATATTATATATTTATTATCTTCCAAAATTCTAAAAAGGGGAACTATTTCGGTTTGTTATTTAGGACAGTAAAGTAATAATTTCCGTTAATATTATTAATAGTAAGTATTCTTACTTAAAATTTGAAGTTAAATGTGCATTTGTCGCTGGAGATACATTTGTATTTCAGTATATAATAAAACCAAGTATGATTTTGATTTATCTTTTAATTCTATAAAGTTAGAAATTTTAATCCGTTTCAATGTCCGGAAAACTATCTTCTCAGCATTTTAAAGGTTGGTTTACAGATGTGTATTTACCAAATACTTAAATACTGGAGCTGAAGGTATTTGGTTATTGGGTTCCTGGAGTGGACATTGTCCGAGTGATGTACAAAATTTAGTACCAACGAACAAAAAAGTAAACATTTTTACAATTCCAAAGAAAACAACTTCAAGGGTACAACCTTTAGACGTTTACGGTTTTAGAATGAGTGGAAAAATTTTGTTAGCTTTTATAGTTTTTGAGTTATTCAGTCAAATAGCGAAGGGTAGTGTTGAGCTTGGGGTGCTTTACACCCCGCCAGTGGGCGATAGGGCAGCTAAGATAGCTACTGTTGTTCTTGCACTAGAAAAATATACAACGGGTTTCGAAAGCAAGCTGCAGATTAAAAGTGCAATTTTTAAATTGAACCCCCCTATATATTTTAGGGACGTAGAACCTATAAGGTAACATTTTTATTTTTACAACTTCTAATAAACAGTGCTCCATTTTTGAAAACCGTTTGCACGTCTTAAAATCCTTTCTATACACTTTATATTTTAAAAAAAAATTCATTCAAGGTTTATAGGAATATCAACCTATTTTTAATCCTTTATGAGCTTGTATGTAATATCTAAACCTGGTACAATTCAGAAGTGGGCTGACGGTATTCATATTGTGAAGGTTACTAATTGGCCATAAATATTAATACACATGTCAAATCTGGAACGTAAGTCGTGATTTTACTCTCGATATTTTAATTAAAATCGCGCTTGTTTTCCTTCATAAAGTAAGTGGGTCTAATATCTACGCAGACTAGTATAAGCCGCTTTGCAGATAATAACCAGTTCTCTCCGCAACGTTATTCACTAAAATCACTTTTTTGCAATTAGAATTAATGTACGGACGTCTAGCATTAGATGCAATATCTACTGAGGAGTCGTAATGTTGGATGTTAGTTCTTGGAGTTATAAAGTTATCACTTGTCGCGTAATTATCGACTATGTATTTACTCTTGGTGTTAGCAAATGTGAAAGGCAAACAAAGTTATGCGAGTGTAAGTGTATGTTGGCAGAAGCTTCAGGTCGTTACTGCTATGCTAAAGTAAATGTTTACTATTGTCGCTGATTTTCCTTTACTGTCAGTTTTAATGATGAAAGGAATAAATTCGCTGGTAATGATTCTTGGAATATGCATAAGGAAGCAAAGTACAAATGGTTAACTAATGGGATATGCAATTCTTCTAGAAAGCTCAAAGGACTTTCATTCGATGCGCAAAGCGCTTATACAATAAAAATATTTTTAATTATTGTTTCCAACATTAAAATGAAGTCAAGTATCAAAAATTACACAATAAATGAGCCATTTGCCATAGCTAGTTGTTTTAATGGCGACAGAAGCTGGCATTTTTAGAAAAAATAGATCGATTTCTATTTTTTGTGAACTAAGTTTTGCCGTTATCGGCAGTTCAATTGTATTTCCGGTATCTCCAGAAGTGACGTCAACTTTCTTATTTTAAATATGGTATCCTGTATATTTTTACGTTTTTGGAAAGGTAATCGAAAACTATGGCAAATCGTAAGGCTCTAATAATTTTAGAACGACATATTCACCAAGTGGTTATCCTATTGTTCTCGAATCATCCTTTCCTAAATACGCGAAGGCATTCAACAGGTATTTAGCTTCAGTGTCAACAGTAAACCAAAATTTAATGCCAAACTTATCCGGTTTATTAGACATATATTGCGTAAATCGACATCTTGCTTTTGTAGAAAACAGTTGTTCGTCTATTGTTATGTTTTCTCCAGGCACACAACAAATTTTGCAATTGTAAGCAAATTTTTGCCATATGAAACTTGCAAAATATTTTGTACGCATGCGCCAAATTAAATGTGCGACACTAAAAAGAGCACGAGTAGAAACAGGTTCTTTGTCGAGGGTAAAGCTGAACATGTCGCAAACGAAATACGCAACAAAACGCAACAAATAAGGAACAAGCGTCTGATCGTTGAGCAGTTTACTTGCCTTGTTTTATACGTAATAAATTGTTTGAAATATTATATATTTTTACATCGTAACATGCCTAAATGTTTAGTTCTTTCAAATGTTGCAACCAAGAAAAGGATTACATTTTTTTAACGTACCAGTCAATTGACCGGACCGACTGGCCGTGTTAAGTAAAAATTTCCTCCCAGTAAAACCGCTAGAGTTCTCACAAATTATCAAAATTTTTATAGAGGCAATTATTCAAACTAAATTTAGGAAAAGTCACGTGATTTCAATATCATATCAAAATTAATTCCGTTGAAAAAAAAAACTTTAAAATTGAAAGACGGTCAAATTGACCGGTGCGGCGGTTCTAGTGTTAACGCACCTAACCCTGATCCCTGAGAAACTCCAATGTCTGCTACAATTGATCGAGATATTCCAGTAGGATTCTCACCTATTCTTAACAAAATACCAAGTTTCACATCTCCATTCATTTTCTTAGGACGCCCTCTTGCATTTGAAATGTGTTTGACATGCCCAGTTTCTCTAAGCTTTCGTTCGATTTCACTCACTCTGGATTGGCTTACATTTCTATCTGGATATTTCGCATTAAACAAATTGCATACTTCCTGCTAAGTTCTGGTTTTATCGCCGCATCCAACAAGAATTAAAATTTCTATACTCTATTATTGAGTGTAAAACTGTTTATGCTGTATTCTTCATTGATACCTACTTAATCTACAAAAACGTATCTTCACTTTTTGCTAAGCTTTTTATTAGTAGTAAAATTTATGAACAGGTGGATGTATATTAAAGAAAATCCTTGAAAAAAGACTCTTAAAGAATGAAACTTAATCGAAGTACTTGATTTATTTACATTAGATTAAACGAAAGAGCTATAAAACAACATCAATTTATCTATTTAGTTTAATTAACGATTAACTGGCACCATTCACGTTTATCTTGTTTTGCGATTATGACGCTATTAGAAAAAGCGGTTACTGTCGTACAGTAGTAGCAACAGCGACAGTATAATAGTAGTAGCAGTACATACTAAGAGCACGGAAAATAATAAAAGTATCCAAGCGAAACCAAACGTAACCGTTTAAATTTATGACCGCTTTAAGATGAAATAAAATTTAATGTCTTGAATAAATATTTAGATTAGAAATGAAATAGAGTGCGGAAGAAAAAAACAAGAGAGGAAATTAAGACCATTAAAAGGTACGAAGACGTAAATAAAGTATTTTGCATCTTGTAGTTGGGCGAGATAAGGCCGAGGTAAAGATCATTTATTTTATAAAGAAAAGGCGCGACGCCGCCGGACAGGATAGTTGGCATTCCGCGAAATTCCTTCGGCTAGACGCAACCAAGCGAGCGCATAACGAACTAATCTGCATTTCGCGAAATCTCAGCCAGAAGCCTACGCGCTCATGTGAATTGGTTGACAGGAGCACGGAGGCGGACATCGATAGACGCGTTGGATACTACTGTTCATGGATGTTTCAAGTACGCGTTGTCTCAGCGCAACCTTTCAATTAATTTCAACAATATAGAACCTGGAATAGTATTTTTTTCCTCTTGTTTGAGTGCAGTTAATAGACGCAGAGAAATGGTTTCTTGCATCAAGAAAATATTTTTATTTCAGGATTATAAAAATGTATAAAATAAGAAAATAATTTGTATTGAATAGATATTTTCTTAGGGTTAGTAAAATCAAGAAAATCCAAGACGGAAAAATGTTTCTTCCAAGTTAAGAGAACATTCATATTAAAGGTAGGAATGAAATGCAGATCTCACAAGGTTCTATTGAGAAATTAGGCTGCCGGTTCCGTGTTCAAAAAACGCATCATCAGACCAGTTACAAGGATATCCAATAATAGAAAAATTACAAATAATGGAAGAAAAAAACTAAAAAGTTAATAAATAATATTAGGAGCAAGTGAATGAGCTAATGAAAAAATCTTTTTTATATGTTAGCGTATGTTATGTTACCGTATATGTAATTAAATTATTTCTTTAACCCTAGAACCACAACGTGGAGTTTATGTTGCAATAAACACAACGTGGTATAGAATCGACTTTTAAACTGATTATCATACTTACTTTTAAGAAAATACAAACTTGCTTTCATATTATTACAGTTTCATTTTCGTTACTAAATACACATTACAATATAAGTTTAAGATATAAATAATATCTATTATTGAAAACCATAGAAATGTAGAAAGTACTTCGATTTTTACTGAACAATTCATATTTTCTGCAAGATTTTCTTGAATCACGTTAACAAATGTCTTAAACAAAGAAATACAATCATTTTATTACAAGTATATACTTCTCTTAAGCGGAGAAAGAGACGCTAAGAAAATATTTCTTTTGATTTAAAACAAGAATTGAGGCGGACAGCTTTGATACAAGTAAACGTTTCTCTGCGTGTAGAAAGGTGGGCAAAATGTTTTCGTTTGGGGCAAGAATCCCTTGAATCCCTTGTATAAGCAGATAGGTAGAGACTAACGACTTTTTTTCTACTTTTCCAGTAATCAACAGCATTTTGTTTGCATTCTAAAGTAATAGTTGCGGTAGCTTCATCTAAACACGACGTTTCTTCTTCCTCAATAAACTCTTTCTGACCTTCGAGTGTGGGTGGTTGAACTTCATCAACGTATTTTGATGTGTGAGGGCGGTGCATATTCAAGAATTCCAGTGTTCCAATGTCAGTGTTCATTTCAAAAAAAAATATTCATATTACAATTATTTTTCCAGTACAATACAATATCATTTATCGAACAACATTCATCGAAAAATTCCACGTTCCAATTTGAATCTTTCTACTTGTAATAGCTTTGAAACGACTTCATTAAATAGATCAATATGAAGCAATATATCAACGGTAATACATCAAAATGTCAGAAAATGAACTCGATTTCATCTCAACTTGCAAACAATCGAAACGGGAACTTTCCCCGAACTAACATTAATAACGTCCGACACGTCCTAAAACATGACACTTCTCAGAGCAACCGAATCTCTCCTCCGACTTTTATCATCTGCGAGATCAGCCGATATTGAAACACGTATTTCCGACTTATGTATCTAGGGCGGGCTTAGAAAGTGCTTATTGGTTCGAAATCGTTCGAAAATGGATCGCTCCACGATTGTTTAGTGTTTTTTCCTTTTTTTTTTTTTAATTATACAAATCGAAATTATCCCCACAATTCCATTAACCATAAACCCCATTCCGACGGCGACGTTTCAATTCAATAATTGTCTCTCGTAAACAACATGAGATACAAGATCTGGGCGAGAGCGAGAGAGACCGAGAGGGAAATAGAAAGAGAAAGACAGGGAAATTTTAACTGCCGTTTAATTGCAAATAGAACTAAACAATTAAACAGTATATTTCCCAAGACAGTTTAATAGTTGCTTGAGGTAACCATTGAGCAATTACTGTGTAATGTTTTGCGTTGATACATCTCGGTTTGTAAATTTAAACGCTAGCGTAAGAAGAATACAAAGAAAATGTTTTATTGCTGATAATAACAATAATAAAGTAATATAAAGTGATATTCTTATTACTTGTTACTAAGGGTATATACGGAAGAATTTGGCAGGAATTGGGATTTTACTGCTAGCTTCTTTTAGGAAAAGTAGTTAAAATTATAACTGAATTTGACTTACATGCACACATAGACAGGCAATGGGCAAAATTACATGACGAAAGGTATGCACCAAAATACCGGATGCCCAGATTCAACGTTACAGATGATATCTTCCTTATTTGTAGACATAAGGTCGAGCACGGTGTCGTCGAAAATGGTTAGCAGAATCCTAAATTACACCCCTCATCTTTTTGACTTTATGACTGAAGTACGAAGAGTTTGCAATGGATGCATTCAAGAAATATTTAATACAAAATGATCATATCAATAATAAATAACAAAAAAGTTCCTACAAAAAGTTAAATTAACATTAAATACATTAATAACTCATAAAATTATATTATAATATAAAACCGCGAGTTATGAGGCGGAGTACCATCCTGTTGCTAATACAAATCATTGCGTTCTGCTAATGGAATATGTTCTATTAATTCGGCAACGTCATTATGTAAAAAATGTAAATAACGTTAACCTGTCAAAGTTCCTTCAATTAACCAAACATTAACCCTAAATTAACCAAACATTAAATATGAGTTGGTAATAGTAGTACATATTTCCGGGCTGACGGGCCGTGGTCTTTGGTGTGTCGAAGTCGACGTTTCGCCAAACACTGCGGTCGGCATCTTCAGGACGATGATTAGTTTTCACTGGTCGTCTGATGAGTGGTAGTCAGGCTGGAAACGCTCCGCAGTATATACCTGTGCTGTACATAAGGAAAATAAACGACCGTTGGCTAATACAGTCACTAAATTTATCAGTGAACTTTCGGATTTGAACTATAATGGAACTAAAGTATTGTGTACAGTTTGCAAAAACACAAAAATTAGAAAAATGGTATGCCACCTCAAACCCTATTTAAGTTGGATTTACTTTTGATGATGAAGAACCGTTTCGACAGTTTTGACGTACATACAATCCCGAGTGGAACTTCACGGACAGCGTTAAGGAAAGAGCTACCAAGTATACGTAAAGATATCGAAAATGGGATCGAAGCAGAATTAAAAGATAAACAGCTATGTCTTGATGAGACGAGAGATTGTAAAAAGAATTCTATTATGAATATTATAGAATGAGTACTAGATCGTGTTAAACCGAAATTTGCAATCTAATTATCAAGCGAAAGATTAAAAAAGTGTACTGGCGAACAATCACGGACTTAGTGCTTGATACGTTACAACAATTTCAAGTGTCAAGTAGTCAACTGTTGATGTTTATGAGCGATCGAGTAGCGACAATGTGTTCTGTAGACCGTTCTCTTAAAGAAAAGTGTGAGGGACCTTTACATGTTACGTGTAAAGTTCATGCTTTATACTAGTGGCACAAACTATTCCAGAAAGTTACCCGGAGGTGGATGCATTAATAGAAAATACAAAAACGTGTTTCTCAAATCTGCCAAACGGTTTCGAGCATTTCAGATTTTGTCCCGGCATTCGCGCATCACCACAGCCGATTCTTACGCCTTGGGGAGCACGATTCCAAGCGGCTTTTTATAATTTTGCTTCTATTAAGGAAAGTCAGAAAGGATTTCTAGATACTTCTGTTGAAACAGATTTAAAAAGTATTAGCAACAATTATAAACGATTACTGGACGTAATAGAAAATTTGCAAAATACTGGGTTGTTGTTAGTAGAATCAGTGCAAATCATGGACGAAGTTAATACATTGCTACACGGTATAAACGACGCAAAGAACGGTCGCGTTATAGCAAAATTCGACAGTATTAAAAAAAAATTCCGATTATACGAGATTCAGACAAACTCTAACGATTATTTTAATTGCGCCTGTGTTACTTTCGTAGAGGTTGAACCGTCTTTCTCGAAATATAAGAACATATTTTCATCACAGCGAATATCCTTCACCGAGACAAATGTGGAAACATACCTGATGGTGCAAGTTTTTCAACAATCCTACCGACACTGTTAAAAAGTTACGTTTATTTATTATATTATTATTTATTGTTACGGTATTACATTATTTATAATCTGCGTCCCATACGACTGATCCGATTCTGTTGCGAAGACCGATTGTGCCCGGCATAATCATTACTATTACTCGGTTTCGGTCTTTGTTCTTCTAGCTCCACTCCATGTAAACGCAGAGTTATCCGATATAGGGAATTTGGTAAATTGACGCTAATCACTGTCTAAATATTCCATCAAACAAAGACAGTCAATAAGAGGGTTCTCAGGTAGGCCTAGTTAAACATACACACGCGGTAGTTGTATCGATTTTCTAATACGTACAGCCGTATCCGTGTGGAGTTTACTCTAGCATTTAGCAGTACGGTCGAAAAACTGTAACTTACAAGGGAAATTATTGTTAACTTATTCCCGGTTCGAGGCGGCCGTGCCTAATCTAGTCGTTTTATGTTTACAATTAGGTGGTACGTGTTATTTAATAATCCCATTTAGAAATGGAGGAGGAAGATATCTTTGTTAGTAAGAAGCTTGATTAATTAACTAGTAAACGGGTTATGAAGGTGAAAGACAAGATGGCGTGCGTGATGCATGTATATGTGGGACTTTAAAGAAGTAGGTGAGGATTTTGTAGGTCATAGAATGCTTTCCTTGTTTCATTATGTGCGGTAGGTGGTAGGTGTTTGATTAACAAGATGAAATTGTAAGTTCAAAATTTTCATGATCATATTGGAAACTTGCTGAAAGTAGCTGGAGGAAGGAGGAAAGAAAAAAGCTAATGATAGTATCACTCCGAATGAAAATATTAATTTTAAAACTAGCGAGGATTCCCGATCAAAAATTACCGAATATTTCAAGAAAACAACTGACAGATCTTTCCCTGTCATACTAGTACGAATGACAGCACAAGACGGAATTCCATTCACTAAATGTTATACATCAGAAGATTTACGAATGTTGTTAATCGCAAATGGGTATACAAGCATTTCAACATCTTCGAATACAAATTACAAAATAGTCTTTTAATTAAGAAACAAGTAGTCAACGAAATATCACAACATACATGTGATTTTCTTTGGAACCTTAGATTATATCGTATTCATGGATCTATGCCCACCGATAAATGTTTAATTCTCATTAAAAATAAATTACAAGAGTTTGATATTTCTTTAAAAAATACAGTATCAATGGAGCTTCAATAGTGAAGAAAGTGGGAAAACTGATCGGTACAAATCTTCAGTTATGTCTCGCACATGGGAAGAAATCTCCCTACCGATACCGCAGTAATAATACCTGGTATTTGGTCGTCGTCTTTCTTAAACAAGAGGATGCATAAAATCGTTTCGAGTGTGTGCGAGCAAAGGTAGAAGGAAAAATAAGGTAAACACGTTAGCTATCACTCATGGACGTTGTTCTCACGGTTGCTTTTTTTTTTAAATGAAAAACTACTACAGTTGCGAGTAGTTTATATGCTAATGTCACGCTATGCCTTCTCTCTATTGCCTTCCACTGCGTTTCTATACGCCCCAGCTAAGAGAAGAGGAGTTGAACTTTTAAATATCAACGTTGCGCTTGTATTTCGCGTGTTACACATTATACATGCCGCAGTGGTTCTAACTGGCGATCTTGGATAAGGGAGAATGAGCATATTGAGTGTGTATAAAGTGGGTATTTCGTTTTTTTTTCAAAGGTAACTATAGTAATTATATCATTTTCTGTCATAAGGTGAAGTTGGTATTATGTATAGTTCGAGAAATTGGATATCTAGAGTTTAATAGCGCATTTTTTACTACTACAGGGGTAGGAGCGAGTACATCTTCGACTTTCTTACAGAATGGTACTATCACATACGTTTATAGAATTTTCTAGTAGACTTATATAGGACTTATATCAGACATTGTCGAAATTTCGCGAAAGTTCTAAGTAGGTGGTGCGGCTAGTATAAATACGGCACCACTTCGGCGAACCGGTTCAGTTCCTAAATAACAATCGAAGAGAAAACATCTGAGACGGAAAGTAAACGGTTTTAAGACGCCCGCTACCAGCGGGGGAGCGTCCGCTTTATTTCAGTGTGTCGTTTTGTGTTTTCGTAAAGTCGTAGGAAAATGGAAAGATTTTTATCAAATAAGCAAATCGACAGTTCAAGTGAAAGTGTTCAAGCATCCTTAAGTGGTGGGGTAGCAAAGAAACGGAAATATCGTAAATGCGATGCTAACTATTTGAATTTTGGCTTTACTTCAGTGGCAGTAAACAACGAAGAGAGACCGCATTATGTGCTTAGAAGTACTAGCGACCGAGTATATGCGCCCAAGTAAGCTAAAGCGACATTTCGACATTTGTTTTAAGGTCGCATGCAAAGTGGCGAATTGCAAGAAACCTCACACCAACGCAGAAGAGCTTATTCTACCGGCTGCTCTTGACATGGTTAATATTATGCTGGGAGAATCGGCGGGAAAATTAATTTCAAAGGTACCTTTGTCTAACAACATCTGGATCTCAATGATCAATTAATAGAGAAAATGAAAAGCGCGGAATTTGATGACAAAGACGCACACCTTATTTGTTACGTACGCTTCCTGGATGATAATATTATCGTTGAAGACCTTCTGTTCTGCAAAAGCATCATTGGTAGCGCAAAGCCTCAAGACTTATTTGAGATGCTTGACAAGTTTATAACCGAAAATGATTTAGATTGGAAAAAGTGCATCGGTATGTGTATTTATGGAGCTCGATCAATGTCTGGTCGCTATGAAAGATTACAGACGTTTATTCCCAGCAAAGCACCGCATGCTATGCGGATCCATTGCATTCATCATCCATAGGAAACCACTTGTATCAAAGTCGATTAGCTCTTAATTGAATTTCGTATTAAAACGTGTCGTAAACGTAGCAAACTACATTAAAACTAGGCCTCTGAATGCCAGATTTATCAAAAAGCTATGCATAGGCATGGGAGCTGAACACATGGTCCTGCTATACTACTGCAGTACACGATGGCTTTCATATGGCAACGTCTTATCTCGTGTATGCACATAATAACGGACCGATAATGACTCGTCACCCACCGGGAATATTAATTTTTCACTATCACCCAACTTCATAATATCGTACCGCTTCAATCGTTGATAATCCTCAGGTTTTTTCCCATTGGTTTCAGATTTTGACATTCGCACTTTCACAATTAAGTCCTGGTAGACTTCTTTACTCATCGTTCCACTATTTCCCCTCTTATTCAATAAACTTTCAAGAAAACGAGCCTCCATTGTGTTAAAACGACCGGTATCCATATCAATATAACACAAGGCATTTGCACTCAATGAACACTCAACCTCGACTGTCATGAAAGCAAGCAATCAGATGCCACGTGTAACTAAGACAGGTTGAAACTTGCACACACACAGGTTCAAACCTGCATAAGTATGACATTTATCATACTAACCAGAGGGTGCTGGATATTATTCATAATAACACCTAAATGTGATTAATTCTTTAGAATATAAAATATTTATCTCATTAATCAGAAGTGCTTGGTGTTAAGTATAATATCCGGTTATTATGCATGCTACCCTCATTTATCAAAGTAACGGTAACATATATACTTCTTATTGCTTCCGAGTAATAATACAAAAATAAGAAATAATGTTTTTTGTATTTACACCAAACCTCATATTAAAATATCTTTCGAAAAAATAAAAAATATTCATATTGCTTTGCGGTAAAGTCAAAATTTATTCGTATCCCGTGAAAATAAATATAAAGCTCCTGGAAAGTTAGAAATTCAACAGAGGTATGTTAACGAAACGCGTCTGATTTGAATATAAAGTAATCTGATGTATCCATGTCTGTAACAAGGCGAAGACCAATACGAGAAAACATCGAATTTCAGAACGGTATTTGAGTGAAACGTTTAAAAATAGATTTGTAAAGAATAACTGTAAGTTTCAATCGTGAGATATGGAATTTGTCGAGCAAAGTAAATTTGAATACCTAATACTTGTTATTTTAGGTTATCTTAATTGTATTTATTCAACTATTCCCCATTTAAACATTTACATTCGTCCTGACAGCACGTATTACTGGTTTCCCTACAAACTGGTCTTCCTTTTCTATGAATTATCTGTTAATTGTTTTCAACGAGATAGTGGAGTTGCGTTACAAGTTAACGATTTAACTATAAATGTTACCACCGCCGTAGAACTGTAGAAATTTCATACATCGTACGGACGTTTCTAAACTCTCTTGAGCTGTACGAGATAAGATATGCGTGTCATTTCGATAGAGGCGAATTACTTGGTATAAGGCAACTGGATAATGTACAAAACCGGTGTCACTAGTCACTATATCTGCAAACGTACTTTGTTACACATGTGTACGAAGATGGTACAATAAATACCTTTGTTAAGGAAGAAATTAATAAATTAATTTCTCGATACGATCTCCTTGTAGCTCTATACACCTACCCGCAGAGAAATGGTTTCTTGCATCAAGAACATATTTTTATTTCAAGACAATAAAAATGTGTAATATAAGAAAATAATTTTCTTGAAACTTCACTTGGATTAAATAAATATTTTCTTAGGGGTAGAAAATCCAAGGCAATACGGGGGAGAACAACGGTTGTGTTCTTTCTGTTTGTCAAATTTGTGTTCTTTCCTTCTCTTTCTTTCACTAAAGATGCATGCGGAAAAAGTGCGCGGGGATCGAACCCTGTCATAGTATAATCATAAATCAAAAAGGCCTCTACTGTAATGTAGCGGTCCTTTTTCTTTATTGACCAGATTTGCGTTCTTATTTATGTAAATAGTTGTTAAGTTCTGGGAATTCAACTAAAAAGGGATTGTCTACGTTACGTAAATAGTAAAGAGCATTCTTAAAAAAAAAATTGCACACGACACTATGACAAATTTAAATTTAATTTATGTGTTACCTTTATTGCAAGCAATCTACCGTTTAATTTACTAGACAAGGAAGCATATGTCTTCTTTTGGAATAAATATTCGGACTGTAAATTACCAAGTCGGGCATCGTTGCAAAGAATTGTGCCTTCTGCTCGTGAACATGTTGAAAAAAGAATTAAATCGGAGTTGAAAGATAAAAAACTGTGGTTATGTGTGGACGACACAACAGATCGTACAAAACATTCTGTGATTAATGTAATGGTATATACAATGGAACCACATTAATTGTCACCTTCAATTCTATTAGCTTCCAGAACGTTCGTTTTCTGCATATACACACACTTTTTCCTCACGCCGCACTCGGTTTGCCGAAACAACTGTGGAAACATATTTAATATTGCAGATATTTAGCAGACATTATTCACTTTGTGATGTCGCGGAAGACTCTTAAGACGGTAAGTGTTTGAGCACGTATTATATTTTATTTCTAACCATTTATTTTGTGTAAACTTTTATGCGCCCGCTATTGGCGCAAATTAAGCAACTCTACTGATTACAGATCAGTGGTGTGCTGTCCACGAGACATGCAGTATTTTCGTCTATTTTAGGACAAATTTCACGGAATTTCTTGTTGCGGCGTCGCATTTTTAGTTCGAATTTACGGTTAATCCGTTCGATTACGCGTCTTTGAAAATCACACCATTTTTGAAAACTGTTTTCATCTAAAAACCATGTTATTTTAAGGTGTAACTCGTATAATTGTATTTCTAATTGACTACGTCTTGCATATTGATATCTGATTTCGTTTCGTAGCCATTGCTTTTTTGCATGATTTATGACGTTTAGTGTTTTTTTTGCAATTCTTGGAAGCGTTAACCTTCATAAATTTTGGGAAAACATTATGTTTTTTGCTCCTTGCATCAGAGAAATGTATCTGATACATTTTTCTTGAATAGAAGGGGATGCAAGGAGTTCGTAGATTTAAATTTGTTTTTCTCACATCAATCGGTACTTGGCTTGAAGATGGCGACCCACGTGTCTTCGAAAAGGTCTTCCCGAGTTAATTAATAATTTGTATGGTGCGGAGTGTGTATTTACCATACTACCCCACAGTCCTTGCTATTATTATTACTCCTTTTTGAATCTTGCAATTACCATAGATACTTTCCATGACTTCCTTCGTAGCTCTAAGCACTTTCATTTCTTGCCTAATTTTTTTCTTAACATGACACAAGATTCGATATTTTTTAATTTTTATTTACCATCTCCAACATTTCCTTTGTTACCTTTGTTACTCCCGAACAAAAAACACTTCCGTCGTTTCGAATACATATTACGTTTTTTCCTAATGCATAATTAATTTCTCCTAGAGTTGACTTACTCTGTTAATAGAAGGAATACCGCGTCGGGTATACTTGTCTTGCCTCCGACACGAAGCCAAGCTACATATCTTTTGTGCTAACCACCTCACAATAGACTATTAATACCAGAGTCTTTCACTCGATGTACGCTGTTGAAATTTTGTTGTTGAGGACGCATAATATCGCTACAAAGTAGATTGGATTTTAAAAACAAGATAGAAAGTGGTAGTAACGTTATATAAATTTGTTCCTTGATCAATAAAGAAAGCGGTGGATGGTGAAACAACACGGATCTGTACACCGTACGATCACGTTTATCAGAGAATATCGTGGATAAACTGAATAGGAGATAGTGGGAGTTGTAGATTATTTCAAATTATTGCCTTTTATGTTCTTTACACATTGACATGGCTTCTTGTATGCAACTAAAAGCTACGTCATTATTAGGAGAACAAGATTGACCTTTAGCGTGTGTTAAAGATGAATAAAAGTCGTAGAAAATAACTAGCACAGTAAGTTGAGGAAAGAACAAAATTGACAAGACGATTACAGAATTTTAAAATGGAAAAAAAACTAAAATCAACAAGTGGCACCATGTATTGAATATGTTTTGTAAGCGTAGTTCTTTTTCTTCTTTGTAGAAGGTTGGGCAATGTCTATCGATGTAGAGATACGTTCTTAGCAACATTGTACATAACTTATTTTAATATAAATTATGGCTTTATGTTGTCTTTTGTGTACTACGTATAAGTAATGTAGATTTTCCTACATGTTCACTTTACCTTTTGTTAATATACAGTCTGTTCATTTGAAAACTTCCCAGGCGACCTACATCCGAAACTAATAAAATTATTAAAAAATGCAGACAGGCCAATTCTTCTTCGAGGAGAACCATTGTAATTAATATATCATGATACTGAAATTACTCCCTTAAGCCCCCTCAGCACCAACATAAAAATCTTAAATGGGATGATATCATTTATGACACATGGTTGGAAAGGTATTTTCATTACGAATTCAATAGCATATTTCACTTTGACATTTGGTCAAGTTCTGGGGATTATAACAGAAAAAATATCATGCTAAGCAAGAATTGTAAAATTGTAAACTTTTATTCAAAAAAAAATATTCAAATTAGTTAATGAAATGTTCAAATTGTGCACCATTTTGTTGAAGACAATACAGCCTATTTTCAAATTTTCTTCTGAGCCTTACAATCCTTACACGTCTGTGAGATCTATTGCTGAAGATTTTGCTATAGCAGTTGGTTCAGTTCATAAGATATTAAAATCTAATAAAACCATTTCAAATTCATTTGATGCATGGGATTTACGATGGCAATGAAATTCGTAGATTTAATTTTATCGGCCAAGTTTTTGTGAAACTTAAATAATTCACAAATTCCAAATTTCCAAGCTCGTATTCTATGGTCTGATGGGAGCAATATTTAAAACAACGGAATCGTCATAATTCACATTACTGGTCGTCCGAAAATCCACATTGGATGAGAGAAACCAATTGCCAAACGAGGTGGAGCATAATGTGTGGTGTGGAATATCAGGAGATCGGTCCATATTCCTTTAACGGCACCTTAACAGGACCGCAATAGGATTTTCTAATACATCTTGGGCTTTTGCTTAATTTTGTTTTCATATTTGTCTTTCATGTTTTGAGCACTTGATGTAACATGTTGAATTTGACTTTGAGGTACGCTTTCGTTTGTCACAAGTGCGTTGCAAATTTCAAAAACTGAATAGAACGTAGGGTATTCTATTTCAAAAAATAGGTTAGGTATTGCCACCTAGCGGTGATACATTTAATTAAAAAAAATTACCGGCAAATAGGTGCTCGTACTATACATTATTAACAAAGTTTTCAGAATCTTAAAATCCTCATCCGTTCCCGAGATATCGCCAAACGCGTCATGTTTTCGAATTGTACGCCTAACGATAATCTTTTATTTTAAATTTACTTTCTCTGGAGATATGTACATATTCTAGCTTCGGTAGGAACTATTGTCCAGCAATTCACTACAAATTCAACATTTACAGACATCGTGTTACTTCACTGTACCTAAGTGCTTATAAAAACACAATACATGCTGCTATACTTACTTACATACTATACATTTATGTAAAGGCACGGTTACCTACAAGGAAGGATGGGACCGGTAAGCTCCGTTCCTTTAACGCCGCATGCACGTCTGGCGGGTAACACCACGAAGTAACGGGCTTTTAGGCTAGGCGGTCATTATCTGTACAAGGCGATCTCGACACCGCCGTTGTTCCTCCGTTGTTCTTTGGCCAAGTACACAGAGAACACGCTTCAATAATAATTTATCTAGTAAAAATCGCCACTACCTTTTATCATAATCTCTATATAGCTCTGGCCGGGCTAAATATCCCGCTAGAATGTGTAACTGTGCACCGTGCGAAATGGAAGCTGGGGCATATCGAATCCGCATTAATTGTACGAGGATGGCTTGATAAATACCTACGCTAAGGAAAACAACGCAATTGTTTTGCAGTTAGTAAATTTATTTTTTGACGTAATCTCCTTGTGGCTCTATATACTTAGTCCAGCGATTTTCCAACTTTTTAAGTCATCCAAATAATAGGGTTTATCGAGCTTCGGCAATAGCAGCTTCATTTAATGTGAACTGCTTTCTGCTAAGCCATTTTTCAAATTTGGGTCAAGTTCCAGTGATAGGGCACCAATTCGTACCGTAACTGGACTACTTTTGCCGATGAGTGGAGCAGGGCGTTATCATGATAGCTTCTTCGCTAGGTGGGGTCTTTTTCTCTTTAGTTCAGAATCGAATCGGTCCAAGAAATCAGCACAATGCTGCTCCGTGATTGTCATTCCCTTCTCCAAATAATCAATTAAGATTATCCCTTGCGAATCCCAAAAAATCGCCATAGCTTTTCCTGCTGATGGAATCGTCTTCGCCTTCTTTGGTGCATATTCGCCGAAAAACCCCATTTTGGCGACTAGTTCCTGGCGTTTAGTGATATATCTATGTCCCATCTACAGTCCAATAACGCCGCATTGCACTTAAACTTGAACAAACATTGCTTTGAAGTTATCACACAATTCTGCTTTTGGTCAATAGCGGCATTCATCTCGCCGACAATCTTCTCATACTCAATTTTTCGTGAAGGATGTTTTGCACAGGTCCAATTGAGATGTTTACCATTTTAGTAAACTTTCTAATCTTCACCCGGCATCGTCGGTCTGCTAACACGGTATCATGAACTATTGATTGAGTCACCTTAGTGGGACGACCTAGCCGCTCCTTATCAAAGACAGATGTTCGGCCACGCTTAAATTCATCAAACCAGTGTCTTCTCTTTGATCCCTGCACACGTTTTCTCCCATCCTTAAAAAGAAATCGAATCCCTGACCGGTATTACTCTTTCTCCATAATTCCACGAATGTACGTATAAACTTGTTCATTTTCAACAGGTCTCAAAACAATCTCTCCGAAGTTTTGTCAGAAACTCGGTAATACAGATTTTGACAGGAAGCACCCTCTGTCTCCAATCACGGGTACTCCTCGTACTATCCTCGTATCTGCATTGGTAAGCGTTCAATGAAACGCCGTTATATTTGCATTGAGAGGTGTATGGTACAGTTAGAGTAAATTGCTGAAACATGATGTTTCTAATGAAGGTTTAGCCGGATTGCTGCTTATGTCAGAGGATAATCTATTTAGTAATGTAATGGAGGTATGTTTACATAGGATTTATTATGAAACACAGATTAATGTATATACCATCCAGAATATCCGGATTCTTGTTCAACTCACTGCACAATCCATACCATATACACCGTACCACTCCTCCTTATAATAGATCCCAGCGTAGGCGTCCAACATTATCTATCCATGTGTCGATAGAGACGAACATCTATCGCGTTGTTCCTCTTCTTCCATCATCAGGTTTTTCCTCAACATCGTCCAACGCGCATTGGGAATGATCCCGAAAGGACCTTCAGGTAATTTTCGCGACGTCGATTTGCACATCTACCATATCGCGTTCTCCTTCTTCTTCCAACTTTAATTCCATCTCCGTCTTGTTCTTTTTCTTCTCTCTCTATTTATCCGATCGGCAATTACGCGCTTAGCTACGGTATTCCGGCCAGAGGCGGCGTTTATATTTCGAACGAATCGATGATTATATACGTACAATGTTCCTACACATGTTTAATGTACATACATGGGTACAGAGATACCATTGCAAGAATGTACACTGCGGAGAATGGGTATATAAACAAGAAAGAGTGATTAGCTTAAAATATTTTAGTTTGAAAACGTCAATTTTAGAAAAAAAGTTGACGGAGATATCTCCGGTTGCAGTAAATTAGCACCACGAATTTGTAGGGATAGAACTATTGAAAATTTTTATCTGGTTTATTGACAAATTTTTGCTCGATTAAATGATTGGCTTTAAAATAGTAAATAAGCTTATTAACGCTTGGAAAAAAAACGAAGCCAACGCAACAGCCAACATGGTTTTCATTCCAGGCGATTAACTGAAACACCATCTTACAATTTCCGTCAAAAAGTCTATAATAGAGGTGGGTATTTTGAGATTTTTGGAAACCCCTTCCGACATGTTATTATCCCAGCCCGACGCGTTTGTCAACCCGGCCCGTTACATTTGCAAACCCGACCCGAGAGCTAAGTCGGTTATCGGACAAACTCGCTTTTTCCAACAAGAAGAGTGTCAAATCCCTTAGATCCCACTTCATAGGATGCAAAAAATTCGTTTATTTTCAGTATTAAAAAATTATAATTTAAATTACGACTTATTAATTAGTTATTTAATTCCAACAAGTGACATGGATATACTAAAACACGAAGAGGTTTTTTCCTTCTTTCGGACGACGCTGTTTTAGTTTTAGGAATTCGTGAAAAATTTGAAATTATCGATAACGAATTTATAGTGCTTTTTAAAGCATCTTCTCTAGCGAACATGTTGAGTTGATAATAAAAAATAATAAAACAGGGAATATGGAAAATCTGCTGCTTCCTTAAACGTGAAATATTTGTCCTTCTAACAATAAGTGACCATATGAATTATCTTCTTATTTTTTTTATTTTTTTCGGTGTCAAATTATGAATTTACTTAACTTACACATTCTTAAATCTAAAAGTTTGTAATTACTAAAGTACTTATACCTGTTAGGTCTTCTCAAGTTTAGGAAGAAGAAGTTTGAATTTCAAAAAAGAATTTTCAAAATTAACAGCGAACTGACGTGGTGGACCGAACATGCTTGACGGGCTGGTCCCATTCAAAAAATGCCCGGCCCGCCTCTAGAATATTCCAGCTCGACCCAGTTCGGCCCATCCACGCCTCCAGTCCATCAGCCTTTGTATGAGAGCTGCCAACTGTATTATTCCTGCTTCGGTTTCATTTTACTTAAACAGAGTAATTCCCTCAATCAGGTTTAAGATCCCGAGCAATTGGTTCTAGAAAATAATATGAGAGGCTGTTTTCTCCTCTTCATTACAAAGTCTACATACAGGTTCACCTTTGTAGATCCCCATCTTGTACAAGTATCCTCTCAAACAGTCTTTTCCTGTTAATAGACATGTTGCTGCCGTAAGTTGAATTTTATTTACCGCAAGCAGGTCAGCAATCATATGTTGGGACGGTCTTCTCATCATTCGTTTGCTGTACTTTTGTCCAGCTGCATGGTTTCAATTTAATTAGTGGTGTTTCACAATCCATCCATTAATTGCACCACGCACTGCACTCTTGGTAATACCTAGACCCGTTTCAGGTCCGTTAACTTAATTTTCTTAACCATTCTCTCGCTAGCTGGTCTGCAATTTCGTTGTCCGCTATACCCTTGTGTCCTGGCACCTACATCAAGGTAATCTTGTTGTGTTTAGAACCATTAGGTTTTACAGGCGCTCCCATACTAGTTTGGAGGCTATATGATAAGATGCTAATGCCTTTAAGACTGGCTGACTATCAGAGAGAATGTAAATCGTTTTCCCTCGTGGCTGTCGATACAGACTCTCCTACGCGCAGGTTTGTATAGCACGTATTTCTGTTTGAAATACCGTGGTGTATCGCCCAAGTGGTGCACATGCTTTGTATCCCTAGTTTCCCTCATGAACCCCAACGCGGGAACAAGTACCCGTTCTTGATCCATCTGTATACTAGATTTGGGTTTTCGGTTTTCTCACCTCTTCATTTCTACATTTTTCACAATTCAAGAAAACTTTGAAACTACTGGTCTCAGTAGTGCTGCAGCAGTGCCTGACAATGTTCGCCCACATACGGCTCAGCGCACAACAGCTGTTCTGCAGGAGTTCGGCTAGGGGCTATTTGATCATCCGCCGTATAATCCCGATCCTGCTTCTAGCGATTTCCATCTTCTCTATGTCGAAAAATAGCTGAAACATTGCTATATCTGTCGCCAATAAAGTTGTTTATGTAACTATGTTTTCCTTTTTAGAAAAAAATAGGGAAACTTAATTTCTCGTAATAAATTTTATAGAGATTTCCACTCAAATATGTACAACGGGGCATTTTGGAAAACCCTCAGAGACTCCTAGAGTGAATTAATCATAATTGAAAAAAAAATCATAAAAGTATTGATATTACATTAAATAACAATTTAGATAGATTCTACTGTTTTCCATTGTGATACTTATGTCTCGAAGTGTACATCAGTACCGAACAGGAGGTACATTTTCGAATTTCAATCCGTATCTTCGTGTTTTGCCCGCAGTCAACGCAACCCCACGGAAATAATATTGCAATCGATCGGATACCGTTCATTACCGCCGTTTTTATAGTCTTTATAACCTATATTTCGGATGCCGTTTAACAATTTTTTAACGGTCTGTGTACGTCGTAAACATTGATGGTGATAGCCGGTCTCGAGAATAGTACGTAGCACAGCAATGTCCATCGCAGATATCAGGACCCGCATACACCTCTTACTCGCGGCAAACGTAACTATGTCGGACGCGAGTAAGAGGTCAGCGAGAGTACTGACATCTGAGATGGATATCGCTACAGATGCAAGGGAGAAACTATAAAGTGTAGATTATGTTGACTAAATGAAGAACAGATTTTGATGGTCTGCGCTAAAATATTTATTTGTTTGATAACAACAATTTGATCACGAAATACTATACCACTTAAAAATATTATGATTTTGGGGTAAAATTGAAAAAAATAGTTGGTAATGTTGGCAATATTATTATTTAATTACATATAACACGCAAGTAAATATGAATTGAACATATATTTACTAATATTTGCTTGTCTCTCCCCTGTGTTTTATTATTTCCTCAATATATTTCGTTAACGGAACAATGGAACAAAAACAATATAAAAAAGTTTTACAAAACTATTTAGTATCTTATATTGGTTCATAGGATCCGACTCAAGGACCATACACTTTCATGCAAGATAATGCATCGTGTCATAAGTAGAGCAACGCAACTGCGCTGAAAGCCAGTGGCGGACGCATAAAAGTTTACACAAAATAAATTAAATGTGATACGTGCTCAAACACTTACCGTTTTAAGAGTCCTCCGTGAAATCACAAAGTGAATAATGTCTATTTAATATTTGTAACATTATATATGTTTCCAAAGTTGTTTCGGCAAAGTGAGTGCGGCGTGAAGAAAAAGTGTTTTTGTATGCCGAAAACGAACGTTCTACATCTAGTGCCGTTATATTTGCGTAAGTAAAATAATCTTTCAAATAACTTAACGGTTCTGTTGACGCACCTTCACAAATTTGTCTTAATGTGTCAAAATCAGAGTCTTTATCTAAAACACCTTCAAACCTTTCTAAAACACAAACATCTTCTATCGCGCATAGCTGTGCGTGAACATGTTGCACTATTTGCAAAAATGCCACTAACGACACCGAAGAATTTTGTAGTTTTTCTATCACATCCGCTAGTCCCACGCAATTGTTCTGAATAATTTCCAAATCTGTTTTAACTTGACTATCCTGAAATTTCAAGGGGCTTACCTTGACAGCCGCAGTTTCCTTTGGGTCGAATTCTAAAATCACGTTCTTTATATTCTCAAAATATTTAAGATAATAAAATGCAGCCTCTAACCATGTTCCCCAACGAGTAAGAATAGGTTGTGGTGGTTCAGGAATACCGGGGCATAGTCTATGAAATTCCCGAATACGTTTTGGGGATTTTACAAACACAGCTTTTGTATGTGCTATTAGAGCGTCCACCTCGGGATAACATTTTCTGATACTATCTGCTACGAGACTGAGAGTATGAATTTTACATGTAATATACAACAAGTTAGCACAATGTTTTTTATGAGATCGACCTACAGCAAGCATGTTTGCGGCACCATCACTCATAAACATCAACAGTTGATTTGTTGAAAGTTCAAACTTTTTCAATGTATTTAACACCAACATTGAAATTACTTCGGCAGTGCATTGTTGTATTCGCCTGGAAGCTAGTAAAATTGAGGGTGAGGGTCAATGTAGTTCCATTATGCGTACCATTACATTAACCACAGAATGTTTTTTACGATCTGTTGTTTCATCCACACATAACCACAGTTTTTTATCTTGCAACTCCGATTTAATTCTTTTCTCGACATGCTCACGAGCAGACGGCACAACTCTCTGTAATTTCTCTCACTTGGTAACTTAAAGTCCGAATATTCATTCCAAAACGAGACGTATGCTTTCCTCCTTAGTAAATGAAATGGTAAATTACATGCAATAAAGGTAACACATAAATTAAATTTAAATTTGTCATAATCTCGTGTGGAATTTTTTTTGAAACATGCCCTGCACTATTTACGTGCCGTAGAGAATCACTTTTCGACCAACATATTAAATCTATTTTACACACTACACATTGAATTTTAGCGCCATCACACTTTAAATCAGGCATTTCTGCAATAAATTCTCTTATTGTGTCCAACTTTGGTCGTTTTCGCGACATAGGAAACATTTTCAAAACAAACGTAGAACTACGATATAGTATACAACAGCGTAGATGCATACACAACAGATCGGCTTTCGAGACGCTTATACCGAATTGTCCCGGCCGTGTTTATTTTGTATAAAGTTTTATGCGTCCGCCACTGGCTTTCAGCGCAGTTTGCGTTGCTCTAGCCATAAGGCAAAAAGTGTAATGCGATACGTTGAATCAAAAAATCTGCATGTACTACCTTGGCCAGGCAATACACCACATATAAACCTAATTGGAAATGTGTGGAACGCCTTGAAAAACATCGTAAGTGCACAAAACTCAACTACGAAGGAAGAATTACAACAACATATTGAAGATGTATGGATGTATGGATGGCATAATAGTGACGGAATTAAAAAAACAATGAAAATCTGCATTGGCAGTATGCCAAAAAAGATTGAGGAAATAATAAAACACAAAGGAGGAACAAGCAAATGTTAGTAAACATATGTTCAATTTATACTTACTTGCATGTTATATGTAATTAAATAATAATATTGCCAACATTACCAACTGCTTTCTTAAATTTTACCCCAAAATCATAATATTTTTATGTGGTCCTAATTCGATGGCCAGGGACTGCATGTAAAGCAAGAGAAATAAAGTTTAAACACCGTCCGAGCACACTCTATCGACAGCAAAAAGAATTAAGCATATTTGGATGAAGATCTCCATCTCTTCCCCCGTTTACTTTATAACATTTTTCTCATTTAAGAAACCATACACTGCACAAGTAGCAGCAATAATATTAACGACGATCGTTCATCTTCTATAACAGACCACAACTCGGAAACACAAGCAAAAAGGTGTGGTTCTGTGAGACGGTCAATAGCAGAAGGTAGCAAGCGGCAGCGACAAGATCCAAATCGACCAAACAAGACGAAAAGGAAGAGATAATACGCGGTCTTCTTCTTCACCGCGGTACAACGCGTCACTAATTCATGCGAAAATTTAGATGGATTATCGTTGATGCGAATTTGTGTACCGGGTCTTGTTTCCAATGACCTTAACTGGTCCGGCTGAATCGATCCAGAGAAGTAACGATCTAATTAATAATATGAAGCGAATTGACTTCAGAATTTTTGGCTGTTGGAGCGATGTGAATATGTACAGTACGTTCCCATAGAGAATCGTATATTGTACTGTGAAGTAATATTAGTCGTTCTTCCTTGGGTAATCAGAATGTAGCGAATGGTGATCCAAATTGAACTTTAGGATTTGAGAAAGATTGATAGAAGGTTGCATTTTTACAGTTAGTACCGAAACATTTGGCAAATTCATCATGGCACCATACACTGTACAGGAACGCATCAAAATCAAATTTATTATGGGGATAAGAGATCAGTCACGATCACGAAAAGAAAACTGAAAACATCTTCTGGACGCAACAATATTGCCAAGGGAACGTGCAATTCATGATCAAGTGCAAAAGCTTGAAACAATTATTATGCCTATTAATAAACCAAGATATTGGTATCATCACAAAGGTTAGTCAAATAAAAATATTGGTTGAGTAAGTGATAGGTTGCACGATGAACCTGGTACTTCAATTGGTGGCTATTGACGACAATTGAATCTTTCATATACCACTAATCGACGGATTTTAACAAAAGATCTGCATTTAAAAACATATAAAATTTTACTGTCCCAAGAACTTAAAGAAACGAACCACCAGAAACGACGCATATATTTATGAACAGAATTTTAGGGAATAAAGAAGCTAATGATGATTTTTGCAAAAACAACTCGTACTCCGAGGTGAAGTTCACCTTTAAAGAAATGAATCGACCCAATTGTCACATTTAGGCTAGCAAAAATCCACATGCTACTGTAGAACAGCTAATGCGTCCACAAAAATGCTTTCTGCACCGGTCTGGACAACCCTCGTGGAGTCACTCATTTTCCAGCCTGTATTGCATCTACTAGCAAAGACTACCACCTCGACATGAACTCAAGTCGTCCATCAAAGGAGGCACGAAGTATAGCAAGTAAAATCTTTACAAAACAAGCATAAGATGGGCGTTAATTACATTTAAATCCTATAAATTACCTGAAGGAAATGGCGTTTAGCCAGCTACAGCTTCGTCTATATACCATTATTGTGGAGAGACGTAAATGTGGTATTTGTACCTAAAGGAGGAAGGCGATCATCCGCATACTCTAAAGCGTATAGACCCATCAGTCTCTCCTCTTTCCTGCCCAAAGGAGTGGAAAAAGTATTAGACCAATACCTAAAGTCCTTCCAGCAAATCCGCTTCATCCTAGCCAGCATGCTTATCAGAAGGCAAAATCAACAATAACGGCCCTACAATTTATTACAAGCAAATTGGATGCGTCGCTTATGCCAAGGAGATAGCTCTCTGTGCATTCTTGGACATAGAGGGTACTTTTAACAACACCTCCTTCGAGAGCATTGAGAGAGCAACTTCTGCCAGAGGTTTTCACCCATCGTCTACAAAATGGATTAAAGCCATGCTCAAAAGTCGCGTTGGGATCCGAAACGACAACAATTAGAGCTAACAGAGGCTGCCCCCAAGGAGGGGTCCTGTCACCTCTACTCTGGTGTCTTGTTGTAGATGATCTCCTACGGAACTTAACTTCTAACGGATATGAGGTGCAAGAGTATGCTGACGATCAAGTAATCATGATCCGTGGAAAATATGAGAATATCATACCGCAAGTTAGAGAAAAAGGTACACTGGAATGGTATACGGACGGCTCGAGAATAGCAGGTGTGGAAACAGGTATAGGCATTGGTGACCCTATCTATCACCTAAAAATGCCCAAAAATAGACCCCACACCAACATATTTCAAGCAGAAATTTCTACTTTAAACCTGAGCGCAATAAAGAACATCGAGAGAGGGATACGAGGTGCAACTATAAGCATATTCAGCTACAGTCAGACAGTCTAAGGTAATTGAGACGCAATAACCTACTCCAAACCAAATTTACTGGTCGTGTCATCTCCCAGAGGGGTGACATCAGTAAGCTACATGGGCGTTTCGATTTGACCGCATTGGACTTCTTTCCATGGAACTATTTGAAGGAAAGAGTATATGTCAACAAACCTGCTACGATTCCAGAGCTAAGAGGAAGCATCAAACATCCAATTGCTGAAATACAGCAGCATGTGTGCGAAAACGTTATGGAGAATTTCGCTAGAAGATTGGCAGCATGTCAGCGTCGTCAGAGTCGTAGAGAGCATTTGGCCGACATCATATACCTTAAACTGACAGCTATAAAATTGGATCACCCTTGGTTTGTAAGGTTTTTCCTTTCTGCTGAAACACATATAATCTCAAAGGCAAATTAAAATTTGTGCAATCAATTCAATATTTGGGATCATCACCACAACTTGCAGTCCGTGTAGTCGTTTCGATTCAATTGTTCTTTTCATGTTTGACAAATCGTACTGCAACAGTAAGATTCTCAAAGATAAAACGAGATAATCCTCTCGAACTCGACAAAGCCTTCACTTGGCAAGTACTACCGCCGAAGCTCAGAAATCGAGTTTTTAATTCTACATAAATTTTCCATTATCGTCATTAATATTAACGTTACTATTACGATGGGGTAACGATGAGATCGTAAGCCGGTAAGCAAACGTTAATGCGGAGCGCGCCATTTAAAATAAAGGAATTCAAGTCCGAAGGAAGAAGAAGAACGAGATCGAAAACGAACAAGACGAAAGAAGAAGAAGAAGATCGTGAGATAGTCTCGTTTTGCCCCGAAAACATTACTAATTAATATGAGTGGCAAGCAGATCAAAAATCGAAGATTACGCACGTAAGAAGAAGACAACGAAGAAGAAGACAACGCGGTAAAAGGGATAGAGGGGTAGAGACAGCCGCGAAACAGCGCAGCGGCAGCCGCCGTGATCACAGTTGAGATGATGAAGATGACGATGGAGACGAACTTGTTCTAGTCAAACGAACAACCCAGCCGACATTGTCCGATCAACGCTTCGCGAGAAGAGAAGAGGGAAAAGGAAAGAGAAGAAAGGGCGAAAAGGATAGTAACGGAATGAGTATGTATGTTCCAGATTTGTTAATAGCACTAAAAATAAATAATAATAATAAGGGTAAGGGGAAAAGATTTCGGCCTAGCAGTAAAAGGCTGTGTTTTCTAGTTCAAAACTGAATGTATTTTTCGACACAATCTCCACTTCTCTTATAAAGTATTATTTTACAAATTTATTGTTTAATCTATCGTGTCTTTCTTTATTTCTTGCTTTGAAAACATTTACATTTCACTTTCCTTCCAACACTGCTTACCTATATTTTTATATCTACGACGATGGTATGAGAAGTACCAGTGTTTGGAGACAGATGGCGCATTGTGTCAAAATGTGAATTACAGGAGCATATGAAGATATGATTCTTTTGAAAAAGTAAATCGCATGTGTATATATCTTCTCAATAGATCTAGTCTAACTTTACACATGTCTTGTATAATTTTTGATAAACGGAGTTATTCGGTCACTGTTATCAGTTGGAAAAAAGATTATATATTGGTTCGTAAAATTAAAATTGTTTTTAAAGTGCGCAAACGAGGAACAATGCAATTATTGAAGAAGTGCTCTACCTACAACAAATACAAAATAAAAATGACACACCAACAGCGTGCGACTCAACAACGTCCTTGTTTAGCGCAGGATGAAAATTCTCATACGGAAATTAAAAAACTGCGACCAACAGCGCCGCTATTAAACGGTAAAAACGGTCCTCCGACGTAGCAAAACGTTGTCCCTTGTCCATATAAACCGTTCCGACACGGTGCGGATATTCTATTATGCAACGAAACAAAAATTCTAAATGGACGCACTTAGTGTAATAGATACTATTTGTAAACATATGGCGATAGGTAGGAGTTACAACAGCAACACCAATAAAGGGCTTGCGCTTTTTTGCGAGTGCCGATTGTGGCTTGGGTTTTTGCCGCTTCGATCAGCGCAGACCACACTTAAGTCGTTCGACTTGCAGTATAGTCGTAGGTTGGTTTAATCGTACCCGACATGGGAACGAAATGTGTCATTTGAAATTGATATTTTAGCTCACTCCTAGAACTGTTCGGTAAATACAGACGTCCTATCGTAGGATGCGATAGAATTAATGCAAATTACGTCCTTTTTAAGAGAAAACGGCTGCTACTTGAAGGGTGTACCCTGGGATTTTTCAGGTTCTTCTTTAATTGCTATGATAGGTTTCTATCACTGCATGGATTTATCAAATAAAGATGACATTTTTAGAGGGAAAGAATAGCCAACATGTTAGGACTCCGTGATTGTCGACAGATACACTCAAGCATCGCGATGAACTACAAAACACACAAAAAAAAGGTTCTTGAATCAAACAAAATATCTTGAGGTGAAATCACATTTTTTAAGAACAACAGATTGAATTTGTTTGAATGCACAAACGTTTTTATTTTACATGATTTTGTTGAGTTAAACAAATATATCGTGCACATCGCGCGTCGTCGGCAATTTCCGTTACGTGAACGCAGGGCAATCACAATCGTAATCTTAGTTTAGGTTATGCGAAATGGTGGTTCATAAGCGGTGAAATGTAAATGAAGAAAATAATAGGTAAGTAGGATAATGGATTTATATATTTTATCAAAATTCATGTTTGTATCTATTTGAATTCACCACACATTTAACAATGCTTTGATCTTTCCGTTTTCATATTTTGCAACTAATTGTTGGTATATTTAATTCTTTTTTGATGTAACAGGTATCTCATCAACGGCAAGTGTTAAGACACTGTTCTGAGGTATCTGCTGTTCTGAGGTATCTGCTGTTCTGAGGTATCTGCCGTTCTATCTCCTACCATTTTTGCCATCCCTAACACACTTCTAGCACCTAACCATATAGTTATCTCTGTCACTCGTTCGCGATTCTCAGGATTCCTATGAGATTACCCAGGTAGTACGTTTTGTAATATTCTTTGCAAACAAAAGTAGTACAAGTAACACTTTAATCTTTATGTATTTGCACACGCAACGCATAAGTTATTTTGTGGTTGTCATTATGTGATATCAAAATTGAAATATGCGAATTTGATTTGCTAGTTTGTCACTGCATGCAGCCGGATCGCATTCATAGACGTTTTCTGAAGTATTTATCTTTCCGATTGGATAGTATTTACCCGGAGAGAGAATGTGACCGGGACCTTTTACTTGAACGCCAGGCGATGCGTTCACTAGCATCTAGACGAGAACATAGTAGTGCCAAATTTCTACTCGATTTGATACATAATAGAATTGACTTCTTAAAAATGTGGGGTGCCCCAGAATAACTACCTGAAGAATAAGATTTCATCAATATATCCAAAACTTTTTACACCGACGGGTTAATTTTATCCAGCAAATAGTTACCACACACTTTACTAGAAGGTGAAAAGGCCGGGTTTAAAAGTGAAACATGGATGAAATTGCAAAATTAAAGCACCTCCTCGTCTTTAACAAATTACATAAACGCTTGCTGACTAGATTGATCTCTCAATCTTCTCCTGTCCAGCCAAACCTCCTCGCTCCACGTCATGGCGTGGCATTTACGACAATATTACCTGATGCGCGTTCATTCCGAAGCACAGGAACACCAATCCGATACACACTAATACCGAAACCGCTGACGTTGATGGCGCTGAGGAAGAGCTTTGCTGGATACACGGAGAAGCGCCGACCGAAGTCATTCACATGGCCGTCAAGAGCGAATGATAAATTACGTAGCGTGACGTCACGGCTAATGTGGAAATTGCATCAATTTCGTAGAATTATAAATAAAATAATTTGCCGTGCAGGGTAGAGAAGAGCCATTGTTAACAGTGAGACCGAGATAACGCAATAATGACTGAAATTCCGTATTCATTTGGACTCATCTATCAAAAGGCCTGTGACGGCCAGCTTGTTTTTCAGCGAGCTGCGTCTCCATCTTGGTCTCGCGTTCCTTCTCTCTTAATGATCCGAAAACTCATCATTCCGTTGGAGCGAAGGGGAAGAGGAGATCGAGCAGCTTCCTTCTGCCGAATAGTGCTGGGCGCAAGAGCATACACTGCTACTCAAAAATTTGCTGTGAGATTTAAAATGAGAATTGCTTTGGCTCAAGTGATTAGGATAGGGTAAAGACGACAAAAAACATAGTTGATTTCATATAAAATCTGTCTGCCAAATGTTTTAGAATTGACTTAATGTGTACCAACCTCAATGTGTTAAATGTTCCTCCTAAGTCTATTTACAATATTTTTTCTCACCTTGCCACTTTAGTGTTCTTTAAATTTCTTTTTCTTCATCTCTTTTAAAGCCTCTGAAAGGTTTGTAGAACATCAACTTTGTATAGGCTGCTAATCCAAGTCAAAATATCTTTGTATTCAACAATCTAACTTCTGGAGTTCCTCAGGATTCTATTTTAGTTCCTAGATGCACTGGTGTTCATTATCTTAATTTGGGATTCAGACATTTGCTAACGCCACCTGTTAAGAACACTATTCAAAAATTTATAATTTTGTTATAAACAGTTTGAAGCCTGTGTCTTTTCAAGCATTCAAATTTTCTTTACTCAAGCACTTACTGCAATTGCAATTGCTTTTTCTCTGATGAAGTTAGAGCAACATTAGCTGTAGTTCGCCTATTGCTCCATTTTGAATTTTCTTTTTTTACAAATTATGATTGTTATTGTTATATCTAGTAACCATTAAGAACGTCTCTGTCCTATTGGAATCTTATAAACTCGACAAAATTAACGAACCACTAACATTTTCTAAAAACATTTAGAAAGCAAGCTTTGAACTTCCTCTGATATTTCAAGCACATGCTGTTTCGTTTTGAAATTGCAAATGACAATTAGTCACATTTGACCGCAAATGATTTGAAATCAAATACTGCTAATTAAGACAAGTTATTAAGCTAATTTCTGTTATCGAGTGTATCACGTACGTGTTTTAAAGTTCATCTACGAGTGCTTCAAAGTAGAAAAATGAATCACCAAAGCAATTTAGCGGTGGAGGAGGCAATACGGGCTTCAATTCTGCTGGATGAGGAGTACTCGATGCGTTTTGTTGCTAGTGTGTTAGGAAGAAATCATTCCAGCGTAAGTGTCACGGTTCGACGATTTAACGAAACAGGATCTCACATTGGAAGGCCCGGGTAAGGGCGAGAACGATGTACTAATCAAAGGGATGACCCTTTTCTGGGACAATCCGGTCTTACAAGCTGGAGAATCACTAGTAATATGTTAAAAAATGAGTTATCAGCGGTTCGTAATGTTGTAATATAATTTCGAACAATCAGAACACGTTTAAATGAAACCGAATTATGGGGCAGCAAACCGGCAAAAAACCATTACTTACCAGAGAGCACAAAGATTTGCGTTTTCCCAGAAATCATTAACATTGATCTGTTAATGATTGAAAAAAGGTTTTATTCTCTGACGAAACAAGGGTTAGCTTAAAATCTCTTGAATGTGAGCGTGTCTGGCGAAGGGAAGGAGAAGGATTTGCAAGTTGCAACATTTCTCCAAGGATCCCGTTTGGTAGCGGCTCTGTAATCTTTTGGCCGAGCATCTGCTTCGCTGCTCATATCAGGAATGCGGATTGTTAACTGGAAAACATCGTAATGCCATTTATTCCTTTTGTGGATCCTATCTTTTTATCCATGCAAGACAATGCGCATTCCAACGTGGCTAGACAGCTTATTGACTGCCTGTATGGTGTTGATATTCCATTAATCGAATGCCCACCCAACAATCCCAACCTCAGCCCCATTGAGCATTCATGGGACCGTATTAAAAAAAAAGGTCCGGGGTCGTAGACTCCCACCTGCCAACCACAATCAACTGGTGGATGCAATAATTGAAGAATGGGAGAATATTCCCCAGCATACCATTGAAAATTTAATCGCTAGCATGCTAGCATGTATTTGGGAGTAAAGGAGGACCTACGAGGCAGTAACGTCACACTGGATCCATTAATCCTAATGTTTTCGATTTTTTAAATGTTTTTCATTTTGATTTTCGTTTTCCCATCTCACAACAAAGAAAGGTTATATTTCGCTGATTTCTTGCTCAAATGATTGTATAAACCCAATTTGTAAGTTTCCATTACAATTTAGAATTTTATTTTCATTGTAATTATTCAGGTTAATAAAGTGGTGCGTGAATTTTGTCCAGGAGCTTACATGTAATGTTTTTATCTTTCAAGCTTCTACTTTAATATTCGAAAGCCAAACCTCGAAATTTAATTCAATCCACGTAAAAATCATACTTTTACGAGTAGCAGTGTACGTACAATGGCCGCGATCACAATACCCGGACGCAGGACCCGAGAAATTAGGGTTCGGAAGCGTGATGATCATCATCAACGGCTACGCGATCATAATCAACGCAAAGAGTGCGGATGAGAGAGTGAATCCATCGTTTCTTAAGACGTATAACCGTTAGAGTTCGCTTCACGCTTGCTTTCTCACTATGCTGTGGTATATCTATCCTTTCCCGATATCGGAATTACCTTCAGACTACTACTAGATTCTTTGTACCTAATTAGATTTTCAGAGGTTGTCTTAGTCGCCGTAGATTTCTTTTATAGGCATTTGTATTTGGATTTGAAGGGATTCTGAAGTAACAAAAATGAATATTAACCAATATTATGATATAAAAAAAGGATTGTTAGTACTGAGCCTTTAAATACTGCAATGAAAGTGCGCCTCAAGGGCCAGTTTTGAATCCAGTGCGTTTTATTTTACATATTAATGGTATTCATTTGCCTTATGAGAAGGTTCAGCATTTCATAATCGACAAAACAATCTTAATTTTATCGAGCTTACCTTTGATACCGATGTTGTAAGGGTACTACTTCGAAGAAATGTATAATTAGGAGCATGGCTGGAGTGATGCCTCTTCTATGGCGTTGCCTCGCAAAATTTCTTTAAAATCTGATGCTCATGGTTTAAATACGAGAAATAAAAATAAATGTTTTGTCTCTATGACAAAATAACTTCTCATACACTAAATCAACGATTCTCGACCAAAATAAATCTTTGCTGTATTGTTTACTAAATAAACCCGTTTTCATTTAGTTGAACAAGGATGGTGAAAAAAATCATTTTTAACCAAAAAATACCTAATTTATCCTATAGTGCAGTTGTCTAATTTTTGTAAAGATCCAGTTTATAGGTACAGAACACATATTTTCACGACGTTTTATTGCTCAATCGAGTCGATACATATTCCCTTCATAGAACATCGATACCGAAGCGACAACATCAAGCCTCTATAGCGAGAGAGCGATCTCGACGTAGCTGACGGAGCCGACGGAGTTCGAAAAACAGCCACCAAATGGGTTTATCTGCGGTATTATCTGTTTTACATGGCCGCAATTACAGTGACGTGGCCCCCGGGGTGTCGGCGGCGCGATCTTTCGTCCAACAACGTCTAGCGACAAAGAGCGAGAGATCCGAATAGGTAAGTAAAGGAGTCTCGGGGGATCAGAGAGCGAGCTCTATAAAAACCGGATGGGCGGAGCCGGTAATTTTTAAAATGCTCCACGCCGAAAGAGCAAAAAAAAGACAACCGTCGCGCAGAGGAAAAAAAAACCATGGCAGCACCAATAAGATCCTGTCGAATATCAAAATATGCATCGATACACACACACGCGCATCGGACCGCCGTATCGGCTGTATGATTTATGGCGAGCAAACGACGCGCGCAAAGGAGAGTGCTGAAGGAGACGAAGAAGAAGACCCCATGGTGGCGTACGCGGGGAGGGGATGCGGTCGAGAAGACCGGGGGTCGTTGTCGGACTTGTCTTTGTATGGACATGCATAAATGTACAGACCCTGGCCATAACATATCGCCACTTATCAGAACCATACAATACTGGATATTTTAACACCTCTTTTTAACCATGATTGACAAATGGCTGTATTTGTATTATTCAAACAGGTTATTCACGTCGACGACATCAAAATACACTTATAAGGTGCTGAAAGGTGATATGGCCCGCACTCAAATTCCCACCTATGATGGACCGAGGGCGTATAACCTTTACTTAAAGGTAAGTTTAATTCTGGGTTGTGACATTATATTAGAGTTAGTTAATGAATCTGCAGATGCACCACTACACATTTGTCTTCATCTCGTATAATCGGAATTTTGCGCGATCGTTTTTTGCGTCGTTCATACCGTGTAGCAATGTATTAACTTCGTCCACGCTTTGCACTGATTCTACTAACAACAACCTAATATTTTCAATTTTACTATTGCATCTAGTAATTGTTTATAATTGTTGCTAATACTTTTTAAATCCGTTTCAACAGAAGTATCTAGAAATCCATTCTGGCGTATTGTAAAATTACAGATTTTACTTCTTGGAAATGTTAAAATAATAAAACGCCGCTTGCAACCTTGTTCCCCAACGCGTAAGAATCGTCTGTGGTGGTTCGCGGATACCGGGTCAAAGCCTGTGAAATGCTCGAATCCGTTTGGAAGATTTGAGAAACACTTTTTTTGTATTTGCTATTAATTCTAGAATAGTTTATGTCACAAGATGTAAAGCATGAGCTTTGCACGTACTTTTCTTTAAGAGAACGGCCTGCACTACACACTGTCTCTGCTCCATCGCTCATAAACGTCAACCGTTGACTAGTTGGCACATGAAATTGTTGTAACGTATCGAGCACTACGCCCGTAATTACTTCGCCAGTACACTTTCTTAGTCTTTTGCTAGCTAATAAGATTGCGAATTTCGGTTTAACAGGATCTAGTACTCGTACTATAATATTCAAAATAGATTTTTTTTTACAATCTGTCGTCTCATCAAGACATAGCCACAGCTGTTTGTTTATCTTTTAATTAGTTTTTCTAGTTAAAGTTAGACTTTGTTAGCGAATGAAAGATTGAAGAGGATGGAGACGATCTAGATTTAGAAGGTCAAGAGTATATAAGGGATACCAAATTAGAGAGGCATATTGTAAAATGTGAAATGTACATTTAAATCTTTAAATTCAGGGTTACATCAGAAATTGGTATCTCTGATTTTGTAGGGAGATAAGTAAGGTGAACAAGAACGCGAATAGGTAAGTACATAGCATTTTTCAACATTCAGCTTGAGCTTAAAAAGTTTACACCATTCTACTAGCATGACCACATTGCAGTTTCTTAGTGTCATCGATTGAAAATATTTCAGAGAAGATTTTCAAGAGAATTTCAGAGAAGCAAGTCATTAATGTAAAGCACAAACAGTAATGGTCCCAGATTTGATCCCTGGGGGACGCTAGAGGTGAGAACAAAGTCATGAGAGTAATATCCGTTATAAGTAACATACTATTTTCTCTGTTTCAGATACGACTCTAGGAGATGGATCGCCCAAGGAACAAAATCGAAGGAGCTCAGTTTCAATAACAACATTTCATGATTGATCATATCAAAAGCTTTGGACAGGTTTGTATAAATCACATTTACTTGGCCAAATCATATGAAGACTGGAATAATCTCGAGGAGTCCTAGACGCAGACCAATTTTGACAGGAAGACAAGAAACTAATTTGGAAAACAGAATAATTCAACTATAAGTCCTCCTCTTACCCCCAACGTAGGTCTTTAATACAAGGTTTACTTTTCTGACAGTTTAATGTTTTAATAATTATGTGAAGCACGATAGGCCTCAGATAAAATATACCAGATTGAGTTACTTAAGACGACTGTATGTAGGAAAGTGGGCTAAGAACTGATTTCTTTTATCATCATTTTGGAATATGAAGTGAAGTTTATGAAGCAATAAAAAACGATTAAAAGGACTGTGTGTTCTAGGATATCCCAATCAAATAGTCAACCTAAAACCAAAATCTGAAACAATGATATCGGTATCAACTGCGTGAAATAATTAAATCAACCCCTGAACAAGAAACAGATGCAACAATGGTCAGATAGGATTTCATTGATTTTAAGCTACTGCTTGAAAATTCGTAAACTGCTAACTTGTCAAGGTGAATATTGGAAGTAACACAATCGAATGTATTTGACAAACCACAAAAATTTCAATAAGTTCAATGTATTAAATCAAAGTTTCAAATTAAAATCTCCAAAGACAAGTTTGACCGAATACCAAAAAAAATTCGAACATGACTTCGTGTCCCTACCGAGATCCTACATCGAAATAAAGATGGCAGGTAGTGCCGGTGAGACGTGTTTTGCATGTGTCTGGCCACGCTTTTCTTGCCTACTTACTATTATGTACGTTTGTACCTCTACATTCCACTACATAGCTAGCTAACAAGTGTTCTTAGGCCTCAACGTCGTCCCGACTGTTTGTCAAGTCAATAAGTAATAATCATAAATTCTTGCGCTGTTTGCGAATGGTTCTGTGAGTGAAATATTTTATTCTTGGCGGGTAGGAAAGTGAATACATGCATAAGGTTGCGTGGTAGCTACGAGCAGTCAGATTTACGAATGTAGATAATTTTTTACTGGGAATTTTCATTCAAGCATCACACTTTTGGTTAAAGGTGTGATTATATGCGCTGGAAAATATATCGCTTTTTATATTGCTGGTAATTTGTCGTGAATTTTAAATAGGAAAAGTTTTATGTCTACTCTGTACTTAACGCGTAAATACAGTGCAGAAATTCAAGTAATATGGTAATGGTTAAACAACTTCCTAGCAATATTGAAATACAAAAACCGCTATTGCTACCCACAGTTCCTCGCTTTCTTTGATTTATTAACCGTCAATTAATAAGCAGGTTTCAGAGATCAAAACAGACCAAAAAAACAGTTTTAGTTAAAACGAGTTCATTATAAATTCAAATTAATGATGTAGTTCAGAGGATATACAGTGTGTTTAGCGAAGAATGTGACAACCCGATACCTCGGCAACGATTGAATATTTAGTGCCAGATTTTTATTTGCTGTTATATCTATTTTGATTCGAGGGAAATTTGGCTAATCTATTGTTTGCAATATTTTCTATAGAGATATATTTGTATTTTTTTATTATTAAGGTATCTAAGGAGGGATGTTGATTGTACAATTCTTGCAGTTATCATTAATAAGCGTGAACAACAACAAAAACTGTATACGAAGCAGGCGCGATAAATTCTCGCCCTGACAGGGTTGTACAAATTCCAGCGTGTTCAAATTCCGTTGCGTCCTAGTTACGCATGTGCGAGACCTACACTATATATATTACGGCTCGAAGAGTGGTAGTTTCTGGTAACCGGCCAGACAACGTGATAAGTACATGAAAATGTCTCAGGTAACGAAAATTGAGACATTAAATTTTTAACAAAAGAAGGGCATACGCCTAATCCCGTTAAACAACGCCTAGACAACGTTTATGGTGATTTATTTCCTTCACATTCCCTTGAAGATAATGAGCGCCCCAATTGTCAACCAATTGAACTGATAACGCTTCAAAAAATTTCAATTATTGAAGAAATGGTATTAGCAGATCCCCGTTTGAAAGTGAAGGAATTAGGAGTAAGGATGTCTAACATTTCTGGAACAAGTATTTGCCGAATTCTCCATGAATAAGATTAGTGCAAGATAGGTACCGCCTTCTTTCTGCTCTCCAACGTGAACGTCGGGTCGAATGTGCGCGCTCGTTTTTAAACATATGTGACGACCCGAAGCCGATTTTGGAGTCCATTGTCATAAGAGATGAAACAATGGTTCTGTATTATGATCCTTTAGTCAAAAAGGAATCGTTTTAAGAACGATAGTGAGTTGCAAGCAGTTGTAATACAACATTTTGAGGGAAAAACTAAATTATTGTCTTTGAAAGCACATGCTTTTAATATTTTGACCAATTCTGGCAAATCCATGATAGCTTGCACTAACATTTGCTTTTTAAGTCCTAAAACTACTGTTATCTTCATTTCTAAAGGACATTATACTTTGCCTGTCTGCCATTTGGATCAAAGCAGCATAAGCGGTTTGTTGTAATTTAAATATTTTACCAACCTGAAATACGCAAAGCGCCAGAAATGTGTTGGAACCTTTCTATATTAGATGTTTGTGTTAAAGAAATCTACTTTATTTTAAAAACTCAGTTTATTAAATCAAAGACATCTAGGTAACAAAGTATATTTCTTATGAAATAGTTTCTATTTGTGGATAAAAGAAGAAAAAACAGAAGAAGGAACAATTATTGACCAAAATGTTAGTTTCAAAACATACAAAATATAAAATCAATAAAACATTTACAAAGTACAAAAGTTCACGTTTGTTGAAATAATATTGAAATGTGATTTCTACTCGAGAAAATTGTACATTTGACGTTTTTGACATGCAAAATCTGAAGACGAACCACGTACGATAGCCAGGCTGATATGGCAGCCCAAAGGACCTACTATATTAATTCTGCATTTGGCTTTAATATTACGAAGGCCAAACCGATACTAGTGAGAATAAAAAAGACTACTAATAGATTTTAGAATGTCATTTTCAATATGTTCAATGTAATTCCCTTCAGCAATAATGCATTTAACCAATCTCTCCCTCTTTTTAAAGGTTGCCAACCAACCTTCATTTGGAATACTTGCAAAATATTGATGAATAGCCATATCAGTTTCTTCCACAGGCAAAAATCTCGCACTTCATAAGTTCATAAAACAGCCAAAAGTCATACACTTCCAAATCAGATGAGTACGGTGAATGTATTACTTTTATATTTTCTTCAACCAAATATTGCAATATAATACCCTTCTCAGAAACTCTACTGAACACCTCAAAACATTTTCCGGTGTACCATTTAGCTGTAACTGTTTTTTGTTCATTCAATTTAATTGCACCTACAAGGTCCGCACTTCTAAAGAACACCCCACACATAAGTTTTTCCATAGTTCGTTGTATCTTTGTCATTGTTGGTGCTTCTTTGTGGATTCCTACACGACCCTCTTGACAGGTAGGTATGTCGAAAAACGGAATATACGTTTCTTCACCTGTTACAATTTTGGAAAAAAATTGGTGTGAGCCATTTTTCTAAACAGCTAAAGTTTCTTGACAAATTTTTACACGTTCTGCTTTTTAAAAGTCAGGAACCTTAACGACACAATACGACTGACAACCCTTTTTAAATGCTGGTGATTGTCTTAATAGTTGAAGATCTGACGCTGAACACCGCTTCTTTCGCATTCAAAGTTTTTATATCATGGATACATTGTAGCCAAAAAATATGCCTGTTCATTGAAGGTTGAATCAAAACTTTCCTCGCATCCATAGACATTTGAGCCTTCTTTGAAATCAAAATAAATGATGATTGGTAAATACTTTCTAGTTAATTTTATTTTTTCGCTTATGTCAGCACTTAAAAAATTGAAACCTTTGGTTTTAACTAACGCGAATACAATAACCAACTCACTGTTTTTGTTTCTCATGGCATACTGAAATTGTTTATTCTCAATAGTACTGGTTTGGAAAGAAACCTTTTTGTGTTTTTACAGTAACAATATAAACATACTGCTAGAGCGCGGTAATCATTTTCAGGATACATAGGCGTTTCACTGGAGTAGCGGGCTGGATGCAGAAATCGATTTTCGCTTTGTCAGCGTCTGCTTGTTTATTTTTCGTTCAGTTTAGGAAACGGGAGCGTGCATTGTATTTTGTGTTACGTGTTATTCGCTATAAATGTAATATATAATTATTAATTGGCTGGCACAGTAAATAAGTTTATCTGTGACTTTCCGGATTTGTTATACGACGGTGCTAAAATACTTCGAAAAATGATATGCTGGAACAAGGCGGACTGTAACAAACATGTAAATACCAAAGAACAGAAATAGAAAAAAGGACGTGCCAACAAGAACTGCTTATTTTCGATTTACTTGTCACGATGAGAAACTGTAATTTGTCACTTTGTTTTCTCGAAAATGAACCGTTTCAGAACTTCTGGTATAAGTAGAGGGTGGAGCAATACTTCGGTTATGACCTCAGGGAAGCAAAAACAAACGAAAGTAAGATAAAAAAAAAATTATTGATATCCACTTATTCTATGAACCTTATAGTTTAACATTAAGAGATTTTGAACAAAACATCGGCTAAATGACGTCCACCATTGTCAATGCAATTCTGAAGTCTAAGTCAGTAGTTTTCCGTCACCGTCACATCTTCGATGCCATCAAAGTGCGGGGTTTGTGTTTGTAGACTTTAGCCTTGAGAAAACCACCGAGGTTGAAGTCACAAAGGATTAGATCTGGTGATCGAATCGACCATTGAACGTCACCCGTCATTGAAATGAGCTTCCCAAGAAACATCTGCCTCAAAACCTCCATCGATCGCCGGGCCGTGTGAGCTGTCGCTCCGTCCTGTTGGAACCAGATATTGGTAAGGTGAAGATCATTCAAGTTTGGTCCCAAAATTTCCTGTAACATGTCAATGTACCGACCAGATGTGACTGTGACCGTGATTTTTCCCTCTTCAAAAATTCTCCGACCCTGACCTTGAGTTGCAGAGTTGTCTTTGAACCTTGAAAAATCAATGACAAAGCTTAAAGGCAAAAAAAAGTTGAATATTCCTCATAATCTTTCTTTGCTCTCATTACTTCAACAATAACAAGTGTCAAGTTTTACGAAAATAGTAATGTCAAATCTCAATACCGCCATCTAGAGGCCGTTTATAAAAACTTAAGACGTACTAGGTATAAAATAGTGTCACCTGCTCTTTTATTTCTTTAGGTTCATTTCTTTACCGAATGCTTCCGCAGTATTCACAATAGTACAAAAAAAGACACTTCTAAAAAAGCTTCTGTACACCAATAAATCCATATCTAAAGTATTTATTATGAAAATGAAGCGATAACATTAAACGTATATAGCCTAATAGATAACGTTCCTCTATAGAAGTGCCGATAAATGCGGATTTAAATCCAAAACGCTCATAAATATGCGAATAATAGCGGTTTTACCGGTTTTTTAACGCATAATAAAGCATTGCTCGCGAGAGCTCTATGAGGAAAGGCAGGAAAAAGAAACATCCAAGCAACACATAAATTATACAAATTTGCCCATTTAATTTTTTCCAAATCAACCGTAAGCATATTCACGTCGAACAGACATACAGAGCTCGGTATAAGTATACATTACAGTTTTAGAAATGCATTAGAACACGTCGAAACGCGATATAACAATCCGCCGTAAAAGGATCGAAACAATCTTGCATTGGCGACTACGCTGGCAGGTTCATATTAGTTGGACAAAGATGGAAATCAATGACCGGTTACACAATTACACCTAGGAATTTCTGTTTTTAGATTTGCTGAAATTTGCTGGGGATATCCGCCGAAGCGAATCACAGAAACATGTCAGCTTTTGGTAAATGGAGACTTCTACGTTATTATCATAGTATATTGCGTTTCCTTAAAGAATTCCCTATCGGCTAGGCGGTACAACTTTAGATTTATAATACCCAATAACCGAACTGGCAAACATTTCCAGACAAGAAGAATTGATTGTAATGAATTACGATGCATTTATATTCACACTTTTGAAAGCACTTTTGGAGTGCAAAAAATTACTTTCTGTCTTGGTTTGATAAGCACATAGGTAGTGCAGTTAACTGCATATAAGGTAAAGTCAGAGAGTACATATTCTTCTACGTTCGATTTAACATCGATCGTACATAGGAACGCAATTCGTTAAAATTATTCACATAAAATGTACAAATTAAAAAAAAATAATATTCATTAGAAATTCGTGGCGATATTGAAAAAACGCAGATTACCAAAAATTTAATAAATTTCTAATAAGAATTATAGTAATAATAAAAGATTCCTATAGTATATCACTACGTTAATGAAAATTACTTAAATAAGATAAAGTTAAAAGAAAAAAAAAGTTTAAAATCTAGAAAAAAAAATGTTTGTAAACATAAAACAAAAAAAAAACGATAATTCCACTTATCTGGGCTATGCTCCAGTTGAGCTTTCGAGTAACCTTGTACTGACGTGGTCAAGCGGCGGTCAATCGGCGCTAGTCCTGTCCCCGGGTTGAATAGAACGCAATCTTATATGTGGACACACACACGCAGCAAAACTCTACCCTTCAGTGGATTTCGGCAAAATATGTGTGATTTCGACCAGTCTTGCAGAAATTACTTCAAAAAGAATAATATCTTAACTGTATACGGTATCTATATATTCGAGGCACTTCTTTTTTGTTATAAAAATAAACACCTTTTTGAACAGCATTGTTTTGACCATGCTTACGGCACTAGACCTAAGGATCGGTACTGCTTCCCCAAACAACGGTTAAGTATAAGTGAGAGTGGCCTCACATACACAAGCTTAAAACTATTTAATAGATTACCTTCTACCTTAAGACAAATTAGTAGTGTATACCTGTTTCGTAAACAAACTTTTAATTTGTTAGTTGAGATGGAGCCCTATAGCTTAAATGAATACTTGTCATAACATATTGTACATTTATACGCTTACTTTGTTCGTTTATTGTTGTTAACGTTTGCTTTGTTCTGTTGTAGTAAAGCAATAAACTGTATTATTATTATTATACGAAAACCCAATAACAAAAAACCTCGGATGAATGGAGGGTTTACTTGCTGATCGACAATTATTCAATGAAATATTACATAAATTCAAAATTTTCCAAAAACAATGTTTCATACTCTACAAAAATTAAAAATTTCTCAATTAAATTAAAACATTCCCACACGACAAGCAATGAAATTCATCTAAAAAACGCGTTGTCAGGTTATAACATGATCCGATGTGAAATTAGGTAATTTAAACGCCACACGGCTACTTGATAATTGTTAGTCATTTTGTATGGAAGAACCTTTTATTATAGGAATTAAATTTACTTTGAACTCACGAAACGAAAGAGACATAACAATTGATATCCTCTTGAAAAAAGAGATGTTTCCGTGATAATTACAGATGCCACACAAATTATATTAAGATATTAAAGTACTGTTTCCCGCTTTTTTTTTTGTTGCATTGTAGAATTGTATACCTTCAATTGGATACGTCGGGTGAATCAGACTCGATGTTACAAGCGATATCTTCCTTATTTATAGAAATATAAAATCGAGCAAGGTGCCGTCGAAAACGGTTTGCAGAATGCTAGAGGATATAAACATGAAAAGTGTGCCTAGTAGCAATAACCAAAAATTACTGCTAATATAGTTAAAACAGAACTAACACACGGACATGTTTCGGCCTACCCGGCGTCATCAGGATGGTTTCGAGTGCCATTCGTCGCTACTTACATTGCATTCACCTCTCAGTTTATGCCACTAATTTCCAAAAACAACACTGAAGTATTTCTTGGCGCATCTAAGCTGATTTATCTTTCTGATAACTTTAAATCTATAGCAGACTTCTTACATGTAACCAAAATAATGCCAATACAGCTGCTCATGGTATTGATGAAATCATTAATGGCGAAATCAACGTGAGGAAAGGAAAAATCACTAGCCAGCGGACATGTTTCTGCCTACCCGGCTTCATTAACGTTGCTTTGAGTGCTTTTCTACCTCACGGCTTATATCACTACCCCTCAAAGCAACAACAAAAATTTCTTGTGGCGCCATCTACCGCCAAGAGATACGCCCCTGCCGTCTAGAAAACAGAGATTGAGTGCGCATGAGCACTCTGGTACCTACACATGTAAGTAACTCCTAGAGACTTACCGTGATGTATTAAAAACACGTCAAAAAATGCTTAGAAATCTATAACCAAAATAATGCTAGGCTATAGGCTGTAGCTCCTGATGACGCTGATGGAATCACAATGTTAGCGTTATTTTGGTTATTGTTTCTAAGCTGACTTGATGTAGGTATATTTAAGACTAATGCTTTCAAATAAGCAAACTGTAGCAATTAATCAAGCTCATTAAAGTAAGCAAAAAAATCCAGAATCAAAATACTCTAATCTTATTTTTCGTCCTATTCTAACCTCTCTCTAAATACGTTGCAGCCTCACTTTCTCTGTCTCGCATACACAAGCATTGAATACCGTCATCTAGACGGCTGTGACGACGACGACGACGGAGAAAAATTAAATATACCTCGCCGGCCCCACATGGGGTAAACTGTTTTAACACGAATTTATTTGACAAATAAATTTAGCTCATTTACATTCGAATTTATCCCGATAAATATATAATATGGTCGATGAATAAACATCTTTTACTACCGGTTTATCCTCGTTTTCTCGGTTTTAATGCGTGCTCGTCTGAAAATTAAATATATTTGTATTTGTTTTGGCCGTATGCGTGAACGAACGCGGAGGACTGCGGTGGAAAGATAACGTCTTTAAACAAGAAGGTATTACGAGGTTGTGAAGCTCGCTCAGACACGCGGTGCTTTGCTAGGTATGTATATATGTATGTATATACTTATATACATACTTATGTAGAAGATCATTGACTAAAGTTACGTAGATTGAACAAAAATGTACGAGGATGGTATGAGAAATACCTGTGTTAAGGAAAACAACGCAACTTCTTTCTCGACATAATCTCCTCTATAGAGATTTTAAAGGTGGTATTGAACTCATTGAACAAATTTGAAGTTTCAACTAAGCAACTTTTAATGTTTATGAGTGATAGTGCAGCAAACATGCGTTCTTTGGGCCGATCTCTTAAAGAACACAGTGGTAATTTCTTACATGTAACGTGTAAAATCCATACTTTAAATCGTGCGGCACAAACGATTCCTACGTTTTCCACTAGTAAATGCATTGATATTTCACAAACTGTGTCCTGATTTACTTGAACCACCACAGCCGATTGTTACACGTTGGGGAACAAGGTTGCAGGTTGCGTTTTACTACAACAAATATTTTGATCCAGTAATGAAAGTAGTTTTAAAATTCAATCCGACAGAAGCTGCAGCAATCAAGAAAAGCCAGGAAATATTTCAAGATAGTCAGGTTAAAAGAGATTTACAAACTATTCACAACAACTACTTCAGATCAGCGGAGTGAATAGAAAAATTACAAAATGTTTCGATGTCGCTGGTGGATTCTGTTCAAATTGTGAATGATGTTCACGCACAGTTATGCGCTGCAGAAGGCGAAACAAATTGGTGTGTAATACGAAAATTTGAAAGTGTTTTAGAGAAAGACTCCGATTTTCTTATATTAAGACAAATTTGTGAAGGTGCGTATGAAGATGCATTAAGTTGTTTCAAAGATTATTTTAAATATGCAAATATAACATCGCTAGAAGTCGAACGGTTGTTTTCGGCATTAAAAAACATTTATTCCGCACGTCGTACTCACTTGACTGAAACAGCTGTGGAAACATAACTAATGATTCAAATATTTAACAAATGTTACCCAGTTTGTGATTTCACGGAAGACTTTTAAAACGGTAAGTGTTTCAGCACGTTTTATAATTTATTTCTTACCTTCTATTTTATGTGTAAACCACATATTTGCCCAGGTTAATAATTATACTCCACATATCAAAATTTCACCTTCTAAAGGTCAAACGAAATTTGCCTCCATTTTCTTCAAGATATTCATCAGTCTCACCTCTCCTTAGGAGAATTAAGACATTTAAGATCATGCTTTGTAACAGCGAAGCAAAGCAATTTTAAACAAAATTATGATGCCATTCTATTCAACAATTGTTGCCATAGCTAATGCAGTAACAAAAATTAATACGTCGGCATCCTATGAACAATTATCCAGAACCGTTTGATTGCAACATATGCTTTATCACTTACGATGAAAGCTTGATTTTTTTACATAATTCATAATAGATTTATCTACAATGTAAATAGTCTTAATTACCACGGTAATAACTTGTCCTACGTTGTACAGTCAGCGGAAGAAATCGCATATTTGATGTCTTAAAGATGGAATGCTGATAGATGCTGTGGTCTGTGATGCCGTTGAGTTTAACGGAAGTAACGCGCTTAAAGATTGATTGACCATAAAATAATAAATTGCATCATTATTTATTTAGTTGCACATGGTTTTGTAATAATTCCTATGTTTGGAATAAAAGTAATAACGGGAAGGTTATTAAATTGTTAGAAAACTGGAAGCTATTCATTTACAAGGATGATTTAAATGAAATTTTTTGGGTTTATAGGCCGATGTAGCGTATGAACAACGGTAACTCTCCTTGCTGCCCAATCCCACACAAGCGGGGTATAAATCAGCCAAAGTTCAACACTATCTTTAGCTGTTTGACTCAATAACTCAGAAACTATAAGAGATATCAATAAAAATACAAGATTTAAACTGTTTTACATGCTCTTAACGATGGCGTAAATATTTTGCCTACAAAAAATATTTGTTTAGGGAAAAACCCACCGTCCCCTTATTTTTTTGAAAATTTCAGAATTTTTATATACAAAAAAAATATAAAGACTACATAGAATTTACGTAAATATATTGCGTCTGGTACGAAATATTCCTATTTGTGTAAAAAAAATCATAACTAATGTGCTATATCTGCACTAAACGGATACTCTAAAACTGTGGCACTGGAACACTGAAACAGTTCACTAAAACCCTTACCACAACACTTTGTATGTAAGTGTTGTGGTAAGGGTTTTAGTGAACTGTTTCAGTGCTATATCTGCAATAGTAAAGAAAACTAGCAGGTTGTTATAAAATCATTTTAATAAAGAATGGTACAATGTGGAACATGTTTGGTAAATCGACTGCTTATAACAGTCTACGATACATAATTACTGCAATGATGGTAATCCGTGTAGAAATGTTGAAAACAAAGGAATTGCTTAGAACGGTGGTCTCCAAACGGCCCGCGAGCCAAATCCGGCACGCCAGTGTGATCAATCCGGCCCACGACAGCTGATGGCTGATTGTTGTTATTGTTGCTGTGATAAGTTGGATAAAAGAACACAGAATTATAATAACTTGCTAGATATAGCTTAATGACAAGTATAATACGCAGAAAGTTTAACTTAAGCATAATAACTAACAAATAATTGAAATGAATCCCACTAACAGTTTATAATATCCACTTGTAAAAAATACTAATGAGATTTATGTAATTGTGATTTTCCACTGACAATAGTTTGTAGTTGTGGACCAATTTACTTGTACCAATTATTAAAAGAGATTTAAGATGCTAATCGGTTAACTGAGATCTGTAAACATTCTTTGTGTACTTCATCTTGGAGAATGTTTTCTCACACAAGTAAGTAGTACCAAAAAAAACAGAAAACAGCCCACAAGCAAATTAATGCAAATTAGCAAATTGTTGCAGTGGAAGACATAAAATTCCAACAAAGATGAGTTTTGATATTTGTTCTTAATTATATTACTGCACTGTAAATCAATAATTTCCATTTGAAGTTCCGGGGCTAGGGTTTCAATGTCAGTATCAAAAGGATATTGAAAAATCTTAATTTCATTCGCAATGACATCAAAGTCTGAGAAACGAGTATCAAAATTTATCTTCAAAGCACTCAAAGCTTCGATTGCAAAATCGACGAGAAACTCAGACTCCGTAGTGTAGCTGAATATTTCACATGTTTTAAAATGTGTGAAACATTCTTTACGTAATTGTGATTGAAACAGTATTATTTTCTGCAGGAACGATTTGATATTATTGTATAAATCAGGAAGAAGCTGGTTTTCTCCTTGCAATCTCAAATTCGTTCATATGTTTTGTCAAATCGACATAGAATCCTAACTTCCACAGCCATTCGCTATTTTGTAATTCGGTAAGAAGGCGATGCTTTTCATTCAAAAAAATTTCAATCTCTGCTCGAAGTTCAAAAAAGCGCCGAAGGACTTTTCCGCAACTAAGCCAGCGCACGGCAGTATGATATGGTAAGTCATTTTGTCCAATCTCTTCAATAAACTCGCGGAATTGTCAGTGATTCACCCCAGTGGATCTGATGAAATTAACAACTAATATGACTGGTTTTACAACTTCAGACATATCCAAACATTTTCCGCACAAGGACTGTTGATGAATGATACTATGTAAGACTAATGGTTTTGAACCACCATCGTTTTCTACAGCCTTTCGCACAAGTGTAACCACTCCTTTATTTTTATCACGCATGTTTTTGCCTCCATCAGTTGTAATAGATTTCAAGTTTTTTCATCGAAGGTTCTTTTTATTAATGGCATTTTCAACTCCCTTAAAAATATCTTCCTCAGTAGTCGTGCCGTGAATACTATCAATATCAAGACGTTCTTCGTACACTTCATAACTTTTATCTGCTCCTCGAATAAAAATCAACACCTGAGCAGTATCTAACACATCCATGGACTCATCCAAGGCCAGAGAAAACCACTCAAGATGTCCATTTTTGTCAGACAGTTGAGATGATATATTTTCTGCGATGTCTTGTACCCTCCGAGCCACGGTGTTTGCTGACAAACTGACAGTTTTAAGTAAATTTACCTTTTCGGGGCACATTTCTTCGGCTACTGCAATTACGCATTCTTTGATCATTTCTCCATCGGTGAATGGTTTTCCACGTTTTGCGATTTCAAGAGCCACACGAAAGCTGGCACGAGTTGCAGCCTCTTGTTCAGTGTTGACTTTCATTAACAAAGATTGCTGCGACTTCAATCCACGCTTCAAAGCTACAAATTTTTCTGTCCGCAAACTTCCTGTATATTTTGAGTAATTTTGAAAATGTTTCGTTTCATAATGACGTTTAATGTTATATTCTTTGAGAACGGCTATGGTTTCATTGCAAATCAAACATAGCGCCTTATTACTGGAGTCAATCACGAAATATTGATACTTCCATTGATCTTTGGATGTTCTGCATTCACTGTCTATTTTTCGCTTCTTCTCTATACTAGTAAATCACACACAAAAACAGCAAGTCAAAACACGCACTACTTTATTTACAACACTACTTTACGCACTACTTTATTTCACAACAGACAGTTTCGCTTCCTTCGCCGCTAGCCTTTTTATATTCCAATTACTGCCATCTCGAAGTGAGTGGAATCCATCAGAACTTTCTCGAACCATCTCCGCTATCGAAAGTACTACTAGCGCCATCTGTTAGCGATAGAGGGTTCTACCACTACCTATTTCCACTTTTGGCCCTTGGAACTTACCGGAGTAATCAGTATGGCCCTAAAGCTGGAAAGTTTGGAGACTCCTAGCTTTTACCATGCACAACGAATAATTACAAGCTTGCCACAAATATCGCATTTTGGTGTACTTTGTGCATCCGGGAAGCAATAACCTTACAGGATTTTCAACATGTGCTAGCCGTTCGGCGATGTATCCACTTTTATACCATGCATATTTAAATAAAATGAAGAGCCTAGGTGGTGACAAAAGATTATTAGTTGTATGCAACACCTGCTATTACGAGCCTACAAAAATCACTTAAGAGACATACCCTGTATATATAAAATCGTTCGTATCCTACGCTCGTATATACCATCGATATACGCACCCAATCTCAGTAACGATTCGTACCACTATCCTACAAGATTCGTTTCAGTAATTACTTCTTCTTCTTCTTTCTTCTCCTCCAATTCTACCACGAAAGTAGTAAAGAGGAGCGCAGCATCCTTCGGTTCAATCTCTCGCGTCGTATAATTATTCAAGATATAATATTAAAATGGGATTTTAATGGAAATTAAACCAAACGATACACGAATATATATGCTTCTCTTCGAAATGCCCCTTTCTACGTTCAGAATTAATGGCCGATATACGGAACACTGCAGGATATTTGGAGGCCCATCGGGATACGAATATTTCAAAAACGGTATGGGGTACCTGGCTGCGTTACGGTCTTACCTCTAACTCCGCTCATTCGGGCTTCTTTATAGCGCAAGGGTAACCTTTTTTTTTTCTTTTTTTTACCTTGTCTAAACGAAGTGTTTATCCACCGAGGCACATAACAGATATCTCCGTATGGCGAGAGACGATACACCAAGCGTTACTTTAGATTTCTTGTTATACAGGGCGAGTCGGTAGAAACGGACCAAACTCCAAGAGTGTATTAAACACGTGAAAACAACGTAAAAAATGTTCTTATCTGATTTTCATTTGTTTTCAAGTTTTTAAAGTGTTTTTATTCTCGAGCCCCCTTTATCCACCAGAGCTCCCTCAAAATCTGCATTTCGTTCAGCATCACCCTCACAGCAACACCCTTAGCGAGTAATTTGCAGTGTAGCTTTTCTGATTCACCAAATAAGTCGCAGGTGGTTAAGAATTCTTGTAATCCCGTAGCATTGTGCAGCATTGAGATGACAGTTTTTGAATTGTTAGATGTATTTTTCCATCCATCGATCAACAGCACTGATTCAGAAGTTATCAATTCACTTGATAAACCAATGCAACGTTGGTACTCTTTATCTAATAAAGTTGCTGATAAGGCTTAAGGCCAAGCAACTTGGGTACATATGCTGGCCGAAGTGCTGTGATAAAATTTCTGAAACGTTCTGATTCAACAACCGGGAAAAGAATATTGCACCCAACAAAGAAACTACTTAATTTTGTGCTTAGATCTTGGATTTTTTCTTTCGAGAGATTGTCTACAAACTCGTACAGGGTGTTTCTCCGTTTTTTTTTTTTTGCTTTGATATAGTAGTTGCTGTTTATGGTGCTAAAATCTGGGATAATCCAGAAGAGGAAGTGCCACTAAAAGAAGACAGTGAGGGAGAGCCTGGCGTAAGGAGAGGATATAATTTTCCTGCCAAGAAACGTGTGTACGTGGAGCTTTACTTGTTTGTTGATCTTTCGACAAATTTTCCTATAACGAAAATATTTAAATTTGAAATTTACAAAACTAAAATTGAAACAATGCATGTCCAGGGTACTGCAACTTACTCTATTAAAATCGTTGTCATTTATAAGTTAAAAAAGAAACACCGTCCCGTTTTGGCATAGTATTTTGAAAGGTGTCATATTTGAATTAAAATTTTCTTCATTATAGAGTCGAAAGTATTCTAAGTTGTATATTACATCAGACAAATGAAAAGCTTCTCCGTCAAAATACACCTTTAAACGCCTAAAAAATTTCAATATTATATAACAGAAAGAGAATTACACCCAGAACAAGTTGATGACATGGACAAACCTTTCACTTCAAGCTTTTACCCCAGAAAACATTTGCTGTAAGTCAGGTAAAATCAGCTCCTGGATTTAAGATAAACAAGAAAAGACTAACTGTAGGAGTTTGTTCTAACGCCACTGGAACACATAAAATTCCTCTTTTTGTAATTGGAAAGTCTAGAAAGCCTCGTACTTAAAAAAATGTGAACATAGATGGACAGTCATTTGTTTACAGAATAGTTTGTGCCCGAGTTTGTATCTGAAATCAAAAAGCACCTCACAATACTGAAATTGCCTATCAAAGCTACTTAACTCAGCGACAACGCTCCAGCACATCAGGAGGAGCTCACAAGTGAAACCGAAATAAGAATTTATTTTCTTGCTTCACATGTAACAAGCTTATTGCAACCCATAGCCCAACGGGTCATTGCAAGCTTGAAGAGGCTTTACAGACGCAAACTACTATCTGAAAACCTCTCAAAGCTGAATGATAAGGACACAGAACTAATTGATGCCTTAAAAACTATAAACATTAAGGATATGATCTACATATTGGCTAAGGCCTAACACTACGTTTACTAAATCTTGGAAAAAACTCTGGCCAAATGTGTTGGAAGCTATCAAAAAAAATTGAGAAGATAGTCCTACAGCTGTGCAGAATACTATACAAGCACCTGAACCTAATGACACCAACTTAAATGACGAAATTAACGGTTTCTATACAAAAATTTTCGGTACTGTGAGATGTTATCCAACATTCTCGAACCCCAATTGGAACAACGGAATCTGAGAAACATGTGGTTTCAACAGGATACCGCCACATCGCACGTAAGTCGAGAAATCATCAACCATTTACAGACAATGTTTCCAGGTCGCCTTATTTCACGTGGTGGCAATATCGTTTGGCTACTACGGTCACCGGACTTGACTGCCCCAGACTTTTTTTCTTTTGGGGCATCTAAAGGACAAAATTTACAAAGACAGACCAGAAACGCTGGAACATTTAAAAGCGAATATTGGACGAGAAATAGCAGACATAACACCTGACGTTTTAGATGCAGTTATGTCACATGCGGTAAAAAGAGCTGAATCTTGTCGTGATAATTGTGAAGCTCATTTAAAAAAGATGATCTTCAAGTAATATGTAATAATTTACCTAATGTCTTAAAGATATTAATAATTGCAATATATTTTATTATTTGTCATAGTTTAATTTTTACTTGAGCTTTGAATCGCGATTAATTCCTTTTTGCACATCTCACAATATGACATTTATTTATCTCCACGTTTTATAAGGGTAAACAACAACTCATCAAAGCAACTATTCTTTCTTTTTGGCCTTTCATTTAAATTAATTTTAACAAATAAATGATAGAATTTCCTTCAGAAATAAACATAAAAAGTAAACGTAACCTAAAAGTGCCGTCAAAAGTCAAAATGATAGTTTCCGCGTTGCTTACATTAAAATGTAGACAACCTTTGTTTACGCGTAGAGACATATCCCTGGTATTTATTTTTTGAGGGTTTCTCTATGTGTATCCAAGATACTCGACCATCAGGATGGCACCCTCATGGTCACGCGGATGTTTCTTCTAGTATATTTTATAATTAACGATAGGGCAACGCCAGTTTAACAGTTTTTGTGAGGACAAACGCCTATCGCTCGTAACTTTTTACGTTTGGTTGCTTTTCTTTTACCTTTATATGAAACGTATATGTATATACAACCATAAAGTCTGACAGGTCTCTCAGATAAAATATAAAAATTTATGGGATGGTAATTTCAGTTCTTACATGTGTTAAACCTTGCATGCACCTGAAGTAATTACAAAAACCAAGAATGTTCTCCCATTTTATTTTTGGAAGGTGTATAAAAACTTGAATTTGATTCAAGTTACACCGGTCTGCGTTTTAAAATCATGTACGAGATGATTTTTTTTTAAATAGGTGCTCTTGAATCAATTTTTTGTACTGATTCTGAAAATAACTTTAATTTTTGCTCATTACGTTAGAATTTTACACAATAAGACGTTTTTGTTTTAAGGATTTTAAGTAACAAATACACAAATGTATTAAACAGCACTACACACACAGATTGTTCTCATATTTTCCTTTGCCTCTATTGTTCCTCTATAACATCCAACAGTAGTCGGCCATCATTGCATCGATGGAATGATCCCCTGGTACCTCTCTTCCGTCTTCTTAATATCTTGATGGATGTGTTCGTCATGCCCTTCACTGTAATGTCCTAGATTTTCTGGAAAGTAGTCAATGTAGGAGTGTAGAAAGTGAAGTTTTATACTCATTCTACAACCTAATTTCTTGAAGTTTCTTTATATTCTGTCAACAATTTCTTTGTAGTTACGATCTTTTATATTCCACAGAAAATTCTCAGTAACAAATCTGAAAGTTGTCCATGCATCTTTCCCTCTCTCATTCATCGTGTACTCAAAATCTTTCTCATTCACTAGTTTACGAATTTGAGGACCAACAAAAATCCCAGCTTTCAATTTCTCTTGTGTAATGAAAGGAAGTTTGGTTGAAATATACCAGTAGCAAACCCCATCTTGTTGCAGAGTCTGGCTTCATTAGGCCTAATTTTATATGAAATAGTGGAAGTAACACTTTGTTGGGATCTACAAGCGGTTCATGCAAAATGTTTTTACTACCACGCACGAAATGTTTCCTCTTTGCCCAACATTCCAGTGTTTAGCCCTTGCCCAATTGTCCCATTCACATAGAAAGCACGGCATTTCTGGAAATCCAGCTCGTTGTCCTAATAGCACTCCTGTTGCTTTCAAATCACCGCAAATTAACCAATTGTGTTCCTCGTAATAAATACTGTCTAACAGTATGTTAATATTCTCAAATGCCTCTTTCACTTGTAGTGAAATGGACTACAGGGATTGAGCCACACAAATTTCCATTACGCAGTAATACGCCTTTTAGACTCCTTCTGGACGGATCATTAAAAAGTGTCTATTGAGTAGGATCATGTTCAATTCCATAGAAATGCATTAACTATTTCTAACTGCTATGTGAGAATAAAGGAAGTATTTCTTTTTCTCTGTGTCTATACCATGAACCGGGAACGAAGTAATTCTACAGATTCCTTAGACAAATTCAAATCTCGTACTAAATCATGTTTTCTAAATCAGCAGGAGGAGAAGAGTGAGGCAGGTCGTTTTCATGCGGAACTGGCCTATTGTTGTTGCAATTTGTTTCCTATTTTTTGAGTTACATTCCATAACCATTTAGTCCACAACCTTAACCTCGCGACACAATAGCGACAAACTTTTTTGTCACCCATGACTTCTTTTGGTCTGGAAGCTTTGCTTTAAAATAACCATGATAAGCTTTCTTATCAAAGTCTGTTTTGTATGTTCTTTGCTTAAGCACTACATCCTTCATCAGGATTGTTCTTGCATTTGCACATTTTAAGAAAACCAGAATAACAGCAGTTAGAATATAAAAATTAACTCTCAATCAAATCTCAATAAGTGTACCCCAAGTAGATGAATAAACTGAAAGTAAAATTAAATTACTTAAGTCTTATATTTACAAAACTGTAAACATCAGACAAATGACAACTAATAGTAGCAATTGTGCCAACAATTGGGAACATACAATCATATTTATCGCTGTAACAATGTTCATTACCTACCACTAGGTACAATGCGAAATTAACACATTACACGTGATAGATCTAAACTGAATGCAGTTCTGAAATCAGCATAAAAGAGTGGATCAATAATATGTATGTATTTATTTTCGATCGTCTAGTATCATGCAGATTAGTGTTATCTTTGTTTATTTAGAAACAAGTTTACGTTTAAGGTTTTATTCGTTGCACTGATTCCATGCGAAACATGCTGGTATTACCGGTCGGTCATCAGACTTTGCCAACTATGAATATGAATATATTAAGTACGCGACAGCTTGAATGAAACTACAACGATGGCGACAGCTTACCCAGACATGTAACAATGCTCCATAAGCCCAATGCGCCTTAGCAGTAATTGTTTTCGTTATTTCTTTTATTGCCTGCTGCCATCGTTATGTAGCGGAATTAACAACGGGCAGGTTCGGCTCTGTACCGGGAATTATGCGCATATTTTTGGCGTTGTTTTGAAATGTAAAGCAAAAGCGGGCAGTTTAATGCTTGCGTGCGTATTATGCGAACCTAAGTTAATGTCTCGGTTGGTTTCTTTTTTCTTCTCTCGCTTCTTTTGTTTCGTTCCCTTCGGTTGCGCGAGAGGTGCGATAAAATTTACAATACCACAGTAACTATATTATATACCAAAGCTGTCTAGTTTATAATTTATGTGCATATGTATACTCTAAGTAAAAGACATTTTTATACACCAGAAAGGTCACGTTTCCTTCTTGAGAGTTTACTCAATAGCTCGAAAAAATAAAATCTACAATTAATAAAGAACTCCCTATTACAATATTGGAAAAAAACATAAAGTTAATAATTAAAATTAGGAGCAAATGAATGAACTAATAAAAGTTTTTGTTGTTAAATGGGAATTATCTTAATGTAGTTTAACAATTAATGCATGAATATTTATTAGTTTATTTATTCTTTTTTTATTATTATTCATTATATGTGAATAGTAATAAAAAGAAAAAATTATATTAACCGGTATCTTTTGAAAACGTTTATGAAACGTTGTGCGTTAAAAGTTATAGCATTGTATGGGTAAGGATGGCATCTGTATTCCGGTTTTTGTCGCTATTGTCTAGAACGGCATGACTATACCTCTTGGCAGTAGGTGGCGCCAGGAAATATTACAGTTGCTTTTGAATATTAGTGGCATAAACTAAGAGATGACAACAATATAGACAGGAGCAAAAAGCGTTTGTGCTTTACTCTTCTCACATTGTTTTTGTCGGTAGTGATTCCATCAATACCAAGAGCTATTTATTAGCATTATCTTGATTATTGTTTCTAGGCACTTTTTTCATGTGTACTTCTACATTACACTTTTGTTTCAACATTATTCTGCAGATAACCTCTACCTTAGCCTTTTTAAAATCACAAGCAATGAGAATAATTTACTGCATTATGTACAGATATGTCGTACAGTTTTAAACAAGATAAGTGCAATTAATAATATGAATATAGACAATATGCATTTCAAGAATTCTAAGTGAAAAATGAAACTATTGATTTATGAACAAACCTAAACGCTTTATGGAATTAAGCAAAGTATTTACTGTCTTCAAGAAAATATTTTTTTGTGTTATAATGGCCATTTACATATACTAAGGATCGCTTGAATCAAGTTAACAAATGTCTTAAACAAAGAAATACAATTATTTCATTACAAGTATATACTTCTCTTAAGCGAAGAAAGAAACGCTAAGAAAATATTTCTTTTGATTTAAAACAGTAACTATATTGCGGATAATTGTCTTGATTTAAAGCGGACGACTTTGATACAAGTAAACGTTCTTTGCGTGTACACTACGAACGCTGAATCGGCTCCGAAAAAGGCAAATACTATTCCATCGGTTGGGAAAGTGGTGGCGGCGGTTTTTTGGGGTAGTCATAGAGTTGTGTTAATCTTGAAAAAGGAAGAGCAATAACAGGGGTATACCGCGCTTCATTACTTAACAAACTGAAGACAGAAATTGCAGAAAAACGGCCGCATTTAAAGAAAGAGATAAGTTTTATTCCACCAAGGCAACACTTGCAGTAGTCGCCATATCAAAAATTCATGAACTGGGTTTCGAGCTGACCAATCAGCGACATTTTTTCCTTCCTAAGCTTAAAGTTTCGCTCGAGGAGCAAAGATTTTCATCGAATGAGGAGATCATCACCGTAAACCCTTATTTTGCAGAAAAAGGTACCAACTACCATTTGGATGGATGAAAGATGGGAGATGGAAGCAAATACAAAGGAAATGATCAATATTCACCTTGATTTATTACTACATCTTGATGGATTTCTCGACACAAACATCCGAAAATCATTCACATTATGATATATGCCATTGTGGGGGACATAAAAGAAAATAAAGAGAATTGAGAGGCCGCACTGCTCCGCACACAACTACTCGAGCTACGGAATTCGACCGCGATCGTGTTGCGCAGGTGCTGCTTCCAGCTTACCCACTCTAATTAATGGCTCTTCGCTATTCTCCGTTTCTTTCCAGTAATTACCCGTTAATTAATTACTCCGATGATGTCGACAACTAAAAGTTGGTTCGTTCTAAGTAAGTAGCGAGATACACTACGCTCCGTACACTGGCAGCGGCCTCTCCCCGCTTCCCGGACCCGACGAACTCGCCACTGTCCGACGTAGTATAGAAACTATGGAACGGTTCTTTCGACAACAGCAACAACAACATAACTATACGACAGATCGAGTCGTCCGAGTATGTAGCTATAATATCGAATGCTGATGTTAAACTTAGCCAATAGAAATAGTATCTACGAAATGGTGCAGAATATCTTCCTGGTACAAAAACAAATTCGACGCGAGTTTGTTTAAACCATTCCTAAACAAAACAGGCCAAAACATGTAATTTACTAGAATTCGAAGGAACTGCATTTACATTCTATTTCAGTGGTAGAAAAATTGATAGCATATAGCAACATTGTATTGCAAAAATAAGTAAGGAAGAAACAGGATTAACAGCTATATTTAAAAAAAAATGTAATAAAGAAATTCAATGATTAGTTCTACGTTTAACAGAACATTATGAAGTGTGCAAACAAATCCTGTTGGAAGCTGAACAAAATGAGCAGTTAAAACAAACCATTTCTTCAAATATTTTATCGCCATCAACAAAAGATGGTAAGACTGGTAAAAGTACACACGTTAATTGTTAATAAAAATTACTTTCTAGATAGTGTCGGTGATGTCGCATTTAGCTAAGGTTCCTCAATATGATGGCGGCTTGAATGTAATGGCGTGGGACGCCTGCGGTCTCTTTATTAAAAATTGATGAGCTACTTGAAGCTCTAGATTCCTACTCTATTGACGTCCTTCTCCTTAGCAATTCGTGGCATAGGCCTGGAAATCGGTTCAAGCTCCAAAATTTTGATATCTATAGGTCGGGTCAATTGATGGGTAAAAGAGGTAGCACTGTGATAGCGGTGCGCCAACATCTTCGACACCACATAGTCTTAGTGAAAGAACTCCGTTGTCTACTTGGGAGTCATGTTGAACAAATGATTTACGAAGTTCATGAGAGCCAAGAATGCGCTGCTACCACTAATGTGTCAGAGAAGTGAGCTGGATGTCTACGCCCAATCATTGCCATGGGTGCGCTGGCATGATCAACGGTGACTCCCAAAACCACATACTTCGTGTGGTTACTCTCGGAACACCTGCGAGATATGGCTAAGAAAACGTGGCGACATGCTAGTCTATCCGATAAACCGTTGTTGGTTAGAGTCGTTTTAATCCCCCAAGACCGTCCACCACCTCATCGTCATGTTGTACGAGTAGTAGACAGAGTCCATATTGGGGATAACATCTAGGAAATGGAGCCCCGCTGATCCTAAGGAAACCCTGTATATCATCCGAGAGGAGCACCTAATTCGATGACAGAGGAGCAATGCTGCATACCAGAAATAAGCTAGTACCTAGTAACAATAACCAAAATTTATGCTAATATAGCTCGTGGTATTGATGGTACCATCCCCGGCAAAAACAATGTGAGTAGAGGAAAAGGCACTATCCCACGTACATGTTTCTGTCTACCCAGCGTCATCAGCGTGGTTCCGAGCGCTATTTTCCGTTGCCCACATTGCCTTCACGTCTCAGCTTATGCCACTAATCTTCTAAAACAGTGCTGAAATATTTCCTGGCGCCACCTAGTGCCAAGAACCATGCCGTCTTAGAAAGTAGCAATAGAAACCGGAGAACAGATGCCCACCACTTCTCGAGTAGCTCATAGGTTGCTTAACGCAAGATGGCGTTGCACCTGTGGGCTACGGTATCTGCACATATAAATGATTCCTCAAGCTTACCATGGTGTGTTAAAAGAAGATGAACGCAGTGTAGAAAGTGGAAAATAGCGCTCAGAACCACGCTGATGACACCGGGTAGGTAAAAATATGTGCTTGGGCTAGTGCTTTTTTCTCTGCTCACATTATTTTTACCGGGAGTGACTCCACCAATACCACCATGAGCTATATTAGCATTAATTTTGGTTACCAGCCTAATATACAGTGTGTACCTAAATAACTTTGTTGACTGAAAAGATGGAAAAACGATTAAACAAGCAAATAATATATGTTTTTCTCACAAATTTAGTGGGGCTTCTTCTAAAAAAAATGTGCTAAATATTAATACAAATAACATTTTTTTAAATGGAATGCTAGTTTAGAAATGGTACCAATACCAATAGAAAGATTTGTTTACTCTTTTAAAAAAGTTCGTTTTCATTATAGCGCTGAAATTAATAATAAGTGCTGTGTTAAAATTTGAATACGATTAATATTTGTAATTTTGTCAAAATTCAGTATGCTACACAGTATTTTATGACAGCTAATTGTAACAAATGCTGTATAATTTTAGTAGATTTATTTTGATTGTTGAACACATCCAAATTATTGTTCTGAATGTCGTTGTTATTGTCGTTTTAACTACTACTACCATAATTTTACTAACTGTGGATATTTATTTAAAATATCAGTTCGATCTAAAAGTGAGAATTTTAAAATTTAATGTACTTTTTTAACAGATCTGACCATAGAAAATTTAATTGCGCCATCTTTCTCAATTATATCATCTGAGATAGGACCATCAAACTTAAAGAGAAAATATGGAAGAGGTTCTTATTCTTTAAGCTATTTTGTTGTGCGAACATCTAACAACATGAAACAAGTACTTGATGAACAAGCTTGCAACAAACCGTAGTTTTAGATGTGGCCAACATCCAGAAGTGATTAAAGCCACAGATATGTTAAAACCTGGATCTACACCTCCATCGAGAAAAGTGCCATCGACAACACTGTTAGGTAAAATATTTGAAGAAGAATTGACAAAATGTTTTCTGAATTAGACGGTACGTCTATAAACATATCTATTGCGCAAACACTAACTGATTATCATGATGTCGCTTATATGTTGAATCCAAGAAAACGTAAACATAGATTGTCATCTGAAGAAGAAGAAGAAGAAGAAACAGCTTTAAAGCAAATAGAAAATGTAAACAGTTACACAGGATTATTACCTCTTATAATAGAGCTACTTGCCAGATCAACACCGTTAAAAAGGTTAGGTTTAATGAAGAGGTTCTAGGCATAAAACTACATACCAGAAGTATCAAAAATTTACACATTATCAAATAATTCTTGTCTGCAATATCTTCATCAACGTCAATTAAGGTGATATATCATTCAATTTTTAGAAATTATTATAGAATGAGGTCCTAAAGTGTCACTCACCCATACTAACTTTTGAACGACAGAAGCTAGCGTTTTAAGGAAAAATGGGTTTTAAGGAAAAATGGGCAGTTCAATTGTATTTCCGATGTCACCGGAAGTGACTTCAACTTTCTTATTTTAAATAGAACACCTGTATGATTTTACGTTTTTGGAAAGATAATCCAACAATACAACATGTTATACTTTAACTTTAGAAATATGGCGACATGCAGCAATAAAGGTTTTGCGAATCTGTTTTTGTTGTTACGCAAAGTTGGCTAGGAAAGAGCACCAAATTGTTTCTTGTGACTGATCTAAAGAGCTCGTCACTAAGCAAAGTAATCATAACAATTGCTAAACTGTCAAGTGATTCAACAAATCTCAATTCCAAAAGCGCATTTTTCATATAATTTGATTTTTTTTTCAACTTGGGTTAAAATTAACAATTTTTAATTAAAAAAATCAGCTGATTTAAATCAAGCCAACACTACTTTCCACCATTTTTGTGCCAGACCGTTATCGATAAGATTAGTAGGGACGTCGCCACTTGCACTCCACCTCTGTTGATCATTGTCTAACACATAATCCTCCAAAGTGTCATATCTTATTAGGACAAAGGTGCGCATGTACTGCGTTGGTCGATTCTGACAAAATTACTATTAACCATTCATTCATGCATTATTCTTTTCACAAATTGTCCAAGTAAACATTTTCAATCTTTATTTTATATATTATTTTGTTTTACTCTGTATCTCATGTTTTACAATAAGGTTTATATTATTTTTATTAGAAATAATACAGTAATAACACAAAAACTATTTTCTCTTACGTTTGCTTTACTGGAGAACATGCAGAATTCAACTGTTACCCTTACCACAACATTTTAGCAAAACTAAAACTGGACGAACGTTATAATAACTAAGCTGTTATTTTCAGCAGAAAAACTGTTCTGTTTTCCTTTTACTTTGGCTATCCTCAACATGGACGATCTGTATTTATCCATGTACTACTAGAAAGGAGATATGCTTTATTAAACGGGAAGAAGACGAAGAGGAATCCTTGACATTGGTTCTTGGCTTTGGAGGTTATGATCGTCATAAGAAATGCACCTTGTATCTCTATATGTACACACAAAGATATATGCATGTACGCTTCGGAACGTAATGAATGTATATCTTTGTGTGCGTTAATGTCTATGTCAAGTCTTTTAGCGGTCGGTGCTTTTATGAAGATACATCTTGATCGTGGTATTTAGCCATCTGCTCTAGGTAGCCGGTTAAAAGAACTGAATCGATTTCTATAAGCTTTCTTTGTAACATTTATCACATTAAACAATCTTAAGACATTTATAATTTTTCATAAAGATATAATTTCTATTTACACCACATTTATTTGTGAACATTGCTTGAGATTACATGAGTTATTACATGCTTACTATCTTTGAATATCCCAATCTACCTTTCGAAAGAAATTTTCCATATCCATCCAATTTAAATTCTTGTGGGAGCTATTCTACGAACTGCACACCATAAAGTGGTATGTTTCTGCATGAAAACGAATCCGGATTTTTCGAGATTCCGTTATGGAATCTATCTTCATTAAGCAACTACGTCTCGGAAAATGGTAAAAAGTATATTGAAATTTCCTTGAATTCTAATTGCTGTATTACTTTCAAACCTGAGGAAGTAGAGGAGTGTGTATTGGTAAACAGAAATGGAGTGTTAATTGACTATTTTGAAAAAGAAAAAATAATACCGGGGGCATATTTGACAAGCTGAAAGCAGAAATTGCGGAAAAATGGCAGCATTTGCAAGAAAAGCATGTTTTGTTCCATCAAGATAAGACACCATTTCACACTTAGATGGACACCATTGCAAAAAAATCTCTAATTGGGGCTTGAATTGATAGATCACCCATTCCATTCACCAAATCTGGCGACCAGCTACTTTTTGCTGTTTCCCAGACTCAAAGTATCGCGCGGAAGAGTTAGACTTTCATCAAATGAGTAGCCCATCATATTTCTAAACGACTATTTTGCAGAACAAGATGCTAATTACTATTTGAACGCATCAAAAAGATGGGGGTCTCTGGGAAAAGTGTATACACTTAGAAGAAGAATATGTTCGGAAATAAAACTGAATTTGTGTTTAGGCTTAACCACCTTTAATGAATCTTGGGCCTTGTTGTGATTTCTTTTGTTGCTTTAAATAAAAATCAGTCCGTAGAATCAATTATTGAAGATCTTATATTACTGTCTCTCTTGTTTTCCAGTCACAACTCAGAAAGACAAAAGAATTGGCACAAATTCCAAACTCCACAAGATTGAGTTTTGGACTTTTCCAATTGTAGTCAACTCATTAGATAATTTAAAATATAGATTGAAACTCTTCTAATAGATAAGACACGAGAAATTATTTTTCACAGGGGTAACCTTCTTCCTTTTAGGTAAATTTAGCACCTGGCTGATCATCATTACCTCCGAAGTCTCTGAACGCTCTTTTACTTTCCATAGATGATAATAGCATGCTTATGCATGGTAATAGACCCAATAATAGTGATAAAGGAATAGTTTCCTTATTCTATTGGATATATTTTATCTAGAATAATATGATTCATTAAATTTTTCCATGGTTTTAATAATTTCCAAAATATGAAGGTACAATATCACATTCTCTGCTAGGAAATTATTGAGCCAACCTTATCCATGGCTGTACACGAAATCACATTACTTAAAAGATTTTTTTCGGTGACAATTTTTAATAGTACCGTTAAATTATTTCAACCAGAAACACCTGCATGGGTATTTATAACATGGGCAACAAAACGTTGACAAAAAACGTATTTCTATCATCTCTAAAAGCTAAAAGATAAAACAGGTGCGAAGTATTTATCAAGACTAAAACGACTGTGCATGTCATACACATATACAAGCAAACAGGAACATTCTTTTTCTCCGAATCATATTTGTATAAACATATAGGTGACTTTAAAAATTATAATACAAACAACGCACACAGGTACGGTAAAGAATTGGGATCGCAGTAGGTGGCGTAACAGCGGGACGCCACGGAGTACACGTTTCCTAAATATATTCCAAAAATAAATATTTTTTTATTCGAAAAGGTAACAAGTTTGAACGCTATATTCAACAACCTAAACCGTAAACCTTACATATGTAACTATGTACAATCTCGTCTGTCTGGGACAGTTCTAAAACCTCAAACGGAAGACGTGGGGACCGTTTCGGAGGAGAAATATTTTCACACACCGCTGTGCCATGTTTAATTTACATAAATTCTGTATGGAAGGGATCTGTTTTGTATATTATGACTTATATCAGTTACTGGGTTCAAGCTTATAATTATAGTTCTTAATCCAAGGGTAAATGGGTTAATATTTCCATAGAATTAAGCTGAATTAATGTGAAATAAGATCATAAGATAAATTAAAACGTTTAAAAACATTTACCCAATAAATATTTAAAATCAAAATACTTACAAATAATGGTTTGTAGTTTTGTTGTGGACATGTATGAATGTAACATACCTGAAACAGAGAACACGGCATAAGCACAAAGCTAACATTTAAACACAAATTAATTGCAAATAGGAAATATAGCTGAAATTCATCTCTGTACTGCTGTTGCTCTCATAAAAAAATCCAACACGATTGATGTGAATCTTGACTAAACAAAACCTACTTAAATTATTTACTCAATCTATCTTCTTAATAACCTCAAATTTTTGTAGAAAATGTAAAAATCATAAAAATAAATTAGCAAGATGGGAAAATAAATGAAAATTTTGAATGTAAGATTCTAAATGGACAACATTTTTATTTCAAAATGCCATACGACCTTATATTATATCTCAGCTTATCTGGATATTTTACCAAAAATTTAGAAGCAAAGTAATTTTTTTACGATTCTAAAATGCAATCTATGAAATCTAAAAGAATAACAGTAAATGGGGTTCACTTGTTGAGAAAGTAATTTTTATAAATTTAGGACAATTATACATATATCTAAGTACCTACATAAATACTTATAAAATTAGAATTACTGATAAAAGATTGTATTCTGTAGATGTAATAGTAATAATACCTAAATAATACTACAACGTCCTCCAATAAATTAAAAAGATTGTTTTTAAGTTTATTTAACTAAGCTTACAAATATATATTATTTTTCTACATACTCTCCCGCCCTAGAAATACATTTTCCTATCGGATTGGGAGCTTTTTTATTCCATCATCGCAAAAACTCTTCGGAGGTTCGTGTAGCTATTGGAGCACAAACGCTTCCACCGCTTCGTTGTTGTCGAAACGCTGACCTCCGAGCGCTTCTTTGAGGGGTCCAAAAAGACAGAAGTCACAAGGTGATAAGTCTGGACTATAGGGTAGATGTTTCAGCGTTTCCCATCCTAATGCATCCACTTTTTGCATCGTGGCGTTAGCCACATGATTCCTGGCGTTGTCATGCAGAAGAATAACACATCTGGCCGATTACTTCTTCCTTTTCCTTCGAAATGACAATTTCGCAACATCCAGTACTTGACAATTATATTGATTTCCCTCTATAAGATTTTAAACCGCCTCGATGTTGGCCTCGGTCACACTTGTCCTTGGAAAGCGACCCTTTCACGCCCTCCAAAAAATTTTTTGTGCCATGCAAACACACGAGTTCTTGACAAGGTATTGTCCCCGAACTGTGTCTGTAATCGCCGCAAAATTTCGGTTGGGTTCACCCCCTCCTTGGCCAAAAACTTGATGATAATCCTCCACGGAGACATGCACTTCTTTCTCGCTCACGGTTTCTTTTGATACGAAAGGGACCCGAGAGAGTTGCGGTAGGTTCTCCCCTCTCCCCTTTCCCTAAGGGTACAGGCTACCTGCGCAACCCCCTCCAGGTCTAGAAGCCCTCCAGAATTTTTAAGAAAATCAGTCCCGTTTATATTTGATACGAGGGTGGTCCCAGAAGTACCCGACCTGACCCATAGATGGCGGTTGTTGTTTGAAAATAGTTACTATGGTCGAAAGTACAACATAACCAACAAAAAATCGCATACAGCTGAGTGGATAGAGACAGTTCTCCCATTTTAAGTCACTAACAAAACCTCCGCACATACACATTATACAGTCCAAGTCCAAAATAATATTTTGTTCTATATATTACATTTTCCCCCTTTAAATAGTTGAGCAACTTTTTAAATTAAAAAAAAAAAAACAGAAATTACGATAACAAAGAAAATGTACGAAAACTTATTTACTTATACATTAATCTGTCAGGTAGTTTAATATTACGTCTAGGCTTATCACTAATAGAACTGTTTGGATCGACATTAGAAGCCTCAGTGTTAATTGGAGAAGCACATCTTGCTTGATGAGTTTCAGTACCAATAACCAAAAATAATGCTATCCGGCGTCATCAACGTCACTCCGAGCACAGTCCCTTCTCACTGATGTCATTTCCCACTCGGGTTTATGCCACTAAAATATATTTTTCTCATATTGTTCTTGCCCGTAGTGATTCCATCAATACCGGGAAACTATTTATTAGTATTATCTTGCTTATTGTTTCTAGGTACTTTTTTAATGTGTACTTCTACATTGAGTTCACTTTTGTTTGGTACATTATTCTGTAGATAACCTCTACTTTTAGCCTCTTTAAAATCGCAAGCAATGCGATTAATTTACTGCATTATGTACGGATATGTCGTACTGTTTTAAACAAGGTAAGTGTCGTCCTTTTTCCGGAAAAATCGTTTAATCTCCTCACTTACCGTATTCAGCCAATCCTTGCAGACATAACCTTCTTTAGAAGAAAGAATTGTATTGTTGAATCAAACATATTACGTATTTGTTTCAAGAGATCATACATTTAAATCAAATAATCAAATTATTTCTTTAAATTAAAATATATCTTTGCTAAAAATTACGATTTACTAACAGAATGAATATTTGTCTTCTTTGTGTAATCACAACAAAACTATTTGATTTTATTTGGGGTAATTATAGTTTAGTTCTTTCAACTAAATCGATTTTTCAGTATATGAGAATATAGAAGCCAAACCTGCCCTAAATAACCCAATATTTCGCCCAACCATAAAAACAGGACAATTGCGCAAATTATCGTCCGCACGTCGAAAAAACCGAAAAGAAGCGCTCGCCCGAAATCATCGCGATAAAGATCTCACACTACGCATCCTATGCATATATATCGAAGAACCAAAGCATCAGGCTACGCAGCCAACCGGCCAGGCCTAAAAATAAGCCCTTATGGACGCAGAACTACACAAAAAAGAGGAAGCAATTTGCAACAATTCGATACCGTAAGATTCTTACAAGACTTTCTGTGTTTGGGATTTACATAAGAGTCCGTTCGCTTGCTTCTGCCTCTGTTCTGTGTGTACCTGCGCGCGAGATCGCGTTGGCCGTGGGTAGCGACGCGTGCGACGAAGACAACGCCTTTTCCCGATGCGGAGCGGAAAGGTGGGTGCGAGCGAGCGAGCGAGACCGACCCGACGATAATTGTTTAGGTTGAATTAAAGTGCCGCATCCAGTTTAATAAGGGGCGGGCATACAGTAGCAGCGAACGGAACGGAGACGAATACATGGGCGTCAGCGGCGGCCGGACAAGGAGAGGGAGATGGGATGCTAACGCATCGCATCGCGCACCGGTAATGTGTGTGTGCGTAATAACCGCTTCTCGGTATTTGATTAGTCGGATGCGAATGCGTTTACGCACGATACTTATATGAGAATTGGTAAAACTTTGGAATGGTGAAGGTAGTAAGTAGCTAGACCTATCGTTGAAATCGCTCAGCCGAAATAAGAAAATCGAAAATAATGTGTTTTAAAGGTGTTAGAATATGCAAAATAAGGGAAATATTTAAGAAATCAATTAAACAATCTTTGAATCAGCGAATTTTATAAACAAGTAAAAAACGATAATTTATAATAACAGCTGCTCGCAGAAGTGCCTTAATAGAAATCACATAAAATAAGTTTGGTGCAATCAAACAAGACCAAAACGTTTTAGGTTTACCAGTTTGTGTATGTTAAAACCGGCTTCAAGTTACTGCTGTTCTAACAACTGTTGGAGTTCTTATCTCAGATGGCGTACTTCTCAGATTGACGTTGAAATATAGCGAAAATTCATAATTATATACAATGTCCTAAAGTGTCCCCCCCCCATGCTAAGTTTTGAACGACAGAAGCTAGCGTTTTAAGGAAAAATAGGTCGATTTCTATTTCTTGTGACTTAACTTTTGCCATTATCGGCATTTCAATTGTATTTCTGGTTTCACCGGAAGTGACGTCAACTTTCGTTCCAACGATACCACATATGCGAATCCAAAAGATTCATGGCGAAAACAAATCTTAACATTTTTTAATTTTTTTTTTCTCATATTCAAAACCTTTCTTAATTTTTTAAAGATTAAAGAAATGTTATAAAAAAAATATTTTTTTAGATTTGTTTTTGCTAATGTATCTTTCAATATTATCAATGCATTTCATTAATAAGTAATCTGGGCAAACAGCGGTAACAGTCAGTGTAGTAGATATATGGTGCGGAGTCGGCGATTATTTATTTCACGCGTTCAGAGCGTCAGTATTAAATCGATGCTGTATGCGAGTAGTTCTGTATACATGTAGGCTGTCGTAACTTATTTCGTAATTGTACGCAATATTTGCTTTAAAAATGTCGCAGTTAGATACGTCGCGACAACGACCAATGGCAGACACAGTTAAAAATTTTATAGTGAACATGCCGGACTTTTTAATGGCGCTAAAATTCAATGTCTAGTTTGTAAAATCCCTTTAATGTGTTGGTCCAGAAGCCATTGTCAACGTCACATCGAAAACAAACAGCATTCTTCTGCAAAAAGTGGCATACGAGACCAAGAAAAATTCACATTTGATTTATGTGTTACTCTTATTTTATGTAATCTATCGTTTCGTTTACTAGACAAAGAAGCATTTATGTCCTTCTGGAATAAATATGCGGACTGTAAATTACCTAGCCGGACATCGATACGAAATGCAGTGCCATTTGCTCGTGAACATATAGAAAAAAGGATGAAAACGGAATTGAAAGATAAAAAACTATGGTTGTGTGTGGACGAAACAACAGATCGTCAAAAACATTGTGTGGTTAATGTAATGGTACGTACAATGAAACCACATCGACCGTCATCCTCCTACTTACTTGCTTCCAAAAGAGTTATAAGTTGTATTCATTGAACAAATTTGAAGTTTCAACTAAGGAACTTTTAATGTTTATGAGTGATGGTGCCGCAAACATGCGTTCTTTGGGCCGATCTCTTAAAGAACACAGTTCTAACTTCTTACATGTAACGTGTAAAATCCATACTCTAAATCTTGCGGCACAAACGATTCCTACATGTTTTTCACTAGTAAATGCATTGATTGCTAGTCCAAAGGTAGTGTTTCTAAAGTCCCCGAAACCTACCCGACTATTTCACAAACTGTGTCCTGATTTACCTGAACTACCACAGCCGATTGTTACACGTTGGGGAACATGGTTGCAGGCTGCGTTTTACTACAACAAATATTTTGATCAAGTAAAGAAGATAGTTTTAAAATTCAATCCGACAGAAGCTGCAGCAATCAAGAAAAGCCAGGAAATATTTCAAGATGTCAGACTAAAAGAGATTTACAAGCTATTCACAAGAATTATTTCGGACTAGCGGAGGGAATAGAAAAATTACAAAATGATTCGATGTCGCTAGTGGATTCTGTTCAAATTGTGAATGATGTTCACCCACAGTTATGCGCTGTAGAAGGCGAAACAAATTGGTGTGTAATACGAAAATTTGAAAGTGTTTTAGAGAAAGACTCCGATTTTCTTATATTAAGACAAATTTGTGAAGGTGCGTGTGAAGATGCATTAAGTTGTTTCAAAGATTATTGTAAATATGTAAATATAACATCGCTAGATGTCGGACGGTCATTTTCGGCATTAAAAAACATTTATTCCGCACGTCGTACTCACTTGACTGAAACAGCTGTGGAAACATAGCTAATGATTCAAATATTTAACAGATGTTACCCAGTTTGTGATTTCACGGAAGACTTTTAAAACGGTAACTGTTTCAGCACGTTTTATAATTTATTTCTTACCTTCTATTTTATGTGTAAACCTTTACGCGCTCGCAACGCCTTTGGCTGTTACCGCATATTTGCCCAGGTTAATGATCACACATTGGCGTTAAGAATAGCTGTGTGATTTTATATACTGCCGATGAAGCCAACTTTCTTAATAGCTTTCTTTTGAGAAAGAATCTTTTAGAATTTTGCGACAGTAGCTAACAAATAGACATAATACCCAATCGCAATTTGAGGTGACCCCTACATTCCAAGTACGTTTCCATACATAACTGTGTGAGTTATGTGATGCACCGAGAATTATTTAAATACTTACTTGTTTTGATTCGCTACGGATTTAATTAGTTTTGAAGCAAGTATATATTTTCTGCGCCAAAACTTGAAAACATATTAATAATATGCTTCATTTAAATTTAAGGCGTTTGTTTTAAATTGATCCTATTTCACGCACATGATAGATACGCGTTGTTTTCCTATAAGAAGGAGAACAGCGGAATGGACACAGTTACAAGAACAGCAGCAACGAAACAACAAAACGACTCCGCGCATTCCATAGTCCGCGTAAAGTCGAAAGAATGTACAATTCACAAGTTATAATTAGACCGCGCGGGTCTCTCTTAACAAAAGTGCCTTACTGCAGCTTAAATACGGAGCACGGGTACGCTAGAAGTACGACGCAAGGCTGTCGAACGAAGCAAGGCGGTTACGTAACGCGCAGCAAACGTAGGCGCCTGCTAGACTGCGTGCTAGTTTCGCCCACACCATTATGCGTTCGCGAAATGACGGTACAGGACGGGTATGCGCAAGCTGGAGCAAAATTACGACCACTCAGTCCTTCCTTATCGGAAATTCCTGATTAGCTACGCGAGTTTGACATTATGATAAGATTAATAAGAAGTACGTGGATTATTTGCAATGAAATTCAAGAAAACTGTTAAGTTTTTTGATGTGATGCTCTTGAGATTAAAAAATCTAGATTTAATAAATTGCAAACTCTAATTTGGTACCTTAGAGGTAAAAAGTAACTCAATTTTTTGTTACATGAACCCATGTTCAAAATTAACGCCCCTCTCAGATAATTCTATACAATCTTTACAAAATTGTTTGATTTATTTTTTACTTTCATCAAAAAACAATTTCACTAGAGATCATTAAACATCGGATCATTAATTAACTTGTTCTTTAATGGAAATTTACAAATTCCATTCAATTAGGTACAAATTCAGAAACAAAACGATATTATTAGAAATCTTAAAAGAACTCTATAAATAAATGAAAATGAGATGAAAGAATAGAAATTAATAACATGTGACACCTCCCCTAGTTCTAATAACTGTTCGGATTCCCCGTGGTAAACTCACTATCAAATTTTGTATTACTTCTTTAGCAATATTATCCCACTTGAAAGGAACGGCTTGTTCCAATTCCTAGAGATTACTAGGAGCTAGTAAACGACGCCTTGCTGATCGTTTTAGATCATCCCAAAGGTGCCCAATCGCGTTTAAGTCTGGGCTTCGTGGTGGTCAGTCCATGATTTGAATATTCACCTCTTGTAAGTAATCCAAAACTTGCCTAGCAATGTGTGATGACTTCCACGTTAAACGCTGATCGAGAAAAACGCCAAGGTACTTCACCGAGGAGCTCCAGGGGATCCTCGCATCATCGATTTCAATCTCATAAGGAGCAGGTTTCCTCCTTTTCGTGAATCGAACTGCCTCTCTTTCGTTTCCGTTAACTGAGAGACCATTATCAGACAGCCATTCCACTAAAAAATGTCCAAAATCGCCGTATCCTCGGCGTATATGGAAAGATGCGCCAGTGGAACACGTGGGATGTCTCTTGTAAACAGAATGAACAGTTCAGTTGTCATGAGGGATTCCTGTGGTAGTACCGCTTGGATTTGCCTTCTGAATGACGAGACCTGTCCATTCCGGACAGAGAAAGCCGCTTAGATAAGACTCCAAAAGTAACGCCCTGCACGAAATAGAAACTGTTCGTCCGGCAAGGGCTGAATATCGCGCAAACCGTCTATTAAACAAGAAAGGATGATTGTCTTAAGAGTTTGGGGCGGTAGTTCTGAGGGTGTAGTGGATCCTTCCCCGGGTTCGGGATAATCGTAGCACCACAGGAGATAATGCCGTCGAATTCAGGGGCCTTATTATTAGGAATACGCTTGATGATGGTCCGCAATTTCCCCGTTGTGGCCTTCGACAACGCCCCACTGATCTCTCGGCGTTCGACGCGATCGCAATTCTCCTCAGAGCCGCAGCCTGGGCTCCCACTTTGCTTGTGATTAGAACAAACCCGCTCAAGGAAATCGGTGTGTGTTTCACCCTAATCCTTATTAGAATACACCGTTTCTGCCTCTCCCTGCAGGGGTTGAATTGAGTATTGTATGTAATTCAACGACTGAAAAACGACTTTAATTTTACTACTGATGATGGTACCTTGGCTATTCAAACGAACGTCCAGTGCGAGCGAACGATGACCTCATAGTGTCTAGTTTGTGTATAGTGTTGGATGACTTGGTGCATGATGTGGCATTTGTTCATGAAACGCAAAAAGTTGTTGTGGAATATTTGAAAAGTTCTTTTCCAAATGTCACAAGTGTTACTTATTGCAGTGATGGTTGTGCAGCACAATACAAAAACCTTTCTGAACTTGTATCACCATGACGGACTGAAAGCTACATGGTCTTCATTTGCCACCAGCCATGGAAAGTCTCCTTGTGACGGTATTGGTGGCACCGTTAAACGGTTTGTGGCAAAAGCAAGTCTGCAAACAAACCCTGGTAGTAGCATTGATACCGTACAAAAATTATTTGACTTTTGCAATTCAGGAATAGAAAACACTCAGTTCACATTGATTAAGAAAGAAACACTCACAGAGAAACGACAAAAACTAGATACCCGTTTCTCTAAAGCAAAGACAATTCCAGGGACACGCAGTTTTCACCGCTTTGTACCCAAATCTGAAGACCTAATAGCAACAAAACGAGAAAGTTCTGATGAAAATTTCTGCACGATCTTCAACTTTTCTGGAAGTCGTCCAACATCAGTGTGCAAAACTACATCGCCTGCATCTACGATGACCGCTGGTTTTTTTGGAATGGTTTTGTTTAAAGACGAAGACGGTGAAGGTGATGTGAAAGTTAAATGTTTACATTCCTTTGGCCCTACCAGGTCTTTTCACTGGCCTAAAAAAGAAGATATCTGCTGGATTCCAGAGAGATGTAAGAGCAATGTGGACAGGAGTAAAAAAGCGTTAGTGCTTTTCTCTTCTTGCACTGTTTTTGCCGGTAGTGATTCCATCAATTCCATGATCTATTTATTTGCATTATCTTGGTTGTTGTTTCTATGAACTTTTTTCATGTGTTAACTTCTGCATTAAGTTTACTTTTGTTCGAACATTATTCTGTAGATAATCTCTATTTTAGCGTCTTTAAAATCACAAGCAATGTGAATAATTTACTGCATTATGCACGGATATGTCGTACTGTTTTAAACAAGGTAAGCGCAATTAATAATGTGGATATAAATAATATGCATTTCAAGGATTCTAAGTAAATAAATGCTTTATTTTAGGAAAATGAAACCATTGATTTATAAGCAATATATATTTACTATCCTTCTGTAAGATTTTGTTGAATCAATTTAACAAATGTCTTAAACAAAGAAATGTAGTTATTTCATTACAAGGACATATTTCTCTTAAGCGAAGAAAAAAAACGCTAAAAAAATATTTCTTTTGATTTAAAACAGTTATTGTATTGTGGATAATTGAAACAGTAATTGTCTTGGATTGAGACGGACAGCCTTGATGCAAGTAAACGTTTCTCTGCGTGTATATTGGTAAGTAAATTTCGTAAAACAAGAAAATTATCAAATTATTCACATCATATCGCTCGTCTGTAAGATAATGTTATAATCAGAATGCACTTTAATCTTCGTACACTTGCTAGCAGCTAACAAGAAAAGTAATAGCAATAAATTAAACCAACGATTAAGTCTCCTTTTCCGTCTCTCTCTAAAAACACGCCGCTGTTATTAATGAATGAAAAATTCACATTATTAGTTTAGTATCTCGGCACTTGGTAACAACCAACGTTTACCGATGTTCGCTTGTACTTATATACCTTCCCTTCTTAAGGAGGGAATTAAGATGCCGTTTTTTCCTACGCCTTCTTACCTTAATTTGAACCGTATACGTTGAAAGTTGTGCGTTGCGCGCATTTGACGGTTTTATGTGTACCATTAGTTAATCCCGTATAAATGGTTTTGTTTATTACCTTCCTTAAGACTTAATTAAAGTAATTATACGGCAAATCGCAGCCGATTTACATAATGAATGGTCGTGATGAAATGCACGGCCGCTTTTAGAGGCTCTTCTTTTCGATTCTCGGAAAATCTTTCGATTGGTGGCCAGATTGAGATAAGAACACAGAAAGTAATGGCAGAAATTTGTATTTATTGATAGTAGTACATTACTGCCTGTTGGAATTGTGGTAAGAAATAAATCCTACAATTTTTCATCTGAATTCTTGCAAGGTTAAAATTTCCCAGTTGACTTTCTATAGTATAATTTCACTGGAATTTAACACTCAAATATTTAGTGTCTGCTAACGCAAAAAGCCAATACCGAAATTCACAAATGTTGTGAATTTCAAAGAAATCAGTAATAACAAGGAAATTTGGCAACAGATTAAATTTGTAACATGGTTACGCACATGGTAACATAGCACGTCGGAAACGTTTCAACAATTTCCTTAATAGATTGGACTACATTCTAACATGATCCTGCTTGCATTTTTAATAGTGCTGGTGTGATCGACAAAACCCAATACAAAATGCAGTTGAAGAGCTGAATTGTGAATGTACCAACTATTTAAAAGTAGATGAAAGACAAGATCTGACTTCCGACCATACTGCTGTAATAATGACATTGAGCGAAATTTTGGCTTGTAAACAAATAAACACCTCATTGATAAACAAGCACACATATTGGAATGGATTTCGGGAATTTCTTGAGAATAATATCAAACTAAGAATACCTTTGAAAACAGCTGAAGAACAGCTGCCAACTTCACAGAACTTACACAACAAGCTTGTTGCAACAATACACTAGAGATCAAGCAGGGAACAATAGGCAACAATTACCTGATAGAAGTTAAAAACTTGTTGAAGAAATAGAACACTAGATCACGAGTAGATAAGACAGTTTTAAATCAACTAATCCAGAAACTCAATACATGAAGAAATCTTTATTATATACAACTTAAAGCTACTACTTTCAGCTATTTTTCTACATAGTTTCCATTAGGATTGAGACATTTGGTCATAGCGATGAATCAGTTTTTTAATGCCCTCTTCATACTAGTCTGCCGCCTCTGAATTAAGCCATGCTGCAACACTGTCCTGCAGCTCTTCGTCGCTCTCAAACCGTTGTGATCCTGTTGTGTACGTGAAATTTGAGGGAAAAGGCACTCAGTTCTGTGATTGTGAATCGCCGATTTTCACGAATTTTCTCTTCGACATTACCCAAAAGTTCGTCCGCCACAAAAGCTGGTCTTCCACTCCGTTCTTCATCATGAACATTCTCGAAACATACGGCACCATCTTCTAACCACACTGTCACTCATGACATTTTCACCATAAACGGAACAAAGTTCACGATGAATTCAGCAGCCTTCATGTTCCTTGCACACAGAAATCGGATAACAGCACGCAGTTCACAGTCGGCGGGATTTTCAATTGCAACAGCCATTTTAAACGACCAAAATAGCACGAAAGAATGTCCGAACGATTCTCTCACTAGTACTGCTAGACTCACATTGAACCAGACTACACCGCAGCGCTGCGATCGCGCGGATATCCCCACTCCCCTGCTCACTAGGCGGAAACGGAACTTACTTTACGAATCGCCCTCGTAATTCAAATCAAAAATGAAACTACAAAAAAATTACCTTCTGGAGTTGACCTATGAAGCTAACACAGATTAAACTCTGTGGAAGGCTACAAAAAAGATCAAAAAGACAACATTCTTCTGTCCACCACTGAGAATGCCAAACAACACCTGGGCAAAAAGTAGTAAAGAAAAAGGCAAAAGAAGTAGCGAAAGAGATTAGATCTAAACTGAGTGTTAAAAAAGCCCCAGGGTATGATCTTATAACAGGAGAAATCCTTAAAGAACTAACACTAAAGGGTCTTGTCAAACTGACGTATTCGATCAATAGATCATTCAGGCTCAGATACATCCCAAGCCTATGGAAAACATCTGAGATCATTAGGATCCAAAAACCTGGCAAAAGTGCAAACGAACCAACATCCTATAGACCTATTTTCTTTAAAGAACTTAAATTTAAGCTAAGGGAAATGTACTGGATGATCGGACGCAAGACCCTTCTATCTATACAAAACAAACTAATGATATTCATCCAAATACTGAAGCCTGTATGGATGTATGGAGCACAATGGAGTGAAATTGTGCGAATGAAAGCAGAGTATAGTGCAGACTGCAAAACGGATGATTTCTTCTTACAGCAATCGACAATACACCACCATGATGATATAAGAGATCTTATATATAGCGTTAAGTGCTGGTGGAAAGTGATTAAAAACAGAGAAATGTGCGTAGTCTAAGTTAAAAACTACATGTAAGCCATTGGAAAGGCAGCAGATATATGTTCAAGGTTTAAGTTAGTATTAAGTTAGGATCAGGAATATATCAAAAGCTAAAGAAAAATAGCTGGTTAGTCTGCAATGACTAGTTGCTATAGAATGGCATGTAAATGCTCTATCAATAAAAAAAAAACTAATAACCAAAAATGCATACTTTGATGGATTATAACTATTTTAATTCCTTTAAATCCTTGAAAATGGTTGCCTTGGGAAACGCTGAAGACACCGTCCACTCTCCAAAGTTCTCCAAAGTCCTAAAACAGTATCCTTTTGAGGTGAATTTTCAATCTTGGAAACAGAAGAAAGTCACAAGGATTCAAGTGTAGTAAACAGAGAAGCTGACGGGCCACAAGGATGTTATTATTTGCCAAAAACGCCTTAATTGAAATCGTTGACTGACAAGGCGCATTATCGTAATGAATCACCGAGGTGTTCTCGATGCCTGATCTAAGACAAATGATCGTCTTTCGAAGTCCTTCAAGTACTCCCCAGTAAAAATGCTGGTTTACCGTTTGGCATTGCGGCATAAGTTCCTTACGGATGATCCACTTGCTATCAAAAAAGCAAATCGACATGCTTTTGATTCTTCGATTGCCCACTCTAGCTTTTATCGACGTGGTGAAGTTAGAGTGAGCCATTGCCGACTCTGGCGCTCCCCTTTTCGGGTCGTAATCAAAAACCCAAGAATCGTCACTGGCAATGACATGTTCAAGAAAATGCAAGTGAAAATTCCTTTATGTTGCTCTTCTGATCCTGCGAAAGGTTTTCCGGGACCATTTTCGTGCAAACTCTCTTAATTCCCGATTCAGTGGTCAGAATTAAAGTGGTTGTGTATGTCACATTCAACGTTTCCCCAATCGTTCTGACCATCAATCTACGATCAACACGCACAAGATCCTGGATTGTGTCAACATTCCAGTGTAAGGTTCATCTTCAATCGAATCTTGGCTTTTTGTGAATGCCTTAAACTTTCTGAAGACCTGGGCCTTTGAGAAAACACTGTCTTCATAGGCTTGTTGAAATTGTTCATAAGTTTCCGTCGCACTGTGCTCAGGTCTGGAACAAAACGCACGATTGCTCGAAACTCTTCTACTTCTTAGTAAAATACACTACATTTCGTGTTAAAAATGAAACACTATCTAGAAGGATCTATATAAACTCTAAGTAATGTTAATTTAGTGTTGACATTTGCGCTATATTTTTTATTGTATTCCGGATATTTCAAAATATTTGTTGAGGTCCTGTTTTATCGCCGCGTTCAATGAATCAACTAAAATGCTATTGAAAATGAAGTCCCCAAGTGTTAATGTTCGATTTCTTCTTGTGACACGGCAAAAATAACAATAACCAACACTCATACAAGCTAGAATGCATAATGAATGCCACCACGAAGAAACATCAACAACAACAACAGAAAATTGCATTAGTGCACTACATTCTATTCCAATGGATAATAGAACCAAAAGGAACCATTCGTCTGGCGCATTCGCGTATAGTAACTAAAAGGAAGATGAAGAAGGAGGAGGAGGAGTGGACAAATAGTAAAGAAACAACAACACGACGATGGATAGGACGACATGTATCGTAGAGAATATCGAGCAATGTTAAATTTGCATGTACACAGATGGATTCTCTCTTGTGAACTGGGAAGAGCTCTCCAGACATACATACGTATATGTAGAGGGACACACACAAACAGTAAAAAGTAAAAGCATCATCGCATGTCTGCCACACAATCTTCTTCTGTTGTTCTCATTTCTTGGCCTTGTTTTTATTTATTTGGTGCAAAAGATCGAATTGTACAGATATGCGCAAAAGCAAACAGCTTTATTCGTCTATTCTTTCAAAATGTGAACTCATAACCTTCTGGTTTATAGTGTAATATATTAATTCACAAAGCTTTATAAAAACAAAGATTAAACAAGTAAAAATTTGCTTAAAATTACACAATTGACTGAATATGTGCTACAAATTCATTAACTAATGATAATAATAATAAATAATAATAAAACAAAACGAAATTCAAGAATGTCAGTTCCAATTAGCATGACAAATTTCCCATTTAACAAGTCTTACATTGTACATACATAGACAAAAAAAAACTATTGCTTAAGGAGTTTAATCATTTACAGGTTCCCCAATCCAAAGCTTTGCCAGACTCTAGTACTTAAAAAGTTTAAAATATCAAGCATTAAACTAAAAATATATCGGACCAAAAATTTCTACCATAGACTGTACATTGTGATACCCTTCTTTCTCTTCTCCAATGCGTGGATCAGATGCGACGATCTGAGTTTCGTGGCCTAAACGTGCGAGTTGGTGTGTGGTAATCGTTATCCGATATTTAGAATAGATAAATGCTGCTGCAGCGGTTTGGTGAGCCGACGAACATTTCGTGTTTTATGAATATTAATAATATAGCTTCAAAATTCTAGACTCGAAGGTATGTTTTTTTCTGGTTCCTTCCTCGTGCTCTCCAACTTGAACCACAGTTCTTTCCCGTGCTTTTCTTTTTGTGGGGTTCTTTCTTTTTGTTTTGGGCTGGTCGTCGGATTCTTATGGATTTCTATCAGAGGATCTGGTGAATTTTGTCGAATTAAATAGGTAATGGGAGAAGCTTTATATAATGTTTTGTATTTCAGTTGTGGTATCTAGAAGACATATTGATAAGATGTATTAATGAATAATTAGCCTTGAAACCTTTCTAAAATTAAAAGAAGTCAAAATTAAATAAACTAGATACTACCGGCCACTGGTTTACAAACCAAAACAAGAACTTTAGAAGCAAAGGATACGACTACAGATCCTTAATTTCATTACCCATCCTCAATCAGCTTACAAAACTCCAGCTTACTAATTGAAATTACTAAATATCCACATTATTAAAGATAATGTACAGTTCGGTCGCGTCCTCTATCGATATATATCGGAGACTTGAGGACACGGCGGTAAATGGTCCAGCAAAGCGTTTTAGAGCTCGTGCCCTGCCATCTTTACTACGGGATTATGTCCCGACCTCTACCAACCGCATTTTATATTGTTATTAAGGGAGATTATAATTAAATGTTATGCGGTTGACGGCCCACCGAATGGCTGTGGATGCGTTTATGATGGGAGGATTATTACGACTGTTTAATCATAATTACGGTGTGTTTGTTTACTCTTTCACGTATTGAAAATTATTCTTCGATTTTTCTGAATGGTTTTATTTATTTTTTTACTATCATTTCCCGTTTTTGGATAGTCCTTTTTCTTGAATATGATTCCATCTCAATTAACAAATATGGAGAACGTATAAAAATATAAAAAATAGATTAAGTTAGAATGGAGAAATGACGTTGATAATTCAATTGCTAATTCCAATTCTAATATGATTAAATAGAAAAGAGAATCAGAGATTTTCTATTTTTATGAATGTTTAGGAATATTATTGATTATATCTCTTTGCATACGCTTGCAAATTTTGTGAGGTAAAACAATGTTGGTAACCCTTGGAAATTTACCTAGCTTCAATGTTCATTTAACACATTTTGTCAACAACCGAAGTTGAGGAAATCAAAATGTAATTATATTCTGATTACATTGCTTAAAACTAACCATGAAATCACCGTGGAGACACAATGGTATTTAAAAACTTACTGGGAACTGGGACATATTTCCTATAATAATCATTAAATCATTATTGTAATAACTTTTGATATTTTGAAACAAATTGGTCTTATAAGTTACCATTTTCATCCACGACAAAGAAATTTGAACGTATAATTTTTCGAGCAAAAATATAAGAAATCTTCGGGTTACTAGAACAAGTACGTGTTTCAAGAAAAGGTTGTGAGTAGAGGAGATCATTTTGGCTATAATTTTAGTTAAAAACAGAACAACAAACTGTCATCATCCTACTGCACTTGTTACATTTCTAATAACACCACATTCTAGTAGACAAATTAGGCGTTTTTTTCCCATCAAACCTCACAAGATCTTTTAGGAAATCCGAAAGATAAACCGGATACGAACGAAAGTTCGGGAATTTAAAAAATCGCATGCGGTGACTGTGATAAATCCTATATTGGATAAGCAAAACTGGCGATAGATACCAGATTTAAAGAACACATCGCTCATTACCGCTATGGAAGAATCAAATCGTCAAGTGTAGCACAACACATAAACGAAACCGGGCAGAATATTAAACTAGAAAACCTCAAAGCAATCAAAAACGTAACTTTGTCGCGAGAACTAGACGCTTATGAACCAATTTATATGAAAACGAATCTGTTAAACAGGGAAAAAGGTCCACTTGGGCACTCAGTTTTGATGGATTTATTGCTGTAAAATGAACACATGTTTACGCCTTGTGCTACAAGCAAGAATCTTTAATTTTAGTTTCGTATATTTCGCATGTTTTAAGGTATAAATTTAGGGTTTTATAGTAGCATAACACATTTTCTTAAAATAAATAATAGAAAACGAATGAGTTTGTAAATAGATCATTATTTTATCTGTACAGACGATTTTATTATCGAAGCCTACCCAAATGCATGAACTAAACGTTTTCTGCGATAGGACTAGTAACAACAAAAATTTGTTTTATAAAAGATCTATCTCTTAAAGTGTATTTTTTACATATACAAATAGCAAACAATAGATAGATATACGAGGTGTGGCAATTAAATAACCGGACTGGTGCTACCATCGGCAAACAGCGAGCACGCCACAGCAGGTTTGAACATGTCTGTGCTTGTAGATGCTTCCCCCATCCTGAGCTCGATGGGTACAGTTGTACGTCGCTCAGTCTCGCTGGAACAATCGTCTGTACATGTCCTTACGCTGGCGTCGCGTCGGAAAAATGCAGAGTGCTCAGATCGAGCAACGAGTTAAACTCAAGTTCCTTGTGAAACACGAAGTTCTAACTACCCTTCGTGAACGAGTGAGAAGACGAAGACCCGATTTGTGGAAGAGCAAATCCTGGATGCTCCACCAAGACAATGCGCCGGCCCATTCCGCCTTGTCTGTGAAGGTTCTTGCGAATCGGCATCACCGGTTGGACACCCACGTACTCGCCCGACTTGGCCCTGGCTTTTTTTTATTCCTAGGTAAAAGTCGGAGTTAAGGGAAACATTTGACAGCGTGGAAGCGGGGAAGCGAATCGACGGAGATCTCAACAAGCTGACAGAAACGGATTTCCAGCACTGTTTTCGACAGTGGAAAATTCGTATGGAGCGTTGTAGGGATCGGCAAGGAGAGTACATTGAAGGGGATAAACTTTGTAATGTTATTGGAGATCAATAAAATGTTTTGTAGCACCAGTCCGGTTATTTTATTGCCACACCTCGTATATTGTGCAATACTGATGCAATCCTATTTATTTAAGTATATTATATCATCAGTGTATGTAAACGTGTATTTTTTATTATGTTAGAATGTATTTTATTGCTTTTCTTTCAGTAAAAATTAAATAATTTTTTTATTTTCGATATGCTTGCCCCCCCCCCCCTTTAATGCTATCACGCCCCCCTCAGGGAGGCGGGCCTCACAGGTTGATAATCGCTGTCTTACAGTCTTTCTTTCGTCTTGTCTTCATCAAGGAATGCAATTCGCCTTCTTCAATGGTTTTTCATAGTACCACAAGGGTCAAACCCAGGTCCGCAAAAGAAAAATTATGAAGTTAAACCGAAATTGGGCGTTCACTTGAACTCCGGATTTGAACTGTAAGTTCAGTTTGAAATATTGTTGGTACAACAACTTTTTTACTTTGAACTGCAGTTCAACAGCAAACTACAGTTCAAGGTATTTACACATCCGGCTTTAAGAAAATCCCTGACGGATACCTTTCAGAAATTTGAAAGGAAATACTTCACGCCGTACTCACGGTGATATTTTCTCGGAAGAAGATCAAATGACACGTCACATTGACGCATTCCTTCCTGGTAAGGTGGATTTTAGTCAGATTTTAGTAATTTATTTGACTCAGCGACCGCAACATACATACCCAAACGTAAATAATCGATAACACTAAACGATAGGTATGTGCAGGTAGTGTACACTAACCAAACAACCAACATCCAACGTCGCGTGTATATCTTAGAAATTACAGCGAAGTATTTTGTTTAATTTTCGATTACAATCCGTTCATTATTCATCGCCGGATCATTTATCAAATCGAATATCATTCGATCGCATTAATTTTCCACATTCAATGACTTGCACAACACGCAGATCAAATCAAGACCGAAGCACGGCGCGGAAGGGACGTAGCGGGACGCGAGCGGACTGGACCTGGACGGTTCGACGTCGTCGACTCTCGACAAAGAAGACAAAACGCAACAACGAACTAACCGGCACGAACCGAAGTGCTGGAGAGCTTCGAGAGCTTCGTATATTTGGATTGTTGCGCTTACAAACGTAGATTACCACGACAACGGTAGAACAAACGCATTACATGAAACGGAATGCTCCGTGGGCGTAACACGATATTTTATTCGTTTTAGGAGGTCATTAATTTATGATAATCAATAATTTATGCACAAATTCAGAGAATAAGGTCATTTATATTGATTGTCGATATACGTTAACGTTCACTTAAACTTGTTTATCTTAGAATTATCATAATGATTTAGCAAACGTGTTTCGTGATATATATGGGAGTCGATTTTGCTAAATATCCACGTAGTTCTCGTCTATTGCATGTAGTTATGTACAGTCTATGAGAAGGTAAATGGGAAAACTTCTACGACAATTTAATCGATGTATGCAAAAAACACTGTTTCAGTTGCTGTAATTGTTATATTATACACATAGGGAAAGAAAATGTCTAGCTATACGAAAAAGCGTTCATGCGACAACGGTAAAGGCAAATTCATTCACCGCAAGCGTAGAGGTTAGCGGCAGTCGACGGCTCAGGACGGTTACCGATGTGGTTAGTTACGAGGTAGACTGCATTATGTGCGGACGATCTTAGTAAGAATATCTAGAGTATTTATTTTTCTTTTCTTCTATTTCATCAGAATCTGTTTTGTTTTCTTCTTTAGCAGTATTAAGGATTGGATTCGAATAAATTTCAGTTGCCATTGAGTAAAATATTTACTTAAACGTTTTTATTGTACATTATTTTAGATGACATTATTTTGCTTAGAAAAAGAATTCCTTTCCAGATTTGGATGACAAATGGTGTCCTGAAAGAAAACCCTTTTTGAGGAGTCTTCAAGGAGAAAACACCTACCTCGTCCGTCCTTGGCCCCACGTTGGGCGCCAAGTTTGAAATGTGTTTTCTCATGGAAATTTGATGAAATGTTGAAATTTTTGTAAATGATTAAAATTCTAAATTCTTTATGGGATCAGGAGTATTCCTGGATACTCTTTGGGCAATTTTATTGTGAATTTTTTAATTAAATTGATGGATATCAACGAATTTTAGAATTAAAAATACATAGTAACCTTGATTTTATGAAGCTGATGTCAGATAAACACTATGTTTATAGGACGTTTGCAGAAAATCTACTCAACTTAACCTCGAACTTTTCTTCTTTGGAATTAGACTCCAATTTTCAACAACGAACACTTTCAACTCACATCGCAATCAAAACACAAGTTGATTCGACAAAAACTGAATCAGAATTGATGAAATTTCTGGCGTCCCTCTACTACTTTATTTAATCGCGATTGCGATTGTTTCATTCCAACAACAAACTTTGATGATTTTTTCCAAATATGAATTTTATGATGCATTTCGATAAAAGTTATTTATATCAATAGCATTCGAGAATGAACGCGATGACGCTACCAGATGACTGAAATTAGACGACTCTATGACCTATATACCGACTGATAAGGTTTAAATGTGAAATGTTACTAACGATTTGCTTAACAACATTAGGACACTAAACGGATACTCTAAAACTGTGGCACTGGAACACTGAAACAGTTCACTAAAACCCTTACTTGCTGCTCTTGCTGCTGATGATGATAGCTTGGCTATCGAAACGTGCGTCCAGTATGAATTAAGTGTTGTGGTAAGGGTTTTAGTGAACTGTTTCAACATTAGGACAAAGATTTAATTTACGAAATGATGTTTGAAATACCTTCGAATATACCCGGTTGTCTGTTTTAGAAAAATGTTTCATTAATTTTGTCGATTTACGCTCTCAGGCCAGTCGGCCTGGGGGGAATTTTTGCTACGAAAAATTACCTTTTTACCCGCTAGAGGGACTTTCATCACGATTGGGTGGAAATCCTGGACACCCTATTCTTTCTTGATTGACAGCTAATGTTGTTGTTGTAAATATTGAACATTACAGAACTTATATGAATCATTCGGTTAGAAAGCCTATCTTTTAAATTAAAACCAGATCTGTTCGAGTGTTTCGTTTCACATAAAACTCTAAAATAACGTCAAAATTAATTTTCTTCCATAAGTGGTTAACACATTGTACAATCTTCGAAGTTCCGAAGATCAATGTGAAAAATTAGCCTTGAATATCGCTTGGAAAGAAGCGTTGACGCTACTGTTATTTATTCTAAGACGGTAATGATAAATTATGCTTTGCACGTTAGCGCATTTCTGTTGAAATAACATTGCGCTTTTCTTTTTCATCGTTTCTCGTTTATTTCCTCGCCACGTAGGTACACTACCGGCCATAATTATTTGCCCGCATACATTTTTGCTTGGATTTTAGAAAATTATTTATTTATTCTTTTTTAGGGGGTATAATTATTTACCTAAAAGTAAAAGAAAGATATCACATTAAATAATTCCGCAAAAGACACCTCTGATACTTAGTTATCAATTGAATCTCCTTAATCCGATAATTAGGCGTCTAGGTAGTACCATAAAAAGACCCGAAATGTAATACAATTATTCTTGACTAATAAGCATTTAATTCTTACGTAAGCAAAATAAGATAAAGGGGCTACCGTGGGCTAGAGGACATCAGCATTGGACAGTTTATGAGTGGAAAAATGTTTTGAAGACCGATGAATCCAAATTTGAACTCTTCGGTTCCAAGAGAAGAACGTTCGTTCGAAGGTCGAAAGAAGAACGAGCAGCAGAATCATATGTAGTACTTACAGTCAAGCATGGTAACGGAATTTTAAGAAAATAGCGCTACTTGGCATTTTGGAAACAAATATTGTACCATATAACTATTTTATATTTCAACATGATAATGATTCGGAAGTAATATCAAAATAATGAAATAGCCTCCTTAAAATCCAGATGCTAATATCATGGTAGGAACTCGATAGGCAGGTGAAGGAATCGTTGTGGATACAACTACAAGAAGTCTGGCCCTACTCTGACGAAATTGATAGAAATGCCGCAAGTGTGTGCCGCAATTATTATTAGTCGAGGTGGACATTTCGACAAAACGAAGATTTAATTTCTTTTGTGTGAAATGTATTTTATAATTGAATAAAGACTATCAATATCTTTGTTTTAAGAGTATTTTATTAAATGTAAAACTACAATTTCTTTTTCACTTAGCACTTCCTTTATTTATGCGTATTTCTTTGGGTGGGCGAATAATTATGGCCGGTAGTGTATATATTACCAACTGTCGACATTGAAATGCCAGAGCGAATACTTTCAGGAATGGGAAAAAGTTGGGGTACCGTTCGAGTGTGACTTCGAACATGAGTTTGGGAAAATCCAAACGAATGCTTGAATTTAAATCGAAATTAATTCATTTTAGCATATTATAATGAGATTTATATTCCACAATTTTGAAAGTATAATATATATATATTTGTTTATTTACTTATTTTAGTGTCGCAAAAAACATAAACATAAACAAATTACGGAATTCTTAAAGTTATATAATTTGCGTGCAATTTTAAATATTCAACCTTCACTTTCACTACCAAGGCTGTGGTCGTTCGTTGCCGATTGAAAACCAGCGACGAATACACTGTAAAGTTCAATGTCTTAGAAGGTTTATTCATCATTAAACCAAGGAGAGGCACAGTCATTTATATGTATGTATATGCGTGTATAGACAAGTTGAATGTGTAATCTCTTCAGTTCTTGTACTGTACACGTTTTATGAAGGGAACTAAAAAGGAATGGTTGGTTTATTTATGTTGCAGGTTATGGTATATTATGAAATTTATAGGCTGTACTGTGTGTGGTTCTTACTTTTTCATTTTCTTTCTATTCTTTTGAATGAGAATCATGAAACGTTTAATTTTGACGTTAAAAGGTTATTGTCGTTATTTAGGATGGTGTAACTTACTTGGAATGAGTTATTGGTTAATATACACGCTTGTCTTTCAATCTCGAAAGGTGCAAGTTCAATTGGACCCCGTTATGCAATAAGGAACCAAACGCCAAACTGAAACAAACAGCGCTAACACTCTACACCCATAGCAAATCAACTAAACTTTATTTAGCAAAAAAGATCCAGAGGTATGTCGAGGACTGTTATCATCTGTTAAAAGTTAGAACCAATTAAAAAACAAAGTTAGGAGAATCTCATTTACCAATGCAGAACCAAGCCTGTGGTTCTTTTCTACTAAATAAGAAATACAAATACACTCATTTAGACCATTGAAGTGTATGGCTGTGTATCAAGATGCATGGTGGAAACTACATTGTTTCACTTCCTTTAAACGGCAATAATACAAATGGCACTGTTGATTACGTATTGGTAAGTAATCATTTTCATTTAATCGTGTATTAACACGTGGGTTTCTTATTTTTAAGGATTCTAACCACTAAATTCTGACTACCTCTTTGCAATTAAATAAGACTTTAGGATATTAACATGCATTTGTCAAATACATTCTCCAGAACTAGGAACTAATGAGGAAAATAATGCCCACAGTATGCCAGTGGTGGGAAGTTTGTTTAAGACTTTGAGATCACACCTTCAACAGTTATTTTCTTGATTGAAACTTAAAAGATTTTATTTCTTAGGAATGGTCTTCTTCACCAAAGTCTTTACCCAATCTCAACCCGGAATCTAATAATGAGTTAACAGATACAAATGTCTCCGGTGGTTCCATTGGATTAGTAGAAAACGATTGGATAGATTCTAATAGAATACAATAGAATATAACTTTATTGTTCAACAAAGACTCCAATTATTAAAGCATTATAGCTACCAAACCAAAAGAGCTGAAAGGTTCTGCTCGGTTGCAATCAATTCAGCGGACAATTTTCTATCGGAACCCGTCAAATTCGTCGACGAGAAATGCATAGCTAACGATAAAAATGTTCGCGACCATGTTCCAGATGCCATAAAGCATCTGGATTATTGGGGCGACTCCTGTGGAGGACAGAACCGGAACATAAAAATGGTCCTCATACTAAAATGTACTTTAGAAGAAAAAGTATCTTTAGAAAATCTCCGGCTAACATTTCTCACACTTGGACATTCAAACTCTAATGATAGCGACTTCCGAGACATATAATGTGCCGTTAAACGGAAACAAAAGTAATTTTCTACAACAAGGAAAAATATGTTCGTGACGACATATCGTATTTTCATGCGGATAAGCCATAATGACGACACCTACAAGGGAATCAGTGTAAAGAAGTTAGAAAGACCTTCTGTTCTTTCAAATACTGTTTTCTCAAGTAATTTAAAACAGTTATGGTCTAATGGGAAACCTATGGCTCAAGCCAAAATCGCTGATATTAAAAGATACATGCATTTAATACTAGAAAATCACCAAGGATTTTACAATAATTTAGTTGAAGATTCTTCGCTGGAAGAATAGATTGAGGGATACAATGTTGCAGAATTAGATTTTGATATAGAACGTGATTAAGATTCGAAATAATATTTATATTATTTTTCCTATTACAATCTTCCTGAATCTTTTTCCGTTACATTCACAATTATTACTTTTTTATTTCTAAAATTTTGAGTATTTTACTTTCTTTTGGGGACTTTTATTACACACTGAAAACAGAATACTGAGGCACTACAGTCTATTTTTTTCACATCATTTGCACAGAGTTTCTTTAGTGCTAAGTATTGTCTTATCTATTTCCTCAAAACAAGGTTTACGGCGTTTAGTTCCTAATTCCATAAGGGGGTCGAATTATAAAATAAGCCGACTAATTTCTGAACTCAGAGAGAAATCAGAGATTGCTTTCTCCTTCGATACAAAAAATCGTAGAACTTGTGTCAATGTGAAAGATGGGGAGAGATTGGTAAAAAAGTTCAGTTTCAAAGATCGGATCATTTCTAATCAGAAGTTTTCTAACATTCACAAACTTCGAAAGATCTTTTGAAGATGCAGAAAAAGGTATTAATTTAACCAGCGCTTTAATTTGGATATTAGAAGCCTGGAAAGATGTTTCGCCAGCTACAATTTTAAAATGTTTTTTAAAAGCAAGATTCTCTGAAAATAATAAATAACCGGCAAGAAAAGGATTTTGATGAGAAAGACGAGATTCCACTATTGATTGCAATGTTTTGACCGAAAATCCCAGTTTTAACGTTCAAGAAATAATCAGTGAATTAATTGATGATCAAGACTGTAGTTCAAACAATTAAACCGATGTGGAAGAATCTAACATTTGTAATTCGAAGGTATGGACGAAGTGTGTGAAAAACTAAAAGATATACAAAGTTTCTTATTTTGTAATGGTGAAAGTAAACTAGCTGTACAAATTGCTTAAATTTTAGCAAAATGTGAATCTCAGGTTTTACTAACAAAAATTAAAAACTTAAAATATACCTCCATTGAAAAATATTTGAAAAAGGTATAATAATGCATGTAAAATATTTTTTATTTACATTTTTTTAAATAAAGAAAACACAAAAATAACTTTTTTTATTTATTGCCGACTACCTCTCAATAACAGCCATTTTTACTATAATCTTTTTGTGGCCGCTATTTAGAGGTTTTATTGTGATCTTAATTATTAACTTTAGGTTTTATTCCATTATTGTAATTTTTCTTTTATTGGATATCCTTGTAGCTGGTTTGATGATGTGTTTTTTGAATTCGAAACCGATCGCCTAATTTCTCAATGGAATTTTGTGAGATCTAGACCATTTTTCCATTTCTACCTTTAATATGAAGAAAACATTTATTCAATACAAATAAACCTTCAAGAAAATTATTTTCTTCTATTATACATTTTTATAATCGTGAAATAAAAATATTTTCTTGAACAGAAGCTGATTTTTGCAAGAAAATCTATGTTCTTCATGCAAGAAACCATTTCTCTGCGTGCACTATATGCTCAATAAACCGATGTATTAAGGATCATCTAATAAGACTAATATATCCCTGAAATCATTACAAAAATAATCAATTCGAATCCCATTGCAGATTTTACTGTTGCGCATAAACAACTCTTTCTTCTGTCTCGTCGTATTCGCATTTTCCACCTCGCGTCGGCTCGATAACGTCCCGGACGCGCGCTTTAGCAGTCGCCCTTCGCGACTACATTAACCTCGGCTTACAGCGAGCGTCTTTCGGACTCCGTAGGCGTTAATTAAATTTTCATTGTAGATGCTCTCGCTCATAATTCAACGTACGTGACGTTTACGGCGAGTGTGTGGTCACTTATTACCCGATGGAACGTCTTTACCATCCATGGGAAGACGACGAAACCCGCGTCTCTCTTTTCTTCGGGTATAAATATTAACATTGACAGTCTTTGGCTGTTTTTGTGGTCGCGAGCTGTCTTTTTATTCGCTCGAACGAAACGCATATGCGTCCGTTTCCTTACGTGTGTGCTGTATCGCATTTTGCGGCCGACATTTGATTTAGAACTTTATTAACGTCGCTTCCGAGAAGGCCGGGGTACTTAAAACCGTTTCACTTACCGCAGAGCGATATGTTCGCGGTGGATTTAATTTCTAGAGGATGGTTCTCAGTTAATAGAATAGCGATAAAGAGTTTTTTGATTGCGGCGAGGTTTTATAGAAATTCTTAGGGTATTAGACAACTTTGTCGCGTAGAAAATACCGCTATTTTCTCGGTGTTGCCATAACAATCTATCTTGGAAATGTCACCGGAAATGTAACTGAACTACCAACAACGCCAAAAATTGGTTCACAAAAAATACACTCACACAAGTGCAAAAAATTCAATCCATTACTTGTTTCATCTTTATTTGTACTTCTAAAACTCTGGATGTGCAACATGGTGCATATAAATTTTGATTGGCACATTATTAAAGGGTATCAGTTTGCTGGCTTTTTGTTTTGCATCTTGCCAACAAAAAACGAAAAATGATGTTTTTGTTAACACAAATTTGTGGTCGATAATCGAAACGACATTCAATGTGCCTTGTGTTTATTTTTGGAGCTATACATTTTGACAGTTAAAAGATGTTTGAAATGGCAAACTTCTCCAGTTTTCTTTCCAAAAATGTTTTTAAGTCTAACGGATACAGCCAGGGCAGTAGCTTTAGTTCAAGATGGCCGTGTACTAGGCGTTATTCGTTCAGCGGTCCAAAGAGCCGTTTAGCGTTTTAATGAAAACGGAAGCTATACTAAGAGACCAGAATCGGGACGTAGAAGAGCAACATCCGAACGAGACGATCGATTTGTGGTTTCTTCAGTTTTGAGGGATAGGCGACTTCGATTGAGGTGGCAAATCGACTGAGCGAAATAAGAAATGTAAGCAAATGGACAATTCGTTAACGACTAGCCGAAGTCAATTTAATGTCTAGGAGACCAGCCCAATGTTCACAGCTATCTGTAGAACATCGTAAAGCTCGACTAGCTTTTGCACAAGAACACGAAAACTGGAATCACGCTGATTGGAGCAACGTACTACTCTCGGATGAATCCAGATTTTGCCTAAAATCACCAGATGGCCAGGAAAGAATTTGGAGAAGACAGGGAGGGCGATTTGCTCAATGCAATATTGTGGAAAGAATTAATTACCGGGGAGGATCTGTTATGGTTGCGGGTAGTATAAGTAACGAAGCCAGTACTGAATTGGTAGTGGTTGATAGTAGTTCAATGACGGCTGCAAGGTACATAAACACCGATTTAGAAGAGCACGTGGTTCCTTTTGCTCCATTTATACGGCCTAACTTCATTTTTATGGACGATAACGCGCGTCCGTACTTGGATCATCAACGAATATTTAAGCGAGGTCGGAATTGTGCGTTTGAATTAGCCAGCTTCCAGTACCGACCTCAATCCAATAGAACATTTCTGGGATACACTAGGAAGACACATTCGAGCACATGTGCCTCGTCCAAACAACTTGGCTGGACTTGCTGCGGCGCTTTAGGCAGTATAGGAAAAATAATGTTCAAAATTTATCCATGCCGAGACGTATGCAAGCTGTCAGAAAGGCCCGTGGTGGAAATACTCGTTCGAGCGTTCGAACAATAAGCCCTATTATCTTACAACCTTAAGCCAAAGTGTTGGTACAGGTATGTACGTTGATGACACCTTTGTCATCTGGCTCCATAGACATGAATCTTTAAATAATTCCTTATCGTGTTTGAATTTTCAAAATGATTACAAACGTACATTTCTTCATAGAGATCGAATCGGACGGTTGCCTTCCTTTCCTAGATGTTCTCGTATACCGGCGTACTGGGACATTCCGCTTACCGAAAACCCACACACACGGATAATAATCTCAATGGCCTCTCACACCATCAACCAGCTCAAAAACGCGGTGTTATCAATTCTCTTATCCAAAAGGCCATTTCCATATCCGGGTCTACACTGGCTGAGCATAGACTGGAGCATAAACTGGAAAGTGGCCACCAAATCCAATTTAACTCTACCCGCATCTTATACCGCAATCCTCACTATTATAATAGAAAAATCCGTGGAATACACGTGCAAATCCCAACTGATTGAACCTCCTAGCTACCGTCATGCTTCATCGATGCATAACATTTCCGCTTCTTTGATGCATAACATTTCCGTTTCATCAACACATAACATTTCCGCTCCCTTGACCCAAAACAAGCCCTACATAAACCCCTCCGAAATGAATAAATCCCAAGTCAGTGTGCAGTAACAGCCCTGAAGGTGTCCCATAAGAGTGTGGACGACGCGTCGGCCAAAGCTACGACACGGTTACAACCCGGAAACCAGGAGTACAGTATTATTGACGACCGCGGAAGCCTACGGACCAGTATTTTATTGAATTAGTTTTACAGCTCTACATTTTATTGAATTAGTTTTACTTAATAAGTGTATGTGTATACATTTTAAATGTTCAGTCTGGCCTCATTAACCGAGTTAAAAACCTTTTCAATGGCACACACGTAAGCCGCAGTCCTAAAATCTGTTCCCAAATTGAATTCCTTGGCGGTATTCATTAATTCCCGTGTAGCTCTTTCCATTGTGTACGACAATCCATACTGCACGACATCCTGTTCCCTTGCGCCGTAGATTCTCTGTTTATAAACCTCTTTGGGCGTGATAGGGATGGTGACCTTTTTTCCATCGTTCCCAAAATGTTTCTCCAACTCCTCTTGAACATTGCGCATTAAACGGTAGTTGCAATCCCTTTCGTACGTATACGTCAGTCTTCCAAACGAGATGTGATTTAGATTCTTCAACCATTCAAAATAAGCCACGGTTATCCCACCGGCACTCACTAGAAGATCAGGTAGAATAAGAACGTTCTTGGAGAGGAGAATTTTATCACCGGCTGGTGTTATGGCTCCGTTAGCAGCTTCCGCTATGATCTTGGCTTTGATCTCTTGCGCTACGTCTTTATTGATCAACGACTCTCTAGCGGCTGGTATTAAAATATCGCAAGGTTCGCATATTAGATTCTTCCCCTTGTAAGGCGGGGCACCTGGAAATCCGCTGATCGTATTCTTCTTCGTCTTGTACTTCTTTAAATCCTTATAGTTAATTCCCATTGGCGACATCACACCCGCTTTGCTTCCGCAAACGCCAATGCACTTGGCTCCTTTTTCCGTTAAAAACTTCATACAATGGAGTCCTACTTTTCCGATCCCTTGAAGGATGAAGGTCTTATCTTTCCAGCCTGCGTTTAAGCCTAGAGCTTTCATGAAATCTTCGTTATTGACGAACTCGTCTAGGCAATTACATAGGCCCTTCCCGGTGGCTCCCCTTTTTCCATAGATTCCTCCTTGGGTAGGAGGCTTACCGATCACGCAACCTCTAGCGTTTATATCCTGGTATCCAAAGGTTTTGATGTAGGTATCGGAGATCCATGCCATTTCCCTTTCTGTAGTGTATATATCTGGTCCTAGGATGTCCACTTCAGGTCCTAGAAAACCTTTTTTCACTAATTCAACGGAATATCTCCTGACGATCCTCTCCAGTTCCCTCATAGAGTACATGTTAGGATCGATGCATATGGCGCCGTTGGCGCCGCCGAACGGAATACCAACCGTGGCGCATTTATACGTCATTAACGCTGCAAGAGCGTACATCGTCTCTATAGTTACGTTTTTGCTAAAGCGTAGGCCTCCAATGACCGGCGTCTTGTGACATTTATGCGTCGCCCTATAACCTCTGACCAACTCGTAAGTGCCGTCATCCCTCTTTACCGGGAAATGCACCACCAGCACATTATCGCAATTCTCCAAATAAGCCATGATGTTTCGTACCTTTAGCCGGCGTTTACTTTCCGGTAAAGGACTTTGGTTCTTCCTGTGATTCAGATTCTCGATGAGTTTCTGCTCGACGACGACCCTTGCCTTATGAAAATTGTATTGGACCATCTCCCAGAAATTCCGGTTATCATCCTCTTGAATATCCACATATTCCGGAGGTAATTTACCTAATTCCGAATAAGATCGCCAAGATATCAGATAATGATAGTTATTGTATATTGGTTTGACGTTAAAGTTTCGAATTAGATTCATTGTCCAATCAAAAAAAAAATAGTATAAATGTATACAATATAGAATAAGTAATGGTGACAAATAATTGTCAACTAAAACATACTTGTCATTTGTAAGGATGACAATTGTGTTTTGTAAATCACCACTACTGGCCTAGTATGTGTTATTGTATCAAATACGATAGTTCACGCTAAGGGAAAGCCCCTCGTTGATTGATTTTGCTACAAATTACTAAAATGACTAATTATACACTGGTGGAATTGCAACCATGTGCTTGCCTAGAATAAAATCTGCAACCCCAATATGTATACCCACTTGCTTTTGTTATCTCCTCTGACTAACAAGTCCTTGGTGTTGGATTATTTGGATTCTCTATTAAGTAGCGTTCACATAGGGTAGCGTGAAATTATCTTAGGAATTAGCGTGAAATTATTTCCAATATTGTACTTTAATTTTTAGAATAATTTTGTAATAATTGACAACTGACATTTCGGTTTACTTTTTTGTAATATAATTTAATTTATGTGTTAATAAGAGTTAATAATTTCTTTTATAATGGATAAAATTACACGGAAACGTTATATGCTCTATTTATTAGTAGCTTCTGCAATACTTATCACGTATAAATTTAAAAATAATTGTAAAAAGAGAAGACGTTGGTGGGTACGTCCTATCAACAGTCAAAAAGAACAAGGGAACTACTTAAATTTAATTCAGCAAATGTTAAATCATGATCCTGATTCCTTTTTTTATATACAAGAATAAATGTTAATTTATTTGAAAAATTATTTAAAACGGTGGGACCCCTACTAAACAAGAATTGAAATAGGCCATATATTACACATAAATCCAAGCTTTATAGTGGTAGGTATTTGGAGGCCGATAAGATAATATTTAATTACCGTCTAAGTCGTGCAAGAAGATGTATTGAAAATACATTTGGGATATTGTGCGCACGATGGAGAATTTTTTTTTAAACAATAAATGCTTTTCCTGAAACGGTAGACCAGATTGTAAAGGCTACGGTGTGTTTACATAATTACATACTATGTGAGAACAATAAATCTGGGAATCAACAAAATCGATATATACACAAAAATTCCAATGACAATCATGATCGAAGTGCCTTTGGAAGTATATTAGACAGAAGAATGGGTACACATAATGTGCTTTATGCAACATACATCCCAAGAAAGGCATTTTGGGATTATCACTATTAGCGCTTTAAAAGCAAATACCGATCATGAGATTTATTTCTGTATTAGTATATAATTATGTAAACATATCTTAGTCTTGAGATTCTTATAATTGTGATGTAAGGAGCGATAAGGTTTTATATGAACTTATTTAGCTATTACCACACCCACACAATTGGGAAGCTGCTACTGATGCTAGAAACAATAGAGACCATCAGCATTTTTTGAATGTACATTTATCTGGAGTTGGTAACTAGACAGACTGTAGTACAGCCCATAGCATGTCACATGTTTCGAAATATCTGCCATAAAAATGATTTACATATTAGGTGAGTTCGGATATTCGTTCAGAGAAACTTCAGTTACCCCAAGACGTTTGGAAATGTCGCAGAGTTACTCTATCCAAGTTCGAGTATGATACAACATTGCTAAAGGGTGTACTTGGTGTTCGTTTAGGTGTATGGCTTGAGTGATCTTGCTCTACTCCTGATCCATTCCACGTGCTCTTTACTCTTGATCTACTCCGATCAAGTTTAGGTCCATTGGAAAGCTCAACTCTCCAGCTCTAACCGTTCCGATGCTAGGACGTCTCAAAGTTTAGAGAAAAGAAGATTCCAAAACAAAAAAGCTAAGGGATTCTGATTGGTCGCAATCGATTCAGCGGACAATTTTCTACCGGAACCTGTCAAACTCGTCAAGCAGAAATGCATAACTAACGACGCTCTGACACTGTTTTTGGTAGTTCAAAAAATATCAAATTCCCATAACTTGCGAACGGGTGGAGCAATCAAAGCAAGTAACGACATCGTTTTGATCTACGTCGAAAGCTGCGTCTTTTGGTATATAACTCAACGCGGGTAGAAGCAATTTTTTATTTTGCAGCTGTTTTAAGACCTTAAAAGATTCCATCACTTTGAGTACAAATTTTTACGGGCGAAGACGATTCTATACCGGAAAAATTATGGCGACAACTTTTTGGGATTCGCAAGGCATAATCTTAATTGATTTGATTATTTGGAAATGGGAAGGACAATTACGGGACAGTCGTATGTTGATTTATTAGACCGATTCGACACTGAATTAAAGCGAAAAAGATCCGGTACGAATTGGTGCCCTATCCACCATATTTACCAGATGTGACTTCTTGCTTTGTCTAAATTTTTAAAAATGCCTTGGCGGAAAGCGGTTCACGTCGAATGAAGGGATAATTACTGAAACAGAGTTCGGCAAAACCTATTATTTGGATGGCTCAAAAAAGTTGGAACATCGCTGGACTAAATGTATAGAGCTACAAGGAGGAATAAATTTACTAAACTCAAAATAAATGCGTTGTCTACACAGGTAGAACGTAAAACGATCGTAACCAGGATTCTTCCAAAATAGAAAGAATTGAAAATCATTCCCAGTAGCATTCAACTTTGCAACTTTGAACCTGAATTTACCGTAACAACACAACCTCGTACACCATCCAGCAAATTTCAAAAAGAAAAAGGACATGCCTTAACACCAAATAAGGCCGTACAAGCAAAACAATCCGCGACTAATTGCAATAACGGAGTCGTTTTAATCTCACACACATCGTACTTCTACCTTCAGACACGTCCGAGGCGCGATCAAGGAAGAAATTCTTCTATGCCCGGTTCGCATGCATAGGAAGGGCGTTCCTCGTTCGACAGGCCGTCCGCGAGTGTTACCACAACACTAATACGCATGGAAATTATGTAAGGTTTGTTAATTTACATTGCTATCGCGCCCATTATCTGATTTAAGACGTTAGATAGTCGCGGGCGCAATTCATTTCTTGCAGATACGCTAGCCGGTAGCCAATAATTAATTACATATTCTTCGCGAGAAGGAAATGTTGGATCCAATCGATTTTGTTGAAGGGTTGTTAAACCGTTATCCTCTTGGGAGGTTCTGTTTTACGATTTACTCTTCGAAACTTGTAGAAAAGGATGATTATCGAAGAACAACGGAAACCTACTATTATAGTGTTATGCAGTAATGTAATCCGCAAGTAAAATCTTCTCATTCTTCCATGGTAAGTGTGATGTTACCATGGAAGTATGGCATCGCCTAACCATGTTTAAGAAAAGCTCTAACCACCACCTCTAGCTCTTCTGCGATGGTGTGAGGTATTTTACTTTGTTTGGTACTAAGGCTTGTTTAGTAAACACACACTTTTGCTTTTGTAAATCTTACAACTTACTACTAAAGAACTCGCGAGATTTTTCAATCATGCTAGAGTGATTGATCTGGAGATGTCGCTTTAGCTTACTTGGGAGCATGCACTCCGTCACTAGAACTTTTAAACAGAGCACATTCTCTTCATTGCTTACTTCAATTGAAGTAAAGTCAAAATTCAAGTAGTTATCATCGTATTTACGATATTTCCGTTTCTTTGCTACCCTACCACCTGTCGACGCTTGATCACTCTCACTTGAACTGTCGACTTGCTTGTTTAATAAAACACAAAGCGACACACTGAAACCGTTTACTTTTCGTTTACATTAGCTTCGAAGCCGTTTCGCAATGTTCATTCTAGAATGTTCCAGAACGCTATGTCTGCCCGCGTTCGCAGAAGCGCCTCGCGGCGCCGCTGTTTACTCTCTGCGATGCCCCGGGGCGCCGCGGCGCACGTTTAGGAAACCCCTGATCTAAGCGATATATTTTCCAACAACTTTCTCCCGTCAACGCGGCTCTAATTGAACTATTCTCTTTCTCAAACTCACCTTTCATTGGTCATTTACTGTGCTTGTACCTTAATATATTTTTTATATTGCTTTAAGGGCGTGGCAGGCTACTCCCATTTCTTTCTCACATTCTCTGAGTCATAACCTTTTCGATTTTACCGTCCACTGAAAATAAGGTTTAGTTATAAACGAATGCGTGCCATTCAATCTTCGATTTTTTAAATTTTAAAATATAAGTTTTAATAATGCGTCCTTTCAGTACGCTCCTTCAACTCTGCGGGGAATTTCGACACAGCTATCCGCTACGTATAGCTATTCAGAACGTGCGTTAACAAAGGACGGCATGTCCGCGTTTCTTGGAATTCTTTGGGACATATCACCTCTTATTAGATAATATCCTAACCAAAAAAATAAAATATCTTTAAATATAATAATGAAAGTTAATAATTTCTTAAATAATTTGCCGGCTATGGCATTACATTACAGTCTTTCACAAAATAGGTCTGATCTCACGATCTCTCAGCTCCACAAACATTACTGCAAAATGTTTCCTGATAATCCGGTAAAGTATGGAATATTTTACAAGGTGTTTAACTATTCGTTTGACCATTCAAAAAAAGATGTAATGCCCACTATGCGCCAGATTTCTAGCCGACCTTAATTCTGCAAAACAAAAAGAGAATGAGAATGAAATAAAGTCTCTCACTGTGTCGCCGATCTCAGGTCTTTTTTGATCTTCTTAGAGCATATAAATATTAATTGCAAATATCTTGAAAAACAATGAAACGATTTGTACCAAACAACTTTCCTTTTCAGTGTCTTTGTGAAAACTGACCAAAGTAAATTTGCAAGGTGCTAAAGTCTAGCAAAGTTCTTGGAGGCCCATCGTATCTGGTATCCTACAATCGAAATGAAAAATGAAATTAAAACAAACAATGCACAACCAACCAAAAGCAATTCATAAGTAAGGCTTTTGAGATGGAAAACACAAGAAGTTTACACAAGAGAACGGATACATTTTTAGCATTTCATTGCTTTCACATGACATCCTAAATAGGGGGAAAATACTTTGTACCCACTACGCTACGAGAACTAGCCTATTGTTTAAACAACACGACCAAAATCATCTATACATCCAATCATTCCAGGAACGAGATGATTTTGCCTTAACTTGTTTCCAAAAAAGCAGAAAAAGGAGGTCGTAACGACTAAACTAGCCTTTAGGAAACGGTTGTTAGATTAACACAACTCAGAGAGTTGTTTATACACCAATATTTCTAATTGCTCGGGAAAACGTAGCGATAATTGGCAGGCCAGCACACACGTACGTAGTTAAATATAAACGTTTCCTGACAGATCGTTATTTACACATCTGCGGCGATCTGACATTATTTTGTCATTAGCGGCACACCAGCGCTCAAAACTTAGCACTTAGCGCGAGCAACAGGAAAAGGCAGAACATGACAATCTTTGTACCGCACACTATTTCACTTATACGCAACGATTCGTAGTGAAGTTAAAGGTGTAATAGAAAGACAATGCAAAAACTTTACGAGGTGTCACGTATAGAATACGTAGTAGTAAATGAATTGCTCTAAATAATTGGAATTTACCAGCTACTGCATTCAATAAATCAAATGAATCTATTTAATTCTAGGTGAAGACGTTTTATATACGAGGTATGGAAATTAAATAACGAGAAGTTGTTTCGAACGCTCGAACTGACAACACTTAGTCCATAGTTGTTCCAAATTTTTTATTGCCATTCAAATAACAGAATTTGACGAACTTTGCAAAATAGGCCTCTGTTTCGGCAATGACCTCTTCATTTAACGTGAACCGCTTTCCGCCAAGTTTGGAAAAGGAAAGAAGTCAAATATAAGGGGTCAAATATGGCGAATGTGGCGGATGGCGCACCAATTCTTACGATGACTGAACTAGTTTTGCTGTCGCAATCGCCGATGACTGGGCCGGGGCGTTATCATGATGGTAGAGAATTTTTTTCTTCGCTAGGTGGAGCTCTTAGATTTTTGCACACGTTTTTCCATAAAAAAAAAGAAATCAAATACACTTTCAACAGCCCTCAAAACAACACTACTCGAAGAATCTCTCTGAAATTTTGACAGACGTCGACTAAGGAATAGTACTCACAGTTGGTAATGCAGATTTTGACACAAAGCGCCATTTATCTCCAAACATGGGTACTTTTCATACCATTCTCGTAAGCCCAGAAGCGGTGTGAGTTAGAGAAGCACTCAAAGCTGATGATCATATTAACATTTTGGTTATTCTTGAAATAACTTGTAATTCATATCCTCTTTTCAATCTGTAATTTGTATAGTTTCGTTGTAAAACAATTTTTTGCTCTTTTGACAAATTTAAAAAAGTTTTGTCTCGTAATCAGTTGCCAAAACCAATCATCTTCCTATTGAACTTAATCTTCTTAATTCTTATATGATGAAATTCAATCATATATTTGGCCAATTTCCATAGGTAGGTTATCCAAAGATCAGGAAAAGACGTGCGTGTCTAGCTATATGTGCATGTCCAACGCTTAGTTTTTCTATCCCAACGAATACATCGCCCCGATTCGATTCTCGGCCATCAAACAACATCGGTGAGAACCGAGAACGAATTAGCATAATCGCACGGCAGAAAACCGGCATCGCTCGCAGAGCATCGCAACGCAGAAGAGAAGAGGCAGGCCGCCTTGAACGCCCGAGAGAAACCGAGCCGACCAGAGAACGGAAAGAAGAGAAGCAGAAGAAGAAGAAGTTTGGAGTTATTCGTCTGGAAATTACATATGTTTACATGATACGCGAAAATGAACACAGAACAAGGCGCGTTTCTTATTCGTTATGCTCGCTCAAGTGTTTAAGCGACCGCTTTCGGCTCGGCAGCAACACTCGGGGTGTACATATGCGTGAATACGACCGGGCAAAGGTTTAGACGAAGAAGACGCAACAGCAACTCGACTACTCTTTCGGGTAAGAATTACAACAAATTATACACTCGGCGGTAACGATTCAATTGTTGGGAAAAGGTATTGGCAGGAAAGTGAAACGTCATTGAATGTGCTTAAGTAAACAGTAAATAACCCAAATTTCTACAGGTTTATTATCCTAAATGGGATAACTATTGGAAGCAAACTAGAGAAATAGTTCCATACTTCAAATCTATTTTTTGTTGAAGAAAAAAAATGCACAAAAAAAGTAATAACGAGATAATCATAGAGTCAAACAGCGAAGGGTGGTGTTGAGCTTACGGTGCTTTACACCCCGCCCGCGAGCGATTGGGCAGCTAAGATAGTTACCGTTATATATAAACTACACTTTAAAATAAGGCGAAACGAATTAAAAATGCTTTGCCTCAACAAGAATTTCCGCAAAATTTGTCCCAAGAAGGACATAAATTCCACATATTCAATAAAACTCAAATCGCAATGTTAAACAAGAGAGTAATACATTGTAGTCGCGATTCAAAAATCCCGACGGAAGACCTCATTGCATCAGTAGAAACTTTCCATTAAGAATCTAGATGCCACAACGAAAGATTATGTAAGAAACGCGTGCAAAATTATGATTTCGAAAAACGTGAACGATGAAGTATGAGAAATAACGCAGGTGCTCTCAGGACTATTAGAGGTTTAAAAAAAAAATTGTTTCTATTTAAAAGCAGATAAAAGGAACAGAATAGTCATTTTGGACAAGTCGGACTATTTCAATTGCGTGAATAATTTGCTAACGTCAACACCTTATAAAGAGTTAAGAAAAAATCCATTACCACCTATGAATAGGGAAACAAAAGATGTTCTGAAAAATTGCCCAAAACTTATCAACCCGAACCTTAAGTTAAAACTCTCAGTTCCCGACATTTCCAAAAATGTATTGCCTACCAAAAATCCACAAACCAGGAAAATCCATGAGACCAATAGTTTTAGGTATAGACTCACCTACGTACAAATTGTCCAAATGGCTAGTAAACGAATACAAAAATTACCCATCAAAGTAGACAGCCTAGAAGTAGAAAATTCACTAGATTTTGTAAATAGGTCAACAATATTGAATTGGAAGATGGGGAAATTTTAGTATCATTTGATGTTATGTCATTCTTCCCAAACGTACCGATTTCAGAAACCATAGAATACTTAGTTCTTAAAGCTTAATAAAATTGACAATGCCAAAATTGCGGAATACAAAAGACTAACGATGCTATGCATGAACCAAAATCGTTTTCAAATAGGGGACAAATATTATGAATAACTAGAAGGTGGGCAATCCGCTGTCTCCTTTCATAGCTGATTTGTTCGTGAATAAATTTTAAACGTATATTTCAGTTCACGTAATACACTCTAAAACCTTCTTGGCAATCCGAAAGATAAACCGGACATGAAAGAAAGGTCGGGAATGTATAAAATTGCATGTAACGACTGGGATAAAGCCTATATTGGTCAAACAAAACGAGCAATAGGTACTAGATTCAAGGAACACATCAGGTGCTACAAGTACGGCAAAATAGAAGCGTCAAGTGTACCACAACACATAAACGAGACAGGGCATAATATTAAATTAGAAAACGTGAAATTAATTAAGAACGTAACCTTGCCTCGTGAGCTAGGCGCATTTGAAACTACCACCTCTTCATTACTCCTGTCTTTTTAGATTTACTAGAGTAAAACGACCATATGTTTTTTCATTTTTTATATTACGTGCTGCATTGACAAAACACTATATTGTCGCGCCCTGTACATCTTGCATTGTTAGAGTTAAAATGCATAGACAGAAAAACACATTTGACGAGAGGGTACGTATTGGTGTCTTGCTCTATTTTATGATGGTGGAACGGACACGGACCTTTTTCGTTCCGTATATACTCCGCATATGTTTACTGTCAAACGGCAAATAGCAGGTACTTGTAAATACATATATATATACCTTGTAAATACATACCTATAGGGAAAATGTAAAATTAGCTATATCGCTATTCCCTCCTCGCTTTCTCGCCGTACATGAGCGAGGAGAGGATTGAGTGGAATCCCATCAATTCGATACGAGGGGCGCTGGGGGCGCTAGTACGCTTCCAGCAACGCTGGGGTGACCTACTGTTCGCTGCAAGAGCGCACGTAATAATTTGAAGTCATGGTCGCCTGGAAATGAGAGTATCGCATATTTATTTTATTATTGCTACGAAACTAATAAGAAATTCTAGCGAAGAAAATAAAAACAGATTCTGATGAATGAAAGAAAAGAAAGATAAATACTCTAGAAAAATGTGTACAAAATAAATAAAAATTGTGATGCAATATCAAGATGTTCATATGAAGGGTTTTGAAAATGCCACCCTCCTTGGCTGAACAATAACCAAGTCGGTCGTAAAACTCCCGTCTCACTTATTCGAGAATGGCTCATTAGCTTCGTATAAGTTTCCTAGCAACAACAAAATAAATATGCGATACTCTCATTTCCAGGCGACCATGACTTCAAATTATTACGTGCGCTCTTGCAGCAAACAGTAGGTCCACCCCAGCGTCGTTGGAAGCGTACTAGCGCGCCTCCCATCGAATTGATCGGATTCCACTCGATCCCCTTCGCGCTCATATACGGCGAGAGAGCGAGGAGGGGATGGCGATATAGGTAATTTCACAGTTTCCCAATCGGTATATCTTTTCCCGAGAGAGGGATAAACAAGTGTGATAGAATTAGATTTATATTAGAGTTTATATTCGGTTGGTAATAAGGTTGCCCAGAAGCTCTCGCAAGGACTATTCCGGATTAATTTAATTAATATTTTGTGTAGTGAGGAATGTGCCGATACTTCGTGTTGTTTATTAATTATCGTTGTTCTTACACTAGATCTACGTTACCTTTAGTTAATGCGGTTCTGATATTACTATATCTACAGTACGTAACAGTAGTGTAGTATAATGGTCAACGTCCGCGAAAACCTTCACTCAACAGCGAATACGGCGCCCTACATAAAAAATAATACGAAAACCTATAATATTTAATAACATATTTATCGAGTGAAACTTGAAACGTGCAGTTTGCATGTTCGTAGGTAATTACACACATCGACGAAATCGTTTTTTAATTCACTCCAGAGATGCTATCACCTATTCCATAGTTACTTTTCGGTCGACGGTATAAGGGGGAATTGACTGACCTTATCGCCACTTCAATCTTAAACGTAATTGTGAATGATGAAGCTGTTTGAATCGTTTCACGTATAGATGGATAGTTTACAACAAATTAATACCTTAACTCATTACAAGCACTACAAGTTTAATTTTATATTTTCTCTCAATAAACCTTTACGCAGCTCAGTCGCATAGTCTGGCAAGAGAGAATTTTATTGAAAAAGCACTGTCTGGAATGGATTTCTGCGTTTCAGGAGATAATTTCGAAGTAAACACAACAAAACATGAAATTTAAATCAATTCATTTATATTTTACTGCAAACCATTAACAGCCACTTACACCAATCTATTACACACCATGCATAATAAGCATTTGTGATGCTGCCTTTGTATAACTATTATTAAATTAAAATATTAGATTTTAACAAGGTTGCCAGATGAAATTTCATTTGTACCCTAGATTTTGGCGTGAAATTCGAACACACATTGCAGAAGTTTTAGAATAACCAAATAAAGAGTTTGACATCTTGCGTTGACTCAGCGCACACATGTGTTCATTCTGAATTTTCCTCTGTCATTAAAGCGTGACAAACGGTTGCACCCACTGAGACGCCTGTACGGGGGGGTGTATGTACGTATGTGGATGCAGAGTTCAGTAATGCGGTGGACATTGAGGAGTTGAGTCGTTCGGTTATTTATCGGATTTTCATTGTGTGTTTTCGAAAATATGGGATGTAAGCCTGGTGTACCTCTTGCATCGCATGTGAAGAAACATATTTGGCGTTTCCCTGGCTTGGCATTTACAGGTTCGCACATTCGTTGTAAATTTTGCGGTATAAGGTTGCTAGGTCGCACGACATTTGAATGTAGAAATCATATTAAAAGTAAACGTCATGTATTGAATTTAAGAAACAATATTCCGTGCTGGCAATTTTTGTATGTCTTTATTTTCACGTTGAGCACGTGCAACATCCCACAACACCTAGTAGATAATGAAAACTTTCATCTTTTTTGGGATAAATATGTTCCATCATGGAAGCTACCAACAAAAAGACAATTGCGGTACAATTTACAAAGTACAACAAAAGACTGTATAAAAGACGAGTTGAGAAATGAAAAAATCTGGCTCAGGCGTATATGAGACATGTTATGTGAAGAAGAGTCGGAAAGCATACTTTTAACATCCTACCAACTTTCAGCATTGTTGCAGCTCCGTCAGAAACTAACATGGTGACTTGGGCTCCTACGATGCAAAATTCTCTTAACATATTTTTGATTATGTTTACAACGATTTCGGCATCAGCTCTTTCAATCCTTTTACTGGCTAACAACAAGGAAGCTGCTGGACCATTACGTTTTAAAGGACGCGCCACAATATGAATCACGCTGTGTTTCTGAGCATCAGTAGTTTCGTCCACAGTGAGCCAGATTTTTTCTCAACTCGTCTTTTATACAATCTTTTACTGTACTTTGCACATGTGGTAAATTGTACCGCAATTGTCTTTTTGTTGGTAGCTTCCATGATGGAACGAATGTATCCAAAAAAGACGAAAGTTTTCATTATCTACTAGGTGTTGTGGATGTTGCACTTGCTTCTTAAATTCATACAAATTGAGTTACTGTTAATATGATTCTTACTGCAATGCGACCTAGCAACTTTATACCGCAAAATTTGCAACGAATGTGCGAACCTGTAAATTCCAAACCAGGGAAACGCCAAATATATTTCTTCACGTGGGACCCAAGAGGTACACCAGGCTTACGTCCCACGTTTTCGAAAACACACAATGAGAATCCGATAAATAACCGACCGAACTCCTCAATGTCTACCGCATTACTAAACTCTGCATTCACATACGTACATACACTCCCCCGTACAGGTGTCTCTGCGGGTGCAACCGTTTATTACGCTTTATTCATTACATTACATGGTTAAATTGTGTTTTCTAATTTTAAATTACTCTGAAAAGATTAAAGTTTGCTGACTTAGTAAAGATTTGACTCGTGTTTTGCGCATCTTACCTTCAGAGTGTTTAAGTAACTCAGATTTTCCGCATATTAAATGCTTATTACACGCTTTGCAATAGGCAAACTGTACTTTTCTAGGTCCACCCCTTGAAAGCTTCATCACTTTTATCTTCTTTCTTTAGACATGTAAATGTTTGGCTTCCTCTGATGAGGAAGGCGGTGAATGTGTAACACCTTTTGATGTGGATGCTGTAGGTGAAGCCATTGTTTCTTTTTATAAAAAAATACAAATTAATTACGTTCTTTAATATGTAAAAAAAATAATATTAATCATTAATAATATACGTATAAACTTTTTAGTGTTGATAAAAATGAAAGAATATTCTATACTTTAAACTTATAACTTAATATTTCGAAAATCCACAAGATAACCTTTTTTAACTGACAAATTTCAAACTTTCGATTTCACGAATCCTACAAACAACAACCAGAAACGACACTGCGATTACGGAACCTTATCAAGCAACGTAATAATCGAATTCCAGTCTAATATTCCGCAATTAGCATTCTACGATATGCGGGCCTGAAATAGTCGCGATTTACCTTTCTATATGTTTATTGCTTGACGTACGGCAACAATGCTTACGTACTGCAATGCTTCGTGCAGCAGTCGAGAGCTATAGGTATGTAACTATGTATATCCACCTCACAGATAATGGCAGTTGGAAAAAAGCGTGTTTTGAGCGAAACTCGGCGCACACGGCCTGCATGTGTATATCCAGTTAACCGATACATGCGATTCTCAAGTCAACAAAACAATGTTTCACTCGTATCGAAAGAAAACGAAAGTTACCGTTGCGTTCGACCGGGGATTTGCTTTCGATCGTTTGTTTTTGTCTTCGACGACGTTTTAAAATAAGGTTACTATGAGCTTGTAGATCTACATCCATATTTCTCGCAGGATGATAGCGAGCAAAAGACTGTACTGTATACTGTAATTCCTTCGTGATGGACAGCGTCTACAGAACTTCAAAAGGATTTTTTTTTTATAATGCACATGACTTGCAGCTTTTTGGGGAATGACCCCGAGGTAACTTAGGAGAGTCTTTCGCTTGATTAAAAATGCGGTTAGTGAAGAAAAAAATACACGTCGCCGTCGTGTAGATGAATTTGGAGCAAAATCGGGCTATCAGTATTACTTATGGAGGTAGCGTTTTAAATAGGATGCAGGAGCATTTTTTAGAAAATGTCTAGTACATAGCCAAAAATGTATTGTTAAAATAAAGAAAAATATTGTTTTTTGTACAATATTTTCTAATACTATATGTGACAGCAACAATATCTTGTAATCAGTACAAGAAAATTGTTGTTAAGTTTGTATACATATTTGAAATTAATAATAATAATAATAATATATTTATTATCCAACAACAACCAAACTGCTTATTACAGGATAACATACATAAATACATAACATTTTGAGAGGCTATACAAAATATCAAAAAAGAAAACATATGAATTACATTGCAAAATGTACGAAAAAAAAAATAAAAAGGTCTATTCAATTATACAATACAAGAAATAAATTAACTAAAAGAATTTTTTCAAACTTGTTGTACAAAAGTGTTTTTAAAGAATTCAACGAAACGTTAAACAGAGCACCAGTATGTATTTACAGTTTGACAGATGCAAAGAATAGGTGAGAAAGGATGACGTCTAGCAGCAAATGAGGGAAGATAAAAAAGTCTCTGATGCCGAGCACTTGAACGAGGAACGTAAAATTCCAAAAGCTCCAATAATTCCGGAGCAAGGGGCATGTTGTTGATCGATTTGTAAATAAAAGAAATCTGTGAAACAACTCTGCGATGGGCCAATGAATTATAATCGAACTCCGATAGCAATTGGCTGTACGAGTAATTATGAGGCAAAAAAACGGAGTGAATGAGATAGTACAGTGTTTTTAGAAACTTGCTTTAAACTTTCTTTATCATTTCGTTATATTTAGCATAACCCCGGTTCCGTACTACTGAGAAATATTCAAGCTTAGATCTAATAAATGCATTAAAAAAACTTATAGGCGCATTATTTTCCAAACATTTTGTGTTTCTAATAAGTAATCCATCCACTTTCAGAGAGTAAGTACATATGTCATAGATATGTAAGTTGAAATTTAATTTTTCAAGAGAAGAATTATAAATTCTACATGGAAACGTTATTGTACGCTGTTTTCGACTAAAGATCACATTTGTTCATATTGAAGACTAATATATTATATGAACTCCATCTCTCGAGAGCATTTAAGTCGCTTTACAATCCTCAACACCTTCGATATTGCGAAAAACTTTTAAAAAAATAAGAAAAAGTAACGGTCTTCACACGTAGCCTTAAGGTACGCCAGTTCGTGATGTATACTCGCAGGATGTAAAGCTACGGTACTCAACATAATTGGTACGCCCAGATCAATATCATCGGAAAACTTCAATCAGATCTGAAGAAACACCAAAACTATCTAATTTATGTAAGACTAAATCATGCTGAACAGCGTCAAACGCTTTGGTGAAGACCGTGTATATTGTGTCAACTTGATATTGTTCGTCCAACACATCAGATACAAAGTGCACAAAGGAGCATAAATTAGTAGCAGTTAATCGACCCTTAATGAAGCCATGCTGGTGAATGGAAAGCTGATTGACAACGTGATTATAAACGGGCTTAAATATTTTCGCAAAATTACAAATATGGGATATCGGTCTAAAATTTTTAATTTCGCTCATACACTGTACGGTTTATTATAACAACATTAAAATCTTATAATTACCAACTTTATTTTGGACGCAGTAGTAAAATTTTGTATGCGTATTGGAAAATGTATTAGATGGTATTTTATATGTAAAGGTGCGATGTGTAGGAAAACAAAACGCGTTACATTATATGAACTTGTGTTGTAAGCAAAAGTAATGTATTTTATTTATGCATACGACACAATATGTATTATTAAAATAAATAATAGGTATGTTCGCATTGAAAAAGGTGGTATTTACATCTAACAATATTTCTTAATTTCAAAAATAATATATATTTTGATGTAGTATGCTTTATTATGGACCTGTGCGATTGCGAGGGGAAAACCGCGCAATTTTTTAATTTCACTGCAATAATATATTGCATATAGGTTTCTCTACTGTAGAATATCATGCGTAAAACATAGCTATACTATGAAAAGTTCAATGGATTAAGTATGACATTCTAAGATGCATATGTAATATCACTCCTGCAAAATGAACATAGACATATATATTCCTCGCACCCGCAAAGCTCTAGTTATAATCAGTAGCAGCTGGTGGGATATCAAGATTCAACCCTCAATACAATTGAATTGCCGGTAACGATCTATTTTTTCTAAAAACGCTACCTTCTCTCGTTCAAAAGTTAGCATATGGTGGGGGGGCACTTTAAACCCTCACTGTATAAACATAGAGTTTATATTGGATCGTCACAATTCCATGTTATTTTTTTCTTTTCAAGTTTTAATATTCGTAAAATTGTATCTCACACTAAAACACTAAAAAACACTAAAACCGCCGCGCCGGTCAATTTGACCGTCTTTCAATTTTAAAGTTTTTTTTTCAACGGAATTAATTTTGATATAATCTTGAAATCATTTGACTTTTCCTAAATTTAATTTTGCAATGCTCTCACAAAATTTTGAATATTTTGTAGAACTCTAAGCGGTGTTCTGGGAAATTTTACCTTAAACGGCCGCCCCGGTCAAATTGACCGGAACGTTAAAAAAAGTTTTGACAAACTTTATTTGTCAATTCTTTCTCTTGGTTGCAACATTTGAAACAACTAAACATTCAGGCATGTACCGCATGTAAATATACACACAATTTCATTACATATACATAATTTCATTACATATAAAACAAGGCATACACCTGCATCAACCGATCAGAGCTTGTTCCTATTTGTTAGTACTTGTTCGTACTTGTTTCTACATGTCCAGCCTTGCCCTCGACAAAGAACCGGTTTCTACTTTTGCTCTTTTTAGTGCCGCACATGCACAGACTTAATTTGGCACATGCATACAAAATATCTTGCAAGTTTCAACCTGCACTATTGTGAACATATAAAAAGATCGGTAGTACACTGAAAGTGCATTCGTCCTGTTTAGTTAGCCTGAACAGTATGTGGTCCAGTAAAGGCCACTCGGCTGCACAAGCTTTAGCGTATTTAGACGAACTGGAAAATCTTTCACCAGGGAATTCCGAGAATGATTCTAAATCAGTTAGTACGGACAGTGAAAACGAAATTGACACAGTTTGTGATGTAACGGTTGCAGTGACTAGTGCTAGTTCCAGTGATAAGCAGGAAGTGAAATCGTCTGTTCGTTCTAATCGCCAGCAAAAGAAGCCAACAGAAAAAGGATTTTCCTTCAATCTTGGTGCAGTTTGTAAATCAAAAGACAATTCCCAATGGCAAGTAATTTCTGCGAGTCAGCCTACTGCAGGCAGAAAAACCCAACCCAATATATTCAGGGACAATCCAGGGTCAACAAGCTATATATAGAGATTATTTATCGATGACTCGATGCTGAGACACCGAGGCTGAAGCTAGAAGACAACTAGACAGCCAAAACTGGCAATTATCTTTAGGAGATCTAGAATCCTTTATTGCCATTCTATACGCACTTGGTGCTCAGGATTCCAGTCACTTAGAATTAGATTCCTTGTGGTCTAAAAAGTGGGGAATATGGTTTTTTAGTCAAACGATGTCTGAAAACAAATTTAGAGAAATCATGCGATATCTTAGATTCGATCTCAAGTCTACAGGGAAAGAAAGATTGGAATATGACAAGTTTGAAATATGGCAAAAATTTGCTTACAATTGCAAAATTTGTTATGTGCCCGGCGAAAACATAACAATAGACGAACAACTTTTTCCTACAAAAGCAAGATGTCGATTTACGCAATATATATCCAATAAACTGGATAAGTTTGACATTAAATTTTGGCTTGCAGTTGACACTGAAGCTAAATATGTGTTGAATGCTTTCCCATATTTAGGAAAAGCTGATTCGAGACAAATAGGACAACCACTTGGTGAATACGTCGTTCTAAAATTATTAGAGTCTTACACCAAGAAAGGAAGAAATGTCACAACGGACAATTTTTTTACCAGTTTGGAACTTGCAAAGAAATTAACAAAACTAAACACCACAATTGTTGGAACTGTGAATAGGTTGAGAAAAGAAATTCTCGAAGTAATCAAAAAAAGCAAAGGTTTGCACTTTGACAGTATATCAAGCCAAAATAAACAAAAATGTTCTCCTTCTAAGTACGCAACATTCAACAGTTTCGATTGATGCTGGTACAAAGAAAAAGCCAGAAACAGTTTTATACTATAATAGCACAAAATATGGCGTTGACCTAGTAGATCAAATGGCCCGAAAATACAGCGCGAAGGCACCCTCAAGAAGTTGGCCAGTCCATGTTCTTTATAATATATTGCATCTTGCTGCAATAAATGCGTTTGCTGTATACAAAGACATCACTGGCAAAAAAAATAAAACGTCGCGACTTCATTCTGCAATTGGTAGAAGAACTCTCGCAACAATCCAATAACAACGAAGAAGACCCTCAGGAGGGAACATCGAATCAAAAATGCAACAAGAACTTACAGGCTGGATCAAAGACAGATAAGCAATCTCGCAAAAGACGTACATGTCAAGAAAAGAATTGTGACAGTAAGACTTACGATAGATGAAAGAACTGTAACAAGAACATATGTGGAAAATGTGTATTTAAAGTAACTTATTGCAAAAATTGTAACAACGTTTAAAATACCAAAGTTAAGTTAGAAGTTATTTTTATATTTTGTGAATAAATACACTTTTATGCAAACAAATTATTACGTTATTTAAGTTTCTCCGCATTTTTTAAGTAATATTGCCGGGATGGGAGTGCTATTGCTGGAGTGGGGATACCATTGCCGGAGTGGGGATACCATTGCTGGAGTGGGGGTACCATTGCTTGAGTGGGGATGCAATTGCCGGATTGGGGGTACCATTGCCCGAGTTGGTTTCAACTGCGTTAAACAAACTCCCGAATTTTCAAAATTCGTGGGTCCAGCTAGTGTTAGTTAATAAAAACTGTCGAAACAAAATTGATTTTTAAACACCGGTCAATTTGACCGGGGCGGCGGTCCTAGGTATGAGGAATTCTCGGCGGTTCTAGTGTTAAATAACAGAAAGAGTGTCTAGGAACAGTCCCAGACCTGCAGACCGTACAATTGATTAGTTAATTTGGAAAAATTATTTGTTCTTCAATTTTTCCCTCGTTTAAAACATTACAATACAGAAATAAATTTCTTTAACATAAGAATTTACGCTTTATGAACGTATTAGATAAAGAAAACCCAATCCATCTTTACCTTCCTGAAGATCCCACAGCGAAATTCCGTCCAACCGAAGACAACATCTACTCACCTATCTTTGCACCATCAGCACATACGTAAAAGAAGCATCTCGGAAAGGATCGACGGCTTCGGCAGGCAACGCTAGCAAATTAATACTTTACATACGCGGCGACCTACCAACAATACCGATATTATGCAAATTATCCAAAACGCGCATTACGATTAGATCTTAATTTCGAAATTATTCTAATGAGCTTTTACATTGGCTCCGCTAGTTAAACCTCGTATCGTCACGTATTAGCCGTGGATGGACAACGACGGCCAAAAAGGAAAAAAAAAAGGAGAAGCAGAATGTAGAAGGATAAGAGCAAGACGAAGCAGAAAAAATGTATCGCGCGGATGCATTGAATTATAAAGCCACACGGCTAAATATAATCTAGTCCCACTTGCGCGTAATCTGAATTACCAATCGGAGATCTCTTAAATATTATGTTTTGTCTATATAATTACGGTGGTACACCGAAAAAATCTTACTAATCCTTTTGTAATAGTCCGTCGTCCTTCTTCTCCGATATATACGCTCCGAGCTGGCTGAACGAATACGCTTACCATGATATACATACATATGGTACCCTATCCTTTTTATTATAATAATTAATTTAATTAGTGAAATCATATTCTTTTATGCCTAAGATTTTCGGAATTCGCTCTCTCGGAATGTTAATGAGCATCACCGATGCCGCCTTTGGCTTAGCAGCATACGGACGAGAGAAACAAATAATAAGAAGTCCGCTCGTCGCATCGGTACAGGTTATATCATACCTACGCGTTGCCCGGTGCTTGGCTTCGATGGACGGATGGGTGTACAGATTGCGATGATGCTTTTAAAAGGCGGAAGGCAAAAACGAGATGAGCTACTTGTTAGTTATATTGGTGCGATCGTGAAGCTGATTTTTATCACGGCTTCGTTTCGTACTTTTAGGCTGTATCATTACGGCAATTAAAGCAGGTACCTAACAGCATCTTCCGGTTTACGTAAATATAATTGGAGATAATAAGCGAAATTATGAATATTTAAAAGGGAATAATCCTCAACGTTCAATTCTAAAAACCGTCAAATGTACAATCTGATTCAAGTTCTCCGTTATTATTAATGCATATTATTATTATTAACAACTGTAATGAAAAATAAAAGTTTCGTACCTCGTGTTCTAATTAAACCGTATACTTCATAAGCATCGAGGGTTTTTACTTTTCCCAATGACTAATGAGGCTTTCCTGTCACCTTCCATATTTGCGCAGAATAAAATTGTCAATCTTTGTTTTGGAATTTTTTTACCGGCACATTTATCGTTTTTTAGAGCGAACGTTTTGTTGGGCGTTGCAAGATGAAAAAATTCGGTTTCGTCAGGATTGTACACATTTTTCGGTGAATAGTCCTTCAATATTACTTGTAGCTTTGGTTTCCAGGCTTCAACACTGTCCAAATCAACGGCCGTCTCAGCACAAATTGTTTTAAAGACTATATTGCGTCTTTTACAAAACTTTATAGCCATCCTTTCGAAGCTTGAAAACACGTCAGTTTTAAATTTTCGGCTACTTCCAAAGCTTTTTCTTTTATTAACTTTTCACTTTCCACAATAATATCAATTTTGTCTTTAAGAGACAAACATTTTCTTTCTAGCGACATGATGATCGTTACAAAAGTACAGTCGAACATAAACTAGCTCACAATCTTAAAGTGAATCGACCGAAAAGTTACAAACAACTAAATACATACAATCATATATACATACATATTATGTACATAATTCCCCCAAATCTTAGAAATTTTGTGCAATAAAGTAAATCCGCTTACAATCGTTCCATCTGTATTAAATTGAATGAATAAACGTCAATTACGGGAAGGCGGCAGGTGAGGTGGGTAAGCCGAATACCGTTTTACAGAATTGACCGATAATGAGAGGTAAAATTGCAGGTATTTTCGCAAGAAAATTTTCATGAAAACGGTCGTGGCCTTTTTATGGAGGTACCCGCTGTTAGGAGGGTCATTATTATGGGTATTACGTATAATTGGTTTTGTAAATTTGAAAAGCTGACCGTTTTTAGAGGTGACCGCTTTTAAGAAGTGATAGGAGATAGTTACTACATGTATCACACTGTGGCAACATTATTTAGTAGGCCTAGTTTTTGTTTTTTTTTGTGTTAAATTTAGACTATTCTCTTTTATGTTTCCTTTCTTCTTTTTCGCGATTTAATTTGTCAATTTTTTCTGTACACATCTCCTGGAAAGCCTGTGATATCATTGCAAACGGCAATCTCTCGGTTTGCTTTCTCCTTTTCTTTCTTGTATATTTGGATATGGAAGAAAGTCCGTGAAAGAGGTATTTTTTCCAGTCGTAAATTGTTGTTGTCTTCATCAGAATCCACAACATGAGGAATTGAGGGTTTAACGATTTCTTTCCAAATAGATTCTATTGAAACTGTATTCATATTATTGTCAATTTCTAAATTCTCTACTTCCCAAATGTCAGAAAAATTTTTATTCTCGTCTAAAAACTCTGAATTTAGAGCTGTTACACCTGGGTTTTCAATTGTTTGGATAATATTAATTTATTCGTTTAACGTAGAAGCCATCTGATTTATCCTATTTTCAGTCATGTGCATCTTTTTGCTGCCGACGTTACTTCTAAGGTGTTGCCATAATTTATAAGATCCCAAAAACATTCAACCTCTTTGGCGATTACATCAATATTTTCAAATAGTTTTATTCTCTCTGGTCCTACAATTTTGGCAAAATCAATATATGTCATAATGGGTTGTTCATCTTCATTTTGTTCATCGAAAGAATTTCTTGATTAACCCAAGCATTTACTGGAGTCGTCAGCGTTAAGATCAAGAGGATACAATCCACAACGTTTGAATCCGTACTCGAACTCTGTGACACTGGAACACTGAAACACTATACATTTTTATGTATAGTACTAATGCATCTTTTTAATAAAAAATAACAAGGAAACAACATTTTAACAAAAGCTCATTCAATGACAATAAGTTTAATTAAAAATCAAAATAAAAAATTGAAAAAGAAACAATAACCTGTAACACAATTAATACACACTATGAACAAACATAATAAAATAAAACTTTCATTGTAAATCTACAGTAAACGCTAGAAATTCCTCCCTTCCACCTCGATACATTTGCCCAATTGTTGCCAAAGGTTGTTCTGCTTTTTTCTTGGCACGCTAACTATTGAACACCGGAATGCTCCATACATAAATCATACTATGTATTAACATTTTTTTATGTAATTCATTTTACAAGTAGACTTAAATCAACAGTTGAAAACAGCAATGTCAGTACGTTTTATTTACTATTGTCATGGTAGTCAAACAATAGCAACACCAGAAACTACTTAGTTGCACATGATTCACCGGCAGAAGCCGAAATATATCTATATAATATAATAATAATAATAATAATATGTCGTCAATAACACTATACTCTTGGCTTCCGGGTTATCGTTGTCTGAGCGTAGTAAAAGCTACGACAACGACGCAGTTCCAACCCGGAAACTAAGAGTATAATGTGGTATAAGGAGTTTAACAAAGCAAATCCAATTACCTTATATCTATTCTTATCAAACGTATTTGAAGGAAATTAAAATTCACTGTTTCAATTGATACCCTGATTTCTTATCCTTTTTATTGTCTAAATTTATTTTAAAACATTTTCGTCCTCGGTATTCATAAATACATCTCGCTTCTATTAAATCCAGAAAATAGCAAGATGGCTTCTATTACAAGTAAATTACTTTTCAACTTTCGTCATCCGATGAAGATCAACAAATCCAGCGAAATTCCGTAAAGGACGCTAATTCAATTACAAGGGACTGTAAATACACATCCAGCAATCCCCCACGTACACCTATATGCTCCTATCCTCCATCTCGCTCCAACTTTACCTCTGTCCAGCTTCCATCTTTATCCGACGAGCCGGACAGAAACGAGTTTTTCGATCGGGTTGGTCAGCGGTGTTGGACGACGACGACGAAGCCCAAGAAGACGTAGAAAAAGAAGACGTGAAAAAAGACCCGATAAAGAAAGAGAGAGACGGAGGCAGAGAATGAGAAGTAGAAGAGAAGGAGGCATCTCGCGTCTGTAAACGTTAATTTTTCATCTCTCTATGAATACCCGTCAAATTTATTCAAGTATGTAACAAGGCGAGATGACAACTCTGATTGCTTATCAAGATTTTATTTCAAATGAATGTTTTTTGTCCCTTCTTCTTCGTCTTCTTCTGCCGTCTCTGACGCGGCTTTACCGGTTACGTTCTCTTTTTTATCGGAGCGCCTTCTTCTTCTTTTCTACCGCGATGCGTCGTCCACCTACTCCACCGCCACCTCGTGTCATCTTCATAACCGTCATCATTGTGCTTGCTGCACCAGTGGTGGCGAGCAACATTTTTGCTGAGGTGATAAATTGTACGGCTTGGTTTTATAATCGCAACTTCGTCTTTCCTAAAAATTATTCCATTTTTATCGAGCTTGTTTACCATTTTTTTTTTTTTAATTTTCTGAAAGGTAATACAATCTCTGATATGACAGCTTTACAGACTATTGTTCTGAAATAAATAATATGAAAGTTACGTAAAGTGGATTTTAATACCTATTAAAGTTCAGGTTTTTATAAACTCTATGCGAAATTAAATAGTTTAGATGTAAGTCTAGGAAAAGTGCATTTAATAATTAAACCCGGAAGAAATTTATAAAATATTGCACAAACTGCTCAAAATTTAAAACACATAATACGAAGGCAAAAGACTTCAAAGTGTATTAGGATGACCAAATGATTTTCTGGTCATCTACAGCAATAACCAGACCCATGATCACCTAAGTCCTTTTGGTTTTGGTTTTAATAGAAGTTTCCAACTATTCGAACACTCACAAGGGCATTTTGTTACAGTAGATCTATTAAGTCAATTCAAGTCCCTGAAAGTACTTTCTTTGGGGATATCTAGAAAATGTTATCTATGAATGATACACCACTGCAGCTTTAATGAGGAGTTATCAATAATGTGTAACGGAGGAACTTTTCAGTTCTTAATTTAATTTACATTTACCATCATTTTCAAATATTTTATGTTGTTATCTAGATTTTTCATCCCCTGTAGGTGTGATGTGAATCTGTTGTTTTCTTTTTTTGTGAACGATGGACCAGAAAGTTACTTAATCGGGTACTCTAAATCTGTGGCACTAGAACTCACATTTACTGCTGATGATGATATCTTGGCTATCGAAACGTGCATCCAGTACGAGTTAAGTATTGTGGTAAGGGTTTTAGTGAACTGTTTCAACATCACTTAAATGATTCTGGTCATTTTAAACAGGTATCTTTCTCGGTGTATTGTTTCTTTGCTTACCAAACGATAAGTAGCTACATACTACACCATTTGAAGAATCTTATGGGCACATGTAATTATGAAGTCTAATTTAACACAAATGAGAACCATATATTATTCCATGTTATAACATTATTACAAAATCTAACATCTTCCGTAAGCCCAATAGATTTTTATAAAATTGAGAGAGCATGTTTTTCATTTATTATTAACACTAAAACATCCTTCAAATTTACTACACAGAGCCTATTAACTCTCGTTATTAATAAAATTATTTTCACACGCAGATCCACCCCTAAATCTACACCACTGTACACGCTCATGACCTCTCTATATTACGCGTAGATTCATACAACCAGATTTGATTTTTTTATCATCGACATTACTACATATTTCGAAATGACTTATCAATTCCCAGAGACAGAGAAGGCCGAAGATCGAAGATAACGGATGCCAAGCCCGCACCGCGGCAGCTATTCGGTTGGACCTGACTTGGGGCGGTTTGTCCGGGTCCTGCCCAGGCACGATCGGGGCCCAAACGTCCACAATCGTCCGGTAGTAGCTGTCGTTCTTGTGCTGTGTTGTACACGTATTGTATGAAACTCTTGTAAACATGCCTCGCTCGTTATCTTTGGCCTCTGCGTCGCCGGTTCGATGAGGCCGATGGTGTGTGCGTGCGTGTTAATAGCTCGGCCAGTGAACAACTGTTATCTTTTTCCCATAGTTTTATGTCGAATACGGCTGTAAAACGTCACAATAATGCGTTTTTGGTTGGTAGACGCATCGAAATGAAATATTTAGGTAGATTAGACGTAGAATTATCTCCGTGTCATATATAACTTCTCCTTTTTTACTTAGGAGATAGGTACATATAAGTTTCCTCAAGAGTAACAACTTTTTAGATGTTAGAATAAGCTTACCTGGTCCTCTGTCTTCTAAGGCAGTCTGAGAACTCAATATTCCAATTGAAGGCCAGGAAACGTCTATGAACCGTCACTACTAACCTGATTGCATTCATGATATGAGGACTTTTCTCACAAATAGGTTAAGATACGCATTATATGATTTTACTAGCCTATTCATCAAAATATCCAAATAGATCCAAATAGAAACTGCCTGAGATTTGACGCTACCCCCATGTGAGCATATTAAATACGTGAAGAATCTGAATTGGATTAAAACGGTTCTACGATTATACCAAAGCTGAGTCACGAAGTGAAATAAATAATCATTTTAACAGAAGAAGAAGAAATCAGCAAATACTTCCATGAAGCTCAAGTGTAAGTGCCGAAACAGATGGCCTCTTTTGCGTTAAATCCTATTATTTGGATAGCTAAAAAAGCTTTGAACATCGTTGGACTAGGTGTACTGAGCTACAAGGGGATTATGTCAGGAAATAAATCTACTAATCATCAAAAACGAAATAGGCAGATCATCTTCAAATTTTAAAAGAGAATAGATGTTGAAATGTCATGGAGAGTCTCAGGGTTTCTTTTATTACCGATGAATCCAAATTCGCAATTCGGTTCGCGAAGACGCGTGTTTGTAAGAAGATCTGTAGGTGAACGTGCACTAGAGCAATGCACAGTCTCTACCGTCAAACATGGCGATGGTTCGATAATAATTTGCGATTGTTTTTCAGGTACATCCACAGATCATGTCGTAAAAATTCAAGGCATAATGAGAAAAGAGCAATACAAACGCAACTCAGAAGAAAATGTTCCAACAAGACAATAACCCAAAACACATTTCAAAATTACGCAAGCAATATTTAGAACAGTTAGAAGAACTCATCCTTCCTCACACTTCCATCAATTTATAACATTCTCATCATGTAACACGCGTTATAACAGAAGAAATGCAAATAAATATATGGGCTTATGTTAGATTGAATCCATATGTCTTAGTTAGAACTGTGGCAGAAGATATGTGAATGAGCGAATCAACAGTACAGAAGATACTAAAGTTTCATAAATATCATCCTTTTAAAATTTTGTTGCTGTGAGCATTAAGGCTTACAGATTTTGAACGGAGACTACGATTCATTGCTGTAAGTTAAAGTAATGTTAAACGATGATCCCCCGTTATGAATTATTATATACTTAAAAAAATTTAAAAACAATTAACATCCAATAAAGCGTTAAGTTTTGAACTCTGAGCTCATGAATAGTCTGGACAAACAGCGATTATTTATTTCACGCGTTCACAGCGTAGTTCTGTGTATATGTAGGCTGTCGTAACTTATTTCGTAATTGTACGCTTATGTTTGCTTTAAAAATGTCGCAGTTAGGTACGTCGCGAAAACGACCAATGGCAGAAACAGTTAAAAACTTTATAGTGGACATGCCGGACCTAAATTTTGATGGCGCTAAAATTCAATGTCTAGTTTGTAAAATCCCTTTAATGTGTTGGTCCAGAAGCCCTTGTCAACGTCGCATCGAAAGCAAACAGCATTCTTCTGCAAAAAGTGGCATACGAGACCAAGAAAAATTTACATTTGATTTATGTGTTACTCTTATTTTATGTAATCTATCGTTTCGTTTACTAGACAAAGAAGCATTTGTCTCCTTCTGGAATAAATATGCGGACTGTAAATTACCTAGTCGGACATCGATACGAAATGTAGTGCCATTTGCTCGTGAACATATAGAAAAAGAAAGAAAACGGAATTGAAAGATAAAAACTGTGGTTGTGTGTGGACGAAACAACAGATCGTCAAAAACATTGTGTGGTTAATGTAATGGTACGTACGATGGAACCACATCGACCGTCATCCTCCTTCTCACTTGCTTCCAAAAGAGTTGTAAATTGTACTGCCAATGAGATTCTAACAAATTTGAAGTTTCAACTAAGCAACTTTTAATGTTTATGAATGATGGTGCCGCAAACATGCGTTCTTTGGGCCGATCTCTTCAAGAACACAGTGGTAACTTCTTCCGTGTAACGTGTAAAATCCATACTCTAACTCTTGCGGCACAAACGATTCCTACAAGTTTTCCACTAGTAAATGCATTAATTGGTAGTACAAAGGCAGTGTTTCTAAACTCCCCGAAACGTACCCGACTATTTTACAAACTGTGTCCTGATTTACCTGAACCACCATAGCCGATTGTTACACGTTGGGGAACATGGTTGCAGGCTGCGTTTTACTACAACAAATATTTTGATCACGTAAAGAAGATAGTTTTAAAATCCAATCCGACAGAAGCTGCAGCAATCAAGAAAAGCCAGGAAATATTTCAAGATAGTCAGGTTAAAAGAGATTTACAAACTATTCACAACAATTACTTCGGACTAGCGGAGGGAATAGAAAAATTACAAAATGTTCCCATGTCGCTAGTGGATTCTGTTCAAATTGTGAATGATGTTCACGCACAGTTATGCGCTGTAGAAGGCGAAACAAATTGGTGTATAATACGAAAATTTGAAAGTCTTTTAGAGAAAGACTCCGATTTTCTTATATTAAGACAAATTTGTGAAGGTGCGTGTGAAGATGCATTAAGTTGTTTCAAAGGTTATTTTAAATATGCAAATATAACATCGCTAGATGTCGAACGGTCGCTTTCGCCATTAAAAAACATTTATTCCGCACGTCGTACTCACTTGACTGAAACAGCTGTGGAAACATATCTAACGATTCAAATATTTAACAGATGTTACACAGTTTGTGATTTCACGGAAGACTTGTAAAACGGTAAGTGTTTCAGCACGTTTTATAAATGTATTTCTTACATTCTGTTTTATGTGTAAACTTTTATGGGCTCGCCACGCCTCTGGCTATTACCGCATATTTGCCCAGGTTTCTCATGAATTTTTGGATCTTTCGCTTCTTTTCTTGTATATTCTAACTATAGTTTTATATTTTTAAGGAAAACTGACGTAGTAAATGAAACACCAGGTCAAAATTTCACATAATAAGACCTTTTTTTTTTAAATTACTCAAAGCTTTTTCGACACGATGTGTTAATAAATTTTAATATATTTATCAAGTAAGTCAATCTAGTTACCAAGTTACTAATAATTAACAATTTCTTGTTTATCCTCTGACGAAGACAACGACAGATCGTGTCGAAAAAGCTTTAGATAATTTTTTAAAAAAGTTCTCATTATACGTGACATTCTGATCTGTGGTTTCATTTAGTTAGACAGTGGTCGTATTCATAGAAAATGCCTTCTGTTAGTAATAACTTTAGCTTTCTTGAAAGTTTCAATGTTCCGTGATTTGAGGTGGCGTTTTGTTGTAGTGATTAAAATGGGCATAGTGATTAAAATGATGCAGTGATATTTGCGCTACTCCTTCCTTTCGCGTTAGCAAATTTTTGGAGAAGTATCTGTGGCTAAGAGAAGCAAATCATACCAACATACTAACCAGCAACCGCAAGGTACTGTTTTCATTCTATACAACTTTCCAAAACAATGTCATAAAATTTTTAAGCCCTGAAGCGTGCTAAGTAGACTTATTCTCTTCTCGCGTTAGATACAAATCAAATACGATTTATTTGTTACCGTTTACAGCGGATTTAGCGAAACGTATCGATTACGATATACCGTTTTCGATATCAAGATTAACCTTAATTACAATTAAGAGCCGCCGGCGTTGGTAAATATTTGCATCGCGTGAAATTCTTCAAGCGCCTTGTTGAGATTACTGAGATTTTGTGTCACTTAAAGTTACTCAACGATTATCGAGCGAAGTAAATGTGTTTTGTATGCACATATATAAAGTTTCTCGTAACTCCTGGCGCTTCTGCAGTTGTACGTTAAGTTAGATATCTCGCGACGGATTTGTAAGAAGTGTCTCACGACGTACGTTTGTACTTAAAGGAGTGTTATTCTAAAACTAAAGTTCATCGAATATTTTTTTCTATCGGCCCGTTTTGCAAATTTTTATTCACCAAGAGAAAAAGCCAGTCAACAAGGTGTTATACATAAACATGCATAGTATTTTCCTATATCATACATAACACTAACATTTTATACCACCTCCGCAGCCTTCTCCAATCATAATTTCCACCGTTCTACCTATAACCTTCTTCCTTGAAAGTAAAACAATAGACTCTCGCGATCGCTTTTCTCCTAAGTTCCGTCAAGTTTCGCCGCGCACATACACACATACCTACAACAGCCTTTGACTTCCACCCATCATAAACAAAAAATATCTAATGACAATGCCTAAGCGATATATCATGCGGAATTTCGAGCGTAGGCAGCTACGGAATACCGGCGAATCTAGTGGGTAAGACATTAATTCTCTAGTGGGCACACAAAATAAACTGTGTCTACATGCATTAACATTACTCTATGGTCAGGCGTGCTTTATCACTTTGTGACATGTTATTTTGGCCGTCACGAGAACACTTTGAACACTGTGTTTGGAAAAGGAAATATATACAAGGCAAATAGTATTCTGGAGAAAGTTATTCTGTTTGTTTTGGACTTTTTTAACGCTTACAATTGATCACTACACACATCACATGTTTGGTATACAGGCTGTCTCACCGGGAACTGCATCGATCGATATATGAAAGAGTATACATTGGAAAATTTTGAAAACTTGGTAATATACTACAGCCTACATGTACTATTAAACTAAAATATTTTTAATAATCTGACACACCCGGTTATATCAGAAATATCTATCAACTTTATTTTAAATGGAACGCCCTATATATTATCACATTTTTGAATTCTTCATTCAATTTTAAGGTTTGTTTGATAAAACGACTATGTTGCTATTTCTAACCATATTTGAAATATTAGCATTTAACTGTGAAAGTGTTTAACTTGGAAAATTGAAATTTTGCAGAACTATTGACCGTATAGGGTAGTACTACAATCCAAATCAATTTTTCGAAAACATTATACAGCGTGTTCGATAATTACGATTAAAATTTCAAATGGAAAATCTGACAAAATGCAATTTTTTAAATACGTCTACCTATTTTTATCTGTCTTATCAAATTGCTCTTACAAAAATACGAAAAAAAAATATTCGTTACGCATCTAAAATTGTTAGTTTTCAAAATATTTAGTTAGTAAGTTAGTCATGACTGTGATGAGTTGATCACGCGCGCCAACAGGCAGCTGCGTCGTATCTATACGGTTACATACAAGCCGCTGTGTAGGTTCGACCTTCCGTTAGCGCGGTACGTGTTGTTTAGAAATGTTGCATACGTCGCGCAAACGACCCAAGGCGGACCAAGTTAGAGAATTTTTAACCAAAATTCCTGACTTAACGTATGATGGTGCTAAAATTGAATGTGTAGTATGTAATGTCCCGTTGATGAGTTGGTCCAAAAAGGACTGTCTACGGCACGTAAACAGTGAATGGCATGCTTCAAAAAAATCTTGCACACGAGACCATCACAAATTTATATTTAATTTATGTGTTACTTTTATTGTATGTAATATACCGTTTAATTTACTAGACAAGGAAGCGTTTGTCTTGTTTTGGAATAACTATTCGGAGTACAAATTAGCAAGTCGGACATCGTTACCAAGGATAGTGCCATCTGCTCGTGAATATATTGAAAAATGAATTAAATCGAAGTTGAAAGAAAAAAAATGTGGTTATGTATGGACGAAACGACAGATCGTAAAAAAACATTCGGTCGTTAATATAATGGCACGTAAAATGGAACCGCACACAGAATAGCTCTAGTGGAACCCGAGGCCTAATCAAAACAACGCCGCTGCCCGTTGGCGCGCGTGGCCAACTCTAGTAATAACATTTCGACACATATATTCGGAGAAAAATTTGAAGGCACTTTAAAGATTTTATAACAACACTACGTATTTAACTATACGTAAACTATTTTCGCAAATCGAAATAAATATCTGAATCGTTTTTGTTCGAACGAATACGATTATACACGTACAACCAAATTTAATCTAACAATTTATATATTTTCAATGAAATTTTTGTTTATACCGTTGTATTCCTAGCTTCTAGTATTTTAATCATAAAGTCAACAAGAATTTGAAGCAATTGGCTTAGAGGAGGTTTCTTAAGGGGTGATTTACTAGAGCTAGATTTCAAAAGTATACCTTTTAGGATTCTATATAGCATTTTCGACGACATCTTGCTCGATATTATGTCTCTACAAATAAAGAAGCTATTGTAATCAATAGAGTAAGATAATCGTTCGTCGCGCCATAGACGTGCGGTTTCTTCAATATTTATAATACCGAAAAAGAAGTAATAAAGCGAATAATAAAAAAAAAAACTAATCAAGAATTATAATATATGTAAGGCTGTGAACATTCACCCTTAAGCACGTAATCAGTGCTGAGATTGCTTGAATACTGAACAGAAAGTAGAAGCACCATCATCAGCATTATAACCCAGTGGATAAGAATCGTAAAAAATTGACAGCATTAGATATGTTTCAATAGCTGTCTCGTGGAATCGTGTTCGCAGTGGTGAAAAAATGTGTTTATATTTGGAGAAAGATCGTTCGACATCTACCGATGTAATACATATATGATTAAAATAATCTTTGAACTCAATTAATGGATTAGTTGAAGTATCATTACAAATTTGTTGTAATGTGATAAAATTGGAATCTTTCTCTAACACACTCTCCAACTTTTTTAAAACGCGAATATTTTTTGCGTCATCTTTAGCGCGTAGCAGAGTATGTACTTCGTCCACTATTTGTAGTGACTTCACTAACGACAACGCTCTATTTTGTAATTGTTCCAGTGCATGATGTTAGCATTTATAGTAGCTATGAATACTTTGTAAATCTGTTTCAACAGAAGTGTCTTGAAATTTCGACTGGCTCTCCTTAATAGCTGCAGCTTCGGCAGGATTGAATTGTAGAATAACAGCTTTTACTTTTTTGAAATGTTCATCATAATAAAAAGCTGCCTGCAACCAGGTTCCCCAACGTATAAGATTCGGCTGTGGTGGTTCACGAATACTGGGACACTGTGCGCGAAGACGTTTTGGAGATTTGAGAAACGCTTTTTTTGTACTTGATATTAATATATCTACCTCGGAATAACATTGTCTAATAGTTTGTGCCACAAGATATAAAGCATGCACTTTACAAGTTACATGTAAACAGTCGCAACCGTGTTCAAGAAGAAAACGGCCTACCGCAAGCATTGTCGCTGCACCATCGCTCATAAACATCAACACTTGACCTGTTAAGACTTGAAAGCTTTTTAACGTAGTAAGTATCACAGTCGTAATTGCTGCACTAGTACACCCTTGTAATCTTTCGCTAGCCAGTAACAGTGGAAATGTCGGTTTATGTTGATCCAGTACACAAACTATAACATGTAAACTATAACACTATAACACAACCAAAGCAACTGATTTTTTAATGTAGATATGATTTTATTTTCCACCTCTTTGCGTACAAATAAAACATGCTTACGTGCTGTTGCCGTAATTGGCAACTTAAACTCCGGGTCGTATTTGTTCCAAAAGTTCTAGAACGATTTCTTATCCAGTATGTTAAGTGACAAATTACATGTTATCATCATGACAAGTAAATCGAAAATAAAATCATTTCTATTTGACGCGCCGTTTTTTCCATTTCTGTGTTTTGTACTATTTACATGCTTCCTACAGTCGTTCTTTTGCCAGCACATCAAAGTTTTCTCGCACACTTTACAAACTATTTCAGCACCATCGTACAACAAATCTGGAAACTCACAGATAAAGTTTTGTTGTTTAGCCTTGCGCACACTTGACATTTCTGATTAAAAATTTTCTTGAATAACAAGTATTCCGCTCGCCTGATTTAATTCACGCGCACACGCCGCGCTAGTGATGATGAATGTATACGAATTTGAACTGCTTTACCACCCGGCAGATGTTTACGCATCGCATCAGACAGGCGCGCACCGAGTTCCGTTAGCTGTTACGGCTATGCTGGGACGACACGATTATCTTACCTTAGTAATCAAGTAAGCCACGGTGAAATTGGCAAAATTAACATTAGAAAATAAAGCGAAAATAAAGTTATTTTTTTATTTTTTTCCCAAAATATGTAATTACTTTAATATATCACACGGTTTCTACGATCCAATGGTGAAAATCTTAAAAGAAAACCTTATATTCAAAATAAAAACCATAAATTTTATTACTAATCTTACTTAAGTATTTAGAAACGCTTCCCTCTTCAGAAATAGAAATGTCCCTATAAGTGTATTTCAATAAAAAAAATCGTTAAAAACAAAAGGTAATCCAGTATGCAGATGCCTAACTGATTTTCGCAAAGTCATCCTTTTTCGGACAGCATCTTCAGAATCAATTAAATCTACCGGAGATAATAATACGCTTTTTGAGCGGTCGCGCTTCGTATTCTGCCGTAGAAGACGAGCTTTTTGCAGTTGGACATCGCGCGGAGAAAATATCACGCAAAATATGCATGTACCGTTCTCAGCGTGTCGATATAAATTATATCCAGACCGGCGGAGATCTTCAACTCTTCTATGTGCCAGCGCGTAGCCTTCTTTTTTTCTTTTTTACGCCGCGTTTAATTGATACCAACGCTGCCAGAACAGCTTCCTAGGTTATCTATTAAATATTTAAAAGTGTAGCGCGAATATGCACGTTGGCATTTATGGTTTTTCAACGATTTAGCAAGGTATTTATTGGCTTTTTTTCGATTTTATAATCGCATACAGGAAATACTTAATACATACACAAGCGAACAAAGAGAATGCCTGCATTTATTACGTCTATTTTTGATGGAGAAGTTATTTATTTAATTTTCCAACAATTTATTTACAGTCATCCGAAAAAGTGTTCGTATACAAGAAAATTACATTAAAACCTGTTTGAAAAAAACTTACGTCTGCAGGTGCTAACAAATCAACCATAGACTATAATTCAAAGAAGAGAATTATTACTGTGATCAAATATTTGTTTCGAGAAACTGTCCCATTGATTGAATTCGCTAGTGTAGCTTTATTTTGTTGCATACAGTTATAAATAAAGCCCAATTACTCCATGAGCCCAAATACCGCACCAAATTGTGACTTTATCAGCATAGAGACGCAATTTTTTAATTACATAGGGATTTTCATCAGCATAAATCCTATAATTTTGCTTGTTCACGAATCCACTAAAGCAGCAAGAAATAACCAAGATAATGCTGATAAATAGCTCATGGTATTGATGGAATCACTCTCGGCAAAAACAATATGTGAAGAGAAAAGCACCAACGCTTTTTGCTCCTGCCCACATTGCTCTTACATCTCTGTTTATCCTACTAATCTTCAAAAACAGCAACTGAAATATTTCCTGGCGCCACCTGATGCCAGTACATATAGTCATGCCGTCCTAGATTCCATTTTTGATCAATCGTCAGCAGACTCGGCACCCATCTCGCCGATAGCTTTCTCATGCTCAAGTTTTCGTGAATGATGTTTTGCAAGTTTTGACAGACGTCGACCAAAGAATAGTTCTCACAGTCGATACTGCAGATTTTGATGCAAAGCTCCATCTATCTCCAATCTTGAACACTTCTCATACCACCCTCGTATGAACTTCTAACATGGCACTTGCACCACACGATAAGGGAATGGGAAACAATTCTGCAGCCAAGAAAATTATTGTTGTTGTTTTTTATATTCCTTTCGCATACCATTAATAGATTCTAAAAATGCTTTCGTCCAATAAATCTTGTCAAAATTAGCTAAACGACAACATCAATTAGCTTCGTATGAATGGCAAAGATTTCTATCACCAAAGATAGATTACCATGGAAAAAGTTCAATGTCGAATGGTGACCGTTTATTTGTCACAATGGCATCATACGTATAGCTGACATAAAGCACACGTCGTTCATCATGTCAATGAGCTTATTATACAGACACGTATCCAATGCGTTAGAAAAGATCAACCAGCTACAGCTTGCCATATGTTTCCAACAGTATGTAGGTGATGTAGTAGATATGGGAGGAGCTTTATCGTAATAAATCTCAAATATTAAGCGCGCACTTTGTATCAAAAAATTACCATTTCGCGTACATAAATCAAACACTGAATTGCTCGCCAGTTGTTTTCTTCCTTCTTCTTATATAACGGATTAAATCTTAATATCTCGCGGGAGTGCCTTGGCTTTCTTACAAAACACGGATGGTTCGTAGGTTTGTTTCGATTCTGACACCACACAATAGGTTTGTATAGGAATCTGTGACTGCATATCATTCGCTTCGTTTCATCAAATGGATAGTTTTGAATAATTGAAAGTGGTGATGTGAATTGGAAATGTATTACTGTTATAATTACTTCTTTCCTTAATACATATTAATGATCTCTATTCACTCTGTTATAGGTTCTGGACATGCAAATACTTGTTCCATGGAAGATGTAGTTTTTGTTTTGTTAAGGATGTAGCATCGATTAGGTTGCAAAACAAAGAATATAGTTTCTTTTTTACTCGCTTGTATCACAAAAACTATTAAATTTATTGAGAAAGCAACAAGTCAAAATCTACGAGAAACAATGGTCAAAATCGCAATTTTCTATATCTGAAGATGTCTAAATGTAAGTTAGAAAATGTAATTGCTAAGGTTCGACAAACGAGTGCAACGTCAGAGGCCTATCGCGCAAAAGTAGGTGGTATTATTAAAAAATAATATATTCTTATCTTTTATTAACGTCTTGACGTCTTGGGGCAGTAGTATTTTGTCGCAGAGTTTGAACGCGCTCGAATCTGTATATGCCTACCTTGTATTAGCAAGAGAAATTGAATCAATTTACTTACAATATTGTCAATAACATTGAAATTTACTGATACAAACACTTTAAATTAATCAAATCATTCAAAAATAAAATAAATAATCTAGAAACCCTATCTCTATTTTGAGTTCCAAAAATTGTAAGAGGTGCTTAGCAAATTTCCGAAATGTAGCAATAAATAAAGTTGGAGAATATCAAGATTCCATTCACCTTCGTCATCTTGAAAGCAGTTCCCTTGGGATTACGGGATTTTGCGACGAATGGAATGCATTTTAGATGTCCTCTATCATGTCAAATATTCGCCACGTTAACTTGATTTTCATATTTGAAAAGAGGAACAAGTCACAAGTGGCCAGTCAGGCGAGATACGCTGGATGAGAAACAACGGCCTTGTTATTTTTTACCAAAAACTGCTATACGACGGAAGCGGTATGTGGCCCCGCGTTATCATGGTTCCTGGGTGCTACTTTTCTCAATATTTCCTCCTCATATCCTCCGAAATGTCTTGGGTGGTCTACCTACGATTACTCCTAACTATATTCTGAAGAACAACGACATCATCTGGTGTAATATCAATTAATGGTCGCGGCAAGGTTCATCGTCATCAACTGACGTTCTAGCATTTTCGAATCGTTTTATTATTATTATTATTATTGGGCCATGGCACGGAAGCCTTTGGGATCTTAATAGGAATAAAAAAAGAAGGAAAAGAAAAAGAAATATAATTAGAATAGTTGGAGGGCTTTAATAAACCTTAGCGCCATTCTCCGAACTTCTTCCTTCAGTTCAATAGATGCAAAAAATGGCCTACTGATATGCTAGTATCATGTGCATCTTCAGATTTTCTTGGCATAGACGACAGATTTGGTCATTAGCTTTTCCTAGTTTAAATAAGCGATGTTTTAGGGTTACATAACCTCTCAAAAATCTTCCGATTAATCTAGGACCTCCTTTGCTGAACGATAGTGCTTTTTTTTCCTGTTTTTGACGAGTTCGCCTGTTTTTGTCCTAGAACACTTTCCCAGTACGAAGCCCTTTGATTATCCCCCCATGTCTTAATTACTTGTTTTATCTGGCTCTTTTAGAGACCGCGAAAGGAGTAAGGATCCATGAAAGGTATGTTCGCTGCTTCCTTAGCCAACTTATCTGCCTTTTTATTTCCTTCGATCCCTTGGTAGCTTGGAACTCACCGCAAAGTAATTTCGAAACGTTCAAACCAGTCATAAGTTTGTGTTTAGGCCAAAGCGCCATTCCTAAATATTTCCTTTAAGATTTTATGTGTTTCTGCGGAAATCTTACAGTTCAAAACAGAACTGACGCAAATACGCTACTCCCTCAAATCGGCCCATTAAAAAATCGCAGACATAAGTAGACAATAGAAAACTGTTCACCAACAGAGAACGTTTCTACTTACAATAACGTCGCTTGACATTCTGAATCACGAAGGGTGTACGCAACTCCACCTAGCGGCGTTTGATTGTAACTGCATTTGTTAACGCGCGTGATTCAAATTTCAGGAACTGTTGGGTTCTACCTCGCATAATGATAATGAAAATGGGTAGAAATTGGATTAGTTCTGAAGAAGAAAGATTGATAAGGTACAGAATTCCTTGAAAATCTATAGACATCTTCTTAAATGTTTGTAGAAAAGGAACTTTTAGATAGCAATCCTTCTAACTTAAAATATTTGTTTTTGCAATCAGTTAAGGATTACTCGGTTATTTGCAAGAAGATTGTGGGTATCAAATTCGCACAAATTAAATCAATTCACCTATAATCTAGTCAATAACACAGATTTAGCGTAAAGCTATTAATTAAAGCGCTTTAAATTGATCGAATGATTGAAAACAAATTAAAATAATGAGTCCAAATTCCACTCTTTAACCATACGACATTCGGCCCTTTTAAATGGTTAACGACACGTTTCATATTACTCCAAATATGATCGGTCTTACAACTTACGAGCTGCGAACCCACTTTCTGTCCTCTCGAGAAACGATTTCGCGGGTACTGGAAGAGCCCAGCATCATTTAAACACTAGTAGGAAGTAACAGTAATATGTGCGGCACGGACACGCCTTATACTGAGAGCTTTTGCCTAACCAAGGACGGGTTTTAAATCCTATATGCAATTTAGATCTCGTTTTTATAACAGGTTACGATCGATATAGGATGCGGGTTTTTGGATCTCGGACAGCGAAAGCAACTCAACCCTCTTCGATGAATTTCAGAAATGATTTCGTTTACTTTAGTAAGTAGAAGATTGAGAGTGTTATTTGTTGAAATTATAATAGATTTTACTTTTGAAAATCTTGGAAACCTCAAATCGATTCTCGGAGAGTATTTGTTTTTAAACGTTTTATGTTCTCAACCTCACAAAAGTTATATAGAAAATTTGACAGCTTTGGGCAAAAGTTAACAATAAGCATCTAAAGGGTATCTTTTTTTTTTGGCATTTCGGGACTGAGCCCATTTTTATTTAAATTTTACTTGTTTATATATAAGACTTCGGTTTGATAAAGACAAAACTTTACGTTTCGAGGCCCATCGAAACGACTGTTGGACACGTACATAAGTAAGCCGGGCACAGAGAGCTTCGCGCCAGGTTAGAATTGAGGTTGCCGCCAACAGATTTTTGAAGAAATTATTTTATTTTTACGGTAATTACATTACATGTACAACAAATGCCATTTTCAAATTAAAAAAAAAAACTAATAATGGCAATAAAATCACCCCAACGTGTACATATATTCACTTTATTTACCAAATGTTTTACTGCGTCAGCTTTCATTTTTTACACTGGGGCATTGATTGCAAAATCTCACTTCTGTCGGCTGTAAGTCATAAATACCCTATTTATAATCCACGGCCCATCCGATTCTGTTGCGAAGATCGATTGTGCCCGGCTTATACATAAGGCAGGCCAAGCGAAAAAATGGAAAACCCATATAGGAGAAAAACGAGGAATAACTAAGCACAGATATTACATCGGTTTAACCTCCCTGAAATGCTTCAGAAGGGGTCCATAAATTTTAATATTATTTGTTCCTAAAATCTGTGCGTTTGTCGGTTGTATCTAAAGAGTTTACCAATAAGAGAATTGGAATGTCGTCGCGAAGTTAGGCCAAGTTGTTACAACTGTTTTCATTGGTGAATTCACTAGTCATTACGGAGAGATTGATTGATTGATCAGTCAATTGATGGCTGTAGCGCTTGCCATGGCCATATTATGGAGAGATTATCAAAACTTCCGTTTCGATTCGATTCGAGATATCTTTCGTGTACTGCGAAAAATTTATAGTCAATATAATCATCATTATTATTTATTAGTAGAGCAACGCAAACTGCGCTGAAAGCCTGTGGCGGACGCATAAAAGTTTACACAAAATAAACACGGCCGGGACAATTCGGTATAAGCGTCAGTATAACTGCGACTCGAAAGCGGATCTGTTGTGTATGCATCTACGCTGTCGTATACTATATCGTAGTTCTACGTTTGTTTTGAAAATGTTTCCTATGTCGCGAAAACGACCAAAGTTGGACACAATAAGAGAATTTATTGCAGAAATGCCTGATTTAAAGTGTGATGGCGCTAAAATTCAATGTGTAGTGTGTAAAATAGATTTAATATGTTGGTCGAAAAGTGATTCTCTACGGCACGTAAGTAGTGCAGGGCAGGTTTCAAAAAAAAATTCCACACGAGATTATGACAAATTTAAATTTAATTTATGTGTTACCTTTATTGCATGTAATTTACCATTTCATTTACTAAGGAAGAAAGCATACGTCTCGCTTTGGAATGAATATTCCGACTTTAAGTTAGCAAGTGAGATAACATTACAGAGAGTTGTGCCGTCTGCTCGTGAGCATGTCGAGAAAAGAATGAAATCGGAGTTGCAAGATAAAAAACTGTGGTTATGTGTGGACGAAACAACAGATCGTAAAAAACGTTCTGTGGTTAATGTAATGGTACGCACAATGGAACCACATCGACCGTCACCCTCAATTTTACTAACTTCCAGACGAATACAACAATGCACTGCCGAAGTAATTTCAATGTTGGTGTTAAATACATTGGAAAAGTTTGAACTTTCAACAAATCAACTGTTGGTGTTTATGAGTGATGGTGCCGCAAACATGTTTGCTGTAGGTCGATCTCTTAAAAAACATTGCGCTAACTTGTTGCATATTACATGTAAAATTCATACTCTCAGTCTCGTAGCAGATAGTATCAGAAAATGTTATCCCGAGGTAGACCCTCTAATAGCACATACAAAAGCTGTGTTTGTAAAATCCCCAAAACGTATTCGGGAATTTCATAGACTATGCCCCGGTATTCCTGAACCACCACAACCTATTCTTACTCGTTGGGGAACATGGTTAGAGGCTGCATTGTATTATCTTATATATTTTGAGAATATAAAGAATGTGATTTTAGAATTCGACCCAAAGGAAGCTGCGGCTGTCAAGGTAAGCCGCTTGAAATTTCAGGATAGTCAAGTTAAAACAGATTTGGAAATTATTCAGAACAATTACGTGAGACTAGCGGATGCGATAGAAAAACTACAAAATTCTTCGGTGTCGTTAGTGGAATCTTTGCAAATAGTGCAACATGTTCATGCACAGCTATGCGCGATAGAAGACGCAAGAAATGTTTGTGTTTTAGAAAGGTTTGAAAGTGTTTTAGATAAAGACTCTGATTTTGGCACATTAAGAGAAATTTGTGAAGGTGCGTCAACAGAACCGTTAAGTTATTTGAAAGATTATTTTACTTACGCAAATATAACGTCACTAGATGTAGAAACGTTCGTTTTCGGCATACAAAAACACTTTTCTTCACGCCGCACCCACTTTGCCGAAACAACTTTGGAAACATATCTAATGTTACAAATATTAAATAGACATTATCCATTTTGTGATTTCACGGAGGACTCTTAAAACGGTAAGTGTTTGAGCACGTATCACATTTAATTTATTTTATGTAAACTTTTATGCGTCCGCCACTGGCTTTCAGCGCAGTTGCGTTGCTCTATTTATTAGTACTTTCCATTTCGTACATGGTCTGTAATACAATATTTGTAAAAAAAACAGGCTTCAGAGCATTTAAGTACATGAAAGCATTTGTATAAATAAAAACTTTAAATAGATAAAACATGTCAATAAAATAACAAAAACTCAAGAATGACTATATGTACAAATTAGAATTCGTTTTTTAAAAACTCGCCAATAGAATATACAGGCTTGTTGACTAGTTTGTCTGTCATAAATGTTTTAAATTGTCTTTTACTCATCGCTAGTAAATCTGATGGAATCTCGAAGAGGTTCAGTGGCAGATGAGTGCGCCTTCGAACAGAAAACATCGCTGCTGTAACCGAGAGCGTGAGAGAAGATCCTAACATCTCTGTTCTGCGACACTCTAGATAATTCAACCTTTCTCAGATGACAACGTGGAGCATTTTGCACCATGATCTATTCAAAAACTTTTGTCCTTATGTAGGTCACTTTACTTTGCACAAAAATATCATATTGTTTTCTTCATCTACTTATGACTACATTTATTTCTCCACCTAATATTTATCTCAAAGAAATACATCTGCATAAGCTTACAAAGGTGCCTGTCCAATAGAAGTAAGCAACTTATCTGACAGGGGCCGAAGGAGACAAAAGACTCGAGAATATTTCGATATTGCTTAACCTTGCCGGTATGCAATGTACACACATACGTACATAAAGCGGTGAGGTATTCACACCCGGGCCATTTGTCACCGGGAAAATGAAAGCGAAGCGTATAAATCTGTCCCATAACTTACGCGACGCCAAAACAACACGACGTTGCAAAAATTGCCCTAAGTTATTGCTCATTATCACCGCAATTCACGCGTACCCAAGCGGGAGTGTTTGAATGTTTGGTTCGTAGCTTATTATTTGGATGAGGTCGACAATTCAATGGTAAGATTGTTAAAAATCAACTTAGACAAAAGTAATTCTATTTCATTTCATTTTAATTCGCCTACTTAACATAATAATCTCGGAATATCATACCGGCTCCTTATTATTATTAAGTATTACGTTTCATTTGATTGATATCCATCATCAGTACATCCTGCGTTACCAACGCTTGGACATTTAAACAACGCTTTATCTTAAAGACGTCGTTATTTCGAAAAAAACAATTAATTGCGTTCTAACACCACCAGTTGATACACACTTACTTATTCTTACATATGTTGTTTTCTCGCAGAACAGGTCCGACGGTCAAGTTTTTTCCCCTTTGGGATCGAGATGATATAATTACACATATACATGTACAGTAGCGTGAAAATCTAATTAACCAAGACGGAAATAATAGGGAAACCCAATGATCGCTTAATATTTAACAAATATTAAGTATACACTACAGAACAAATAATCGAACAAAATTTATTATTAAAGCCTGCTGTTGTGTGTTAGAAAACCAGGTTTTTCATTTTTAGAATTTTAGCCTACGTCTTTTACAACTTTAGAAATATTTCGAAGATTCTCGTAAATTTTCAGGCCTTCATATAATCCAAGACGTCCCAGATCGAGTGGGATCTTTCCATTGAAAATGGAGACTTGGTTAAATGGGCAATGTTTTTCAGCTTTATGCGCTGATTTAAAATCTGTTCGAAAAAGTTCAACATGTCGAATCCGTCAGAAGTTATTTCAAAAATACTAAAAACTGTCATTTTCCTTGTATGTCAAATATCTTCGTAAATACAAAAAGTACGAAAACAGGTTTCATATGAAAGTCACTGTTTTCGCTAAGACCAATTTAAAATTTATGTTGAATAAAAATTTCAAGATGATGGGTTTTTGAGGTACTCGTATCAACTTTCTTAAGTTAAATAGACCCCATGTTGGATTTTTAGGTTACTGAATAAAATTTTTAGTTCCATTTTCAACGATTTAAGATAACGTATGATTGAATAAAAACTACCAGTAAAATTCAATGTTTTTACATTCTAATCAAGTAGGCTGCCATAGATCCAAGCGAAAACAAACAAAATTTATTTAGGAAAACAAAACGTAATCCTAATGTTCAGATGAAATGTTCAAAATGCTAGTTGTTACGAATAGTTTGTAACTCTGTTTCATCGGAAATACCTTGAAATTTTGTCTGGCTCTCCTTAATGAATTATAGAATAACAGCTTTTACTTGTTTGAAATATTCAGCATAATAAGGAGCTGCCTGTAATCACGTTCCCCAACGTGTAAGAATCGGCTGTGGTGGTTCACGAATACCAGGACACTGTGTGTGAAATGATCGAAGACATTTTGGAGATTTGAGAAACACTTTTTTTTGTACTACACTGTCGAATAGTTTCTGCCACAAGATGTAAAGCATGCACTTTACACGTAACATGTAAACACTTGCAACTGTGTCGCGGCACCATCGCTCATAAACGTCAACACTTGAATGTAGATTTTATTTTCTTTTCCACGTTTTCGCCTACAAATAAAATATGCATACGTGCCGTTTTCGTAGTTGGCAACTTCAACTCGTGGTTGTACTTATACCAAAAGTTCTAAAACGGTTTTTTTCGAGTAGGCGAAGTGACAAATTACGGGTTATCACCATGACAAGTAAATCGTAAATAAAGACAGTTCTCGTTGGCACGCCTTTTTTTCTATTTCTGTATATTTACATGATTGTTACAGCCCGCATTGTCGCAGCACATCAAATGTTTCTCGCACACTTTGCACTATTTTAGCACCGTCGTAGAACAAATCCAGAATGTCACAGATAAAGTTATTTACTATGCCAGCAAAGGGTGGTTTTTTAGCCTAGTTCACATTACACATTTTAAATTAATTTATTACATAAAATAAACAAGCGGACGCTGACAAAGCGGGTATCGATTTTTGCACACAGCCCGCTACTCCAGTGAAACGCCAGTAGGACACCATGTATTGATGTAACGCGGAATTTCCTTAACAAGAAACACTGTATACTGTACTGTATATCTGTATAAAGATGTAATGTCAGGTATGTATTTATAAATATATGTGCAACATGTCTAGCAAAAGACACTTATAACATAGTAGCGCGAAATGGCCATCGTAACATCGCTGAATTTGTTCTAATACGTAAAATTAATTGCGTACGGTAACGACTGCAATAAAACCGAGATGACGCGACCGACAGACCAACGTAAGTTAAACGGCACTATGCGTGCCGCTGAACGGAGCAAAAACGACCGCCACAAAACAGAACGATAAATGGTTACTTCTTCTTCTACTCCATCGTTATAATCTTATTGCTGTTCTTGCGGTCGCGTTGTCTCGCTAACGCTACGTTCGTTCCCATATACGGGGACATATTTAATAAAATGAAAAGATGGGGAATCGTTAAATTAAAAATGTAAATTCACTTTAATATAGGTGTGCATATGCGAACGATATTCATCTTTATGATTTCTTGTTATGATTGCGTACCGACGTGGAAGCTACAATGTTAACTTCTTTTTGACGATTGAAAAGACTATACAAGGTTAATGCCAATATTGCAAGACTTTAGATGAATTGTAAAGCACAAATTGTTTTATTGCTTAACCTGTAGATGCAATTATTGATGGATTTGTTAGGTTGTAATAAAGAAACGGATCAGCTTTTTGTACGGAATATCTTCTGCTTGATGAACAATCACTCAGACCCGTCAATTTCATTTTCTTGGAATATATTTTCTTAAGGAAATAAATATTATACAGGGTTGATCAGGAAAGTGCTACGTCTGTCAACTTTGTATATTTTGACATTTTTAGATTCTATTTTTCACATGTCCTATAACTATCTTCAACGGTTTTCGAAATATTAACATCAAATTTTTAAAATATTGTAACTAATTTACCTGCATCTATTGTTGTCCAAAATAATTCTAATTTTGAATCTATCAATCAGCTAACGTCAAATAAATGTCAATAAACTAGTAATTAACAAAGCAGAAGAAAATAGGCCAAAGTATTCATAAGGTCGGTTTCAAATTTACCCATAAAGACGTTAGTCATAAACAGGGATAAGCTGTTACCCATTGCCGTTCGTTCATAGAAGATGTTATTAATTTGGAGAAAGTTTTGTTTTATACAAAGCCTTGCCAAAGAAATTAAACTAACAACTTCTTCTCTATCCATTTAATTATCTAACAAAAGTTTCTCTAAATATTCCAAAGTTAAATCAACTGGAACATTAGGAAACAGTGTCAGTGTTCTTTGTCAGTAAACTCAATGCCTTTAATTTAACCTGCTATGCCATCTTGCGTTAAGCAGCCCAGGAGCTGCTCGATAGGTGGTAGGAATCTGCATCCCGAGTTGTTGTCGCTATTCTCTAGACGGCATGTCTATGTTTCTCGACGCTAGGTGGCGTAGGGAGATATATCGTGATTCTGTTCGTGGAGACTGGCAACATATACTCGAGAGGTGAAAAACAATAGCGAGGGAGAAGGACAGGTACGGAACCGCGCTGATGACACCGGGTAGGTAGAAACATGTTCGCGGATTTACGCTGTCCCTTTTCCCTTGCTTTGTTTTTTGCCGGAAATGATTCCACCAATACCATGAGCTATATTAGCATTAATTTTTGGTTATGATTTAATGAATTCAGATTTAGGGACCCGTAAATTCCAACCTTTATCCTTTGTTAATTCATGTATAAATGAAGTTAATTAAACGTAACTTTAAATTTTAAAATTGTTTGTTTAAAAATTACTTACTTTAGATTTACATATTTTTGGATTTGTATAATTTAAAATTATTTTATTAAGTTAGTTTTTCGCGTAGTTAGTTCAGTAACCAAAAATTAATGCTAATATAGCTCATGGTATTGGTGGAATTATTGCCGACAAAAACAATGTAGCAGAGAAAATAGCACTAACACACGGACATATTTCTGTCTACCCGGTGTCACCAGCGTGGTTCTGAGCACAATTTTCTGCTGCATACAACTGCGTTCGCGTCTCAGCTTATGTTGCTAATCTCCAAGAACAGCTCGGCGTCACCTATCGCCAAGGGACACAATCACGCCGTCCCAGAGAGTAGCATGACAAACCAGAGTATACATTGTTACTAGGCAAACTCCGTTGCATCATAGCTGTACAAGTGCGTGGCGTACACTATATATACTACAGCTCGAAGAGTAGTAGTTTTTAGTAGCCAGCCGGACAACGTGACTAGTACGTGAAAATGTCTTAAGTAACGAAAATTGAGTACCGCGCAGTCATTACATTTTTAACAAAAAAAGGGCATACCCCTAATCACATTAAACAACGTTTAGACAGCGTTTATGGTGATTTATCTCCTTCATATTCCACTGTAAAAAAATGGGCAAAATGTTTCCGTTTAGGGCAAGAATCTCTTGAATATAATGAGCGCCTCGGTCGGCCAATTGAACTGATTGAACGCCTCAAAACATTTCAGTTATTGAAGAAATGGTATTAGCAGATCATCGTTTGAAAGTGAAGAAATCAGCAGTGATGTCTAACATTTCTGACACAAGTACTTGCCAAATTCCCCATAACCATTCGGGTATGATTAAGATTAATACAAGATGCGTACCGCGTCTTCTTTCTGCTTTCCAACGTGAACGTCGGGTCGAATGTGCGCGTTCGTTTTTAAACATGTGTGGAGACAACCCGAGAAACCGATTTTAGACTCCATTGTGACAGGAGATGAAACAATGGTTCTGTATTATGATCCCCTATCCAAAAAGGAATTGACGGAATGGCGGCGACTCAATAAACCTCGTCCCAGAAAGGCGAAAAAGGTGATAGCCACAATATTCTGGGATTGTGAAGGTATTCTACGCATTTACTTTAAACACCGCAATACAACTATCAACAGCACATATTATGCGTCTTTGTTGCATAAATTAAGGGACAATATTCGTGCAAAACGTTGAAAAAAATTTACAAAAGGTGTTCGATTATTGCACGATAATACACTCGTGCATACCGCCGCCATTTCACGAGCTGCCATCCGCGAATGTAGCTTTCAAGAATGGGAACATCCACCGTATACTCCGGACATGACGCCAAGTGATTATTATTTATTTTCTCATTTAAAGAAAGACCTTAGGGGACGTCGTTTAAAGGACGATAGTGAATTGCAAGCAGCTATAATACAACATGTTAAGAGAAAAACTTTAGATTATTTTTACAATTGATCGTTGTAATAAATGTACTGAAGTTAGGGGAGATTATACTGAAAAATAAAAATTGTTATATAGAATTTATGGTGTCTACCTCGTACATTGTAAAAGATGTTACAATAGTACATCCAAAAATATCTATGTAAAGCATAAACGTACGGGATAAGTCAAGGAATTATTATGATTGTTGTTATGATTAAGTTGTACGCTACAGAGAGCTCGCTTAGTTTTAAGCAGCGATAGCGGACGAGATCCCGCTGAGCATCCAGGGTATAACTCAGAAAAAATATTTACATTTCTTAGGCAATTACGCTATACGAGTCGGTAATGATTAACCTCCTCTCTCTCCTTATCCAGCCCCCCATCTCGCTCTTCCCTCTTCTTTAATTGATAATATTTTTCGTACACTGGAGAGCGAAGGGAATAGTTCTCCTCGTACTTCGTTCATGGTCTTTGACAGTTTATGGAAGTGCTCCCAGAAAGAAGAGGCGCTCATTAAAATTTATAGCGTAATGTGTAAAGCGTCCGAGCGCTTTTGAGTATAAACTGCCGCAAATTAATTTCGATAAATACCTAAACGTCTCCGCGGTCTCTATCGCTACGCCAGCAAAACGAGAGAGAGAGAGAGAATAGTTTGTTTAATATTAAAAATAGATGCGTTCGTCGGGTACGTGTGCAGTTAGTGTAATATGTTCAGTAATAAACGATTCGTCTGAAGGAAGTTATAATTTACTTTAATTATTTGATATGTACTTGACTATATACATACATATTACATGAATATGGTTTCTTAAGTTCGAGATTTCTTCGTCTTAATGGTTTGGAATTATTTGAAAATTCTAATTTTGCTGGTCGTATAATTTTCTTGTTTGTACAATATGTTTTAACTGGATGAGTCACTATGATTGTTCAAATTGCATCGATTTGAATGTTTCTAGCTTCGTTTTGTTCAAATGGAAGATCTTCTAAACATGGATGGTCTGAAAAGTTTCCAGTCTAACGCAGAAACACGTGCCCTTTTTGTCAAATTCAATTTTGTTTCTCAACATAGTCTCTTAGTAAATTTACACCGTCCAAATAGTAGCTGATATCTTGTTCTACAAAATAGGCCTTTACGAATGTGATTGGCCTTCTCACTCGATGAAAATCTCTGTAGTTCCAAGGAAACTTTGAGCTTAGAAAATAGAAAACAGTCGCTGGGGGTCAGATCTGGTGAATATGGTGGATCAATTCGATCCCCAATCCGTGAATTTTAACCATGGCGAGTACTGAAGTGTGAGACAGTGCTCCCGTTATTATTTTTCCTTTTCCAAAATAGTCGAGTAATACAACGCCATGACTATCCCGAAAGACAGTCGCCATCACTTTCCCGGCCAATAGAACAGTCTTTTCGGAGCCGATTCAGCCTTCACAGTCCACTGACATTTTATTCATCCATTAATCTTCATGTAAAATTTTCAAGACTGTTGTCTCTGATATTTGAATCACCCTTGCAATAGCCGACACTTTAATCCTTTGATCATCAATATCATATTTTAATTTTTTTATTGCTTCATACGTTCTTTCCTCAAAAGGTCTACCAGATTTTTTATCATCTTCAATAGATTCCTGATCCTAACGGAATTATTTCAACTAGAATTTTGCTGAATGATATGATGGAGTATTTTTACAATTTACGACAAGCATTCGTCTATGAATAATTTTTGTGCCATTTCAGTCAAAAATTTTGTAACGGTTGGGTGTTCAAGTTTTATATCACTTTTCACTACTAAAATCACCAACAAAACCACATTTTTTTTGTTAATATCAACACCACTTGATTTAGAATACTTAATATACACTACTTGATGCTAAAAAATTACCATTCGATATTGCTTTGGTGGCTAGCAATAAGTAGATTATAGATCTACTTATTTAAAATCTTCCATTATATTTGCATTGCTTTCATACGCGTAATATTTTTTGGCACTAATATCAACTCCTCCTAGAACAACCTCAAAGTTATTTTAGGGATATGCATACGTGTATCTGAAAATACTCTGAAAACGAAACCAAACTATACACAGCTTACTAACATTATGACGCACTTTAATATATTTTCGTACTGTATTATATAATCCCAAGTTCTCTATTCCTTTTTGCGATTTATAGTCACTAGAAATAAATGAAAGTGCAGAATTTTTCACTGTCTAATAGATCGTTCATGATAAATGCCAAATGCACATAAATAGTAAACGGAAGACCAATCAGATAGGTATAATAACGGAATATATGTATGCGCGCGGTTGCATATAAAAAATATTTCTTCTATTATATGTAACATTTCTATTTGCTAAAAAGATATAAAAATTGTGTTGAATTTATACATGTATATTAAGTTTGTCATGAAATAATCTAGTTTACGCAGAAAACATATGCACTAAGTAAAACAAAGCGATTATATCTACAAAATAATTTTATTCATAACGAGGGAGTTTATCGTTTAGTTACAACTATGTAAAAAGTATAAAATACCATTCATTGTGGACAACAGAAAGAATTGTCGATCCAATCGACGCCGTCGCAGTAACGATAACGGTTTGAAATATTTCTCCGACGTTCGTTTTCTTTTCTTTTCGACCGCTTTTTTTCCACGCGGCCGATCTCCGAATTACGGAAGCGATGGACCGTAAAATAAATAAATTTATTGCTTCTCGCGAGGAAATTACTTTTTAACAATTATTTAATAAGAATCGGTGGCTTTTTGTTGTCGTCCGTTGCTCCGTTCCAAATAGCATCGGCGACACGCATTCGCCGTTGTGTTAAAAGTCGAAATTTCACTTTGTCGTGAAGTTACCGTAAAGTCCAGATCGTCTTCCAAGTTCCAAAGCGTTAATCAACGAACAGCCAGGCTCGGTTCTTTCTCTCACGGACGCTTGCCTTGAGATTTTGACGTATTTCCGAACTTTTTCGATTCTTTAGCCGCTACTGTCACATCGAACGGTTTTACGATGTGAATGAACGCAACGGCGACGACAAGCCTTTCGTTCTTTATGCCAATTTAAATTAAATTCTATTTTTAATAATGAATAATTTTTGTATAGAACATCGACAGTTATTCGGATAGAATTCGTGGAAATCTAGCGTTTTATTATTTGGTTCGCTTGCTTCCTCCTTCTTTTAGAAACAGCAAAATCTTTCGAACGTCAAATATTTATATCTGTTATGCATGGCACTGAGCATTTTAGAGAATTGTATAGCAAGTGGAAGATAGACGTTAGGGCTTATCGAGGAGCATGTGCGGATACGGATCACTATATGGTAGTTGCAAAATTAAAATTAAAAACTAGAAGGAATATAAAGAAGCAACTACCAAGAAGTAAGTGGGGCGTATGGAAAATAAATAACGAAAAAGTAAAAAAGAAATATGAAGATGAGACAAATAGATTGACAATGGAACAAAAAAATGAAGAAGAAGAAGATATTGAGGCAAGATGGTGCAAGATAAAGGAGATAATGAATCAAGCAGCCGACAAAATCATCGGGAAGGAGGGTAAGAGGAATAAAAAGGGATGGTATGATGAAAAATGTAGAAGAGGTGTGGAGAAAAAGGTAGAAGCGAGATTAAAATGGATTAGTACGAATAAAAGAGAAGACAAAGTGAAGTATGAGAAGATAAGAAAAGAATGTAAAAAAATAATAAGAACAAGCAAACGAGAATGGATAACAAAAGCAATAGAAGAAATCGAAGATGACAACACAAATAGAAATAGTAGAAAATTTTATCAAAAGGTTAAGGAACAAAAGAGAAGATATAAACCTAAAATAAGGGTAAATTATATTTTCTGTTTGTAAAAGTAGTTTCAATTGACAAAAATGAGCATCATACTTGATTTAACTTTTTAATAATCAAATTAGCATCAATATAATACAAAGTCGCCATCTTATCTCGATGTAATCTTTAAGATTACTTCTCTCTCCGACTCACTTTCATTAATTACTGTAAATATCGATAAAAAGTATCGTTAAATTTACAATTCCTTTCTTCTGGTACTAATTTCACCTCGCATAAAGATAGAAGAAGACGCATTCACATACATATAAACACACAAGAATTACAAAAAACAACATAATACAAAATAAAAATCGTCCGACGTAGTTTCGAGACGGTTCAAGTTCGAGAAGGAGAGCTCCTGCGATCTGGTAAAGGCCGAGGCAAGCCAGCGAGCTCTTTGTGAGCTTCATAAGTAGATTCCTCGCCGATATCTGTATCAAAACGATAGCCGCAACAACGAAAGCGCATTAGGTCCTCGCATTCCCGCACTCGATCCGTGGAGGACACGTTTTACGTCCGCTAGCATTTATATTGTATGGTGGATCCAATAACCCTGCGTTTTTGGAGTCACTGTGAGCCTGCTGCGCACAAGTCTTTTGTCTTTTCTTCGTGAGATTATCAAACACATATTTCTTTATGGTAAATACAAAAATAAGATTTTAAAATGTACTTGCTTAAAAAATGATTGGGAAAAGAATAGTTTACTCGTTTTTAGCCTGCTTTTGTGTATGTGATGAACCTAAGGCCGTGTTTAAGATATTTAACTGAACTATTCTCAAGAATGCAACGATATCCATGACCAAATAATTTAACATAAATACATAAAGTGAGTCATCTCCGCTGGTTCTGAAGATTGTAAATGGAGATTTTTCAAATTTTTTTTTTTGAGGTGTGATTCGGTGTATAATTTAAAATTACAGGAAAGCCATACAAAACATAATAAAACATATTTCAAATAGAAACATTTATACACTTATGCGTAGGATTCCGTTAATTTCAGAGGATCTTGTTTAAAACAGTACCACATATCCGTACATAATGCAGTAAATTATTCTCATTGCTTGTGATTTTAAAAAGGCTAAAGGGAGAGGTTATCTACAGAATAATGTTCAAACAAAAATGAACTTGATGTAGAAGTACACATGAAAAAAGTGCCTAGAAACAGTAACCAAGGATAATGCTGCTCATAGAATCACTCCCGGCAAAAACAATGTGAGAAGAGAAAAGCGCTAAGGCTTTTTGCTCCTACCCAGATTGCTGTTCATCTCTCAGTTTATGCCATTAATCTTCAAAAACAGCATTGCAATATTCCCTGGCGCCACCTACATTCAAGATATATAATCATGCCGTCCTAGAAAGTAGCGAAAGAAACCCGAATACAAATGCAATATTTACTCATACAATGATATAATCCTTAAGGTACAAGGTTTCATAATTTTTTTTCTTACTATTTACCACGTGTACTAATTTAACTATAGTATTTTTTTTTAATATATAACAAATAATAACAAAAAAGGGATAAATAAACGTATATATATTAACTTATTAATTATTAAACTACATAAAAATAATCCCTGTTTAACTACATTATTAAAGAAATAATTTAATTATACTGTAACATATAAAAAAAAACTTTTCATTTAGTTTTAATTGTTAACTTTAGGTCTGTTTCCATTATTGTAATTTTCCTCTTATTGGATATCCTTGTAGCTGACCTGATGACGTGTTTTTTGAACAAGAAACCGGTCGTCTAATTTCTCAATAAAACTGTGTGAGATCTGTATAATTTTTTCATTCCTACCTTCAATATGAACATTTTCTTGATTTCCTAACAATAAATTATGTTCTTTTATTATACATTTTTATAGTCTTGAAATAAAAATATATTTTTGAATAGAAATTTTAGAAAGAAAAATTTTCTTGATACAAGAAACCATTTTTCTGCGTATGCCACCGCGTCCAACACTTCAATTCTCTTCCTTTTCAAAATCACTGTGATCGCAAGAATCTACAGTCGTAAAAGCCTACAATTACCCTTTACCTAAAAATAACTTGCACAAACTTGTCTAAAGTATCTTATTCGATTACGAACAGTATTTTATCGATATTTTACGGAGAGCATAGCTAATTGTAAATCGTTCCCATTTGCTCATTAAAAAGTGATAAAATAAATTCAGAAACGGAGCTGGAGCTTGCTGGTTGGAAGAAAAATGTACGTATACCTATAAGAGCGATCCCAATTCGGAGGCCATTATTCTCGGGCGGTAATTGTGGGCATAATATATACAGTATATCGGAGTTAGTACGTAAATTGAGTCCTTGTCAAACGCAACAATGGGACATAATAAGAATATATACTCCGAGTTTCTTTTCAGATTTGCATCACGCTGTAACCCGATATCGTACACGCTACATATTCCCCGTATTTACCTACTATACTTATATAATATGCACTCGCATATACATAAATGAATACCTTCTTTTACATATACATAGGTACTATATGCAAAGATGTACGTACGGTACGTACTCGTAACATTTACATATAAAAGACCAGACCTGCAAAGGAGATTTATGAAAAAAATTAAACGCAAAGGAGATATTTACGAAAATTAGTAAAAAGTTCTACATTTTATGGGCCAAATATTGCCAAATAAATAAATTTCTCTAACGAGAAAGCAATTAAATATTTAAAACACTTTGAGAATCCGCAATGTCCTTTTCAGATGATTTTAAAACTGTTCAAATAACTGTTATTTCCTTTAATATAACCATAATATTTTTTTAAACAAATATATTATTAACAAATGTGTTTTGATTCAAAACGTGATGCTAATTTCATAATAATTATACAAATACATATTTCGTCCCATATTACAAACAAACTGTGTGAGACATGTCACAACGTAAACAACCCACCAATTTCCACATAACACGAAGTATTCGTCAAAGAGTTACTCAACAATTACTAAACAGGAAGGCTCTATGCTTAAAAGATGATACACGTACGTGGTAGGCGCCATAAACTCTCGGCCTCACAGGCTTATACAAGTTCTATGTAAGGCCTACACTATATATATTGCGGCTCGAAGAGTCGTAGTTTTTAGTAGCCAGTTAGACAACGTGACTAGTGCATGAAAATGTCTCAAGTAAGGAAAATTGAGCACCGCGCGGTCTTTAAATTTTTAACAAAAGAATTAAACAACGTTTAGGTGGCGTTTATGGTGATTTTTCTCCTTCATATCCCACTGTAAAAAAGTGAGCAAAATGTTTTCGTTTGGAGCAAGAATCCCTTGAGGATGATGAGCACTCCGGTCAGCCAATTGAACTAATAACGCCTCAAAATATTTCAATTATTGAAGAAACGGTATTAGCAGATCGTGAAAGTGAAGGAATTAGCAAAAATGTCTAACATTTCCGAAAATTTTCGCCGAATTCGCCACAAGCATTTGAGTACGAATAAGATTAGTGCAAGTTGGGTACCGCATCTTCTTTCTGCTCTCCAACGTGAGCGTCGCGTCGAATGTATGCGCTCGTTTTTAAACATGTGTGGAGACGACCCGAAACCGATTTTACAGCCCATTGTCACAGGAGATGAAAGGAAAGTTCTGTATTATGATTCCCTGTCCAAAAAGGAATCGATGAAATAGCGGCGACCCGATGAACCTCGTCCCAGAAAGGCGAAAGTCGTTCAATTAACGAAAAAGGTGACGGCCGCAATATTCTGGAATTGTGAGGGTATTTTACCCATTGACTTTAAAGAGCGCAATACAACTGTCAACAGCACATATTATGCGCCTTTGTTGCATACATTGAGGGACAATATTCGTGCAAAACGTCGAGGAAAATTGACAAAGGCATTCGATTGTTGCACGACAATACACCCGTCCATACTGCCGCCATTTAACAAGCTGCCATCCGCGAATGCGACTTTCAAGAATTGGAACATCCACCGTATAGCCCGGATATGGCTCCAAGTGATTATTATTTATTTTCTCATTTTAAAAAAAGACCTTAGGGGACATCGTTTTAAGGACGATAATGAGTTTCAAGCAGCTGTAATACATTTTGAGGAAGAGGAAGAGGGGAAATTATATTGAAAAATAAAAATTGTTATATTTTACTAAGTTTATTTCAAAAAAAGTTGTCCCTATATACCGGGTGTCCCAGATTCAATGTTACAAGCGATATCTTCCTTATTTGTAGAGATAGATCCTTTAAGAAACCTTCCCTAAACCATTTTTTTTTATTGCACCCCTCACCTTTTTGACTTTATAATTGAAGTACTAGAAGTTAGAAGAATACAGCGATATAAACAAAAATATCATTTAAGAAATAGCTACTAACAAAAACATATATAATAAAAACACGCGGCAAGATCAAATGTCATTCCGGATGTAAAAATAACCATGAATAATGATCTATTGCCTATATTTGAATGCTCGCGTAGTTTAGGACTTCTTCTTGACACTCGGCTTCGCTTTAAGGAACATGTTTCACGTCTTATCAGCTCTGCTTTTCATAAATTGAGAGTTCTTTATGGTTGTAAAGAGTGCTTGGATCCTGATCTGCAAAGATTATTATGTGAATCTCTAGTACTTTCAAGATTTAATTTCTGCATTAGCGTATATTACCTCTGTTTAGATAGCGTTGACCGACCGCGTATCCAGCGAGTGCAGAATGCATGCTTAAGATTCATTTATGAAATTCGTTCATTTGAGCACGTATCTCACACGCTGAAGTGGGCTAAGTGGCTAGATAAGTCATCGAAAGCAACTTTTTTGCCACTTTACTATATTTTAAAATCATTTAGTTGTTTAGATGTTCACACAGTAAACGTGAGACTTAAGGGTCAACTAACACCTCCTTCCCATCATCTTGAACTTTTTAAAAGATCGTATTCTTATAACGTTGTGAAACTTTACAGTGCTGTACCGGTCTCTCTTAAAACTTTGAGTCCGCCATCTTTTGCCCGTCGTCTAAGAAAACATTTTTTCTTTATGTCGTCTTGATCCGATATAGTGGACGGGTGTTGCTGATTTTGCATTACCTGTTTGGCTGCTTATTCTATTGTTATTAGCAAGTCTATATTCATACATATGCATGTATATTCTTTTGCAATCGAATAAATTAAGTTAGGTTAGTTAGTTTTAAGGTAGATTAGTAACGGTGCGAGAGTTAGAGCAGCTTCTTGCTTTGCATGTAGCTGATCTGGCACCTTTTGGCGATATGTATTCTATTTATATTGGGTTAAATGAATTAATTAAATGAATTAGCTTAACTTATACAATCGTATAAGTTGTTCGAACAAAAAAAGATTCAAATATTTATTCCAATTTGCGAAAATAGTTTAGCTACCTATAGTTTAATACGTAGTAAAGTGGTGTTGTTATAAAATCTTTAAAATGCCTTCTAATAAAAAACAAATTTTCGTTTTTTTATAATATGTATGCTTTCATAAATGTCAAATTTTCGCGGTGAAGCAACGTTCTTAATTAATTTGAGGTTTCCTAATTCAATATTATGCCCGGTTTTGTTTCTGTGTCGTGCTATATTTGACGATTTTCCTCTAGCGATGACGTTCTTTTAACCTGGTGCCTATTGCTCGTTTCACTTGTCTCTGAAAGCAATTTTATCAATTCTCGAACTCTCGTATTGCCTTAGACGCCAGCTTGTATTGAAAAGGAATAACACTAAGGGAAAGAAAGAAAATTAATAAGAAACAAATGCTCAAATTTGTTCAAGTTTTTAGTGTTATCTAAAAAGTTAATTCGAAGATTCTATTTCATTACTTAAAATTATGTCCCAACAAAGGAAACAAACAGAAGGAAGAGAAATAATCACCGAAGCTATCTTCTTCTTCCTCATGGAACACTTTAATTTTACAACAGACTGTAGATATCCATTCTAACGTTATCCAAACATATCCGAAGCCCACGCCATTATCTGTGCCCATTTCGCGTTACCTTCGAAAACCTCAACAATGCATTTATGACTAACTAAACCGTTGCGAAAGGCTAACGTTGCCGTTGCAAGGAACTAAACCGACGACATCAGCGACAGCATAAATAAATAAGCGATATGCAAGACCATAGGATCTCGGAGAGAGCCACAGTATGCACATAGGAGGGCGTTTCAACATACACACGGCAAACTCAGACGGTTCTCTAGCTGCCCGGATAGCCCGACGTGTCTCTTGCGGTCTCTTTCCTACATTGCAAGAGACCGACCTTAAAATTGTGACATATTGTTCGTCCTACGCCGCGCTATGTAAACACAAATCAAAGAAATTATTATTTATAGATGCGGCGATGCGCCAGGCAAAGAAAGAAATGAAAGAATGAAAGGTAGTAGTGTGTGTGGCGATGTGGTAGTATGGCAGTGGTTTAGCGGTGGATGTGGATGTTGTTCTGTGTCATGTGCGCTTGGTGTTATCGATGTATGGTCGAACAACACATCGTTGTGTTGGAGATGGTGTAATATTTATGGGGAGACAGACGACACGGACTTGCTGTCAATTATGAGAACTTCATTATGTAAACGTAGCCAAATTCACGATTAAGTTGTATGAGAAGATGTCAGCTGGGGTTTGCTAAATCTATCAATTCGTTTATAATTTTAGCTAGAGTAAATTGAGGTAACTGCACCTACAAAATAGCTTAGTAATAAAAACTTTTTTAGAAAAATCTCTCATATACTTAACTTACAACGCCTCGTCACGAAACTACGTAGATTTTTGTTCGATTCTGATTGTTAACGAAAGGTTTTTAGAACAGAAATTTGACTTCAAGACCATTTAAACTTGTATTTGTATATCTGAACAAGCTTTTAATTTTCTATTTACGAGAGTAAGTCAAATATTATCTACACTTTCGCTATAACAAGCCTTGAAGGTTACCGTAGTGGCGGCCGCTTGCGCATGCGTTGAGTTTGCGCCTGTGTGGTCATGTGTGCGGAATTTAATCACGATCGCTATACTAAGAATCGTTTTCTTCAAATTTCCTGCAAGATTTTCTTAAATCAAGTTAACAAATGTGTAAACAAAGAAGTACAATTATTTCACTACAAGTATATACTTTTCTTAAATGGAGAAAGAAAAGCTTAGAAAATATTTCTTTTGATTTAAAACGGTTATTGTATTGCGGGAAATTGAAATAGTAATTCTCTTGAATTACGGCGGACAGCTTTAATACAAGTAAACGTTTCTCTGCGTATTTTAGCTTTTAGTTTTAAAACGTTTTAATACAGAAATGAGATTTAGTCAGCTAGAGAATAACGAAAAATTATTTTATGAATAATTTTCAATCAATAAAGATTCCTATTTAAATAAATCATGTTTTTATTAACCCATTAATACACCCTCGAAATTTTTATGCGATGTAGTCACCTCCAACTACCCAACTTAACATTCAAATCGCTCATACATAAACATTAAACAATATTTCCTAGTCAATGTAAATACAAAAATAATGATAATGGGATATTGTCTTCATCTACTTAAGCCAAAGTGGCGAAACAGCGTTTTGTTTTAAGGAGTAAAATAATGAATGATCATCCATCACCTTTTCTATTGTTTTTTAATTACGCTGTAATAAATATTCTAAGAAGGAGACAATGGGTTCGGCCACAACAAGCGTAGGTACAGCATACATAACGAATTCAACGAAAGCGACAGAAAAAGCAGCTGAAGTTGACTGCGTTATATATGGTACTTGTTGGACTGATATAGTGTGTAACTGTGTATGATTATCAGGTAGCTTATTTAACAGTATTTATTTGTGATGATATCGAGAAAGTTTAAGATCAAAATAATCTTAATATTTCATTTTTATTGCTCCAAAATAACTATTGAAAAGTTGTAGTATTAAAGTTCTACAAAAGATGTTGAACAAATAGATACGATTGGTGATAACTAGGCCGGGCACGTCCTCGACGCCCGTATGTATGCAGATGAATCGACACGGGCTACCTCAGCGAATGAAATTATTGATTCATTTTAACAGTTTCTCATCAAGTCTATCAAGTATATCTAACATACGCAAGGAAAATAAACGACCGTTGCCAAATAAAGTCACTAAATTTATCAATGAATTTCCGGATTTGAACTATAATGGAACAAAAATATTGTGCAGAGATTGCAAAATACCTTTAACGTGCTGAAACAAATGCGACTGTAAAAGACATTGTAAATAGTGTACAGTACAAAGATGAGAAAAATGGCGTGCCACCTTAAACCCAATTTAAGTTGGATTTACTTTTGAAGTTTATTGTTTATTGTGGTCTACCGCTTCGCTTACTCAATAAAGAACCATTTCGACAGTCTTGGCGTACATACAATCCCGAGTGGAACTTATCATCACTAGAGCAACGCAACTGCGCTGAAAGCCAATGGCGGACGCATAAAAGTTTACACAAAATAAATTAAATGTGATACGTGCTCAAACACTTACCGTTTTTAGAGTCCTCCGTGAAATCACAAAATGGATAATGTCTATTTAATATTTGTAACATTAGATATGTTTCCAAAGTTGTTTCGGCAAAGTGAGTGCGGCGTGAAGAAAAAGTGTTTTCGTAAGCCGAAAACGAACGTTCTACATCTAGTGACGTTATATTTGCGTAAGTAAAATAATCTTTCAAATAACTTAACGGTTCTGTTGACGCACCTTCACAAATTTGTCTTAATGTACCAAAATCAGAGTCTTTATCTAAAACACTTTCAAACCTTTCGAAAACACAAACATTTCTTGCATCTTCTATCGCGCATAGCTGTGGGTGAACATGTTCCACTATTTGCAAAAATTCCACTAACGACTCCGAAGAATTTTGTAGTTTTTCTATCGCATCCGCTAGTCCCACGTAATTGTTCTGAATAATTTCCAAATCTGTTTTAACTTCACTATCCTGAAATTTCAAGCGGCTTACCTTGACAGCCGCAGCTTCCTTTGGGTCGAATTCTAAAATCACGTTCTTTATATTCTCAAAATATTTAAGATAATAGAATGCAGCCTCTATCCATGTTCCCCAACGAGTAAGAATAGGTTGTGGTGGTTCAGGAATACCGGGGCATAGTCTATGAAATTCCCGAATACGTTTTGGAGATTTTACAAACACAGCTTTTGTATGTGCTATTAGAGCGTCTACCTCGGGATAACATTTTCTGATACTATCTGCTACGAGACTGAGAGTATGCATTTCACATGTAATATGCAACAAGTTAGCACAATGTTTTTTAAGAGATCGACCTACAGCAAGCATGTTTGCGGCACCATCACTCATAAACATCAACAGTTGATTTGTTGAAAGTTCAAACTTTTCCAAATTATTTCGGCAGTGCATTGTTGTATTCGTCTGGAAGCTAGTAAAATTGAGGGTGACGGTCGATGTGGTTCCATTGTGCGTACCATTACATTAACCACAGAATGTTTTTTACGATCTGTTGTTTCGTCCACACATAACAACAGTTTTTATCTTGCAACTCCGATTTCATTCTTTTCTCGACATGCTCACGAGCAGACGGCACAACTCTCTGTCATGTTCTCTCACTTGGTAACTTAAAGTCCGAATATTCATTCCAAAACGAGACGTATGCTTTCTTCCTTAGTAAATGAAATGGTAAATTACATGCAATAAACACACAAATTAAATTTAAATTTGTCATAATCTCGTGTGGAATTTTTTTTTGAAACCTGCCCTGCACTATTTACGTGCCGTAGACAATCACTTTTCGACTAACACATTAAATCTATTTTACACACTACACATTGAATTTTAGCGCCATCACACTTTAAATCGGGCATTTCTGCAATAAATTCTCTTATTGTGTCCAACTTTGGTCGTTTTCGCGACGTAGGAAACATTTTCAAAACAAACGTAGAACTACGATATAGTATACGACAGCGTAGATGCATACACAACAGATCGGCTTTCGAGTCGCAGTTATACTGTCGCTTATACCGAATTGTCCCGGCCGTGTTTATTTTCTGTTAACTTTAATGCGTCAGCCACTGGCTTTCAGCGCAGTTTGCGTTGCTCTAATCATCACGGACAGCGTTACGGAAAGAGCTACCAAGTATACGTAAACATATAGAAAATAGGATCAAATCAGAATTTAAAGATAAACAGCTGTGGCTATGTCTTGATGAGACGACAGATTGTAAAAAAATTATATTTTGAATATTATAATACGAGCACTAGATACTGTTAGACCGAAATTTGCAATCTTATTAGCTAGCAAAAGACTAAAAAAGTCTACTGGCCAAGCAATTACGGGCGTAGTGCTCGATACGTTACAACAATTTCTAGTTTCAACTTGTCAACTGAAGAGTGCAATATGCAATAGGGCCTAAATGCCAACTTTCTTGAAATAAAGATTTTTACGGTTTTAGGGTCTATATGCCATTAGAAACTTGCAACAGAAATTATTATGATGATTGCGGTGCCACGTATGCTGAATATTTAGAATCATTGTCAAACAGGCCCATGTGCCTTTAAGGTACACGTCATTACTTTTAACCTCACTTTTGTTGCCTAATTTTTATGTAAACAGCAGTATTATTCTAGTGGTTTTCGATTAACGTTTGTGCATAGAAAATGAGTGAAAATACAGGTGCAGTGTGTAATAATACATTCGGCGCACAACCTCATAAGCAGCCATCCTCATAGAACAAGCTACGCTTTTTTATTCTAGGAAAAAAAAGTCCTTCTCAGGTTTGTTGTATAACATAACAAAATCGCGAAATAAAATGGGCTATTTTTTATTATTGTATTCAAACTTTCAGTTGGTGTGTTTCGGGTTACTTGTAAGTGTAAATTTGCTTGCAAGTCCATTACACTTGAGGCTAGAATGGAGCTTTTCAGACAATTTTGGGATAATGGAAAATACAGTCAGCAACAAAACTTTTTAATTAGATTGTTAAAATGTGACAAAATAAATAGAAGAAGGCATGGTACTTATAATACACCTGATTTAAGCAGAAGGCAATTCAAAGCTACAAGTCTGCAGGAAGTTTTCTTGCAAGACGTTTGGTATAGGCGATAAGCTCCTGTATCAAAAAATTACAGCATTTCCTGAGATCATAGTTAGAGAGAAACGAGGTGGGAAACGTCCTAAAAGAGACCAGTACATGTATTCTCTAAATAATAAATATATTTTTTTCAGAAATACTCTATTTTAACCCTAATTTATAGAGTAACTATTATGTCTATTGAAAAATTTACAAAATGGCACTTACGCCCTTCTGCATATTGCACTCTTCAACTGTTGATATTTATGAACGATGGAGCAGCGACAATATGTAGTGTAGGCTGTTCTCTTAACGAAAAGTTTGAGGGCCTTTTACATGTTACGTGTAAAGTTGATGCTTTACATCTTGTTGCACAAACTATTGGAAAATGTCACCCGGAGATGGATGCCTTGATAGCAAACACGAAAAAGTGTTTCTCAAATCTCCCAAACGGATTCGAGTATTTCACAGGCTTTGTCGCGGTATTCGCGAACCACCACAGCCGATTCTTACGCGTCGGGGAACATAGTTGGAAGCGGCTTTTTATTACTCTGAACATTTTCAAGTTATTTTCCAATTACCTGACGAACCTACAGCTATTAAAGAGAGCCAGAAAGGATTTCTAGATATTTCTGTTGAAACACATCTAAAGAATATTAGCAACAATTACAAAGGGTTAGTAGACGCGATAGAAAATTTGCAAAATACTGGGTTGTCGTTAGTAGAATCAGTGCAAATGGTGGACAAAGTAAATACATTGCTACACGGTATAAAAATGGTCGCGTTATAGCAAAGTTCGACAGTGTTTTAAAAAAAAATCTGATTATACGAGAATAAGACAAATGTGTGATGTTGCAACTGCAGATTCATCAACTAACTCTAAAAGCTATTTTAATTATGGCTATGTTACTTCCGTAAATGTTCAACGGTCTTTCTCGAAATATAAGGACATTTTTTCATCACAGCGAACACCCTTCACCGAAACAAATGTGGAAATATACCTGATGGTGCAAATTTTTCAACAATCCCATCCACATTGCTAAGAAGTTACGTTTATTTATTATATTATTATTTTTATTTATTGTTACGGTATTAAGTATAACAGATTTTTGAAGAAATTATTTTGTTTACTTTACATGTATAACAAATGCCATTTTCAAACAAAAAAAAAATTAATAATGGCGATAAAAACACTTCAGCGTGTGCATATACTCACTTTATTTACCAAACATCTTTATTGCGTCAGTTTTTATTTTTTACGCTGGGGTATTGACTTCAAAACATCACATCTGACGGCTGTGAGTCACACATACATTTTTTACAATCAGCGGTCTATACGACTGATCCGATTCTGTTGCGAAGACGGCTTGGTGATAACCAATGTTTATGGCATTAGACACACACAATATATTAAAACTAAAAAAATATAGAAGCTCTTACTTTGGAAAATCATCAATTATTATAATATTTTTTTAAATAATAATATGATAAACGTTAAAAATTTGTTCTAGTATAATAGAAATGTGTCACCGGATGGGGCACCCCATTCTTGTGAATTTCCTTATTTCTTATTGTTTGAAAAAAAGTCATTTTTATTACTTCACCACTTCTTTTGGGATGTTGAATACAGTGGCCAGCTTGTGAAGAAACATACAAGGCGTTATAAAAATTAAGAATTTGAAATCAACCCTTGCAAAATATTAACTTTATTTTTTTCGAAAATGTCACTTAGAAATACGATTTAACATGATCTTTAATTTTGAAATTAAAACTTGTACACTGCAATGTTTCCTTGATGGATTCTTCATACACAGAAGATATCTTTTTATTTAGTATGGTAACAGCTCCAACAATTTTCCCCTTTCAATAAATCAAGGTCGTCTTTTGACTCGTTTACTAAACCTTTTGCTTTAGATAACCCCAGACGAAGAAACCCAATGGGGTTACATCGCATTTTTTTTTTAATTTTTATAACGCCCTGGATGCTTTGACACAAAATTGCGCACTATATCCAACATCCCACAATAAGCAAAACTATTGAAGAAAAATGATTAAAAAAAAAAAATTAAAATGAGAATGTTTACAAGAGTCCTTTCATTCAAGAACACAGTATATTTGAGATCTAGTCATACAATAACATCAAATTAAACATATCAGAAAAGGAAACACAAATACAAAGATTACTATAATATAACAAAATCATATTTCTAAAATTACAAATTTTATTACACTTAATGTGCATCATTCCACATTTTGTAAATTACTTTCAACGTCTAGTATAACAGGTTTGGTAAAATGAAGTTTATGATCCGTATCTCATAACAATGTTGTCTCTCAAGTTTCTATCAATCTTGAGTACTTTAACCGATGCAACAGTTCTCACAATGATGGATTATTATTAGTTCACAATTCATATTTATATTTTGTCATAAAATTTGACAGTTTTCATTACGTAAAACTCTCACATCATTTGCTTTGATAATTCACAATGACAATTCACGAATTTTCGAAGCGTACACATTAGCAATAAATTAATTAATTTGTGTGGTGGGTAATGTACCTTTCGTATCTATTATATCGTTTATTTTTTTGTTTCAAAATAAATGTTTTGCCATAAACAAATAATTTAACGGTAGAGAACTCCTTAGATTTTGAAGATTAAACGCTTTTCCACATCAAAAATAGAATCTTTTGGCATAATTTCGTACCATTTTGAAGTTACACATTTCTATAATTTATGCCATTTTAGAGGTACTAGTTGGTACATCTACATTCTGATTATTCCGTACAAAATTTTAGTATACAAAAATTGTAACAAATTATTATACAGTGTCATCCATTAAGTACGCACCATATGGGAAACTTCTTTATTATGGGTTCTTTGGAAAAAAGTTATTCTTGATAAAGGTTTGTGCATGCTCTAAAAGTAAGCATGTACTAATAAAACATGGAAAATTTCTAATATTCTATTGTTTAGCATTAAAAATTATACCTAAATTTAAATGGCCACCTAAATCCAATTTTATTTTTTTACCTATTTCTTCAAGAAACATCATTTATTTAAAACGATGAATAAAAGACATTATGTAAATAACGTTTCATTTAAAAAGTTGGTAATATTACAAATTAGCCAAATGTTATATTACCTCAAGTCAATTTTTAAAAAAATATGACAAATTTAAGAATTCTTTTGGTGCGAAATTCTTATATAATTTTTAACACTAAACAACTTTTTCAAATAACTTTTTTCAGTATTTTTTTAAATAAGAGTACTTTACTCTTGGAACAAAATCAAGTCTTCAAACGTACCTCGTATACTATTAAAAATTTTCTATATTTTATTGATACAAGTTTAGTTTTAGGGGATGCACAAACTTTTATCAAGAATAACTTTTTTCTGAAAAACCTACAATAAAGAAGTTTCCCGTATGGTTTCCCAAATCTTGTAGATTCTGCAAAATCTATTTAAATTAATTATAACAATTATTTCCACTAAATCGTCGTTCATTTTTATTATTTATTGTCTTAGATTCTTAAAAAAATTCTTACCTTAGTTCTAGAAGTTCTTGGCAATCCATGACCAGCAATCGCATAAACCTCGACTTCATAGGTGTCAACGCCAATCTCCCTATCCAACTCGGCAGCGGTCGCCAGCAATCCCAGCTTCATATCAATGTCAAACAATCTGTCCACTTGCACACCACCACCGGTAATATTAGTTACGTAATACTCCACATCGTCAGCCTCGAATCCAGCGGAAACTGTCAAGATACTCGTTCCGATCGGTTCGTTTTCGTAAACACTGCCGACGAAAGAATCGCTATTGAATATCGGTCCTCTACCACCTGCACTTGTCGCAATCACCGTAATGTATGCATCCGTACTTTTTCGCTCGGACTGTACCGCTTCATCGGTCGCTTTTACCGCTAACTGGTAACGTGGTTCCGGGTTAAGAATGGGCCGTTTTAGAACTAGCGCTCCACTAGATCGGTGTAGATGGAATAAATCAGTGTTACCACTGACTAAATCGTAGGTAACCAAGCCATTAGTGCTTGAATCTAAGTCCCTTGCGAAGATATTCATTACCGTAACACCGCCACGTCTAAAAGAGCCTTGATTCACCGGCAAAACAGCCGAATTCATCGAAACGAATACAGGAGCATTATCGTTGATATCCTCAACGATCACCGTAACCAATTTCTCAGCTGATAATCTACTTGAAGGGGGTAGAGCTTCATCTGTAGCCACCACAGTTAATCTAAACGTGTCAATTTCTTCCCTATCGATCGGCAGCATCGTGTGAATCACCCCAGTAATTGGATTGATGTCGAAATGCCTGTTGTTATCGCTAGGTTCTTGATGTGAGATCGCGTAAGTGACATTACCATTAATTCCAGAATCTGGATCTTCGGCAGTTACAGTTACAATCGGCGTATGTACCGGAATTCCTTCCCTAATCTGTCTTACAATTGCGGTATTCGGAAAAGCTGGAGGATTATCATTAGCATCTTCAACAGAAACCGAAAAAGATATCGTTGTTGATAATCTGAGATTACCATTATCCATCGCTGTGATGTTCAGGACATAACCATTTAGTTCTTCGTAGTCTAGAGGTTTGTGAAGGCATAAAACCCCGGTTGTTGAATCGATATGGAAAGTATCTTTGCGGTTTCCAGCAGTTATCGAAAACATCACCTCACTATTCAATCCGAGATCAGGATCAGTTGCCCGAAATTGAATTAAATCCGTATGAATTAAAGTGGTTTCTATCACGGAGATTCTAGTGTCGGTTTGCGTGAATTCGGGAGCGTTATCGTTCTCGTCCAGAACGTCGATAAAAACAGCAGCTGATGAGCTCAATTTATTGTTAGGTCCTGCATCATGGGCTATTACAGTTAAAGTATATTTCGACATAGTTTCCCTGTCTAAAGATTTTGCCAGGAATATCTGACCAGTAGCTTCATCAATATCAAATTTCCCATCATCGTTTCCACTTTCGATTAAATAAAATACATCACCATTCAAGCCTTCATCCGCATCAGTTGTGTACAGCCTCACAACGTGTGACCCAACGATAGCACCTTCGGAAATTTGCACTTTGTAAGGAGCTTTTAGGAATTTTGGAGGATTATCGTTGACATCTGTAATATGCACGTTAACTTTGACTTTATCTTTGAGGCGTGGAGTCCCGTTATCGGTGACGGTTGCTTCGAAGGTGATGTAATTTTGCCCTGTATTCTGTACTAGTTCCTCGCGATCGAAGACGTGGAGGCTTTTTATAAAACCATTCTTAGGATCTATCACAAAATCGTTTTGTGGTAGCGATAAAGAGAATATTAACTCGGCATTGCGTCCAATATCACGATCGTTGGCGGTTAATTTCCCAACGAAGGAGTCTACGGGTTCGTTCTCGCGGATATTGAATGAGAAAGTGGTATTTGTGAACTCTGGCGAGTTATCGTTTTCGTCAATTACGTGAACGACGACAGGAACTATTGAGGACCTCGAAGGATCGCCGAGATCTCTTGCGGTCACCGTGAGTGAGTAATAGTCTTTATCTTCGCGATCTAACGAGTTTCTAACGTATAAAAATCCATCGGGAAATACACCGAATTTTCCTTCAATATTCCCTTCTGTAATCGCGTAAGATATTCTACCATTTAAGCCTTGATCTGCATCGCTTGCTGATAAAGCAAAAAACCTTTCGTTCACGGGAGTTGATTCTAACAGAGAAGTTTCGTACGACGTGTGATCGAATACCGGAGTATGGTCATTCACATCTTCCACGGTTACCATGAAAGAATGCTTCGAAAATAACTTCGGTTCTCCAGCGTCAGTGGCCATCACTTCAATGGACAAAACACTGCCTGGTTCTGCTCTGATAGGCTTGTTCAAATAAATTACTCCGGTCGCTTCTGATATTCGAAATTGTTCGTCCGGATTGTAAGTTAAAGCGTAAGAAACCCGACTGTTGATTCCGGAGTCTAAATCGACAGCTCGCGATAGATAAACTTCTTGTCCAACGGCGGCATTTTCTGGTAGTTTTATGTCTTCTTTATCGCGAAGAAACATGGGCTTATTGTCGTTTAAATCTAACACGCTAACCGTAACTGAAGTTTTCCCGTATGACAATCCAGATCTTGCAGTTACCACTAAACTATACGCCGTAGTCTCTTCACGATCAATCTTATTAGCTGTGGTAATTACACCACTTCTCTCATCGATGTTAAACATCTTTTTAGGATCCCCGTAAGTTATGGAATAAATTACAAAACCGCTCATTTTCACCCGTACTTTTCCAACCTCCCGCCCGATGTTAGGGATTTTAGCATCGTGATCTTCAAGGATTTGAAACTCGTATCCGTAATTTTCGAAAATCAACTCTTCAAGGTTAGATTCTTTAATTATTTCAACATTTGCGTCTTCTACGGCCCTCTTATTTCCGTGATCTTTGACCGAAACCGTTAATTTGAATATATTCTTGGGAGAATTCCGTAAACTTTCCCTGAGATGCACCGTCCCGGACCATTGATCGACGTTGAAAAGTCCGTCACCGCCACTTTCGAGTTTATAAACCAACATCGCGTTTTCTCCGGCATCTAAATCATTAGCAAAGAGCTTTAACACCGAGCTGCCGATTTTGGTATCTTCGGGAATCGCGACGAAATATTTTTGAGGGTAAAATTCCGGGTTATTGTCGTTAACATCGAGGATGTTTAGTAAAACGGTTGCCGTTGATGATTGAGGTGGTAATCCTTGGTCTTTCGCGACGACCAAGACCTCGTAATTGGAAATTTTTTCGCGGTCTAATTTTGTTTTTGTTGTTAATTGTCCCGTTAAAGAATCTAGAGCAAAAGTATCGGGATATCTTTGCTGAACTATTGGGTGTAAACTATAAGTTACGCTGCCGTTAGTACCTTGATCATGATCAGCAGCAGTTAGCATCGCTACCAAACTATTTGGTGAAGAACTTTCCGATAAACTTACGTTAATGTAGGCTTGAGAAAATTCAGGAGCTTCATCGTTTTCGTCCAGGATAATCACTTTTAATTGGGTATGAGCCCACTTTGGATTTGGACCACCATCTCTCGCCGAAATGTTTAACTCAACAACACCTTGGATCTCGCGATCCAAAACGTCTTTTGTAGTGATCAAGCCCGATTCGGAATTAATATCGAACCATTGTCTTTCATTACCCGTCACAATCGCGTAAAATATCTGCGCGTTAACACCGGTATCTTCATCTGTAGCGGTAATTCCAGCAACGTAAGTCCCAGGTGGTGCTAACTCACTTAGAACTGCAGAATATTCACTTTTTTCAAAAACGGGCTCGTGATCGTTGACGTCGTTAACGTGGATGATCAAGAATGCCGTTGCTGTGCGCGGTGGTGATCCTTTATCTGTTGCAACTACCGTTAAATTATATTTGCTGATTTCTTCGCGATCTAAAACACCGTTAACGCGGACTATGTCAAAATTAGGGGTGTAATCCAAGCGGAAATGGTTTAATTCATTACCAGCGACGATTCTAACGTTAGTTTCTCCATTGAGTCCTTCGTCGGTGTCGATTACAGATACGGCCGCGACTACTGAGCCGTTTCCAGCATTTTCATCTACGGTAGCAACCCCTGCAGTTGGTGGAAAGTAGCGGAATCGAATTATTGGGTCATGATCGTTAGCATCTACTAAACTAACCGTTACGTAGGTTCTACCATCTTGTCGCGGTGTCCCGTGATCTCTTGCGAAAACAGTGAAAACGCAGCTTTTTGGACAATTACTGCTGCTAGGCTTAGCGCTCTGGCAATTCTGTTGGGGACAATCTAAAATTTCTGTCGTGGAAATGATTCCCGTTTCAGGATCGACTGTAAATTGCCTTTCGGTGTCTGCGAGATAATATGTGATCTTTGCATTATCACCTAAATCAATATCAGTGGCCATTACTTGCAATACCGTGGTTCCTGGAGGGACACTCTCATTCAAAGACACTGTATAATCACTATGATCGAATATGGGGGGATTATCGTTGACATCGAGTACTGTTACGTTTACTTGCAAATAACCGTATTTAGGAGGTGTTCCTCCATCTCTTGCCGAGATGTTTAAGATGTAAAAACCTTGTATTTCACGATCTAGAACACCGGTGGTCTCTATATGTAGGTACGATGTCTCTCCTGTGGGATTACCGGTTACGATCAGTTTAAATTTGTCATCCTTATTCCCAGCTATTATTCGATAATCATCAGAAACGCCATTGATGCCCTCATCTTTATCGGTAGCAGCGTCCAATAGCAATCGAGTTCCTTCTGCGGAACTCTCAGAGAAAGAAACGGCTATTACCGGTTCGGGAAATTCGGGAGGATTGTCATTAATATCAATCACAACGATTCTCACTTCAATCGGGTAGGTAGGTTGACTCGAAAGCACCACCAGATCGTACCGATTATTCTGCAAAACTTCCCTATCTAACACCGCGCTAGTTCTAATCTCACCCGTATTAGCATCCAGCGTAAATTCGGATGGTGGTTCGTTAAAACGATAAGTATAACCGAATTTCGTCGGAATACGTCCTACGATCGTTCCTCTCGGTTGTCCTTCAAGAATTTCTAATGTTACGCGCGTATCAACAGCGCGAGATTGCATCTGCGTGGCATATCCATAATCCGGAGATCTTTTCCTTCCGGGTCCCGGACCGGGACCTTGCGCGCCCACCACTAACAGCATCGCGACGAATAACCACCACGGATACACCATTTTAATTGAATTAGCGCAAGATTCTCACGTTACGGTGAATTTCATCGCTAAAATAAGTCAAGTTAGATGAGAAAGTAATGGGGGTTCGTCGTTTTATCGTACGTCGATATCTCCGATGCTTTTTTTCAGCACATCGCGCTTTGACACGTGTGTCTTTGGCTTAGTTGCTGCGGCAGTGGTATTCTAACATTCCTGAAGAAGCCCCCCTTCGTCGTACGCCGCCGCTGAGGCCCCCCCCGGTGCTATGGTATATATGCGCGGCGTTCGCCTGCTTCTACAAGTTTATGAAGTCGTCCTTTTCTTCAGCCCGAGCCAAGATCGCGCTGCTTCACTCAAACTGGTATGCAATATGGCCGGCTTCACTCCGATGCGAGCTTGTGTATGTATATATGTGTGTGTACGGATACCTCTGTGTGAGTACGCGTGATGTTGTGTTGTATATATATAAGAAGTATCTCTCGTCGAAGAAGAATAACACACTAACGCGCGTCAAGTCTGCGAGTGATAAGGAAGTGACCGGTCACTTAAATTTAGCACTGAATTTCTTGAGCGTCAAGCACAATAACGCACGAATTCGTTAAAATCCACCATTCACAATCGATTCACAGTTCCCGCACGGCAAAGTTTCGATTGTCACTCTTCTATACACTTCGCTTGTTGACCCGGAGAATGAAATCAAGTTGGGTGAGTGAGAGAGGTGCTTAGGAAGAGATACGAGAGAACGTTCAGCGCGCCCGTCGTCTCAAGAACTGAGCGGTTCGCCTCGGACGATCGGCCGTGTCCCGGTGGCTGGGAGGAGTTGTGTAGCCCCCAATGGTGGAGTTAAACGGACCGCGTTGCCAGATCGGCTCACCTGTATACACTCGTACCGAGAAGAAGAAGAAGCCTCATGGACAAGTTATTCCGAACTAAACATAAACAATATTTATGACGATGTCAGATGGACCGGGTTCGAGTCATAAATCTATTGTAAGGGTTTTTTTCGTTTCTTTCCAACATATATATAGATATATATGTACGCGCTACGTATATAGACACCGCGTATATATAATTTTTAATAGTAGAGCTAAATAATTACAAAAAATTTATGACGAAAGCTTTGTAAGAAATGTATATATGTATATATTGTATAATACGGCTTGCTTTTTCTAACTATAATCTTTTTTTTTTCGTCGAACAGCAAGATGAACATATAAAATTTGAATATGTAGACTCATAAACATATTTATTACAATATCCATATTAACAGTTATTAATGAAACGATTTGCGAAGCTACAAATTTACCAATTACCAAAGCAATCTATTATTATCATGAAATCGTCTTTGAACCTCGTTTAAATATAGTGTTTTTCACCTTCAAAACTTCAAAACCTACAATTACGGTAAAACCGATCAAATACAGCTTAAAAAGAAAGCAGAAAGAAGAATATTCTACTCAATATCTTTTAATTTATATGAGTTTACTCATAAAAATACACAGAATGTTATTATTTTAATTTTTGATATATTTTTGCACAAACTAAATAAGGGCTTCGCTGTTTGGCTTAATAACTCAAAAACTATAAGAGATATAAAAAAGAATTTAAGACAAGGTTTTAACTGTTTTACATAAGTTGAACGATAATGTTAATAATTGTCCTCCATGTTACCATAAGTTTCGAGGAACAACCCCCAACTTCCTCAATTTTTGGGCGCATGTCCCCAGTTCCGCCACCCTTAGATTTTGAAATTTCGTATTCGTTATCATTTTGAGCTCATTTTGTGCCGTTTTGTACTGCAAAAAGAAAATTTTGTGCTTCAATATTGAGTGTTCACGAGCAGATGGCACAATTCTTTGTAACGATGCCCGACTTGGTAATTTGCAGTCCGAATATTTATTCCAAAAGAAGACATCTGCTTCCTTGTCTAGTAAATTAAACGGTAGATTATATGCAATAAAGGTAACACATAAATTAAATTTAAATTAGAAAAAATTAAAAATCCTTAAGAAAGACCAACATAGACATTATGTAAAAAATTCCACGACTTTAATCCCGGCAGAAACCCGCGATAAGAAGTTTGTCAAACTTCGCTCACACAGAATATCGTAAGGTGTTACTGAAGTTTTTAAGGGACAATATATGAGCTTGTATTTCAGTCCTCAAAATACACTCAAAAACCTTCTTGGCAATCCGAAAGATAAACCGAATATGAAGCAAAAGTCTGGAATTTATAAAATTGGATGTAGTGACTTTGACAAAGCCTACATTTTACACACAAACCTAGCGAAAGGCATCAGATTCAAGGAGCACATCGCATGCTACCGATATGGAAAAAATGAATCGACAACAGCACAGCACATAAATGAAACCGGGCACAATATTAAATTAGAACACCTAAAATGAATTAAGAACGTACCTTCGTCGCGGGAAAATGAATAGAAATTTGGCGTAGATATAGAAAGGGCCGCTGGCCCACTCAACTCTTATTGATTTATTAGGGTAAAGTGGACGCATGTTTTACATTTCGTGCTACACAAACAAGAACTGTTTCGTTTATTTTCGCATGTTTTAGGTTTGCGGTGTATAGGCGGCAAAAGTAGGTACTTGTAAACATCTGTTTGAGAGTAGGGATAGAACTCGTCCCTCTGTCAATAATTTTCAAAAAATGCAAATATTTCAAATATGGTTAGAAATAGTAACATAGTTGTTTTATCAAACAAACCTTAAAATTGAACTAGGAATTTAAAAATGTAATAATATATAGGGTTCTATTTAAAATAACAGTTCAATAGCAACATATTGCTAAGTTTTCAAGATTTTCCAATTTACACGCTTTCAAATATCAATCAATGCAGTTCCTCGTCTTAACCTTGGTATAATTATTTAAATATTAATTGTTGCTTTTTCTTTTTTGGGTTTTAGATCTTTATTAGATCAGAGAGAAAAACCTTTTTTCTACTTCTCTTTCTTATATTTACTTTATTGCAACATTTCGTTCATTCGATCATTTTGTCAGCTTCTTCAAGCATTGTTTTCAAAGAGATTTAAAAAATTAATTTTTTACAATTTACTTATTTAAAATTTTTTCGTTTATCTTACCTTGTCATTGAAACAGTTCACTAAAACCCTTACCACAACACTTCACAGTTCAGTCTTGCTGCTGATGATGATAGCTTGGCTATCGAAACGTGCGTCCAGTACGAATTAAGTGTTGTGGTAAGGGTTTTAGTGAACTGTTTCAGTGTTCCAGTGCCACAGTTTTAGAGTATCCGTTTACCTTGTCATTCTTTTTGTTTTTTTCTTTGGCATTTATTTTTTTTTAACTTTAAAGCTCAATCAATTTGACATTTTGGAGAGTTTATCATTTTAGTAATAGTATTGCGTTAAAAATCTACGTGACATGACATGATCCTTAGGATATGACTTTAAAGTTAAAAAAAACAATACAGAAAAAAAGACAAAAGGAGGATGACAAGATAAACGAACAAATTTCAAATAAATACATTGTAAATAATTAACTTTTACAATGCTTGAAAAAGTTGACAAAACAATCAAAGGAACGGTGCAATAAAAAAAAGGTTTTTTTCTTCCAATAAAAAAACTTGTGAAAATTTATACGACGTTTATTCTGTTGCTGCGTTAAATTTGAAATTTTTAAATTAGGAATCCTACAATTAATTAAGAACGCAAATTTGTTGAATAGACAAAAAGCGCCACTGGCCCACTCAACTCTTATTGATTTGTTAGAGTAAATCTTATTAATGTTTTGTATTTCGTGCTATACAGATAAGAACTTTTTCGTTTATTCTCCGTATATTTCGCACGTTTTAGTTTTAAGATGTATAGGCGACAAAGGTACTTGTAAACATCTTGATGAAAGTAAGGTCAGAACAGGCATGTTAGAATTAAAAATTTTTTCTCACATCATTCGATCGTACGACTAACAATGGGAATCCATGAATTATCAAAACAGCTGTTCAGGATTAATCAATTAATAGTTTGTGTGGCGCGAATACTTTAGTGTAATTTGCCATGCCATTCCACAATCTTTACAATCATTATTTGCAAATATATTTTTGGGGTTGGCATCTTAAATAATTGAAGAACCTACGAAATTTAGCTTTAGAATAGCAAGATCACACCTGATACCCACTTTTTATATAATAATTTCAGTATATTAATTCGAATTTTGCAATTTCATAAAAATGAACGATTTTTAGAAATAGAAAAGAATTTAAATTAGATATAGAATTCCTTAACAAAATACATAATACTCCATTAACCAAGAATTACAACGCTGTCTTCTCCTTTGAAGATCGTTTGTTGTAACAGAAATAAAATAAATCCTTTTTAATACATATAATTCCTATTTACCATGTAGTACTTTTACTACTTCGTTCCAGATCGTTCATTTTGGGAGGTATCCTCTAGATTCCTAAATAACGATGTCAACTAATTAGACGCAGCTTAGTATGCCATAATTTTTCTTCATCCTTAAAATGTTCTAATTAGCGTCTGGCATTCGACAAACATTCCACTATTTATCTTCGTTTTAATTTCCAAACGACTGTATGTGTACTTGTTCTTCTTCTTCTTATATCGTAAAACCTGACGTAAGAAGAAAATAAATAATAGTATACGCTTTTTTTAAGGATCAATTTTACGTGTTATGAGTGTAGAAATAGGAGTTAATAGTGTACACTCCGTGAAAAAGAATTGTGTTTATTATAAGAATCATCGTGTATTTAAGCAATCACATTTTGAAAATTTACTGATTTTTTCAAAATGTTTTTCTCAACAAATTTTGAAACAACCCTACGCCTTAGGCGGAGATGTATCCTGAGTCAGCTACTGTTCTCTTTGGCCTTGGATGAAGCAATAAAGGATGGAAAAAAGGAGGTCAGAGCAAATGAAATAGAATACTGGAAAATGAGAAGAATAGAGATAAGTGAACTCTGCTGGGCGAACGATATGGTGATTATAACAAAAGATCAAAGAACCCTCAATAATAACATACAGATCTCCAAAGGAGTTTTGGAAAAAATCAACATGAAAATCAGCAAAGAAGAAACAAAATCACCATGACAATAGGAAAGACAAACAACAAAACGTAGTACAAATAGATGATGGAAGGTTGAATGAGGAAATAACGGAAAGAGTGACAGCAGGAGGAAAAATGTACAATAACGTATCTTTTATACGTTTCTGGGAAGCAAGGAAATTCCAAAAGACATCAAGGTTCAAATATTCAAAAAAGTAACCTGTACTAACATTCGGAGCAGACACGTGGACAATGACGGAAAGAAACCGAGCAAGAATAACGACAATTGAGAACAAAACGAGAAGAAATAGAATTAGGAATATAACTGTCAGGAGTAATCTGGAAGTGAAATCCGTAGTGGAAGTCATGGTCGCGTTAAGAGAATGCAAGATAGTGCAACAGTAAGACAAGTTCTAGAAGACAGGGTAATTAAGAAAACAGGACGAAGACCTGGAAGAGCATGGTTGGAGAATGTAAGATTAACAGTAGTAATGAGGGAAGAAAAATAGGAGAATATACGGCAAACTACAGAGGACAGGAAGAGATGGCGGGAAATATGTAAGCTAACAGCCCAATTCCACAATGCCTTATTTGTATTGTTGGATCGACATTACTTGATTTAACCTGACTTTTATTAGATATTCTGTCAGCTGTCAATTTTCTCTTAACGCCAATCTGCCAATCTACCTGTACTGTCAATGTAACTTCTAATTTTAATACGTTGTCGTCAGAGGTGTCCAAATATTTTCTCCTCGGCCTGTACGTCTTGACAATCTCTAATTGGGCGATTAATTTGTAGCTCGAATACTTCGAGATGAACGTATAAATAGGCAAGCTAACGTATGTCCAGGTAATACTTATTGAGCACTGATAAATCGACCGACCTTAACTTCTAGTTATACGTCTATAAATATTCATATTCCTCATATTAGTTTCTGCACGTAACCCTTGTAGATCTTACGCGGTACCGAGCGTAATGTTTCTGTATAAATATGTATAAGTAACTACGTAGCTTTTGCTGGGCTGTCGCAAGCTCCGGTACGATTCGAAGGGCATTTATAAAGATCTTTATTGCGCATTTAAATATTATTAATGGTCGGAGATTCTTTCGCGTCCGATTTACTTAGGAAGCAAAGGGGACACATAATGCCGTTTATTAATTGGAATCGTTGTTTTTCTCCAACGCGCGTCCATGACAGTAATGCGCTTTGTGGAAGCAATTCTACGCCGTGTAGAGTGGCTTTGTGTACTGGTAAAGACAGCGACAAGACTCAAAACTATGTCTTTATTATTTTAATAGGTACAGAATGGAGGCGAACTTCAGAGGAAATAAGTCTTAAATCTCGTTTTAATGTTCAAAACTTTCAAAATTGCTTCGATTTTCATATAGAAAAACGATTTTGGACAATACCCATGACAAAAGCAAAGTAATCATTAAACATTTTTACTTTTGCTTGCTTACTATTATCTAAAAATGTCTTCATGATCACTTATTTACACTTGAAACTTATTCATCAATTCTTGACTTTCAACATTTTGTCGCAACAACAATTCTCAAAAACTATGTCTCTTTTTATTTCGATAAAAACTTATGGTAGCAAATTTAGAAGCAAAACAAGTCTTAGGTCATGTATTAGTGTTCAAATCTTTGAGAATTACTGTAGTAATTATATTCCAAAAATGTTGATTACTTTTCATAATGAAAAACGATTTTGGAGAATGGTCAAAATAAGAACAAAACAACCATCAAACTTTTTTTGCTTTTGCATCCTTACCATTGTCTAAAAATTCCTTTATTATCACTTACTTGCACTTGAAACTTGTTCAAGACATTTCATATCCATGCTTGATATTCAAAATATTGTCTCAAGTACAAATCTTGAAACTACGTCTTTATTATTTTAATAAAAAGTTATGGAAGTCAATTTAAAAGAAAAAGAAGTCTTAGATCTTATTTGAATGTTCAAAACTTGCCAAAATTGCTATGAGATTCGCCATATTCCCAAGATTTTGATTGATTTTCATAACGAAAAATTTCGGCTTTTCCCAATTTATATTCTTTCGACTTCTACGTATCTAATTTCTTCACAATTTCTAAGACATTTTTCATCTATTACAACAAAAAAAGAAGTATAAACCCTACAAAAGCCTTCAAATTCTCTTCGACGAAACTCTTATACACAGTGACAGATCCAATACGAGATTAGTCATGTCCTATTGTACTTTTACGGACGTTTAAATCTTACCTGCAAAAATAGATCGGGCAAAAAGAATTGTCAAATGAGATCCAGGTGTACAATGGATTTCCGGAGTTCTTCGAAACGCTAAAAGCATGAATGGTTTACGACCAGGAATAGAAAAAGGAAGACATATTGGTAAAGGAACAATTAACTTTCAGTAAGGATTCTAGTATACGAAGTTATATATCTGACTCCCCCTTATCCAGCACTTTAAAAATGACAAACCACAATAATTTATTTGTCTACATTTTTCTTTTTCTAAACTATCCAGCAAATGTAATGCAACATTCCTTCCCGAATAGACGATAAAACAATATTCCCTTCAATATAACTCCTACCGTTTAAAAGCAACGCATTTCTTCGTCTTCAAACCTTATCAATCCTACGGTGCAAGATACATAATTACAGAACAACATACATATACGCGTACCCAAACAATCTAAACAAACGATTCTAAAACCCCACTTATTACATATAAACGTAACCCGTTGCTCACAACTAAATGTAGATTCCCCATATGCCAGCTAGAACACGCCAGATAATTTGTATCGGTGAAAATATTTCTAATAAACGATCTTGTTCCAACATTCTACCTGCGTTTTAGAAGAATTTAAACGATAGCGATGTATATAACCCGAAAGACCGTCGTCATACGTTTTTGTGTGAGTGTGTATATACGGGGAGTATATATGTATGTGTTATAATGCCAATCTATATACTAAACACAGGTAAAATCTGTCGAAGAAGCAAGAGAAGAAGAAAAGTGAGGATTTCTAATGTTGTTCGATTCAGTGGCGGAGATGGATTCAATTCAGAACTGATAATAGAGTGTATGTGACATTAGAATTAGGAATTGTCGCTTCACGCTTTCATAGATAACATTTAAAATATATATGGAATTTCTCAAATAGGTCACCAAAATGGTTTGCTGTCATTGAACGAAAAATCCATCAAAAGATTATTCAAACCCTCACAAGGTCCACTTAAATTATCTGGGCAAATTTAACAGTAACTGCTCCACTGGTAAGGAAATAAAGAAGTAGTATTCAGTGAAATGTGATTATCTTACTTTTGACTATAATCATTAAACAGAATTACACATACTTAACGCGAAAGTTAATAAAAATACAAAAGGTTTTATAGAGGATGCCCCAGTGTCAATAGGCCAAATTCATTATAGGGATACCTTACATAATTCTAAACAACATAACCTACTAAACCCATATGTCTACAAATAAAGTACTTTTGAGTTACAAGTACAGCAATCAAATTCCTTCTGTGTTCCTTTAAAAACTAGCATATCTATATTCTTTATAACTAAATAAGCAATTAAAAAAATAAAACCTTATAAACAAAAATTATGCGTCCAGCATTTTGTAGAAGTCATAATAGAATATGTACATATTGAAGTTTGTAATTGTTTCTTGATGTTTCCCCAGCTTTATTAATTCCCTTAATGAACTGTTCATAAATTCCCACACATGACCTGTGATGTTGGTAATAATTAGAGTTTGTTAAAAAGGTGGTACCGGCAGTGACGCACCGCATAAAAGTAGGTACGCAATATACAATATCAGTGAAAAATAATATTGCTCCGTTTTTCTGTCGTCTTGTTGTCCACTGTGACAATTGGCAACCCCCCTGGTAAGCTGCGTAGAATTGCAACATCAGCAACGCTTCCATTGTCGATTCATTCAGCCGTCGACGGTGTTGTGAATACGTTGTCGTATACTTCGAAAATGATCGTTCGACATCCAATGAAGTAAGATTTGCAAATGTCAGCTATTCTTCAGTTATAGACCGAACCTTTTGTAAACCGGGATTTTTCGTTAAAATTGCATCAAATTTTTGAGCAACATCGACTCCTATAGTGTTCGTCAAGTCTTCTAGAGCGGCTTGTAAATTGTTTATGCAATTTAATGCGTCTCGTGCAGATAAGTGACTGTTTTCTAATTGCTCAATAGCTTGTGCAACTTCAGAATAGTTCATGGAAATTCCATCTATTTGTTGTTGAACGTCCGAATTGGAGAAAAGTTGCTGACTATCTCGAACTGCTGCAGAATCATTTGAATCAAGTTTCAAGGTGACATTTTTCACTTGTGAAAGATATTTCTGATAGTAAGATACTGCCTGGAGCCATGCTCCCCATCGCGTTATTACAGGCTGAGGTGGTGGTGGTAATTTCGGACACAATTGTTTGAATACACGGATGTATATGGGAGATTTGATGAACACTTTTTTGGGAGATGCTATTAACTTATCCACCATCGGATACTTCTTTCGAATGGTTTCTGCTACGAGGTGACATGCGTGTATGAGGCATGTTATGTGAAGAAGAGTCGGAAAGCATATTTTCAACATCCTACCAACTCTCAGCATTGTTGCGGCTCCGTCAGTAACGAACATTGTGACTTGAGTTCCTCTGATACAAAATTCTCTCAACGAATCTTTTATTATCTTGATAACGGTTTCTGCATTAGTTTTCTGAATCACGTTTTAAAGGACGCACTACAACATTAATGACACTGCGATTCTGAGCATCAGTTGTTCCATCCACACATAGGCAGATTTTCTTATTTCTCAACTCGTCTTTTATACATTCCTTTACAGTGCCTTGCACACGTGGCAAATTGTATCGTAATTGCACAGATGTTGGCAGCTTCCATGAGAGAAGGTACTTAGCCCAAAAAAGACGAAACTGTTCATTAGATACTAGATGTTGTGGGATGTTGCACACACTTAACATAAAAATAAAATCATATAAAAATTGCCAGTATGGAATGCTGTTTCTTAATTCAATACATGACGTTTACTTTTACAACGCTTTCTACATTCAAACCTATCGCGACTTAGCAATCCGCTATTGCATATTGGCCCATAAATATGCGGACTTCTATATTCTAATCCAGGGAAATGCCTGAGATATTTATTCACATTCGAAGGGAACGTTACACCCTTTAGGCGTCCCATCTCCGCATACTTATTTGGCGTGCAGCGTGCAACGTACTGTCGCTTTGAACTCTCTCGCGGTACTGACGAGATCGACTACGAGTTGAAAATTACCCCTACCCACGCCGCTATCGCTACGTTACTGCCACCCGATACCACCTTTTTAACAAACTCTAGTAATCATGCATAGGGCTGCAGTTATTGATAATACATTCATCGGCCCCGTTACTTGAGGAAGTACTATTACGTATGCGTAATCATATTGTTTACCAACATGATGGTGGACTTGCTCATAGTGTATATACAGTACGATATTGGTTCGACGAAAACTTTCTTGGTCGCAATGGACTTACAATGCGCTTACCCAAAAATCGCTCTTACCACAACTTATCTTACTTTATTGTCCAACAGAACATAATTCAATTAATTCCATAATTCAAGCAGGTTACAGGGTTGGCATCACTATATAATAGGCTGGTAGGTGGCAACTCATCATTAATGAGGTAAAAAGCATCGCTGTTTGTTTTATCAAAAAACGTACCGTACCTGCTGAGAATATTTACATTGATGGGACTCGTCTCCCACGGTCAACAACAGTTAGATACCTCGGGGTCATCATCGATCTGTGGCTCACCTGAGGACTCCATACAGAAGCCTTGATAAGAAAATTTTCCGGAGAAAGGAATAACCTCTTTTCTCTTATTTGTAGGAACAGCCTTATGAGCGTAGAAACCAAGATTCTGCTTTATATCAATGTTTGTGACCAATTCTGGCTTGGTGTATTGCCGCTAATTCATATCTGCAGCATTTGGAATCCCTCCAAAACATAGTCTTGAGGATGATTGCCAACGCCCCGTGCTTCATAAGAAATGCCCGAATAAGGGAGGACCCCAACTTGATCAAGTACCTCAAGGAGGCGTCTAAAAAGATGTAGATTGGAAGATCCAAATGTAGACTTATGTAATACAACAAAGTAAACTCCTCCCAATATTGCTGATAGAAGCTTGAAAGTCCTGGCAGCACGGAGAAGCTGTCTACATGTGATAAAGGAGCTTACAGACCCCGATCTAGTTCTAATACGAAGTTGAAGGTTATAGTCAATTCCATTAATAGGACATATAAAAGCGATATAATTTGGGAATATGCAGCACATTCAGAAAAACAAAAATAAAGGACAATAAAACAGATGACTTTAAAAATTAAAAAATATATTGTAATGAGACTCTAAATAAAAAAAAAAAACTCATTGTTAACTTTTTGATAAATTACTTGTGTGGGATTTACTTATTTTCTTTTGTTAATCGAAACGAATAGAAAGTCAACAAACAATTTTTGGTGTTAAAGAAATAGAGTGTTTTATTTTAAATTAAAAAAAATATATTTCTTTGACAAAGTTTTCAATTTTTAGACAAAAACCTAGCGCAATCTCTAAGCAACAACTATATTAAAATTTTAATGTATTCATTTGAGGTTTTGAATTTTAAAAAAATTAATTAAATTGAATTTTCTCTATTTTTCCAAATATGTAGTAAAGTGTGTGTCTGTTCTTGATATTTTGGGCTCGATTCAAAACTAAATATTTGTTTCTTCAAATCTCGTTTCGTGGATAATAATTTTGGTGTTAAAAGGTGAAAATAGATTAACTTAGTTTTTGAATTTTTCGTTGAAACAGTTTCATATCATAACTTTAATTTTATCGAGGAATTTCGAAAATAAATCTTGTTGTCGAAACTTGTTTATCCCGTCTCTTTTTAATTAAAATCCCCAATTTACTATCTGAATTAAATCAAACAACATTCTTGATGACTTTGGAATGCATTGAAAATACCTTTCACCTCCATAGTGATGATGTGCGATGGGACAAAATTAAACTTAGACGACTGGTAAGCGACGAGGTAGTATCGACAGTATCAACTAGGCTCACTTTTGTGTAGGTTTACTTCATATCGTCCAGGTTTACTTTTATGCCACTGTACAAATTTCCAGGCACGGTAATGTCATGAAAATGACGCTAATTTAATGACTGCATTCACATACAGTCCAGTAACGAAGCAATAACCATTTTGAAATGGAGAAATATAGTTGACCTTTCCGTTAGTGAATTCCGTTTCTCGGAAAATTGTTTACTGGATTCTTTTTTTTTAATACTTCTTATCTACATGTGTAGGACTAAGAATAAAGGCCAATCTAGGGGAATTTAGAGGGAATGGATCATCAACACTGCTTCGCCTCGTAATAAAATGAAACTGAATGTAATTAAACCCTTTCTAACGTGAGTAAATAAATATCATTACAATATATTCATCATGGTCATCACGACCCGCCACTGGTCTTTTCGCAATAGATTCTTAATCGAACGTTAAATTTTCTTAACCAAAAGCATCATAATCAATAAAATCTATAATAAAATAAATTTTACCCGTTTCTCAAAGAATTTTTTCCGAACCAAACGACATTTAATAAATTTAATTAATTGTCGCGATAAAAATTTGCTTCCACCGCGTGGCTTATAGCTCTCACATCCACATGGAAGATACGTACGACGAGAGACTCTTCTAATTAACACACACGTAATTGAATTTGCATATCTACCGGTTCGCCTCGTTTATTTACATTGTGGAAGAGATGTTAACAGAATGTGTTTAGTGAGTTATATATAATAAATATTTATAACCGCGTGCACATAGAAATATCCTTTTTCTTCATCTTCATCATGTTCTTCGGCGTTTACACACATTTTTTCCGTCCCAAACGAAGAATTTTCGTATTTATATTAGAGACTCGTTTCGGATGATGATTAGGTTTCGTAAAGCTCCTAATTACCTCTTAAATATTGTAAATAACCGGCTCATACTTTAAACGAAGCTGTTATCTTAAACAGTATTTATACAAAATATTAACATGGACATATGAGGTGAGGTAGATGTGTTCATAAGGCAGATTTGTACTTCTAAGAGCTAATATTCTCATTAGATAAATCTTTGTTTGCTTTCTTTTGTTGCTTATCTTGTTATAACACTGATTTGCAATCTAAAAATTGTTTGTGGAACTATGCAAACAAATTCTTATAGGTTTTTATGAAGACTCTATTAAAAGAATGCGATAAATTTTCAGACTTATCAACAGCAAAAAATTGAAATACATGAAGTAAATTCGTGGGAAAGATTTTGAAAATAACAAAAATCCCAAGAATTTCTATGAAAATTGATATGAGGTTTAAAAACCAAACAACGCAAGTTCTTTTTAAAAAGAGAACTTATATTGTTCAACAAATTTTCAACATTTAATTCTTAAGTTACTTTCTTGATAGCTTGCCCAAAAATGCTTCCATAGCTACACACACGCGCAAAGAAATGGTTTCTCGCATCAAGAGAATAGATTTTCTTGCAAAAATCAATCTCTATTCAAGAAAATATATTTATTTCAAAACTATAAAAATATATAACAACATAATTAAATAAATATTTTCTTAGGATTAGAAAATTAAGAAAATCCAAGAAAAATGTTTCTTCCAAGTAAATCGTTTAGCTTTAAGTTAAGAAAATGTTCCTGGTAGGAAAGAAAAAGTGGTCCGGATTTCACAAAGTTCTATTCATTACTTACTAACTTACTTAATCCTAAAGTCTGTTTACTCTTACGAGTGTCAGGCTGAGAGAGTGGGCTGAGTTATTCTTTCTGCCGCTTCCTTGACTTCCTCTGTCCTCATGTCTTGCTTGGCCTTCCCATTCGTTTTTTCTTGATTGTTCTCGCTTCCTACACTCTTCTTACGATCTGTTTTCGCCCATTCTCATCACATGTCCCAACCACCTTAATTGTCCTTCTTCTATTACATTTAGTACTGGTATCGCTGGAGTTTTTCCCTAAACACTGTGTTTTTTATTTTGTCTAATCCTGCTTTTCTTTCAATTTTTCTCAGAAATCGCATTTCGGCGCTTTGCTTCCTTTTTCATTCAATATTCTTAGGTTCTCACTCATCTTCTCTTCATTTTTTGCAAAAAGAACTATGTCGTCGGCGTATTCTATTGTTAAAATCTTCACCTTGTTCAAATTCCAATATCCAGCTATATGCGGTGTCATTTCTTTCTTGGCCTCTTTTGTGGCTTCATCTAGGACTACCGCAAACAAAAGTGAACTTAACATGCAACCCTGCCTTTCAAAGTAATCCGATTTCTCATGCTTCATCCTCACGAAGTTTCTCGTTTGATCATATAGGCTCTTTATTCCTTTTATTGTTTTTGCGTCTACTCCCCTTTTCTGCAGCGTTCTCCATATAGCTTCTCTATCCACTCTATCGAAAGCTTTTTCTATGACAATGAAATACATATGAACCTCCCCCACTTCATTCAACGCCTTTTCGCTGATCTGCCTTATCGTAAAAATCCTCTGTTTGGTCTAAAACCATATTGAGAGTCCTCGAAAATTTGTTCTATACTTTCTCTCACTCTTCTTTCCATTATTCCGGCATATATTTTTGTTGTCGTACTGAGCAGGGTAATTCCCCTGTAATTTTTGCATTCTCTTGAGTCTCCCTTCTTGAGATTTGGTATTATAGTGCCTGTTCGTCAATCAGTTAGGGTTGATCCTGTGGCTTGCACCCTGTTCATCAGTATTGCCAGTTGGTTTAATTTTCTTAAAATTAAACTAGCTGCATTATGAAATTTTGATACATTTGAAGGTAAATATAATATTGAGAATATTTGAAAGCAGTCATCACACTAGTGAATAATAAAAACAAATACGTTAAGAAATCAATTTCTTATATTTACCTATTATACTATTAATACTTTTCCAAATGACTTTCTAACAATTACTCTAATCGCCACAATACCATATTATAATAACCACAATTATCAATGAATCTTTGACATCATTCACACTAACAATTATCAACTTTCATCGCCCAGACAATCAATACAATCTCTCCAATAATCCACAGTGCACAAAGGCTTAATAATTCGCGCTATTTCTTTCGATCAAACGTCGGAATGAAATTAGCAATTTACCACTACATTCTTTAATAGATCGGCCGTACCGGAACGACCCAACCTCTAGAATAAATGCTCAATTAAGTCCGTCGGTATCGCTTGATTAATTTAACAACTTGCGGTCCGCTCGGCACAACTCATAGTAGTATGTAACTATGAGTTTAGCAATCAAAATAATAATTCCCATAAAACGTTGCTTTAATTTTCCGGGTACACGCTATAATGTTGTAGTCGTAAGGAGAAATATAAGCTGTGAAACTATTTCGCGGATGACTTATCGATAATATAATCCCCTGGAAATTATTGATTGCATTGTATATGATGAACGTTGCGAAAAGCATATGGCAATTCAGAAAAGTTTATAAGATATTATAGAAATAAAGCTTTGGAGAGCTTACCATATAGCTTTAATTGTTAAATATTGGTTATGGATTGCACTTGTTGTTAGAAAAGATTGTAAAAGTTTAACTGTTTCTTGAAGTTGCCAAAATTAATGCAACAACTAATTGTCAAAATCGAAGGATACCGAATTTTAGAAAGGACTCGTATGCAATATTACCTAGAGCATGCACAGAATTGACGCTGCACTTCAGAAAGAAAATGAGAAATTGTGCAAATACTGAATTGATGTCATGAAGGGAGTTGTTACAGTGATAAAGTTTCTTGCTGAAGGAGGATAATCTTTTCGTTGTGACAATCAATTACATAACTCCCCTAACAATGGAAGCTATCTTTGTTGTATTCAAAAATATGGAAATCCAGCAAAGGGGAATGTATCATAACTTTTGAATAGAGCGAAGTAATCGTCCCTGCAACACATAGGCGTTAAAAATCGATTCTCGCTGTGTCAGCGTCCGCTTGTTTATTTTCGCGTTCAGTTTAGGAAATGAAAGCGTGCGTTGTTTTTTATGTCACGTGTTATTCGTTATAAATATATAATTATTAATATACAATGTGTAATATGAACAAGGCTAAAAAACGACCCTTTTCTGTCACAATAAATAAGTTTATCTGTGACTTTCCGGATTTGTTTTACGACGGTGCTAAAATAGTTTGTAAAGTGTACGAAAAACATTTGATGTGCTGGGACAAAGCGGAAGAACACAGAAATAGAAAAAACGGCGTGCCAACGAGAACTGCATTTGTTTTCGATTTACTTGATCCGTAGATGTCGAACGGTCTTTTTCAAAATATAAACACATTTTGCTATCAACTTTTTACGACTCTTATCCTACTTAAAACTTCACTTTTAGACTTTCGTAGGCCCCTGTAAGTACGTAGACCAGGAACAGTGCCTATTGAATAAAACGGCTCTGTGCATATGGAGCAAAAATAATAACTTTTCCAACATATCAGTTACCGATTTGAATGAAACTTGGCACATTTGTAAAACCTGTCTAGTGTTCTAAACCACCGCTTTTCATTTCTACGGAACCCTACGTTCATGGAATGAAATGGACGCTTCTGTGTTAATCGTTTGGACCGATAGCAATAATATAGTAATACCAAGTTTATATATGGAAAAAATAAAAGATCCTACGAATCAGTATACATTTCAAACTTCATCTCTTGCTGTTGGCTCTCGAGAAAGGAACAAAAACGAATATCGAAACCTATCCCATTCGTTACTTGTTGCGGCGTTATTTTCACGGTCAGGAAACAAACGCTTATGTCGAATGTTTCGCGAACCAATTTCTTTCAGAACCGGGAGTCGATTGGTCACACCCACGTACACCCAGTACACGCATTCGTTCCGCAACTACGGCGCGACGGACCGACATATTCAACCGCCGATGCTAGACCGCCTTAAATCTAAATGCATAGCTAACTATGCGGGTCGAAGGTCTTAGGAAGGCGAATTCCTTTGTACGTAGGTACATGAAACGAAACCACTTGGAAGTTAATTTTTTATTGACTTCAATTAGTGGTTGGGGATAAATCTAAGAAATGTTGCTTTCCTTTTTTACCTGGACATAGTTGAAAGATTTTTAGTGCGAAACACCATCTCAGTAAAGTTGTTTATTCTTTTACCATTAATAAGCAAACTTGAACTAAGAATTAGAGAAGATAATTCTTTCTCCCCTTCCCCTAACTCGTCTATCCCAACTGGAAAGGAAAACCATCGGTGTGTCCAATTTTACCAGAAGTATATATTTGTGGCCAGAAGTTAGCACCAAGTAAAAAGTCAATTGGACCTGGTGGGTAGAAGTGCGGGCCTGCTAAGAATTTATCCATAAATTGAGTTTGAGCATCGGTAGGTAAAACAGCGGAAGGTAAGTCAGAAGTGATACTGGGCAAAATCACAGCGTTTGTTGTCAACTCAGGTTGGAAAGGCATTCTTGAGTTCAAAGTACACGAAACAGTTCCCTTTGTTTGCGTACAATTTGTTTCTCCAACACCACTAATCGTTGTACACAAGCTTCTGTTATGAAGGATTGTTGGGAACCAGAGTCAATGACTAATCTCAAAGTTTGTAGTGCACATGAAACATCTTTAATAAAAACGACTACGGTTCCAAGAAGAACAGTAGCGGATGGTTTACAAAATGAATCTAAAGCGTGAATCTGAGGTGAAACATTTTGCGGTGGAAGCAATATGCTGGTGGAAGCAGCATATTGCGCAGAAGTATTAAAATGCAGCAAAGAGTAGTATTTATTGCGACATACCTGACAAGTATTCTTCGACGCACATTTCACAACTAAATACGATCCCAGACAATTAACACAACACATTAAAGTTTTTACTAAATCATAGCGTTCTGTAGATGATAACTTTAGAAATCGTTGGCACTGATAAAGCTTGTGCGGTTGTTTACAATGAGGTCAATTTTGTAAAGTTGTATCATTGACAGATACAAAAGCCTTTTTCGGAGTCAACTTCTGGTTTGAAGTTTTAATATTTGGTTTACAAGACGTTGAATCACCTTTCGACATCCCCAAAGTATGACACTGTTTTCGGACGAATGCAATAAGTTCGTCAAATTTTCGAAATTCCTTTGTTGGGCGCTCAGTTTCAAATAAAGTTGTTGTATAAGTATCTAACGATCGAAACACTAAATTAAGTAATATAAAATCAGCCAGATCTGGAATTTGCATGCGTTATAAGAGCCGCTATGTTTTCAAAAAACACGTTTGAAAATTATTGCAACCCGGAGAATGGAAAGTCAGTATCTGCTAACTTAAACTTTAGAATTGTATTTAAATAATTGTTCGCAAGAACTCTTTTCTTTTCGTATCTATCGATTAACGCTCTCCAAGCTATTTCATAATTACCGGACAAAAGACGAATGCGTTAATAACTTCGAATGGTTGCGCTGGCGTTCCCGGGAATATACAAACTACGAAAATCACAGAAATTGCAATGAAAATTCACTCACCGGCACAGCAGCTAGCGGTTTCCACTGGTCTTCTTTGTAGCGTCTTTTTTTCTCTCGAGGGATATTGTCGGCACTCGCGGTAATATGGCGATTTTGTTTTTCGCGCGATATATCAAAAATTTAGCAAGTTACTTCCAACCAATATATTTATATATATATATCATCATTTCAAAAATTTCACCAAGTTTTTCATACTATAACTTTAATACAACACTTGACTACAATAATAAATTAGATATAATGAAATTGTAAAACTTCCAATGAGTTAGGCTACTGTTAGTACTTCTTTTCCCACTTACTTATAAAAAAACACACACACTTGTGTTTGTAATAATAAAATATATTAACAAAATTACATTCCTCACTCATCACTTCGTTTGCAACTACTTTCAACTAGTCTATCTCTACATTACCAACATGTATGTATTTAACTTTCCCTAACAAGGCGGGAATTTCAAATGTTATGTAATTCCTAACTACTGACAAGTTTGATATTTTCTTTGTCTCATTGTAGATTATTTAGACCTTACACATCACTTATTGTTTTCGAACGCGAATTAGAAATAAAAGAAATAATCTTTTTAGGTATTGTAAATGCGAGTATGCTACTACCATAGATCTCCACGCAGATCTACCGCTTAATTAATTACAAGTTATCGGTTTGTTCTCTGCTGTCAAAGTAGGAAGCGCTAAGTCCTTAAACATAATATCATCCTAAAATCGATTTACATATTTATATCCTTCTTCTTGACTTTAGCAGATAGTCCACTCTTCAAAGTCAGCACCTTAATATCTTACAAAAATTTACTATAAAAAAAATGAATTTTTTGCCAGGAAGTCTCGTACTTTTCTCCTAATACAATTCCCACCAATCTAAAACCAATTCAATATTTTCTTTTCATCTCAATTTCAAAGAAAGATATCCCTATATACTCAAGCTACCGCCTGTAAGACTTTAAATATGAAGGTAAGAAAAAACGTCTATCATTTCTGGCCCGCTTTTGACATGATCGGAGTTGTACATGAAAGGAAACCTGAACTATTGTTAGCCATCCCAGGATAGATTCTTGAATGGTGTCGAGAGCCACCTTTCTCGCTTAATTGTATAGAAGGATATAATAATCCTCTGCGGCATTGCTTGTTCGTTCTTGTCTTTTCGTGTTAAAGTACGAAACCTTTCCCAACACAGCAACCTCCCTCAACTCTCCCTCAGAACAATTCAGGCGGATTTCTTCATACCTGAGGTGGATTTGGGTGTGCAGTTTTGGTTTCTACATGCACTCATTTGTACGTTTTAAAAAGACGGACAATATGCTAGATGGTGTGCAGGAAAAAGAAGGGCATAGAGCATCAAGTGACAATCGATATGGTATTTTACAATGCGCACCATTAAACACAGGTGTTCAAGAGATGCTTGACGAGAGGGCGTGAAATAATTTGAATGACACGGCCCCAGGAACACGTCCGTTGTGATTAATTTAGCGGAAAGCTAGATATTTTTAGGAGAAGGAGGCGAAAAATTAACTTGTTTGGAGGTCTTTCACAAATTATAACTTGAATAGTTATCGTAATGCAATTGAAATTACATATCTGAGAAAAAAAACAAATAAATTTACGTCATCCTCAAAATTTAATCCAAAATTGTTATAAATAAATATAAGCAGACTTATTTTTTAGTTGAAATTATTACTGTAAAAATACCAATTAGAACTTTATTTAAATTTAAAAAAATATTTTTGTGGTAAAAAAAATAATTTAAATAAGTGGCATCTAGTGGTGGAATCTCTAAATTCGTGATAATTCCATTACAGAAACCTGTTCGATCCAAGGCTAATATAGATTTCTGCACCATTAAATTTAAATATTTGGTTTATATTGGCAGCTATGTAAATTACAGAGACATCTGATAACATTCTTTCAAAACTAATAATAAATTGATAGATTTCTATAAGTTTAAAATCAAAAAATTTTAAATTGACGTAATTTCTAACATTTTGAAAATTGAAAAAGTTTAATCATTGAGTATAAATTAATATATGCACCTTTCCAGTTTATTCACCACCTAATGTAAGTAAATATTTCATCATGTGATAAACCACGGTGCCAATACACGCGTGAAGAACTTCCCTAATCACAAGTTTAAAACCTAGAAAGATCGGCATGGCTTCAATTTTACGATCATCGAAATTCGTAAGATACATCGTTGGATTCGCCCGTAATGTCGTCGTAAATACACCAAGAGAATTCGATGGAAATTTCGTGAATAACACGCAATGTCTTTGCGGTGCAATTCCAAGGTAACCTAATAAAAACCGTTATACCGGTGTTACATCAAAAATTACGCAATATTAATCAATTAACGGTTGCAGATCGTTGTCCGCACAAGCTTCAGCACAACACGATCAGAATTTAGAGAGGAGTTTACGTAGGATTGACCAGGATGTGCGTCGATCAGGGCGAATATCTAGAAGAGATATAGAAGACGTTCTAGAAGAAATTAGAAACAATAGATCGGCAACGAGCTCACAATCACTACTGGTGATAAGATGCTGCGGGAATTTAGTGCCAGAAGAACAGCCGGAAGTCAGAACAAAACTCGTGCAAGAAATATGGAATACTTTGAAGAAATTAAACGTCCCAATAGATATTTCACATTACAACGCGTTGTTGAGGGTCTATTTAGAGAATGAACATGAATTTTCACCTACAGAATTTCTTGCCGAGTTGGAAAGTAAAGGGATCGATCCAAATAGGGTCACTTACCAAAGACTAATCGCTAGATATTGTCAACAGGGGGATATCGAAGGTGCGACTAAGATTTTGGAGTTTATGAGAGAGAAGCAATTGCCGGTGAATGAGAATGTGTTTAACGCTTTAATTACTGGACATTCCGAAGCTGGGTGAGTAAATTTCTTGTTTGAATTTTTAGTAGAAGCTGATTTTAAGTTGCTTTGTTTAATGCTGTGACTATTTACAATTTTCTGGAGGAAACTTGATTCCATCTTATTTATTTCTCTATATAGATATACAGAATATTCTCAAAGTTCATGCATTTACTTTAATAGGTTGTAGAATTTATAACGGAGAAATTTTTTTGTGTCTGACATCTATACAGGAGCATTTCACGTAGGTAATTTTAAGGTTACAAGAAAAAAGTAGAAACGAACTTCGAAACAATTATAGATATCACTTCTAATCAAATAATAATTACAAATTTAATAAATCTTGTCAGCAAGTTTTGAGTTAGTCTATGAATTACAAAAGCTTGGCGACCGCTGGTTTATATCTTCGTTGTTCTGTAACTTATGTAGGCGATTTATGATGAAATGATTTATTTTTATAGTTTTACAACCTATTGAAATAAATGCCTCAACTTTAAAGACGCCCTATATACATCAAACAAGAAATTACATGCAACGGATTTATTTCTAGTGATATGGATTCTGCGCAAGGCATCTTAACAGTCATGACGCAAGCTGGTCTGGAGCCCAGCGCAGACACCTACACCACCTTATTATGTGGTTACGCCAAGAAAGGCGATATCGATACAATTAACAAAATACTAAACGAATGCGAAGAAAAAGAAATATACTTATTAGATAAGGACTACCTAGACATCATATATGCCCTCTCGATTAATAGCTATGGCCAACATGTTCCAGTTATTCTAAATAAAGTACGTAAAGCGATCGGTTTCAATCAAGACGCCATCAATCTAGTTTTACGGTTAATCAACAAAGGCTACGAAAATATCGCTTATACGATTCTGCAATCGATGCCCAGAGGGACAAGACCGGATGGTTCACAATGGCCAATCGGTGCATTTTTCATCAAACAAATGATTAAAGCCGATAGACCAATTGAGGAAATCTCTAAGTACTGCGATAAGTTGGAGGAAGACGAATTATACGATAAAGGCTTGTTGCTAGCTACCGAAATGTGTCTTGAGTTAGGTAACGAGAAATTAGCATATGATCTCTTGGACGAATTGAAAAAAAAAGGGCTCCCGATCCGACAACACTATTTCTGGCCGTTGATTTTAGCAAAAGCTTCTGACCCATCGGGAAATGATATAATCGACGTCTTGTTGAAGATGTACGATTACAATATAACACCGTCAACTGAGACGATAAGAGACTACGTCATTCCAAATATTAAGGGAAAAAGCAGCGATATAATAGCTAAATTACGTGAAGCCAACGTCTCGATAGGTTCAGCAGCTTGCAGTATCGTACACACCCTGCTACAGAAGAATGATATCCAAGAAGCTGCCCTAATCATAAGCAGGATCCCTGCGTATTACTTTCCTGAAGTCTTAAAGCGACCCTTGACGTCTTCATTTTACGCAACAAATGATTTGAAGTCCTATATTACGATTGTTAGGCATATAGTTGAGAATGCTAATCGAATCGATCTGGTCAAAAACGTCCCTGAAGATACCAAGCCCTCATTGGATAAAAGTGAAATTCTAGGTTCTCTAATCTACGATCTGACATTCTCCATTAAGAAATTTAGCGAGGTTGCTGAAGATGTGTTAAGAGCCCTTGTCGAGGAAGGTGTAAGTTTCTCCACGATTACCGCCGAAAAGATTCAAGACAAGTTGAGCGAGAAGATGACACCGAATATATCTGATCTATTAGGGAAACTAACTTCGGGTGAATTAACACCTGCTCCTTTGACAACTAAGAAGTTACCAATGTACACTCCGTCGAGTCAAATGAATATTCCTCAGTTGGAAAGGCTAATTTACAATTTAGAAGGCAAAAAGCAAGATACGAGAGGCCTAAAAAGACAATTATTGACTTTGTATCATCGCGAGAAAGAGTTAGATAAGCTTGAAGGTCTTTTGAAGAGTCTCGAACAAGATTCCTCATTCGCTTACACTCCTGGTATTTACGCCCAATTAATGGATATCTATGCACATCACGATAAACTCGAAGAAGCTGAAATATATTTTAACAAATTGAAGGAGATTGAACCTGATTTGAAGTTAGATGAAATTAAGGCAATCAGGTACATCTTTTGTCTAGTCAAACATGGAAAAATCGACGAAGCTATTGATGTAACTTCGAATATCAAAAAAGATAATAAAACTGAAGAAAAATCTTTTGCTTACCGCGCCCTCTGCTGGAAAATGTTGAATTACCTTGCTGATGAAGGTAAAGCTGAGGATTTGAATAAACTTTTCGATGTTTTAATAAAGGGGGACTTCATTGAGATCAATAATGTCATCTTAGGACCTCTGGTCAAAGTTCATTTAGTAAATAATGACATTCCAAAAGCTTTAAGCACCTTCGAATGGTGCTGCAGCCAATTCAGAGCAACACCATGGAAGAACGAGCTTGCTTGCCAATTAATTCAAAGCGAAGATGCCGAGAAACTTCAGAAATTAACTGATCTAAGTACTTCCGTTCATGGCGAGATCAACAGTCTATACGACCTAGTTTTTGCTTTCGTGGAATGTGGAAGAATAAGACAAGCGAGGAAAATTCTTGAAACGCCCGGATTGCAGACAAGACCTCAACGCCTCAACTCGGCTTGCCAGCGTTACCAAATGGAAGGAATGGTGAAGCCATTAGAAGGTTTAAGAGATGCTACTAAAGATTTGAATCATATCGATCGAAGTGACATCTATTTTCAATTGCTGTTAAGTTATATCAAGCAGGACGATCCTGATAAAGCTTTGAATTTGTGGACTCAGATGCAGGAGGAGGATCTGGCGCCAACCGATACCTTTTTGATTAAACTAGGAGATTTCTTGAAGACGCGCAAGATGGAGGTGCCTTTTGTGATACCAGAAGGTGAAGCAGGTAAGTTTAAGATTGTTTCAGCTTAAAATTTGTTTATTTTTTCGTTTGGATTGGTTTGGCCTCTACTTTAAGTAAGTTCAGCTATGCAGGATGGCGCACCACATTTCCATCGGTTTACATACGAAAAACGGCAAAATATTTTTGTCAAGAGCTATGTAGGTTCATTGGGAGCAAGTTTTAATATGTGCAGGATGACTCAAAAAGAAGTTACACACCGAAGATGTGAAAATTTAAATGGAATATCCTGTATATTATTACATATTTTGCTAGTGCGGGCTAAATAAAAGCAAGTTACTGTTATGTTTATTGTTATACTTAACTCGAGCTGTTTTTGAGACATTTAACTGTTCTTGAAAATGTAGACCAAAATTTAAGAGGCGCCCTTGTCTTACATATTTAAGCTAGAATTTTCTAATCGCATTTATTTTTAGTTGAAACATTAGACTTGATGATAAAATAAAAATGTTCCCTAAAAATTATACAGGGAGGACGAAGATATACTTTTGATTTGGACTATCGTTAAAATCAAATGGCTTTCTTATAATAAATGGAACATCCCGTATCATTATCGTATTTAGATTCTAATTTTGCTTAAAAAAATTTGCTTTAAACTCTTGCCAGTTTTCGTATGTAAACCGACGCAAATGCGGTGCGCCATTCTGTATATGGAGAATCTATGCCAAAAGAATAAAAATAGTAGATTCCTAATTATTTATAAATTTTTCCGCCAGTAGGCAACTCCAAAGATTGCACATAAACAGATTTTTTAAGATCTTTCTCTTATTTCGGCTTCAGAAAGCTCATTATCGCAAGAAATTCCAAGGAGACCTTTTACGTCAACGACCAAACGGGACATCATCGTCTTCAGGCAAACCCTCAAATCCGGAGACGTCGACGCTGCCTTAGAAATAAGAAAACGATCCAACGACGTCTTCACCGTCAACGACGATTCGTCTCTGATCGAGAAACTGATCCAAGATAACCGAATCCAGGAGGCCACGAACCTAGCACGCGATATGCTACAGAAAAATCAAATTCCTATCACTAGGGTGTTCAGATTCTTGCTAAATAGACTTGCACATAATGGGGATGTGAAAACGATAGAGGAATTAGGCAGCTCTTTACATAAGGACATGAAAAAATTGGTGTCTTTTGATAATAGGATGTGCCACGCCAATTTGGTGAGTGGTAATTCTGCTGAGTATCTCGAAAAATTGGGGAAGGATATAGACAACGCGAAACCTGAGGACCTACCATTGCTTGCTGAGAAATTCCCGCGAGGTGGTGCTGTTGGTATTTTAGAAAAACATCCGGAATATGCTGAGAAATGTTAGTTTTTATCATATTTATGTGATTGTTTAGTTGCAACAAATCTTTTTTTTGTTTACAGATGCAGTTATTGCAAAGAAATACGCTGACCGAGGCATCATAAGTCCGGTAAACGTATTATGGGCCCAATACTTCATCAAAGGTGAAGACGAGAAAGCCGAACTTTTATGGAAAGAGTACTTACAGGGTGCCCCACGTATTATGTTCCAACGAGTCGTGCAAATCGCCCGTGAGACGCAAGACGAACCTCTAATAAGAAAATTAATAGCGCATCTAAAAACCAGCAACGTAACAGAGGGCGCTATTGGCAACGCGTATAGTTGCCTACTAGATGTGCTCGTTGTGAAGGACAGCAACGATGAAATAGTCAAAACCTTCGAAACTGCCCTCAAGGATGTTCCAATCGATACCATTAATAGAACGGCAGTTCTTAGGGTTAAGGAGGTGTATATGAAAATGAATAAACCGTTCGATTATAAAATTCCACCGAAGATTAATAAGCCTTCCGGACAACTAACTAGCAGTAGTAGTAGTAGTCCGGAAGATGCGAGAAGAAGGAATTAGTGTTAGATGTAGTTAGTAGTTTAATTTCTAAGTTATGTTTTTCTTTTTTTTTTTCTTAATAAAATGCATTAAAAATTGTTTTAAGATTTTTTATTTTGATCTGACAATAAGCTAAGTACCTAGACTCTTCAAAATGATCAGGAGCGGTGTGTCCATAAGGCCTTCCCCGTAATATCGTTTAAAAATTCAATTCCATTCATAAACAAAATTATTCAAATTTATATTATGTCATTATTGTTGTGGTATGTTTGTGGAGATTTTTCCCTGTTAGTGCCCCAAAGATAATAAAATAGAAATAATTTTCTAATGTTTTTAAACGTTAAGACTAATTTTGCGTTGTCACTATGTTACACGTTTAAAATTGGGAGATTATTAATGGGCAAAACAACAGCATGATGACAATTTATGAACATTAATTCATGTTGCCTAGAGAAAAGAACTCGCCTGGTTCGTTTTTGAATTTAGCGCTATCAGGTATAAATTATTGGTTACTTTTAGTCTACATACGGCACTACCAATTGAAATTTTGTACAGGAACGTCAAAAACACTTCGAACATAACCTAAAAATAGCACTTTTTAAACTGATTTTAAGTACTTTCTATGCATTTACTCAAGAAAGAATGGTCAATTTCGACTCAGCGAAACATTTCCGCCAATGTACATATAAATCACCAATTATATGGGTATTATTTGAAATTACAGCCAATTATAATTCTTCGATAAGTAACTTTCTTCATTCGAAATAAAGAACTTTACAGACAAAAATTAACAATACCTTTTAGAAATTAGTAAAAACCCCAATTCCATTAATCACTAGTTCGAATAATCCTTTTTTTGCTAACTCCCTTATATCTAAATTAAAAAAAAATGCTGTCACGAAATGTAAGAAATACCAAGTGCAAATAGGTATGGTTATTATCTATGTTTTTATTTTGAATATTAAAAATAGAAAAGTTCTTTTTTCATTCTAAAGTAAATTTTACGCCACTTATGTGGATTATATTATCCCAGCGTTGCCAGAGGTACTTCGGCAAGACAAAGAAACGTACTGGAAATCCCTAAATTGTACTAATTCCACTTGCTGGTTTCATATTTCATTTACATTATAGGTTTGTTTCTACAGAAATCGCAAACTAATTAGACGCAATTTGATTGGCTAAAAGGAATCTCAAACCATTTTCTGACTGATTTCACGACAATTAATTGGCTCTGACTAGTTTGTGATTTTTGCAGAAACAAAGCTTACGATTTATATCGTGTATTAACCCACACATCATTTGACCTCTTCAAATAACCGATTGACCATCTATTTTTAATATTTTATTAGGCCCAATTAATAATACATTAAATTTATATCTTTTTTCGCCACTTTTCTGCTCAAAACGATATTAAAACAATTTTTTTCAGTACATAAATGCATATTAGAGTGATTACCAGAAATTTTAAGAAACAATTTTACATGTACGAAAAAGAAACGTAATCGGTATACAATTTCTTTTGCACCTGAAAGTTTTAGTTGAGCGAGCGAAAAAAGTACTCGTTTTTAAAAAATAGCACTTTGGCACTGCAGCACAAAAAAGTGCTACAAATACTGCTTTAGCGCTGCTTCTGCCAACGCTGTATTATCCCCAGCAGATTTCTCAAATAATTTAAGTTGGTAGTTCCTCTAAATTCTTGGCGTCCTATATCGTTACCTACGGCATATTATATCGTAGGTAACGCCTTTATGCGCATTTGATCTTTATTGCCGGAACTAACTTAAATTGTCCGTGTATTTTAAAATATACAGCGTGTCTTTTAAAAAACGTTGATTTTGTATCATAGTTCCATTATCATAATACAGATCAATCAATGGCCATAAATTCTACAGATAAAACCATGTATTTAACTATTTTAACATTTGTTATTAATTATTACAACCAAAATATACTAAAATTAAGATTTTTTTGTAAAAAATGTGTATATCAACCTACAACTTCAACATATTGCAATAACCAGGATCTGTTAAGTTTTCATCATATCTGATTTCTGAGATTTTTCAAAATATCAAAAATAAAAAACTATGTGCAATTGACAAAATGGAACTGGAACAATTTTGTTTGCCTATAATTCTTTATAAATTTTTTATATATTCAAGAATTAATAAATTATGGACGTTAGGTTTTTTATTTGAGTTTTTTAGTTCACTGATGCAATTGAAACACAAGAAATCATTAAAAATAGTTTATTTCTCTTATACGATGTGAAACAATCGATTCCTTTAATTTAAATAACAATATATTATCAAATAGCTCTAATTTATTTTCATAAAACATAGTACATAACATACAGTACGTCTTTTTCATGAATACAGTACGTCTTTTTCATGAATACACACGCACACTGTAAATCCACATGCTTCCGAAATTCAGTATGCAACTGAAAAATTTTGTAACAATATATATCACAGAATATGAATAGATCCGAAACAATACTCCCTCTTCCTATATTACCTTTTTATAAAGAAAACTTTTTCGATGTGATTTAGCTGGTAGACATACTGTATATTAGCAATTCATATTAGATTTCTGTAATTTCATTCATAGTAATAAGCTCCTGCCATTATGCTAGAAATACAACGAAGAATATAAAGAAGAATATCAGCACGCCGAAAATCTTAATCATCAACCAACGATTCGAAGTAACCGACTGGAAATATTTGAGAATTTGGGTATGAGCCGCTTCTATATTCAATTCGGCATCTTGGACGTTTGTATCGATCCGTTCGACCATTTCCTCTTGTTCTTTCACCATATGCGCGAGTTGCTGAAATATCCCACCTAATTCGACTATCGTAGATTCAATATTCTGCATAGTTTCAGCACGACTCTGTAGATAATTATCGGTTTGATCATAAACTAGGCTCGCTTGCATTTGCTGTCTCGGAATTAAAGCGGACGATTCCAGATTTATGCTGACTTGGTCCTGTTCCTGCATTAAATCACTATTCCCTAAATTTTAAAATCGACGTTATAAAAATTTTAATTTTTGTAATCGAACGTTTTAACATACCTTGCCTATTTGTGGAATACGATGGTGGTATAGAACTATTTACAGCACCCTGTGAGAATTGATCTAATCGATTCTTCTGATATCGTAAATTCTCGGTTCGAACTTCTAATATTTGTTTGAAATCTGTCGACATCGTAGCTAATTTCGACTGTAAGGCAAGAACGACACTGCTTGAATGGGAATGTAAATGCTTTCCAGCAGTTGTATGCTTTTGTCTCTTAGAAATATCTTGTAACTGCGCGATCTGCTGATTCAAACTGCTTAGATCACCTTTAATTATATAGGTTAGCTCCTGAATTTCAGATGTACGATCATCAAAAAGGGATTTTCGTTTTGCCACTGAAAAACAAAAAGAAATTAATAAATATTTATCAAAAAAAAAAAATAATAATTACATACACAAAGTTAGCTTCTCTAGTTTTGTATATGTACTAGTAATATTCCTTCCGATACTTTTCGCAACCATCATAAACTCAGTATGACTTTGTATTGCCCTCGATTTCTTTGGATCCTTAACAGCAATTGCTCTAGCAATATTCCTGCCTTGCAGAGACTGTATGGTATTTACAAACTCGTTTGTTCTGTCTCTAGCCGTCATTATTGGTTCTGGCTCTGAGTAATCTTCAACGGAATCTTCCTCTATATAATAACTCTGTACATTGTTCGTTTGTTGCTGAGCAAATTGGTACCTCTCGGGGGACCTAGTGTATTGATCTACCACGACGAGTGGTTCGGATTCGGAGCCCGTTCGGCGTCTTCTAGCTTGCATTGCATCGTCGTCAACGCTTACAACATGTAATACAATCTAATTTCTCCTAATTAATAAACATATGTCTGATAGAAATGGTTCCTATAATAAAATTATCACAATATGCGCACTATATTCTAACGATATACAAACTTAAATAATTAGGCAGTCATGTTAATTAGATATAGCATAATAAATTAAATACACATAAAGAAAATTTTAAACATGTATAGGAAATGTCACTATGTACACGTCTAAAGACAGGTTGGACCAACGAAAATGTCACTAAATACGTCACTCCCATAAGCAATGCTGACAACTTTCGCGATTCATTGGGTTCATATGGGTTCAATCAATTAATAATTTCACCGACTTACAAATATTTTGCACACCATTTTGTATCGTAAAATTTATTACACGAATTAGCTCTTATAATCCTTAGATATTAATCAATATGAATCGTCAAATGATAAATAAAATTAATATTAAGATAGTAATAATTATATTGCCTCATAGATGGCACGTCTGCATTACATTTACACATTACTTTTAAAAAATTGTTTAAGGAGTGGCAATATATTACAACTATTTTTTACATTTTTATTAACAAGTGTATTTTAATTACGTTAGATTTATAAATATGTAACAGAGATTTCTTTTTAATTACAAAATGACAAGAAATAAATATCTGTTTGTTTGAAGATGTCGCTGTTTACTTGCCTCTAATTAAGGTGGTAGTGATGACATTGCCTCACAGATGGCGGTGTAAAATAATGATAAAAATGCTACATATAAATTCTAAAACTGTTTAAGGAGTGGTAAACTGATATTACAATTAATTGTTAGATAATTTTTCTTACAAATTAATTTTAAACACGTTAAATTTATATATCAAATACATTTCTTCTTGACTATAGAAAAATTACCTACATAAATGCCACTATTTGTTTGAAGATGGCAGTATCCTTGACATTTCCCTTGCATGAGTTGTGACATACACAATTAAAAGTTAAAAAAAACATGTACACGTAGTATAATTACAATAATAGGTTTCTTTTAAAGTAAATTAAAATATCAAAAATCAAATAAAATGACATCTCTAAGGCAAAGGCAAATAAGTAAGAATATTATCGATACAATGATTACAAATTAATATTCTTAAAATGTTTAGATGCTCTAAAGCAAATGTTGAACCTAAACCAACCACTCAGCAAAATAAACTCATCAGAACCAGTGTGGAAGGTACTAATTTATGATCGTATAGGACAGGATATAATATCTCCGTTAATATCAGTAAAGGAACTACGAGAATTAGGTGTCACACTTCATGTGTAAGTTCTGATAATTCAAGCCGAAAGTTTCTTTAGGGTTTCTTCATTGCAGACAGCTCCATTCAGATCGTGATCCAATCCCAGAAGTACCAACGATATATTTTTGTGTACCGAGTGATGAGAATTTGGGTAGAATTAGTCAAGATTTTCAGAAGGGAATATACGATATCTACCATCTAAATTTTATCTCGCCAATTACTAGACAAAAATTAGAGGATTTAGCTTCAGCTGCTATTCAATCAAATTGTGTAGCTAATATTAATAAGGTAATTCGTTTTTTAATTTATAAATATCCGACGTTCGATTGTGTATTATTCTTTTTTTAGGTTTACGATCAATATATTAATTTTATTTCGTTAGAGGATGATATGTTTATACTTAAGCACCAAAATAGTGATAGTCTATCATATTACAGTAAGTGAATTGGAAATAAAAAAGTAACGAAAATTTCTATCATGCTTGTTATTTCCAGCAATTAATCGTGGTGACATGAAAGACACAGAAATGGAGTTGATTATGGATAATATTGTTGATAGCTTGTTCTCAGTATTTGTAACGTTAGGGAGCGTTCCGATTATTAGAAGTCCAAAAGGTAATGCTGCGGAGATGGTGGCAAAGAAGCTAGATAAGAAACTTCGAGAAAATCTGTTCGATGCTAGAAACAATCTATTCCACAGCGATGCACAGACAGGAAATTTCAATTTTCAACGGCCTCTACTGATCGTGCTCGACAGAAACATTGATATGGCCACGCCGTTGCATCACACATGGACTTATCAGGCTTTAACGCATGATGTGTTGGATTTAACCCTTAATAGGGTGATTATCGAAGAACAAGCAGTAGGAGGTAAGATTATTTATTAAGATATTTCGCATATTTCTCGAGAATCTTGTAGGTGCAAAATCTAAAACAAAACCTTACGAGCTCGATTCCAAGGATAAATTCTGGATGACCCATAAGGGTTCCCCATTCCCAACAGTCGCCGAGGCAATACAAGAGGAATTAGAACATTATCGATCATCCGAAGAAGAAGTTAAGAAACTAAAAAGCTCCATGGGCATCGATAACGAATCCGACATGGCTATATCAATGGTAACCGACAATACAGCTAGGATAACCTCCGCGGTGAATTCTCTCCCCCAATTAATCGAAAAGAAACGCCTAATCGATATGCATACAACAGTCGCTACTGAGATCTTGAATTGTATTAAATCTAGAAAGTTGGACACCTTCTTCGAATTCGAAGAGAAGATCATGAGTAGGCTGACAACTGATAAGAATTTATTGGACATTATCTCGGATCCGGAAATAGGAACTCCCGAGGATAAAATGCGATTGTTTATTATATATTACATTTGTACTCCTCATCTATCAGAAGCTGATTTAAAACGATTCGAAAATGCCTTGAATGAAGCTGGGTGTGACTTATCGGCTATGGCGTATATTAAAAGATGGAGGTAAGCATTAAGATCGTCTAATTAACATCGGGAGTGCCGCAAGATCCTAACTTAGCACCCTTTCCTTTCCTTTGTTTAATTAATTGCTATTATATTTTACAATACACCTTAGATCTTTCACGAAGATGTCTACGGCACCCAGTCAATATGAAGGGGGTGGTACGAAGACGGTAAACATGTTCTCGAAGCTAGTTTCGCAAGGTTCTTCCTTTGTAATGGAAGGAGTTAAAAATCTTGTTGTTAAGAGACATGTAAGTTGTATATTCCATCATAATTCTATAAGATGTTAAATTTTACCTAATGAATCATTAGAACTTGCCAGTAACGAGAATTGTAGACCATCTAATGGACTTTAAGAACAGTCAAGAGATGGAAGAATATCATTATTTAGATCCCAAACAGTTGAAACTGACGGACATTCCTAGAAATCGCTCACCATTCCAGGACGCCATCGTTTTTGTAGTTGGTGGTGGTAATTATATTGAATATCAGAATTTGTCTGACTATGCTAAGGTAGATTATTGATTTTTTTTGTTTCAATGTAATTTATACAGTGATGGACAGAGGGCTGGAAACACTTAAGTATCTCCAAAGGTACTGCAGCTATGGCTATGAAATTCAGTAGTTGTGGATAAGTGATTGTGAAGATTAGTTGCTAAAAAATTACATTTAAATCCATTTGCTGTTGATTATATTTTAAAAAAATGCAGTTAGAGTGGCAGTTTTCTAAATAAAGTACGACGGCGGTGGTTCGGTAATGATTTGGGGTTGTTTTGCTGGTACAGCCCCGGGTGACCTCGTAAAAATTTAAGGCATAATGAGAAAAGAACAATACAAACGCATTTTAAAGGAAAATGCAATACCCTCTAGTGTAAGAATTTTGAGTCAGAATTTTGTATTCCAACAAGACAATGATCCAAAATTATACAAGCAATATTTAGAACAGTTGGAAGAGGAAGGGACGCTAACGATCGTGAAATGGCCACCCTAAAGCCCGGACTTGAATCCCATCGAGTTATTATGGGAAGAACTCGATCGGAAAGTAAGAAAAACTGCTCCAACCTCAGCAAATGAGATGCGGAACAAAGTACAGGCAGCATGGGTTCGAATAACTCCGGAAACATTGTTAAAATTAATTGTAAGAATGCCCCGATTATGCGACGATCATTAAAAGTAAAGGAGGTCACATAGACGAATCTAAAATTTAGGTCAAATAAATAATTTTAATTGTTAAAGTTGTATATTTGTGTATACTTAAATACCAAATTCATACTTTAATATTTTCATTAAAATTTCATAGCAGTATCTGCAATATTATTAGAGATATTTCGATGTCTCCAGACTTTTGACCATCGCTGTATATTTAGAAAATGTTGTATTCATATTTTAGCAAAAAACATCGACCGGAAACACTAAACGAATCGTCTACGGATGTTCTACATTGAATAATGCTAGACAATTTTTGAAGCAGTTATCTATGCTTGGTCAAGAGATATGACTGCAGTTCGGATGTGTTATCGCAAACAATTATGTCGTACTTGTTGTGTATTTATGTTTTCTATTTAAATAAATTGTACAAAATCTATTTTCGTAATTCTTAAAGATTCTTCGTTTTATACGACTATCTGGCAATCTTAAGGTCTTTAACAGTAAAAACTGCCAAGAGGGTGCCTGCAAGATGCTGTAAGGATTAGTAACTTCAAGGTTTTTTAGCAATAGATACGTACACTGCTGGACATGAAAGTTTGTTTTGTTATAAAGCACAAACAGCAATCGGCACGTAACTTAGCGAGCGGTGAGGGTGCGCTCTGAATGAATTTAAACCTAGCGTTCTCGGTTAGTGCAGCTTAGTGTGTTAACGAGTGATTACAGTGGCGTAGCGGAATGAGTACAGTGGGCAACAAAGTTCTTCACAGTCAATTGCGTGAAATTGTATTTTCTATCCTCTGGTTGACTAAATTTGATTTAAATATGTTAAAATTGGTAGTATTTTGTCGTTTTTGACATTGTTCAATTTTGAAACACTAGGAAGAATGACGGATTAAATTGGAAAATATGGTAAAGGCGATTATTTCATAGGTTTAGTTTTTAGTATTTTGTATCTAACTATGCACATGGAATGTTTTCGAACAAATTTCGTATGGGTTGACCCCACATTTTGCTTTAGTTGTTTTTCTCTTGCAGAAGGAGCTCCAATTGTGTTTGCAAGTATTTACAATTTTGCTTCATTCATTTGAGTTTACCACTCCCATTAGCATCTGAACCGTATACGTTTGGACTATAATTATGTCTTCTAAAATGCAAATAATCATTAGCCAACCCTACTAGAATTCTGCAGAATCCAAAGGTGTTCCACAACCTTTGATTAGGATTTTTAACGTGCCAAACATTGTATTAAACACGGGGCCTACGGTTTTACTTCCTTATCCTAGAAGAAGGCATACTCCGATTATTATCCGCAATTACAAATCAACCGTCGCGGTCAGGATATGAATCGGCGCTATTCGAGACTGTCAATAACCTTTGTTGTTATCGGCAATTTAATAGTTTCTGAGGTTACCGGATGTGGTGCCAACTTTCTTGTTAGAAAGAGCATCGAAGTCCAAAACCAATTTTAATACTCTGCAAGTCTTGGGTTATTTTAAGACATCTCGGTATGTTAGACTCATGATCATGGTGCTGCCCGAAGGCGGAACTAAAATTTAGGAAGTGAAGGTAGAGGTGGAATTATACTAACCAAACTAAAAACGTTTGCTCTAGTATAAAATGCGGCCGATGTTTTTTAAATTGGCGAATGCATCTTACTTAGCGTGGAAGGGGTAAAAAAGCGAATTTTCGTCTTCTGCGCCGTGGTCATATGTCTGTAGGAACTCTAAAATGATATTGTACACAGAATAAATGTCATTTTATTAAAAATATGTATAATAATAAATATAACTGATTTAATTAAACTTTGTTTTAGTACATAATTAGTGAGTCACTATTTCATAAATATAAAATCAATAACAATATTTATACAAAAAAAACCTTGAATGGAACGTACTTATTCGTTCTTGATGTTTTGGTACAAACAACATGAAAACAATATTCCCAGCAACTGTGAACGAAAAAAGCAGCAAGTTATACTAAAGATATTTAAAAATATACAACTTACCATTACGCATGCGCAAGCTACCCCAGCGCTGGCTACGATAACTGCCTGATCTTGGACATAACGTTTGGTAACATTTAAACAACCATCCGTGTACAAAATAGTGATATTCTTTTGTGCGACTTTCTGGCAACTTTGGCTCTTTCCGGGAATCGAATCCCTACAGCAAGAGTTTGGAATGCTGCCCTGCCAATCGTGAATACCGCGCACCCCGCAACACAGCAAAGTCCTTTGCGTGTCATCCCAAGCTACGGTCGCCCATCTCTCTGACTCGTAGGACCTCAGAGAGGCGTACATGGCGTTTTCTATGGTTGTTTCCACCTTCTCGCGAAAGACGTAGCCCAGGACCCCTCCAACGAACATTGTTATGAATAAGAGAAGGAGAATTATCCAATACTAAGGAAATATATTAAAATTATCATTTGGATTTGAACAAATAACCTTGAAGTATTAAAAGTAATATCAAATACTAGTCGCTATATGTGATAGTGAAGCTAACGTAACTTAGATTTTGTATATAAATATGACCTTACCCCCACAGTTCTAAAATGTATTGTTTTTGCTTTAAAATTACTTAATAAAGTTAGAAAAAACACACGTAAGACAATAACTCATATTACAGGCCTTTAGAATCTTAATTAGAATTAGACAGCTGGTAAAATATATACATTTATTTTTAGTTTTTCTTTTAAACGTCCTGAAATCCTAGAATGTTGGATAAAAGCCATACGCCGAGAAAATTAAAAACCCTCAAAAACAAGTAACAGTACAGCGGAAATACTTACTGCGACCAATAGGCATTTAATTTCTTGCATGGCACCAAAACAACCAATACAGGCGATAATGACAGCAAATACACCTGTTGCAATTAAAACATAGATTGATCCCGCGTACAGGTTAGTCCCTAAAAGGTTATTGGCGAAGGCTTTACAAACCAATGTCCATGATGCCAAACCGATTAAAATAATCCCACCTACCTGTAAAAAAATAATACATTTCAGTATATAAAACCCGCTAAAATATTAAAGATTCAATTTTAGTGATTTTGGTTTTTCCCTATCTACGACACTAACCTAAAATAATTGTAACAAGAAAAGAACAAAAGATACTTACAAATATAAGGCTGTTAATTACTAGTATGCAGAATTTCAGACATCCTGTACCGAATCCCATTCTCGTAGATTATAATCAAGTACTAAAAGAAAACCAAACAAAACGTACTAAATATAACGTTTTATTAATCATCAATTAATTCAAAGCATGTTCTTATTTGCGTTCAATATTATTTGCTAAACTTATTAAATTTAAACCGTAATTATTAGCGAACGTAAAATAGGTAATATAATACTTTAGGGTGATTATTGCGCTCGCATGGCAGGTAGCGAATAAAATAAATTGTACTTTCTATCTTGTTCTACTTTTGCTAAGAGACCTTGTCCTTAAGGTAAGTTCTTTAGGTGTTTGATGCACGTTTAATAACTCACATTACTTAAGTGTGCTAATCCTTGAGCGACTCTATTTAGATATACAATATCCTGTTTGTGTCTTTAATTAGCCCATTAGGTAGTCAATTCAGATCAAAAATAATAAACGCATTGTATACTTACGGTTAAGTAATATCATGAAACGTACATATTATTGTGGGCTAATATGGCACTCCCACCTAAATGTAAGCAACGCTTCTCCAGCTTTCTTCAACAAAAAACTTTAAATAAATGTATGCGTTCTTAGAAGAAAATACAAATATCGAAATCAAAAATTGAATACAATGATTTTCGAATGGCAATACAACAATGGAAATATGTTTAAAAAAACACTAATATGGGATTAGAAAATGTAAATTTAACAATAAAAAAAACAAGTAGGGAAGTATATGGCTAATATTTTAATGCAAACATAAAAAGAAAGAAAAGAAATAAATGTTTAAAACGGGTTTTGAATATGTACAGGAATATCCATCTCGGATGTCCCTTGCAAACCTCTCACTCGCCACCCGCATAGTTACGTTTGGTGCGAGTGAGAGACGTACGAGAGTCCTGACCGAAATGGACATTGCTGTACACACACAGGCAGGCAACCAACAGCAACCAATTATTCATTTAGGCGGGTATTACACTAACAAAGATCTTCCTAAAAGGTATTTTATAAAATAAATTCTACATAATATATGTCAGCGTAATGTAGTATCTTTTATCAAAGATGCCATTAATCCTGTATCTCACTTGTATAAAATCTATATTATCAAATATTTTATAAAAGTCTTTGACAAAGATCTTTGATAGTGTAATACCCGCCTTACACCTTGAAGTTAGGCAACCGTCTATGCGCGATTGTTAAAGGAGTAGCATAACCAAGCTCTTACAAAATTGTGAAAATTGGATTGAGATTCTTTCAAAAATAGTTTTAACTATTTAACTATGTTAAGCTAATACGTGGATTTACTATAAAGCATTTCGTATTTCATGTATTGTAAAGCAAATAAATGGCAGAGCAAATGCTTAAAATCCTCAGCGATCAAGGCTGGTAAGTCTTATTTTCACGATTAAATTTTAAGGTTATTTCTTAAACGTTGGCGTTCGATTTGAAATTAATCAGGAGCATTAACAAATTTTCCAGGAACATAACGAAAGATGGATACGATCTTATTACCGAATCCGGTGCTAAAAACGATCCAAAAACGGTAACGCAGCTATTATTAGATGTAAGGTTATATTTGTGAAGGTGTCTAATGTAAATAATTAAATTTGGTGCTATTTCAGGCGGATATTAAGGATTATGGAAAACCGGTGCTAAGTGCAGCTTTAAATAACACTGAAATAGGCAAGGCAAGTATTGTAACAATATCCACTTCCATGAAATATTATTGCTTGCATATTTTAGATCGTATTGCAAATACAAAAAGTAAAAAATATTTCCGCTCCTAAAAGCAATCAAGATTCGCAAGCTGCGCCCCGTATGCTAAAACTTATTCTAACCGACGGACATAATCATTGTCAAGCAATTGAGATTGGTGTTTTACCGTTCTTGAATCACAACAAGACCCCGCCTGGTTCGAAGTTATTAATAAAGAGAGCGAATATTAGTTCAGGATATATTTTCTTAGATGAGAATAGTTGCGTGTTATTAGGGGGAAAAGTCCCCAGCTTATACGAGAAATGGGAAATTAGTAGAACCGTTGCGAAACATGATCGAACAACATGTAAGTTCCCGATCTATTACTTGGTATAATTCCGTTACTTATAAAAATAAATTTTAGACGATGGTGAGGGTCCACCACCATGGGTTAGTTTCGGGCGGAAAATCCAGTCTTCCATTAATGTCGAGCAGTCATTTAAATCGTTAGATAACAAGCAGAAGTCTAAGGAAAGTAGCGAATTTGATGCCCAAAGACAGGATGCTATCGCTGAAGCTTCAAGCGGAGCCATCAGGAAGGTATTTGGTGGTGGGGTTCGACAGATTCAAAATGTTAATCAGATGAAAGAGAAGAAACCGTATAACTATAAAGAGAAGGTAAAAGAAAAAAGGGTCAAGAAAGAATTGCAGAAGGAGGAGAAGTTGCAGACGAAGCCACCGGAGAAAGTATCTTTGTTTGATTTTCTCGAAAATAAACTGCCAACAAATGAAGAACTGCCTTCTAGTAATGTCGTGAGTACTGAAGTAGTAAGTAGTAAAAACAATTATATTCAGAGTAACGAGAAGCCGAGGTATAATCAACCGAGAAATACATATCCTGTTCAGGCGAATTCGAATAACTGGCAACAACGGAGTAGTTATTCCCAGCCTAATTATTACCAAGAAAATAATTATGGTAACTATTATCAACAAAACAGGAGAAATCAATACAATTATAATAATCCACCAGTAAATAATTATAACAATTCTCGATATCAACAATACAATAAACCAAATCAATATTCAACTAATAGAACTATTGAGAAAAATATAAACTCTTTGACGGAGAATTTCCAACAAATCTCAGTTAACGACATTGATAACAGCAACCAAACTAAATCAAAACAGTATGACAAAGTGCAAAATCAATCTACAAGCAGGACTATGCACGAGAAAGCTTTTCCTGAACGCAATATCAACGTAAACAGTGAATTTGCAAGTCGAAGCTTTCGTATGCATCTAAATATCAAAAGCGATTCCCCAAGGAGATCCCATAATCTAGAAAATACAGCCCAGATTAAAGAGAATCAAAAAACTCAGTCTGCCGATGAGGTGTCAGAAAGACAAGACCAGGAGTCTCAAGGAAATACATCTGGTAGTAGCGTTAATTGGAAAATCGGAGATCAATGCATGGCTAAGTATTGGGAAGATAATAAATTTTACAGAGCGACAATAACTGCGTTGACCAATAGAACCTGTGTTGTCCAGTTTAATGATTATGGTAATTTTGAAGAAGTCTTGAATATAGATTGTCTACCGTTACAAAACGAGCAAAATAACTTTGGTAAGAGGCAATCTACAGGCACTATGGAGTTCAGGCGAGGCGGAAACAGACCTTATACCAATAAAAATTTCAACAAACCAAAATAATGTTAGTAATATTAAAGAAAAGAACTTACCTGTAATGTATATTATTGATACTAATTTATTAAAATGATCTTTTTTACATGGTGGCGTTTCTTTTCATCTCACAAGCAAATATTACAAATAATGTAAAAGGAAAACCCTCACAAGTGTCAAATTTTGGCAACCGAAAATTGGTAGAAGATCAAGTGACGTTTTATCTAAATAGGGAGTTCGCACTAGAAGAATTCTGCACTTCGTTAGTGCAAATGTCAAAAAAAAAATGGTCTTGACAGGTTTTCGCTAAGAGCGAGGTGCTAATTCGCAAAAATCTCAAATGCAGAGCTAGTGCAAATAAATTTGCTATTAGACTAATCCCCGATCTACAGAACGCTTTAATTCTGAATTAATTTATTTTCCGATTAAAATTTAATTAATGATTAAATTAATTATTGTTAACATGTACATACATCTCGAGTTGGTTTAATTCGTGATTAACTAACTAGAATTAAAATGACATCCTAGGTGATTAGCAGAACAGAAATAAGTTAACGTGTATTGACGATGATTATCTGTTCTATTTTAAATAAATTCTTGTTAATTTTACGGAAATACAAGCTATTTTCTTGATTTTTGACGTTAATATTGACAGGTGTCAAACTGTCATTCTAATCAATCAATAATTTAATCGATGATTAAAATTGATTAATTACGTAATTAAGTTAATCGGAGATTAACATGCTAATGCGTGATTAAATATTTAATTCGCTTTGCGTAAACCGGAAATAGAGATTTGTTTTTTTTTTTAAGAAAAGAGGTCAAACATATGCAGACAACAATGTACATACCTATATTAAATAAAAAATGATTGTCTTTTGAGATTAATACGTTAAAAATGTCTTTTCTTACGCCTTATACAAGTGATTGGCGGGATTATTTTTTAAAATAAGAAATGGTTTATTCAAAACGGTGTCAATGTCAAATTACATCGCCTTGGATAACTTGATTCTTCGCTTCGATAATTTGCTTTTCATCAAAAACTCGTTTTGAAATACAATATACGATTCTGATGTATGATGTTTGGGAAAGAATGTGAAAGCAATGGTAATTTTATTTAATAAATTATCAAAGACAATTAAGGTTTACACGCAAGAGTAATCAACAGCTGTACAATAATGAATTCTAAATGTACGCCAGCTTACTTCGATTTGTCAAGGCTATACAACTTAACCATATATGTAATAAAAAGATTTCTAGAAATTATTCATAATTTACATTTAAGAATTGCTTTAAAGTCTACGGTATCGCAAAAAAGTTATTATCACAGATAAAAGAGACAAATCAATTTCAAATTTCGAACATCCTGTACAATATCTATTTCTTTATTGTAGTTTGTTAATGAGTACAGGATCTGTGCTCTTCGTAGCCTTGACCGGAACTTCCTTCACTTATACTGAAGGTGGTACACTTCTTTATTCGATACGATATCCTGTGCACTTTCTCAAAGAAAATGAAAACTCCAAAACGGTGACCGATAGCCGTGGGGATGTTTAATCAAAACGGCTTTAAAATTGAAAAGAGTATCCAAAAACGAAGAAAAAAACGCATTTCAGTTTACAGTAACTATATTTTATTTAAATAGATCATAGATAACTATGCTTAATTCTAAAGTTTCAGTGTTAAATTGTGATTCGTTCAGAACAATTTAAGGAGACCAGTATGACACCTTGAGGGACTCCGAATTGAAATAGTAAGTCTTTCAGAAGTAATACAATTTGTTGCTCATGTTTGCTAAAGCTGAGTTCGGGTATTCGTTCGGAGCGAATCAAGAGTACAGAGCACGTGGAGGGGATGAAGAGTAGAGCAAGAGTGGATCACTCGACCCATAAATTTTTCTATTTGGAAGGGAAAACCGCAACGGAAATCAAATCATCATTCATCACCTTCATTTTCCACCGTGAGTTTTTGGGTTTCGAAATTCAAGCGTGACTGCACACATACAAGTGATGAACCACGTTCAGGACGTCCGAAAACGGCTACCACGCCAGAAATTGTGGATAAAATCAATGACATGGTTTTGGTAGATCGCCGAATAAAAGTGCGTGAAATTAAGGAAGCCGTGGACATCTCTTATGATCGAGTAGTTCATATTTTACATAATGAATTGGATTTAAAAAAGGCTTTCTGCAAGATGAGTGCCGCATTTGCTCAATTCGGAGCAAAAACGCATTCGAGCTCAGCCGATTGTTGGGAGATGTTTACGAGGAATCCAACGGATTTCAGGGGACGATTCGTTACCATGGATGAGACCTGGATTCATCACACACCAGGAACAAAAATGTAATCAAAACAGTGGATTGAAGAAGGCAAAGACCATGCACTCGGATGGAAAGGTGATGGCATCGGTTTTTTAGGACGCAAAAGGAATTTTGCTAATTGATTATTTTGAAAACGGAGAAACTGCTACTGGCCAATATTACACAGCACTTTTGGACAAACTAAAAGCAGCAATTCTGGAAAAACGCCCGGGAATAATTAAGGAAAGTGTTGTTTCACCACGACAATGCGCCCGCTCATTCAAGTGAGATCGCTCAGCAAAAATTGACAGAATTGAAGTTCGAAACCTTCCCGCATCCGCCGTATTCGCCTGATTTGGCTTCCACGTTCCCGAAACTCAAAACATTTCTGGGCGGAAAAAGATTTTAGTCGAATGAAGAACTGATAGAGGCTGTTAATGATTATTTTGGGAATCTCGAAGAATACTGAGGGAATCGAGAAGCTAAAGAAACGTTGGACCAAGTGTGTTGAGCTTCGAGGGGATTATATTGAAAAATAAAATATAACTTGAATCCGATTTATTTTGTTTTCATTGCCATTCCGGAAACTTTTCAATCTACCCTCGTAGATGGCCAAGCATCACTCACAATCTTGAAATTGAAACCTAAATGAATGCCTATGGGTGATGGGAGTCGTTCTCAGCTCTTTATTTACATGTTTTGAAAGGTTTCACACGTTGAAAACCCCTAGATTTATAGTTTAATTCGGAAAACCTTTAATGAATGAATAACCTTGGAATTTACTACTGCATCACCTCCTTTTTCTCAATAGACAAGAACAACGAAATTACGTCACCTTCATACATATTAATTAAGGACTATTTTATTCATAAAGAATAGGAACCGGATTTTCCAAACAAGTTTATCGACCTTATTCTTACTTTGATTGTAAATACATATTTCCTTTTTCCTAAAACATCTTTTTATTTCCCTTTTTTACGATGAAACTATTGCAGAATTTATTTCACAGGATATTTTATTGAAAAACTCATGTAAAAAGTGTAGGAGTAGAACCGACAAGTCGAGTATAATTGCATTGGTCATCTCAACAATTCGACGAATTACGCCTTCCGCTTAAGTATCTTGGCTTTAAGTTAAATGGATCTTCTCAAGTACGTAATGTATCATAATCGTTAACTTTAGGACGGAGTTTAAGGTATTTTTGCGTTATCGCGTGATGGGACGTGTATTTTCGAGCCTAGCATTATTATCCGGATTCGCGTTGAGGTGTAAACCAACCGTTTCAATTTTAAAGGTCGTTCATTTCGACACAGAGATCGGAATCGCCAATTCTGATCTAAAAAAGCGGCGTCAGCTCTTTAAATAGTGGGATTAATCACATAATTCAACGGCCATGTATTGGTACTATTATTTTGTTGTGCTTGGAATCAAGTGACAAATTATATCGCGCTTTACGATAAATTAGATTTGTACAGATTATTCGTACGTCAAAGATGGTTTAATTGATCATTCACGAAAGGTTTTTGCCGATTATAGGGACCGTATTGTGTGTTTAATTTGTGCCTGTGTGATATGACTGTTTCTTACGCCAGCGAAGTCACCACCAATAAGGGAGTAGGTTGTTTCTTAAGATTACTAGCTAGGTAACTAATTTTTTTCGCTATTTTTACATACATGTATAAGTAACTTCCAAACTTAACAAAAAAACAAAAATATGTTACTTGAAGACAAAGAATTTTCAAGGAAATACAATGCTTGATAAAAATAAAATGCACTCAAGATTTCAATAAAAGTTAATACATTTTTTTCTACTTTTAAAGAGCTTACAATTGAAAAGTGACATAACACTTAATACATAAGTATAGATACTACAAAGATAAAGGCCTATAAATACGGTATCTTTATTTACAATACTGTTGACATTACAATCGTTATTGTAAAATATATTTAGTTAGAAAAAGTTACAAATACATTATTTCATCTTCCTTATACAATAGAGATGATAAAAATGAAAATACTTTTGATACACACTGTATACGTGGTACTTTTTTGTTTGTAATCTTAAAAATGGGTTTGATTCAAATATAAAAGACTAATTTATTGTCTGTATTCGTTTCCAATGTTTATTTTCACAAAATAATTAATATATAATATAAACAACCCTTGATATACAGGATGATCAACATTATTATGATCATATTCATTGTAACGAAATTACATGCTTGAATCTTAGGTTTTAAATCGTCTAAGTTCGTAGGCGGAGTAGAAGCACAATTTCTTTCAAATACCCTCACAAAAAGAAGTTTAGTGGGTTTAAGTCTGGCGAGCGTGCCGACCATTGAATTTAAATACTCTACAACCAACTGCGTGTTGTGAGGCGGAGCACCATCCTGTTGCCGCCACAAATCGTCACGCTTTGCTAATGGAATATGTTCCATTAAACTTCGGAAGGTCATTATGTAAAGGAAGTAAATAACGTTGCCCTGTCAAAGATTTGTGGACCAATGATACGTCCATTAAATAATTCGCACCAAACGTTAACATCCCATATTAAATGAAAATGAGTCTCACGCATCCAAAGAGGATTTTCTGGAGTCCAATAATGGCAGTTATGGCGACTCACCACCCTATTGTTATGAGATCACAAAAAGGTATGTCCAGAAACTAAATTCCGTTTGGTAAACAAAACGAGTACAAATACAGAAAAACTATTAATTGCAAAAAAAAACTACAAAGCTTAAACTATCATTCCTCATAGCCCCCACCATTTTGTAGGCACTTGTCATAGCGTGGCACAAGTTTTTGTTTGCCGTCTCAATCATGTGGTAACATGTTCTTTGAATCCTTCAACGTTGTTGAATTTTTAACCACCAAGAAATATTTTCAGGTGCGAAAAGAGATGGAAGTCGCTAAGGGCGAGTACGGAGGGTGGTCAAACTGGGTCCAACCAAAGTCCTGTAAAAGTTTTTGTGTCTTGTTCGCTGTGAATACCGTTTGTGGGCCATCCTCGGCGCTTATTCTGTATTGCGCGGCGCAGTTTGCTAAGCGTCTCACAGTAAACAATTGCATTGATTGTTTCATCTCGCGGTAAAAAATGCACCAGTAGAATGCCGTGCCTGCTCCAAAAGACTGTTCACATGATTTGTCGAGATGTCAAGATTTGCTTGGCTTTAGTTTTCCCTGATGACGAAGGGGTCCTCCATTCCATTGATTGTCGTTTCGATCCCGGGGTTTCATAAGCGACCCGGTCACTATCTTGCTTAGAAAATCATCACCGTCATTGTTGTAACGTGTCAAAAAATCAAATTAACTGCACTGACGCTGTTCTTTGTGTTGCTCTGTAAGAGTTTTCGGCACCCAACGAGCACACGGTTTTCGAAAATTCAGTTTTTCAGAAACAATTTCATAAAGAAGTGCTTTTGAAATTTGCAGAAACCGCGCATGCGCCGAACTGCGATTGCAGCGCTGCCGTGGCAATAAATACAAAGGGAATTTATTTCCTGGACGTGCCTCGTATATCTGAATCTTTTTTGTTCGAACAACCTATGGGATTGTATACGAACGTACCAAATTTAAACTAACGATTTATAATGTTTTTATTAGAAGTTATTTGTTGAATGACATTTTTGTTTATATCGTTGTATTGCTAATTTCTAGTACTTCGATCGTAAAGTCAAAAAGGTGAGGGGTGCAATTTTAAAAACATGGTTTAGGGGAGGTTTCTTAGGGGTTGTTTTAAAAAGTATACCTTTTAGAATTCTGCAAACCATTTTCGACGACACCTTGCTCGATCTTATATCTCTACAAATAAGGAAGATATCGCTTGTAACATTGAATCTGGGACACCCGGTATAACATCTGTCTAATACACACTTCCGGTTTCAAAGAATAACTCTAAAACATTTAGTTTTAAAGTTTTTTTCAATACAATTTTAAATCGTATGCTCATATAGACCCAATAACAAGAAAAAAGCGTTTGGGAAATCTTTATTTAGAAAGACACCTTTTTCCAAGCGCACGGCAACAACTCACCCTGTATATAAGTATTCTTGCAATTATTTGATGGATTAATAAACATGATTCTTGGAAACACTCAATCAATTGTGCTTCTAAAATTATTGTTTATTATGCAGTTGATAGATTTGTGTTTATTGATGAAGCTATTTCTGAACAAACCTGCACAATATGCTACGATCTTATTCCAAACGATTGATTCTATATTAACCTCCCGTTATTTATCAATAATCTACTTACCTTATTTTATCTTTTTTGTACCTCTTAAGCCCAGGTTTTATAATTGTTATCATCGAAAATGCTACGATTTTTCCATATCTTATCGAAATTATCGTCAGTTTTACTGAGATACCACACAAAGAAGCATGTCCAAACGCATCTTAAAATAAATATAAGATACCTGTACAAATTCTTAGAATGCTTTGTTTGTCGAGTGAATGTGAGAGATATTAATTAGAAAAATGACGATCAGTTATGCGAGTTCTGTAGCCACCTCTGCTGGTTATAGCGTCTTTTTCCGGTTATTAAAACGGTAAATTTGTAATTCTAAAAAATCCAGAAAGCTGATGTGTTTCTAATCTTATCATTATTCGTTTTCTAGATGGAAAGGAAGTGTATACAAATTAATATGGGCCGACCTCATAATATACCTTCTTCTCTATTACGCGCTGAATTTTGTCTACAGATTCGCTTTAAGCGAAACACAGAGGGCGTAAGTTATACTGCAATATTTCTAGGAAATTAGCTAAGTTAAAAATGCTCTCAATTTCCGGTTTGGGTGAAGAACCTTTGAATTAATCGTCGAATATTGTGCGAATAATATAACGCAAGTGCCGCTGAGTTTTGTCCTTGGCTTCTACGTCAGTTTGGTAATGTCAAGATGGTGGGATCAGTTCCAAACGATACCGTATCCCGATAATATGGCTTTACTTGTTAGCGCAAGCGTAAAAGGAAATGTAAGTTTGATTTTTCATTCCCTTTTGCAATTTCCATTTGTATCAAATTTGATTTCTACCATAGGACGAACATTGCAGAATCATAAGACGGACCCTTGGAAGATACGTATGCCTTAGTTTCGCGGCAACGTTGACTTTGATCTCACCAAAAGTTAAGAAACGATTTCCAACGCTACAACATCTAGTCGACGCTGGTTTGATGATGCCGGACGAAAGCAAGATCATGCAAGGCTTGAAGGATGAATACCCAAACTATCCACAATTCTGGTAGGTTCCGTTTTACTTCTTAAGCCAGGGGTTCCCAAACTTGTCCCGGCGCCCTTTTCAAAATATGTGTACAATGACAAATCAGAAAACAACTCTTAAGATAAACCTCACAATGTGAAACTCAAACTCAAATTTTTTTCGGAAGAAGCAAATTTTGTTTTCAGGCTGTTGTCGTAAGAGAGTTCAATTATACTCTCTTCTTCCTGCGAAGTGAATTCTGGTGGAGTTTGAGCGCGGAAAGGATCTTGGATCCGCGCAAAAAGGCAGTGAGCTTTGAGAAGAGACAGCAAGTCTTTGTGAAAAAATGACTATTACATGCCACGTATTTGTGCAATTCAGGCAAACAATGTTAACCGCCATCCTCATTGATTTTTCTTATCCGCAACTGCAGCAACCTTCTCCAAAAGTTTCAAAATATTCATGTTATTGCCTTGCAGAGACAAATTGAAGGCATTCAGCTTGTCAAATATATCGCACAGATACGCTAGTTTCAGCAAAAAGTCGGGTTCGGCAAAGTGCCCGGAGTTTTCATAACCTTCCTCTTGTAGAAAAGTGTACGTGGCGTAGCCCGAATACACGTGAAAAGACGTTGTCACGTGAAAGCCATCGTGAATTGCAGTAGTATAGCAGGGCCGTATGTTCAGCTCCCACGTTTATGCATACCTTTTTGAAAAATCTGGCTCTCGGCGGCCTAGTTTCTATGTAGTTCTCTACGTCTACGACACATTCTAATCCGAAAATTCAATTGAGAGCTCATCGACTTTGATGCAAGTGTTTTCCTATGGATGATGCAATGGGTCCACATAGCACACGGTGCTTCGCTGCGAATAAGCACTTGCAATCTTCATAGCGACCAGACATTCATCAAGCTCCATCAGTACACATACCGATGCACCCTCCCAATCCAAATCATTTTCAGGCGCCTCGCGGCGCCCCTGTTTACTCTCTACACCGCCCCGGGTGACCCCTGTCTTAAGCAAAATATCTCAATTTATAATCTTTTATAAATAGGTTACCATTAGCTTGGGCATCGAATATAGCGGCTAGAGCTCGTCAGGAAGGTATCATCAGGACCGACGTCGGATTGAACAGCATTCTACAAGAAATCAACGCTTTTAGAACGAAGTGCGGAGGTCTTTTAAACTATGATTGGATCAATATACCCTTGGTGTACACACAGGTAAATAATAAAATCAATTGGGACTCTAAATTCTCAGAGATTGTTTTAGGTCATCACCATTGCTGTGTACACTTACTTCTTAACGTCTGTGATTGGTAGACAGCTGATTAAAGAGAGAGAAAACATCTTATATTTCCCCTTCTTAGCCGTATTGGAATTCTTCTTCTATATGGGATGGGTAAGGGTAGCCGAGACATTGATTAATCCATTTGGAGAAGATGATGATGATTTTGATGTGGTTTGGATGATCGATAGACATGTCCAAGTAAACTTTTTGTCTATTCACAGATTCCAATCTTAAATATTTCCTTTTTGATTGAAGGTGACTTATTTGATAGTAGACAAAATCCATGAAGATTATCCTCAACTTATGCAAGATCAATATTGGAACACCTTAGTACCAAAACAACTTCCATTCACTGTCGCGTCAGAGAAATACAGAGAGGATTGCCCACAATCTTCTACGGCAAAGATGAGCATTACAGAAGTGGATGCAGAAGTCCTACCACCAGATTTTACTGTTAGTTATCTGTAGGAACCTTGTAATTTTTTTACTAATCGAGATGTGGTGTTTCAGCGAGGAAATGAAGGCGATTCTTTCAGAAAGAGAACGCGTAAGTATAGTTTTGACCGTTAACTCGAACGGAGACCAGGATTTCTCTTCTAGCTTCCATAATAAGGAGATTATTTGGTTCTCAAAGAGAACACCAGCAAAATACAAAGACTACGTTTCCATTAACAACTGTGATTAGTGAAGAGGTAAGGCTTAGGTATTAGTTGCTTGCGGGACAATCCTTTTTGGAGCTTTGCTGTCATAATTCTGATTATTCCAAAAAATCATTGATTAACACAATCCACACGCTATTAATCTTTAATCAAGCAAATCACTAAAACACATTTTCGCACATAACCTTTCAAAATAATCAGAATTATCCATCACAAGGCGCTCACTTTTAGACACTTCTTTTCAAGTCACAAAAAACCATTCCCACCCACAAGCTTTAACTCATTGGCGTCAGGTTTGTATACCTTCTGCATCTATTCGAGACACCTTTACGTCAAGGTGCTCGCAAATTTCAGACATCAGGCAGCAAGTTAGGTGACGACGTTATCGACCGTATCACCACCACCACTAAATCGAGCTTGAATACGCCGCAATCCTCCAAAGAAGATGACGCTGAAGATGGCGCTGGGGAGGTGATCGATTTCGAAAAGTTGAAGAAGTTAAGGCAGCTGCTAATCAAGCAGAAGGTGGTCAGATACATGGATTTAATGAAGCAGCATAATATAGAAGAGGAAGGCAGACTTATAGACGATATTATAAACGTGACCCCTCAAGAGAAGCAAGAGGATGAAAAGGAGGAGCAGAAATAGATTTTATTGTGATTATTTCAGTAATTTAAGAATAAAGTAATTAAGTTACAAATGTCTTGCTTACTATGAAGGCCAAATTGATCTAAGTATGATTTTTTCTTGTTCAGAGGAGTTCTTCAAGACCCCAGCCTATTCTAGGCCCCTTACCTTTCCTTATTGAAATATATACACCACTGTTCAAAAGAAAAATATCCCTGAATAATAACAAATCACTTTAATAATATAGATATAGATCGTTTAAAACAATATAAAAAAAGTAGAGCACTTAAGTTGTAAATAAGGAAGCTGAATTGAATAATTTACAATATATTCGGGATTATGTCGACTTTACATACACCACTTCCTTACCCGTTTTCTTTATAATGTCCATAATTTCATCCGAGCTTAAAGACGATGTTACTTCGACTTTCTGGCCTTGCAAGTCAATATCAAACTTTTCAATCCCTTTACCTACAATATAAAATATAATTAAGATCACTTCTGCTAAATTTTTGCAATTAATTGGGTTAGAACCTTGAAATTTATTTAAAACTCTTTGCACAGCCCCTGAACAACCCTCACAGGTCATCGTTACGTGGTATTCATGAGTTTTTGCCTAGAAACAAAAGTAAATTTTATTACCTAAGATAATCAGTAATTATAAACATGAGTAATTAATTTAATTTGTGTTATTTATATGCGGAAACAATGACAAGTACTTTATCTAATACGAACATGTCCATTTTCAATTATCTGTTTATTTTATTGTATTTATTGTGTTTTATATACGCAAATTGAATAAATCACAATGATTTAATTAAACACTCTATTCTTATCACATCTAATTCAATTGAAGTGAATATAAAGCATTTAAAAAGAGTCAAGTTAACATTTAGAAAATGTTACTTCCTGAATGTAAAGAACTTGTGTATAGTGCGGGAAACAATTTAAAATAAGCGATAAGTTTTTATTTCATTGTTAACGTTTATGATAAGGAAAATAATCTAAACAATTTAGGACAAAAGACTATAAAAATTATTGTACTAGAAACATACTAAAATAAAGCTTGTTTTCTGTATTATTTCGATAAAAACATCTAAATACTATTCACAATAAATAAATTACTTTAAAAACGTTAGCAATAATTAATATTTGTAAACATATTGCAGTTTTTAAACAGAGATATATCGCAATAATTCATTAATATCTTATATGGTAATACAAGCAATACTTACCTCAGACATGTTCAACTTTTTTAACTGTTAATTCTATACCTTCGAACTAATTTTATAGATTATTTTAAAAGAAGCTGCCGCATTTGTATCTTTACGTATTTACACTACAAAGTATATTTAACAAATGTCACTTTTTCACTGACAGCTCAGAAATATAAATTTTTAAAGTTGATGATGTCATTGGAATACTTTTGTTCATGCGGAACAGATGGCAGGGTATCGATTACAGGTTTCTTTGAGTTTATAAGATTTTATTTCAATAGATACGGAAGAAGTTATAAAAGTTAAAAGACAAATTATTAAAACAATTTCTCAGGTGATATAAAAAAATCGCAGTTAGAAAAAAACTAATTATAATTTGAAATTGTGTACTTAAAACATAAAATGTTTAAGTTTACCCTTTCATCAACAGATGGCGCAGGATAAAAGTTAAATTTTTTTAATGAAAAATTATTATTTTCCTTGAAATCAAAAATAAAACAAATAATAAAGAAGTAATATTCAAGTATAATTCTCTAAAGAAAGGGAATAAACATAGAAATTAGTAGTATAATGTTTTAATTTCACTTAAAAATATTTTTTTGAGGGATCAATGTTGGATCAATGATTATTTTTTATGTATTGGTAAATTTATTTCGGAATAATGGAATAATAAAATCAAAATTAAGTAGTATATTTATTTTTCTTAAAGAATTGTGGACAAAACTATAATAACAAACTTTATCTTGATTTTATTTAATGGAAAGTAAACTCGGTATAATACTTAAAATTTCTTGTATTTATCGATTTTTACTATTAAGCCTTTATGTTTTTATTTTTGTTTTTACTGAATTAACAACTTCTTAGGTCTATATTTAAATTCTCCTGTAAAAATTCCAGTCAGTGACTTGCTATATACAGCCAAGTTTCTAACTTTTGCTATCAGTATTTCTATTTCTAAACATTCTATTGCTCCAGTTTCTCAATAATAAAGTTAATTCATTATTAATGAGCCGCAATAAATTCCTTAACTTTGAGGAAACTTTTTCAATCCCGATTCCGTCCCTCATTAATCAATTATTCAAGAGCTACAAGTGTTTGGCGGCCGAAAGATGGCGGTAAGTTTCTATTGTTGTGCCGAAATCGGAATTATTAAAATGGCGGCCTAAAGTTTGATCTTGTAAAGTTATGCGTTGGAAACATTGCGAAAACGGATCATTCGATGCGTCGTCGTTGCGAAAAATTGCGGAAAACGTTCAAACGAAGGTACGGATACTCGTTCAGGTCGGTTGATGATCGCGTCGCAGGGAAAAATCATAGGAAAACCCTAACCGTCGGAGTGAACCGTGTTGTCTTTCAAAACAAGTGAATCGTGTGTATGTGTGTATGTGCTAGGATGGAGCCATATTTACGAAATATGTAGTCGAAGGCGAATTAAAAATTCATAATTCACCGAAAAGAAGTAAGTCGATTAGGAGAAAATAAGACCCGTTTTGATCTGATTTAAGGGGGAGAGTAGAAATCAGCAATTATACGCGAAAGCACCTGATCTGTACAAGGACAGAATATACTTTATATTACACACTAACGTAATGTGTAATGTAGTAATTGTAATATGTGAATACGTTTTTTTCTCTCGATTGATACGATACGCGTAAACTTTATTTCGTTCTGTTCCTTGCGATAACTCATTTATTACCGACGGCTATACGGCATAAAGCATCATTAATTTTGTATCGAGGAGAACCTCAAAAACAAATTTCGAGGGAATATATTGTATGTATTTTCAGTATATTACAACATGTGTGTGAAATATGTGCATGAATTCATATTGATTTGAGGAATAACGTCGTATATGTTTATGGATAGAAGCAATAAAAGAATAATTATAATGCAATATTTCCAGGTAGCTCAAGCAAATTTAATGTTTAATATTTACATTAATGAAGCTGTAATTTACCCATTATATTTAAGTAAGCACATAATTCATAATTAATGAACAAATATTGCTGTAGTTAGTCGATGAATACTTGTCTGTTCCACATAAGAAAAAGAACATTTTCCTTGTTTTTTTTTATTTATTTTTATCTATGACTTTATCAATCTATGTTTGTGAATTTAAGCAAAAATTTTCCAAATAAGGTTTTATTGTTTAAATATTCCTATATATACATTTTTTTTTTTTTTCTAACCAAATTCTTTGTCTTTGTCAAAATGTTGAACCCAAATACGACTAGGTAGTGAAAACATACATATTTTGAACATATTCTTTTTTCACATTTTAAAAATCAACAAATCAACAAATCAATTGATAAAACATCGTCACAATATTTGTGTCTGTGAACTTAGAGTGCTTCAGGGTCTAATTTTAACGCCCACGCTTTAGAAATTTGTACTTGATCTTGCATTGGAGTTGATTTAATCTTGTGTAGATGGTTAAATTTGTTTTTTCTTTAAAAAGAAGCTTACAAGTCACCTATAAACAGAAGGTGATTATTTCATCATCAAAGATGATCCTTGGCTTAGTAATTGTCCATGGAAATGAAATAGTAAAGGTCCTGAGTGAATTTTAAAGTGCATAATTCTTTGTACAGTGTGAGTCATTTAAATAGAACGCTCCGTGTGTTATATCATTGTCGCATTCTTCATTACATTCGGAATATTTTTGTTTAGGAGTACATTATGCTTCAATCTAGTAGTTCTTGAAATATTGGCAATAAAAAATTTGTAGATGTTTACATAGTTCTTTATATGTGATTACAGCATTGTGGTAGATGGTTGCTGCAGGAGGTGTGTAGCATTTCAGTATAATGAGACGACCTGCCGTGATGCATAGTGTTCTAAATAAATTGCCAAAGTGGACAAAATTTGATGGGCAATAGCTTGTACATTTCTATGAAATTGTAATGGTTTTGTCAATATCTAATATCTAAAACATATATTAACCATATGCTATACATATTATTATTTAATTAGTTATAATAGATCGGGTTATATTCACTTTAGCAATTTATTTAGAATTTTCGGTCTTTGATTGATCCTGTCATGAAATATAAGGAACTTCACAAACACCTGTTCAACAGAATTTTGAAATTGGAAGTATATCCAAACTATTAGACTTAGGACTGTGGTACAATGTACCCTAATAAAAACATATTCAGAATGTAATACTCTACCCTTATTGGGTGTAAGGCATTGTGTAATTGAGCTGTTAGCTTATGCTTTTCTTACATATTTCCCGCCACCTCTTTCTGTCCTGTGTAGCCTGCTGTGTATTCTGCTAATCTTACATCTAACTATGCTCTTCTAGGACTTCCTTTTGTTTTCTTATTTACCCTGTATTCTAGAACTTGTCTTACCATTCCATTACCTTGCATTCTCTTCACGTGACCATCTCATTCTACTATGGGTTTCACTTCCAGATTACTCCTGATAGTTGTATTCCTAATTCTATCTCTTTTCGTTTGGTTCTCAATTCGTCTTAAGAATCTCATCTCTGTTGCCGTTATTCTTGCTCGGTTTCTTTCCGTTATTGTCCACGTTTCTGCTCCGAAGGTTAATACAGGTGTTATTACTTTTTTGAATATTTGAACTTCGATGTCTTTTGGAATTTCCTCCTTTCCCAGAAACGTATCTTTTATGCTATTGTAAATTTTTCCTTCTGGTGCCACTCTTTCTGTTATTTTCTCATTCAACCTTCCATCATCGGATATCATTGATCATAGATATTTAAATTTCTGTACTTGTTCTAGTTCCCCTTTCCACTTTCATGTTGATTTGGTTCTTTGATCTTTCGCTATAATTACCATATTGTCCGCACAGCAGAGTTCACTTATCTCTATTCTTCTCATCTTCCAGTATCCAATTTTATGTGCTTTGACCACCTCTTCCCCTTTTTTTATTGCGTTATCCACGACTAAAGAGAACAGTAGCGGACTCAGGATACATCCTTGCGTAAGGCCTAGGGTTGTTTCAAACATTTTTGATTTTCCTTGCCTTGTTCTTACATAGTTTCTTGTGTTTTTATACAAACTTTATACTCCCGCTCAGAATATAATGTAGAATGCGAAAATGATATTTTTTTGAAGAATAAATGGACTTGGCTCACCCTGTATTTATATGTTTGTATTGGTTTATGATGGTTTCTCTTTTCAGATGTTATGGCTACATGGCTTGCTCTAAACTATACCAGACATGGATCCTGTTGGGCCATGGTCGGCGTATGCTTCCTATAATCGTTTAGCAGGTGTGCAACCTGGTGCGAGTACCGGTGACCTTCACCATCACCTCACCGGCAGCACCGCCACGGGTTCGCCTGCAACGACAACCACTCAAATCCTACCGGGTGGCTTCCTTTCCCCGCCGCCGGTAGGCTACGAAGTCTTCAGTCCCCTCTTTCATCCTACAACTAAACCCGCTGCTCACTATGTCAACCAGCATCGACAAGCGCTGGCGCAGGCTCAAGCTGCGGCTGCCTCGGCTTCCAAGCAAGGTTCGGATGGAGAATACCATGGTCAAGCGCAGACCTTCTTCGAGCAGGGCCCGACGCCCTGGCAGCAGAATAGCCCGTTCGGGATTCTACCCCATGAGAGCGTCGTAACGACGACCAAAGCGGGGCCGTACGAGAATTTCAACGCTCACTTCGCGGCGCAGAGCCTGAACCAGCTGGTGGCGACCAATTCGAAGAATGTTAGGCCGAGAAGTCCTCAAGTTACCACGGCAACTACGAAGGCTTCCTCTACCCAACAGAATTCGAGTACATTCTTCCAGGTATGTAAGTCGTCGCTAAATGGTGTAAACAAGCATGTCATTAGAAATTTTAAGTGAAATCTAACAATATCTATGTTATTTTTTTCGTTTGAAGGGTCCTTCAACCTATTCTGCCGAATCCCCAAACAATACAAAAACCTTCTCAACGGCGAACACGGCAAACCTCCAGCAAACCTGCATCGTCACATCACCGACCAATACTTCGGTCTCGAAAGATTACCGGGTGCCTCAGGTGCCTAATAGGTCCGTCTTCCCGGCGACGAGTCCCTCGCGAACCGTCGAGAAATCCTTTCCATCAGCCGGGAATGTGAAGCAATCCCAACAGCCACCGCCGCAGATTCAAACGAAAGCTCAAACGAAAATCTATCCGGAATTAGCCAATCAGACGGAGCGGCAAAGAAATAGCGAGGAGAATCAAAGCCAATCGTCTCCGATTAGTTATACGATGGATAATTCCCGTTTAAATTACGCAGGGAATAATGTCAGCAATAAACGGAACCAATTCCAGCATTCTAATTATAGGCATTATCAACAGCAAGGATCGGAGTCGGATTTTCAGCGCCCGAAAGCCGGATCGGATTATGCCTTGTCTAACGGACCTGATTCCGCTGCGATTCCACGGAAACAAAGTCCATTACAAGCACATTCGCAAGCGTCGCCTATCGGGCACGCGCAGAGTCCGGCTTATCCGATGTACAATAGCCCAATGAATTCGATCTCTTCCCCACAGCAAAGTAACAATCAAGTAACGCCTCCATCGCCGCTAGATGTCTCCGTTTCTAGGGGTAATTCACAGACGAGCAGCGTGGCTTACCCTTCGGTGATAACGCGAGCTTTAAATAACGAAAAGAACTACGGGGAAAGGTATGAAAGGCCTGGGAATCAGAGCGGCAATAATCAAAACTGTTGGGACGAGCGCAGGAAATACCAACCGCAGAACGCGCAAAATAACTACATCCCCGGCAGTATGGAGATGAATCGTAGCACCGACCCTCAACAGCCGAATCGCGCTACGCTAGTGAATGTTACCGATAGACAGCAAGCCTACTTCGATAATAATCACCAGGTTACGATGGCCGATTTGTCTAGTTGCAGAGGCGATCCGATGAGTATCGTGAAGAACCTACAGCAGAGTTGTCAGGTGCAATTGCCCGAGATCAAGCAAGAGGAGAAGGTGAATGTTAAGCGAAGGAAAAGTGGTGATAAAGGTGGTGCTACTGCGTTGACCGAAGGCGGTCCTCCTCCCATGGATTACTTCCCGAGTCCGATTCCGCCTCCGGCGCATAGCTCTGGCGCGAACCAGCAACAACAGAACGGAAGTTATTTCGATTTTGATCGGTGGAATCTTCCGAACCCGAATACGAAGCTATTCGGTTCGCAAGGTCTACACCAGCAACATCAAGGTTTGATGGTACCGCATCCGCATTCGCATCCGCCGCCGCCTTTACCATATTTCCCGCCCTTTCATTTGCCTCACCATTCCGCCGAATATCCATCTTCGGTGGAACTGACGCCTCTATCAACTTATAGCGAGCAGTCACCTCAACCTACGACGTCTCAATTTCCGCCGCAGGATGACCAGCCTAAAGTGGTGGTGCCCAACATCGAGGAGGAGTTGAACTATCTTGCCGAGGACAATATCGTTTATAAGACGGCGAGAGCGAGTTCCTCCTCCAACCCGAACAGTGCTTGCGTGCGTCCGACAGTTGTGAATAAGAAGACCGATAAGATATCGGGACCGGGCGTCGGCTTCATGAACAGCTATCTCAAGTTCTTGCAGGGTGACAAGGACAGTTCGCCACCGCCTGCGTCCAGAGGTAATAGGAAACAGTCGTGGACTAAGACGAAGACTATCGTAACGCCGCCGCCACCGCCGGCAACAACGACAGCTCCGGATATTAAACCTACTAACACTAATACTAACGGTATCGTGTCAAGGCCGCCACCTATTGCGGCGCCTATTTTGACGCCGAGATTGTCTCAAGGAGATCCACAAGATGATCCCAGGTAATTGTTATGCCCTCCTTCCGGAGATTGAAGTATTGCTCTTAAGCTTCATCTACCCTTGTATCTAGATTAATGCCATTTATTGTCTATATGTATGTAAATCAGTGTCGGACACCATGTGCTCAGTTGCAGTTGGTGTAGCTAGAACGGTATCTAAATTGTCTACACTTAATGTCTATGATAATAGCAAGGACTGCGGGGCACTATGGCAAACACTAAAGTATTGACACTCCACACCACACAATTAATCCGGAACGATTGTTTCGGGAATTCGTAGATTCCCGCTGTCAACTGTACTCTAGTGCTGCCATTGATGCAATATTCATAGAAGTACTATGGGATTACTAGATAGTGTCATATAGGTGTTTGTCGATATGCAAAAGAATGCGAATCTTTTAAACAGGGAAAAGGGTCCAGCAAGCCACTCATTTCTCATGGATTTATTGACTTAAAACGGATACATGTTTACGTTTCTTTTTAGTTTCGTATATTTCACATGTTTCAAGATATATGGGCGACAAAAGTAGGTAAATATCTTTTAGAGCAGGGATAGAACGAGGCATGTGTTATCTAACCTAATCAACCTAATATTTGATTTGACATTTTATTATTTAAGCAGATTTGTCCCATTTCGTACTTCTGTACTTCTGTATTTTACGGATGATGGAGGAAAACCGAAAGAGCTGTTTCGGTTTTCTTCCATCATCCGTCAAACAGAACTAAAGAAGTACGAAATGGAACAAATCTGCTGCAATTTACTGATAACCACAGATAAACACACAAAACCAAATACAAATTCAGCGAATTCAATTACAGCTACAAACTCCGCCACTCTAGTTACAAACCAATTAATTTAGGAAAGAGTAAGATCACTAGAGGGCACTAAAACAGTAAATACAAACTAGTAACATAGCAATCACTGAATATGCACAAATCGGTTAAACTAGATATAATATTTCAATTTCTGAGTACTCTGGGTAAGTAGCAGCATTTTAAATCCCGTTTACAACTTTGCAGATACTTCCCTTTACCTAAGGAAAGAAAAAAGAACTCATTCGACAGTTCAGACGACGGCGTCAGCTCCGATGATGAGTTTTTTCACCACAAGAAAGCTGTTCCGCCTCCAGTAAAAGTGGAAAACCCACCGCCTGCGCAACCCCCGAAAGAGAAGGAGAAACAGAAAAGAAAAGGCAGGCCACCAAAAGTCGGAGAAGAAAAAGCCCACAAGCCTGCAAGTGAGAAGAAAAAGGCTAAAGCCGAGAAACAGAATAAACAGGCGAATTCTGACGGAACAAAACCCAAGAGAGAACGTAAGTTTCGTATTTTGTTATCCAAATCGATTGATTCTATCTTGAAACAATGATTTTAGCTCGTGCGGAACCTGTTCCCAAACGGGAGAGTTCGAAAAGGGCCGCCAAGGAAAGGAGCAACATCAAATTAATAGCGAAAAGGGAGGAAGAAGCCGATGAAAACGACTTTATAGACTCGGATTCTGACCCGGCTTGGACACCTCAATGCAAAGACGATCCCGAACCAGATGTTATGATGAAAAAGAGCAAACGAGGAAGACGTAAGTAATAATAATATTGGATATTTCCTTTTTTGTTATTATTATATTGATTTACCTATTGTAAATGTTGTTAAATAAAGCCGGAAGAAAACGTAATTTACGTAATTTATTATCTACCGCTGCTGAAGGTGCTGGAATACATGACATTAGCGACAGTTCCAATGATATTACACAAATCAAGAAGCAAAAAACTTCAAGTAAGTTTGTAATCGGAGATTAATTTTGGGAATGATTCGATATTAACTTTCAGCTAAGAAGGAGAATCAAAACAAATCTTCCGATCAATCAAGTGAAAGCAATACGGCTCCATCCCTCACCCAAAAGAATCTTCCAACGATGTCTGAAGATAATTTCTTCAAGGTACACCCATATCACCGTTTTTCATTTGCATCGCATGATTCAGTTGTTAAAAAAAATATTTTTTAAAAGAACTCATCGCCTTAATTATTTTCGTCATTTCTCATTGATCATTGGCAATCCACATTTCAATTCAGAAATACAAATCTAGTTTATTTTTGTAGTCAAACAGATTAAGGGAAAAACTCCATCAGGTTAGTTTATATTTCTCCATTACTTCAAAAGAGATGTTTTCCACGGTGTAGGGTGTTTACATTTTTCTTTTCTTTCTTTTACAGCCTGGAGAATTTGTTGTGATAAAATCTGAATTAAGCGAAGAATGGCCTGCCATCTGGAGGGTGGACGGGAAAACGTTGCTGCAAAAGTACGAACCCTTCGAACAAAACGGGCAGACTTTATATAGAAATATATCTACAGTGAGTCAAAAAAACGTCATAATTCACAATTATTTATCTTAATTATCTTACTTTATATATCTTTACAGTATACATCGTGGACCCCGGAAAGTAAAAAGCAATACATGTCAGTTCCTGTGAAGTACCGATCTCAGAGCCATCTAGAGACGATCGTCGAATTTCTGCGAAATGAGATGACCGTTGTTGACCACGCCTTCATGGACAAAGTGATGAAGGAAAACGAGGTCTATCAGGATAATTTTGAAGTGTACATACAAACGTTGATTTCTCAAGCGTTAGATAGTAATTTTCTAACGGAAATATTCCAAGAGCAAGGTACGTGTCAGTTTTAAATAGAGTTGTTAGATGGCGCCTGATATGCTCTCACGTACTAGTTACTTAATCCTTTTTGCTTACCTACCCTTATAGGATGTAAGGCATCGTGTGGTTGGGCTGTTAGCTTATGCTCTTCTTACTTATTTCCCCCCATCTCTTCCTGTCCTGTGTATTCTCCCAGTTTACTGCCCTCGTTACTTCTGCTAATCTTACATCCTTCAACCATGACCTCTTCTAGGTCTTCCTCTTGTTTTCTTATTTAACCCATCCTCTGATATCATCGATCCTAGGTATTTTGTTGTTCTGTCTTTTCTATTGTCATGATTTTTGTCTTTTCTTTGTCGATTTTCATGTTGATTTTTTTCCAAAACTCTTGTAGATCTGTATGTTATTATTGAAGGTTCTTTGGTCTTTCGCTATAATGACTATATTGTCCTCATAGCAGAGTTCACTTCCCTCTATTCTTCTCATCTTCCAGTATCCAATTTCATATATTTTGACCTCCTTTTTCCCTTCTTTTATTGCTTCACCCAGGACCAAAGAGAACAGTAGCGGACTCAGGATACATTCCTGCCTAAGGCCTAAGGTTATTTCAAATATTTTTGGTTTTTCTTGCCTTGTTCTTACATAGTTTCTGGTGTCTCTTCTTCTAATCCTGTCTAAGGCTTTCTCTGGGTCTATAAACCTCCTTGTCTTCTCTTATTGCCTTTTCCCTTAATTATCTCAGGATAAATAGTGCATCATTTACATCACGTACTGATGGTGTGCAATTTTTCGTATTCCAGATGATTACTTTTTATCCAACGTTCAAACCATCGATGATATCACACGTTCGAAGAAACAGAAACTGCTGACACTGCTGAAGTGGCCACATCCCGTCCAAATCGCCGTCAGTACGTGGCCTTGCTTCAACATAATACGCGAATTGAGCACGCCCGATTTTCAAAGCAGGAACTGCGCCGCCTGTCAGCAATCGGGCGTCTCCGTTAGGGTACTTATGTACGGACAGCCGTACAATTCGACAACGTTGGAGGGTTGCCAGCCTGATCCACAAGCTGCCAACGAAAAGGTTCGTTTTTTTTTTTTTTCTTCAGTGAAATGAAGGCACACTAATAAGCGATCTTCTTACGATATTGCAGGATTTCTTAATGTGTAGGATATGCTCAAATAGGGTTCAGTTACTGAATAAGATCTCTCATCAGAAGTACCTAATGTACATTGAGTGTGCCAAGAGGGTTGCCGATAAGCGTTCGACGGATGCGCATAAGGACACCACTTGTATACTTAATGAATTGTTAGCGGATGAACCATGGTTGAATCAGGTAAACTTAGCATATATAAGTATTCCCTTAATTTCCAAGGCTTATAATTGAGCATTAATTAATTTCGTTTTATTTAAGACGATATTAATTTGACATATGTCAACGTTGACAAACGCCATCTTTTATTTCACTTTAGAAATTAATCGATTTACATAACAGGAATTAATCTTTTTTGATCAAACCTTTTAGTCATGTTAAGGGTTGTTTATATAAATCTAAACTGTGAAGTTCCAATTTGGTGCGAACGGACTATAGATTTCTACAACTGTATTTATACTAAACTCATTTTATTTCTCTCTCAATTTCAGCTCTTTTTGGACGTACGCAACTCTTGGGGTGAGGTGGACAGTCTCGAACACAATTACAAACAGAGAAACTCTAAAAGTCAGTGAACCTGTGTTGTGAATAAAATAACAATGATAATAATAACAATAGTGACGATAATGTAATTATTTGTGAGGACGAAACGGACGCAAAGACTTTTTATATGAGTTGAGTATCAAAATCAAAAGATTTTACGATAATTGATTAAGACAATTCTTTGACGGTAGAATAAAAATAAACGCATGAAAGAGGCAACACAAGCGGACTAAATATGAACTTGTGAAACAGTCGCCGATGAAGATTCTTTGTATAAATAGTTCGTCTAATAATGAGAGTTTATATTAAAAAAAATAAATTGAGAGAAAAAAAAGATTACATATTTGTAATTAAAGTTTTATTGAATATAATATTGACATAAGAATTGGTTAAAGTTTACGTTTTTTATTGATATGTAAATAAGCGCGAACAAACAGGAAAAATAAATAAAAAAAATATAAAAAAATAAATCATTCCAATATGATTTGAAGTTTTAATTATTCCAATTTTCCTTATTTCCCTGCCCTTCACTTTAATATTTTGCCTTTTAATGTCTTGTAATCGCCTGATATTAAAAATTAAATTTAAATACGTCAGTAAACGTTTTGTGAAATCGTGCGTATACAGTTACCGCCAAAAAATCGGTATAAAAAATTATTGTTTTTTGGAAAATCGATTTGTGGCGATAACGATGCTTGAAAAAAGATTACTAATTGGGCATTTTTTGAAAATAATTGCAAAAACTGCATTTACTAATTAAAGTAGACGAAAATCTATCTAAAAAAAAGTGGTTTAGAATGTTATTTCTTACCTAAATTCGTCTTAGATTAAAAAATTTTTATTTTAAGTATCCAAAAAGTGTTTTGAAATGTTTAAAATAGTTCTCTTTCGTAAAATTTGAATCATTTAGCTAATTACTATGAGGAACTTTAAACTTATTTTCAATGTTACCGAAAGTTTTGAATTTCTTTAGAATCCTACTAACAGTTGATCATCCACGAAATTTAAAAAGTCCCCGCTCTATGACCTATGACATAATTCAATTTTGTCGTTTTTGGTTATATAAGTTGTTTTACTCTAATTTTAATCGAATAAATTTGAAAATAACTGGATAATAGAAAAAGGATTTAGCCTTGAATAGTTGAAAGGACCTGTCAATTCGAAAATAATTAATTTAATTTAAATAATCCACTGCCATTTCATAATTTGTCAACTTAATTAATTTGAACATGTAAAACGAATACAGAAAACTGCAATGTAAAAAATCAAATTTTGTGGAAGTTAAAATCTCATTGAAATCTCTTAATTTCCGAAAAATAACACTAGATTTTGACAGTTTCAAAAAACTCCATTCTTTAAACGAGTAAACATCGTTTGGTATATCTGAATGGGAGTAGGTTTTCAAAAAAGCACGAATTGCTGCCGTAAACATTTTTTTTAATAAGAAATAAAAAATTTTTCCATTTAATACCAACTTTATGGCGGTCACTGTATATTTTATAGCAGGGATTCTCAACCTGTTTCTTGCACCGTCGATTGCTTCATAAATAACAATTAGTCCAAGAATATTTATTAGATTTATGTTCCATTATCATTTTTAATTTTACATTTACAAATAACTTTTGAAAAACACGCTTATTCGTCGTATAATGTAATGTTCAGTGCATTATTGACTTCCTTTAAAATTTCATAGACCCCGTTGGGAACTCCTGTTTTATAGGATACCAGGTTTGATATTGTAAAAATTCCAACATTTTTTGAATAGTATTATCTCATTATAGATTTTTTTCTATATTTAGGGTTAAAAGGTTAATCAAATAAGCAAATTTTTATTATAAAATCACGTATAAAAAAAAACCCATTTTAAGTATTCAAAATGGCGACCTATTCCCTTGCATTGACGGACATTATTTTTTTTATAAACGAGAAATTTAGAAGTCATTTTCTCCATATAATTAACCAAAAATTAAATCTTTCAAAATATACATAGATTTCTATTAAATTGCAACGAATTAAATGCGAAATTGAAATCGATTATTCCACTATTTTCATTGAATTGAATTGAATACCCCGCAATCTCGTGACATTTGCCGTTTCCGCAACCGACTGAGTCCTGACGTTTCCGTCGTTTGTCGGCTTTTTGATGTCGAATCGTGAGTACTGTCAAGATATTCCTCGCCAAGATTCTCCATTGTCCCGAAACGTATCGGTCCCAATAAATTCCTAGCAGTGGAAGGTGTTAAGAAGCGTTTTGCCGCACATCGAAGCACGAAAAAACGGTTAAGATGCCGTCTGCGGCGAACTTGAAAATCGACAAACCACTATCAACGGAGAACTCGGTTAATGAATCGAATCCAAATGCGGTAACACCTTTACGACAAGCGATTACCACGATAGAACATAAAATACGAAATCTCGAGAAACGAAAGGTAGTAACAAAATTAATTTAACTTGCACGAAATTGTTTAAATCATGGTTTTCTTTCCGTTATTGCACGCCAATCTAGGCTAAATTGGAATCTTATCGGGAATTGCAAAATTCCGGTAAGGATTTAAATCAGGATCAGAAGACTGCAATAGCTAAGTATGGTGAGGTAGTACAAACGTTGGAGTTCGCTCGCGAACAATGCAAACAGTTCCTTAGTATAGCTATGTCATCCGAGAAGGAAGCGAAGAAGCAGGCTAGGAAGGATGCCGTTGCAAGGAGCCAAGCCGAATTGGCGAAAGTAAGTCATATTCAACCTACGCATCTAAACTTTATGTAATTATTTTCATTATTCTTTAAGGTAAGGGAAGTCTTATTGGTGCAGGATGCTTTAGCACAAATGGGCCAGGATAATATTAGGGAAGATTTTCTGAATGGACGAAACGGAGCGGCACAACTTAGTGAAACCGATCTAAAGTAAGTAAGATTTAAAACTAGGTCATTCGTGATAAGGAAACAAGATATCTTATTTAAGTGGGTAAGATTTCGGGGGAATTTCAAAAATATACTGATGGGGACATAGTTATTTGTTATCCTATTTTTTCATAGACTAACTATGCTTAATCAAATGAAATGTGAAGTTTGCATTGTTTTTGCTTATCAATTGGAATGCTATGGGCTATTAAAATTAAATTAATGTACACTATTGCTCATGGAAGTTAGGCCAAGTGGAAAACGTTAACAGAAATTAAGAAGTATCGAATAGATTGATTAAAATTAAGAATATAATATACTAATAGTGTTAAATTTTTCTTAATGAAATGATAACTCCAAGTGTAGTCTGCTGGATGTCCCAGATTCAGTGTCAAAAGCAATATCTTCCTTATTTGTAGGGATATAAGATCAAGAAAGGTGTGGTTGAAAATGGTTTGCAGAATCCTAAAAGATATGCTTTTTAAATCTATCCCTACCTAACTACCCTCAAAGAAACCTTCCCCAAATTTCTCATCTTTTTGACTTTCTGATTGAAGTTCTAGAAGTTAGGAATAGAATGGTATAAATAAAAATTTCATTTAACAAATAGCTACTAATAAAAACATATAAATTGTTAGCTTAAATTCAGTTGTACATATACAATCCTGTAGGTTGTTCGAACAAAAAGGATTCAGATATTTATTTCACCTATGGTTAAATACTTATTCATTTCTGTCTAACATTCAATATTCTTTACTTTTGTTGTACATTTTATTATACAGGGTGTTTATTAAACATACGGCAAAAATTCAAGAGGTTATTCCATGAACTATTCTAAGAATATTTTGTTTCGAAGATACAGGGCGAGAAAAAGTTTCGACAAAACCAACATTTTATTACCAAAAATTACATTTAAAGTTTCTTAATCTACAAGAACTATTGAAAATGACTACCTCCAGCTAGGATGCAAGAATCCAATCTTCTCCTCGTTGACTGCCGAACTCTTTCAAAAACACCAGAGTCGTTTCTTATTGAGTTGCACCCAGCAATTATCCGATTTCTTAAATCTTCCACGTTTTCCACTGGAGTAGAATAAACTAATGACTTCAGATGGCTCCATAGGAAATAATCCAATCGCTGTATGTTGCTGTTAAAAACTCACGAGCAACCACACTAAAATGCGCTGGTGCACCATCGTGCATAAACCACATTGCATTTCTTGCTGTGAATGGTAAATCCTCCAGAAACAGAGGTAGCGTTCGTTCCAAAAAGTTTCGATACACTTCGCCGGTAAGTCTTCCTGGTAGAAATACCGGTCCAATTAGCCAGCCACCCACAATTCCTAACCAAACGTTCAACGAGAACTGATGTTGAAAACGATCTTCAAGTACCTCATGTCGATTTTCTTCAGCTCACACATGGTTATTGTGAAAATTCCTTATTGCATTTCTTGAGAAATTCGCTTCATCGGTAAAAAGATTCAATGTCAGTAGTTGAGGGATTTGAACCAACGTGTGCAAAAGCCACTGACAGAATGCAATCCGTGGAGGAAAATCAGCAGGAAGAAATGCCTGAACGCGTTGTATGTGGAATGGGTACAACAAATACTCACTAAGAATTTTCCAAACAGTCCCATTACATACATCCAAAGTATTTGCAATTTTTCGAGTAGAAGTACCTGGATCTTCCTCTATCATGTCCAGCACATTCTCTTCTAATTCTACCGTTCTTACTGTAATTGGCCTGGTCCTCCACTTCGTTTCAATGTGCCTGTTTCATGAAGACGTTGATGAATACTTTGGAAGGTTTTTCTATCAGGAACATTACGGTCAGGAAATCGTTCAATGTACAACCGTCTAGCTTCTAATGACTTGCTATCAGCAAGTCCATAAATGAAATGCATTCCAGTCATCTCAGCTTTCGTATAGCGATTCATAATAGAGGACTTCACTAACAAAAGTTTAAGTATTAAAAGACAGAAAATACACGTCAATCAGCCTCAACAAATTTGACACATACAAAATGATCAATCACGAAACGTATTCAAATGAAATCCACGTTTTAACTGATTTACTTTTCTATGTTTGCACTTGCCTATTGTTAGTGGGTAAAACAGCCGTTCTTTGTAATCGGAATGTTGTTAAAAGATAACAACGCGTTTTTACAATTTTTTTATACTCAGTAAGTCCAGTGTTGTACGCAATATTTTTATTTCGGCTACATTAATAATTTCAAAAGTATCAAAATTGGTTTTGTCGAAAATTTTTCTCGTCCTGTATCTTCGAAACAAAGGGGCTTTTCAAAAATCATAAAAGTACAAAATATTCTTAGAATAGTTCATGGAATAACCCCTTGAATTTTTGCCGTATGTTTAATAAACACCCTGTACTTTTTGAAATTTTAAGTTTCCGTTCTTGATGTAAATGGTAATCCTTAAATGGATTTAAGACTTCTGGTTAATCCAAACACTACTAGTATAAGCGAATTTCTTCTTTTACTTCTTCCGTTTACTACTATTTAAAAGTATTTCCCACACGCTTGACATGTTTTCTATATCCTGAAGGTTATTGGATGATCTCTACGCAGCTGTAACGCCAAAGCATGAACCGGGTGATTCCCAGATATTCTGCGCGCAGATCCAGGCCGCAGCTGAGCATTTACTAGCTGTAGTCGACGGTAAACCCAAGGAAGCGTTCGGTGGTACTTACAGTAATATCAAGGATATCATTGGAAGGATCCACGAAAGCGGATACTTTGATCAATCTCAGGTATACACCAAAGAAAAACAGCTACTTTTTGAAAAAGGGTTGCTTATACATTTTTATTAAATAAACGGAAGAGATTTTATAAGTTTAGTAAACAGAATTTTAACGCCAGTTCTATTTTGAATAGCCCAAATCGTGAGGTAATCGTCTCTGCGATACATAGGCGTTTCATTGGAGTAGCGGGCCGTGTGCAAAAATCGATTCTCGTTCTGTCAGCGTCCGCTTGTTTATTTTTCGTTCAGTTTAGGAAACCAGAGAGTGCCTTGTGTTTTGTGTTACATGTTATTCGTTATAAATATATAATTATTAATTTAAAATGCGTAATGTTAACAAGTTTATCTGTGACTTTCCGGATTTGTTCTACGACGGTGCTAAAATAGTTTTGTAAAGTGTGTTGGTAGAAAGCGCACTATAAATACCGAAGAACACAGAAATAGAAAAACGGGCGTGTCAACGAGAACTGCCTTTATTTTCGATTTACTTGTCATAATGATAACTTGTAATTTATCACTTCGCTTACTCGAAAAAGAACCGTTTCAGAACTTTTGGTATAAGTACAACTCCGAGCTGAAGTTGCTAACTATGACAATGGCACGTAATGTTTTATTTGTACATGAAAACGTGGAAAAGAAAATCAAATCTACATTCAAAAATCGGTTGCTTTGGTTGTGTTGACGAGGCAACAAATTGTAAAAGAAATTATATTCTAAATGTTATAGTATGAGTACTGGACCGACATTTCCACTGTTACTAGCTAGCAAAAGACTGGAAAAGTCTACTGGTGCAGCAATTGTGAGGGCGATACTTAGTACGTTAGAAAACTTTCAAGTCTCACCACGTCAAGTGTTGATGTTTATGAACGATGATGCCGTGACAATGCGCTCAGGGGGCCGTTTTATCACATTAAAACAAATTTGTGATGATGCATCGACTAATCCATTAACTGAATTCAAAGAGTGTTTTAATCGTGCACGTATTACTTCCGTAGATGTCGAACGATCTTTTTCAAAATATAAACGCATTTTTTCACCACGGCGAACAAGGTTCAATGAGACAACTGTGGAAACATATCTAATGTTGTCAACTTTTTACGATTCATATCCAGTGGGTGATAACCCTGATAATAGTGCTTCTGCTTTTAATGTCCGGAAAACTCCGATGCAGCCCGCTAACCTACTTGATAACGCGGCTTAAGAGGGTGATTTGTTTCACAACTTTCCAGATATTATAATTCTTGATTGGTTCTGTTATTATTTTTTGTTATTGTACTTACTTCTATGCCGCGCAGAGACATTACTTCACTGTATTTATCATGTAACCTGTCAACCCGGTTTCCGATCCTCGATTTTTTACGTTCTAAAACGTTCTACCGGTATTACAGGAACCTGCTTACGTAGAGGTGTTGGAGAATACCGAGCATGTACCAGAGGTGCAGGTGCCGGAAATGTTGAATCACGAGAACGTCCTTCCGGAACCTCCGATGCCCCCGATGGAAACCTTGACGATTGAGGCGCGGCCGACGGTGCCACCTATGCCGGTAGAACCGCCTCTGGTGCAGATGCCGCCAGAACAGCAGATATATTTCCAGCAACAGCAACCTCAGCAGCCGCAACCGAGGCCATTGACTGAAGTTCTTGGACCAGGAAGTTTCTCATTTCTTCAGGTAAGGAATTAAAGTATAAAAAAAAAATCTAAAAATAAACCTGATATAACGAATGAAGCTTTGTTTTACGGCATATTTGATTAGTTTAAATTTTCAAAAAAAACATCGATTTTATTATATTTAAACAGTATTTCCTTAGTCTTATTTTTAAGGCCTGCTTATCTAATTTGTTTTTATTAAATCGATACGTGACTGCAACCTTTGGGAGGTTCTTTTATGATTCGACAAAGTTTTAACGTGTGACAAATATTATATTCTGAAATAAACACTATTAGCATTATTACTATTCTGCTATATTTATAGGATTCGGAACTAGACACTCCACCGGAACAAATCCCAAGCCAAACCTTCACGAACCAAAGTTACGTTCAAGCGCCGCCCCCGCCGATCCCGATGCCGCCGCACTTCCAACCTTATCCGCAGAATCCTCCGCCGCCGCAGCCGTTACCGCAGCAACCTCCGCTTCCGCTTCAGCAGCAGCAACCGCCGCAGCCGTTGCAACAACCGCCGCCGCCTACCGCAGCGCCCGTGCCGGGTAACGGCATCGACGAGAACCACGATCATCAATCTAGCGATTCGCAGAAGCAGCGAGGCCGACCCCGTTCGAATAACCAGCAGCAACAGCAGCAGCCCTATTACGCAACGAATAACGGCTATACCAATCGGCAGAGGCAGAATAGAAGCGGACCTCGGCCCGCCGCCGCTGGCAACCGACACAATCAATAACCATAGGGATTGAATATCAAACGCTAGTCGGATATATGATCATATTCGGATGATAAGAAAGTATACCAACCAATATGGAATGACGAAAAAGCAAAAAGTATCTAAAACAAAAAAAAAAAACTACAGAACCATACAACTTTACATTCTAACAATATTCGTTTCTAATTTATCTTTTTTTTTTACGTATGTAACAATAGAATGGCGAATAATTAGTATTTAATTACCTCGTCGGAACTAATATCGATAAAAAATGAGGTAACAATGAAAACAGCCGAAATAATTTAAGTAAACTGAAGTACGCGAAATGAGTCAATTTTTTTCCTTAGATTTTTAAAGACGTAGTTATTTTTATACGCATTCGAAGAGAAAAAAAGGGGGGGGGGGACTAGTGAGATTTTGTTTATTTTTCCAAATAGTAAATTGAATATATCATAGTTTTTTAACACTTTCAGACCTAGCAGGAATTAGAACCTGATACTTAAATAGAACTTCCTGTATAGTCTATTTGCAGTTTAGAAAAGAGCACGGAGTCTTATGGAATATTGTTATTTCTTCCTATTGATTGAATGTAATTTTTTAACGTGTGAGATTCGGTGTGTCAGTTGGCAAGGATGTAAAGAAGTTCCCATAAGAGCTATTATTTTTTAAATTGCGAATATGGTACGATATTTAAAAGATGGCGCTTTCGTATTTCTCGCTGACCTCTCGCTGCGTGGGATGTATTTAAAGAAAATTCTCAGTGATGACATGTACTTACAATAAGTTTATAATTTTGAATTGAAATTCTGAAGATGGATAGCGGAAAAGAATCAAAATTCAAAATATTTCCATTTCTGATTTGGAAAAATAAATCAGAAAAGAAAATCTTTAAAAGGGACGAGCCCGGATTTAATTTTGGGGATAATTATTTTCTAAAGCTAACTAAAATGAAGTATTACACTTAAATCAATTGCTTTTTGGCATCGATCGTTGTCAGAAGCAACATAGGAAAGACATACTGGCTCAGCAGTCATAACCCAGTTCATACTATATATATATAAAAAAAAAAAACAGATAAAGGTTCATTACAATTACATAAATCAAATTCGCTTCTTTTATTGTACTCTGTAATATCTCCAATCTGTAGTATATAATACTTTAAAGAAGAATATTAAAAGACGAACATAAAAAATAAATTATTATAATATATAAACATTTAAAAGAAAAAAAAAAAAACAACCACCGTAAATAATATGACACAATTGTAATCTAGTTACAATGTAAATATTGCATTTTATTGTATTTTCAAAAAGGAGTAAAACAAAGAAACAACCTTCATATGTTGCATTCTTTTCCTTATTTTTTTTTTGTTTTCTCTTTCGTTTTTCTTTGATTTAAGTTAAGTAAATATTGTATAATTTTTACCTATTCAGTATGAATTATAGTATTTAGAATATTTGATATTTGAATTTTTTAATACAGTCTCTGAAATGGTTGCAGCAGATTTAAAATTTTAATTTGACTATACCACTAGTTAAATTAGAATAATAAACTGATTTTACTTGATGTCATGTTTTATTTTGAGGAAAGGCTTTCCACCGGCAGTCTAATAAGCTTTATAAAGAACAGTAAGTATATCCTTCATTAGATTAGGATTAAACAAAAGTTTTGGTAGGCGATAATATGAATATAGATCTATTTTCCGAAAATAAAGTTTACATCCGATAACTAGTTTGTTAAAAAGGTGATATCGGGTGGCAGTAGCGTAGCGGTAGCGGCGTGGGTAAGGGTAATTTTCAACTCGTAGTCGATCTCGACAGTACCGTGAGAGAGTTCAAAGTGTGTAACGTTCCCTTCTGTCATAATAAGATTATTAATTTCAAATATTGTGAACGGACGCATTTAAACACCTTTGCTATACTTTAAACACTAATTGTAATTCATAGCTGTTAATTTTGTGGTTGTGAATGTAGCTTTATGAATGATAAAAAAAATCGTAAATTACTGCGTTAATTAGCTTGCTTTATTATAAGTATAAGTTGGAGGTTGTGAATGTAGCTTTAGTTAAAACAATTAGGGACATTAGATGCAGTTTACTCATCCCAGGACATTTTCTTTTAAAAATCTGGACGCTATATTTTCGTATGAATTTAGTTTTAACATTGCACAATAACATAAACTTGTATGACTTCCTTAGAGAGCAAACGAAGAAATTGCACGAATTTCTCTTCTTTGTCAACCCAGATTCATTTCCTCGGACGGTCGCATGACGGGAAATGCGGACGTCTGGTAATCCTTCTCTCATTGGTTAATATTTAAAAAGAAGGCGTGTTATGAATCCAAGAAATAAATTGAGTGCTGCAACTCAGGGACACTTCCTGTTTGATATTTTGCGCCATCTATTACAAGTTAATAGTAATTAATTGCTGCACGCAACCTTAAAAATGCTCTCCAAGATATTCTATGGCAAAAGAAATTCATTTACGGATGGATGCATCTTATCTTAATATTATAAAGGCTATATCGTAGTTGTAAATGAAAATATAAAAGGTCATGATTTGTTGCACATAATCAAACACTTACTTTTGAAACAATTTATTATTGAAACAACTTAGTAAATCAGTTCTAAAAATTTGAGCAAAAAACACTTAATATACCGTGTTCCATTTGAAATTTTAAATAATTCAATACCCTATCAAAAATAGTAAGTAAGACTTTTCGTTTAAAATGAAAATAAAATCAAGAATTAGAACATAATCTATACTTATTATTTGTACAAAAAACATTTATTTCAACGTGGATAAAAATACAAACATTTAATTTCTCAAACGTTTACATCCTTCACTATTGTATTATTATTTTCGAACAGTATATCAGAGATATTTTCTAAAGCTAATTTGCTTATATTACTCTGTGTTGTCTTTATTAAACTTTCAATTGCACCAATTTCTTCGCAAGTATTCTTAAAATCCGATAAACAATTATTTAAACTCTGATATTTTGCTGTGTCACCAACTACATTAATTATTTTCAATAAATTCTCATTGCATTTGGCCAACAGCAACTGCAAATTACAATATTCTTCTTGACTTTCGAGTGTTTTAACATTGTCGACATAAAGGTGATTCCTTACATATTCCAATTGACCCAAGATTATTGAAAGCCGCTCTGCAATATCTGAAGGGAATTCCTTAAGATTTCTATTGACCTTACTCTCTAAATTCGGTAAAACGTTCTGGATTACAATTTGTACCCCATGTTCCTTGATGCGGTGTTCTAACTCGTCAACAACATCTAATTTCTTAAATAATATATCCGTGTATTTCGAAAGTTGATCCTCCATAGACAAAGAATGCTCTTTAATTTTATTTCTTGAATATTGTTGAAATAGTAATGCATGTAGATAGTTGCTGTATGCTACATCGTATTGTAGATCATAATCTACGAACGGTGTGTGGATGATGGTTACTGATAGTTCCGGTTTTAATCTACGATGTGGAGGTGGCATATTCGCGAAGGTACTGTTCAAATTTACAGGGCCACATTTTGCTTGAAGTGGTTGATATCTTTTACTGGCGGAAGATTTCGTAGCACTAGTTTTGTTGTAGATATTTTCCTTACGGCTACTCATTTTCTTAGAGATATCTTAAAATTCCATAATATTTAATTGTAATGCTTATGAAGTCTTAATTTCCTTTGGAAATGACATTGATTTTGAAATGACGGTTATATTTATAATAACCTCAAATATTAAGACAGATTAAATTTTTAAATATTGGCCATCTGTTATAGAGATGTTGAATTATTAGATTTAAATCAAGAATACTTTATGTATTTACTTTGTCGATAAAGTAGAATAGCTGTAATAAGTAGATGTATAGATTTCTTCTTCTTGTGGTCGATAATACAGATTTCTCTTATTAGGGAACTATTGTTCAAGACTTCTATGAGAGATGGCACGTTTACTGGTTTTAAAGCCACTACATATTTAAGCACCTCAATTTGCATCTATTTTGGATCCAAAATTAGGCAAAAAATTTTATATGATTTTACTTTTATTACTCTGAATGTTTTATTTATGATAAAATGCATAAAAATTTATTGTTGGAAGGAGCCAAACACTTTTATACTAAGGAGCCAAACACTTTTATACTTCAGTGAATTCAATACCACATTATGAATAAAAAAAATTGTCTTTATTAGATTAGAGAACAGGAAATTCGTAAATTTGGTTACGAAAAATCGTGAGATATCCCGAGAAATCATCTTTTACATTGAAATACCGGTCGATTAATATTTTATGCAATGAGACAATTAGGAAACCAACAATTTAAGGTATTAAAAATAAAATAAAACATAACACAAGAAGGTTATTTACAATATTACGACCGCTCTTTATAAAGCCATCTTTTGATGCATAACTTGGCTATTAAAATTTGATAGCACTTCGGTAATTCCCCACCACTTTGCTATAAAACTCAAAGAAGTTAAAGTAATATTTTTGTACATTCCGTTGGGGGTTTGATGTGAATATTTTGGTTTCAAGTTGGCCTCACTTGTAGATACTTCTATTGTTTAACTACTGGCAGATGTAATATACTTATATATGTCAATAAAAAAAGTCTACGTAGCTTCTATATTTTTGTAGTATATCAAAATTATGAAATTTGCAAAAAAATAAGGGGGTGGAGGGTTGTTTCCCTAAACAAATATTTGTTATAGGAAAAATATTTACTCCATCGTTAAGAGCATGTAAAACAGTCTAAATCATGTCTTAACTTTTTTTTGATATCTCTTATAGTTTTTGAGCTGTTGAGTGAAAGAGCTTAGGATGCTTTACGCCAGTGGGCGATTCGGCAGCTAAGATAGTTACCGTTGTTCTTACAAACCTACAATGTTTCATTTAAATCGGTGAGATGCACTTACCTGTGTTTCCATTCTAGTAGAGCTTCTTCTTGATACGTACACTGAAAAATATTGTCGCAATGTGAGTTCAAAAAAGAGAACTACTTAAAATGACTCTTTGCAAATATTCTAAGGATAAATTCTGTGAACATTTTTAGGATGCTGGTCTTGCATCTAATAGGTGTGTTATATTTTTTTGGTATGCTCAATATCTGTTTATTGAGAAATGAAGTATACCACGATCTATAGTTGCAACGAAGAATCTTTGAAACGCTGAAATAATCACATTTTACTAGTTTCATGATTCTCAATTTAAACACCTTTTTATCATGTTCCTGCTTGTATCTATCCATGCTGATTGCCTAGGTATGCGGCTCTATCGCAAGTGGATGTTTGCTGTCTAGTTAGCGAAATTGCCGTTGTTTACTGCATAGATATGATAATTCCATGGGAGAGAGTTATTGTTATACGGAGAACGCACACTACAATGTCGCTAAAGTGATTCATTCGTCACGAATTACAAGCGTTTCGCTGTACACGTATACCAAATTCTGATGCGTGAAGCAATTCAATCATTTGATAGACAATAGATGAAACAAATTTGATCTACTTATATTGCAAAGCAACACAATTACCGGATTGTTTATTAAGGATTACAAAGAAAAGGAGTATGAGTTTTGGATCAAGTTTTATATTTGTTTATGATCGATAAATACATCGAAATGATGTTTCTACCAACAAATTTCATCTATAAAAAGTGAATTCATTACCGATGTAGCAGTACATTAGCACAATGTTAAGAGGATCGCCATTCGAAAATGACAAATATAGCAATTTTAAGTAGTATTAAGAAATTTATTTAAGACGTCTAGTATTATTTATGCGTTTCAGAACAAGTAAAACCTTGAGAAACTTTTTCTTCCGGTGAGATATGGTTGGATATATTAAAGATGGGTATCCAGAATGTTTGGCAAAATTTACGAAGTTAAAGTATCTCATTACAATCCTAGTTTCTCTTAGACAAGACGATGATATGATAAAGGCTAGTTGGAGAGAAGTTATCGTTAGTTATACCATCGGCAAAGAAGCACCATACGGATTCCGCACTCTTTTCAAGCTTAAGGATATGAATTTGGACCACAACAGGATGAAAGTTAAAGTAACAATGCAAGTAATGGGTCATTCAGCGGTTGCCCATATATATTTGCTAATTAGTAGAGGTAAACATTATCTTATTATATTTTGGGTAATAGATTCAACCTTCATAGAACAGTGGCTAATAAACGAAACGTTTAAGTTACAGGATCATTACCACAGCGAACACTAGCGACAGCTGTCGCCATCCAAGAGGTCAACGAGTTATTCAACAGCTTTAATGGAGGTGATCAAGCATTTTCAAATGGGTAACCACTGTCGCTGTGTGAATCTAAAATCGAAGTAGGAAGATTTCCAAAGTTGGAAGACGGAGATACATGCATGGTGAAGGACAGACGAGGTGGAAACCGCCATCCTGGATTCACTCTATTAGAGCAATGTTATGCTGAAGAAACACATCAAGACTTTTTTGGGCAATATGTTAGTAGAATAGCGGGCATGTCACGTGACCTGTGACGTCACAAGCCCCGTTTTTTGGCGGAAAATTTGAAACGGAAGCTGTTCAAGATATTCAGTGACCTGTTTAAGCTGTTCAGGGAGTTGTTCCTTAAAACAACTCCCTGAACAGCTTGAACAGTTGTAATAGCTCCCTAAACAGTTTGAGCCCCTTTAACAGCTTAAGCCGCTCCTTGAACAACTTAAGCAGATTCTTCAACAGTTTTAATAGCTTCCGTTTCAAATTTCCCGCCAGGGGACAGGGATTATGACGTCACAGCCAACGTGACATGCCCGAGATAGGAGTGGTGAGGATAAAAAGTAATTTTAGACCCTTGTGTCAAATCTTATGGGATTTTGAGCCAGAACTCCTGTAGCTATTCTATTCAACTTGACTTTTTCTTGCTTATTTCTTAATGTTGTCAATTTGTTTATTTTTAACCTGTGTTTAAAATTAAGTACTCTAATTTATCATCCGGTTTTCTTGACTTACACTTGTATTTAATTTCTTGTATCATGTCTATTTTATTGTAATTTGTCTCTGTATTCAATTTTTTTACTTTCGCAATTTGCGTTTATGAACATTTGCTTTGATAGATTTTGTTAGTTGTACTGTTTTAATCTGTCTTTGTGTTTGATTAATGTGGTAGTTTGTTCTTTAACTGCGTATGTATTTAATTTGATATATTTTTTCTATTTGGTTTTAATGTATTTCATATATTTTGTGAATTTTATTTTAATCTGTCTGCATTTATTTGCTTTCTAATGTGTGTATGTATTTAATTTGTAATTCTTTCATTCTATTTTTAGTGAATAAAATCTACTTTGAAAAATGAGGACTTTTTATTTGATCAAGTATTAAATTTTAAAATCGACAGGTAGAAAACAGGCTTTCGTAAATCAGATACTACATTTTACAGGTAAACGTTTCCTGTTAAATGTAGTTTTTATTCAGAAGTGTCGACTTCTGGCTGTCTACGTTTAAATATCAAACATTTAATAATTTAAATTTCCCGCCAACTTAAATTTGGCGGCTACTCGGTGCACAGAACCATCTTAATAGGATCTACTCGGAATCTGTACATCTATAGATGTAAGGTTTGTTATATTAGTTATCAAAAACCAATCAATTGGCCGAAGAAATCCCATACTGGTTTTTGATTGATTTGAAAGTATGTGATTGACTTTGACTAGCGTGTGATTTCTGCGAATAAAGTTAGAATCAAGGTTGGTTGACACTTGATTAATGAATGCCACTAAATCGATTTAAAGTAACTCAACTCATTAGCAATCGACTAGTTTGTGATCTCTGGTAGAACAAGCCTTACATGGTTCTGATGGCGCCTCCGACGAAGATACAAATATTTAATTGAATTTTACGTTCTTTTTTGATACGTATGTGCGAGATTTAATGTATAATAATGTGTAAGTTTTGTAATTGAATACGTATATGTGGTTATTTAATCAAATATAAACATAAAATGCACTAATTTGATAACAGGCGTACAATGCTGAGTCGTTATCAGTCGTATAAACTAAGAAGGGCTATAGTCTATTGAAGAATCGAATGCTAATAAATCTTATTAATCTTCCCAAACGAAGCATTTCATATTTAATACCTTTCCGATGTGACACAGCTTGAGCATCGTTTCCTATACGAATCGTACATGAACTCAAATTGAAGTACCTTTATAATTTAATTACCAGACAGTACGAGAACGCTGCTAATCAATACCTCGCGATACGATGATACACAGCGTCAGCTTTTGATCAGGTAATTAGTTACGCAGCGGGCTCTCATCATTATCATCATCATCAGCAGCATCAAAATCGATTCTCTCGTTAGGCAAAGGCGGGAAGATGGTAGTAGAAGTTCGTAGGCAAAACAAAACGAATAATGGAAGCGAATAAATCGCGTTGCCTTAGATCTTAAGAGCGCGTCACTCTTAAGGCGTAATTAATTGTGATGTTTGAGAAGATGGCCGGGGGTACTTTCGCGACGGGAAATTTTAATTGGGACGAAGGTTAATTGAGGGGAAAATGAAAAATCGTCGGCGAAAAACGCGGCGCGCACTTGGGCGAATAAATAAATTTTGAATTTTTAAGGAGGAAGATTTTTAAGGGGTGGAATCGGTTGGTTTTAATGTATTTTTGATGTGAAATCTCAGTTAAGAGTCAATATTGAGCATATTTTCTTTGAGAGAAAAAAGCTGCTAGATAAGTTGTTGAATTGAAAAAAAGTATTTTTAGAAAGAGCGGTCAAATTAATGGTAACATTTGTAAATATAAAAATTTGGCTATAAAGTAATAGGCTTTTCAGAAAATGTTTTTTATTTTTAGAAATACTGGAAGCCTGTAAATTCCTTAATTTGTTCTTTAATGCCTAATTGGACTATTTTGATGTATGTATTTTTTAAATCGAAATCCACTAATTTATATTATTATGAACTCAAAGAGAAAATGCACGCAATTCACAAATAATGTCGGAGATTAAGAAAAAAAGAAACGAAAAATGATCATTTTCTTCTTTTACCACCAGTACCTTTATTTGGCCCCACTTTCGATCTTTTATTTAACAGTGTACTCGACATTTTTGTATGACGTTTCAGTTCTCTCTAGCGATCATCAACTTTCTTGTTTTTTATCGACGCCATGTTGGATTTTGACACCGTCAGAAAGAGTTTTCTCTTCAACTTGCTTACTTACTTAGTCCCAAGCCTTTCTATCGTTAGGTCTAAGGCCGTTGGGGTTGAGTTCTGCATTTTTGTCTTCATCCTTTCGTATCTTGTGTTAGCTTTCGTATTTCTTCCGATGACATTCCCTTTTTCTCTACTTCTTTTCTGATTCCGTCTATCCATCTAGTTCTTGGTCTTCCCCTCTTGTTTTTTCCGTGCACTCTCGTTTCAAACACCCGCTTTGTAAGTCTTTCGTCCGACATTCGATACACGTGTTCAAACCATTTGAGTTGCTCTTCTATAATTTTTTCGTTAATTGGTTCTACATGAAGATTTTGCCTAAATGTTTCACTATTTATTTTGTCCTTCCTTTTTTTGTTTTATATTTTTCTCAGGAACCTCATTTCTATACCATTAATTCGGGATTTTTGTCTGTCCGTTAATGACCATGTCTCACTTCTGTACATGTGTAAAACAACTCTAGAGTTGGTTTCTGTTTCCCGCTTAGATTTATTCGATCATTCGGTTGATAATGAGGTTGTCCAGGAACCTTCGAAACAGCTGTTCCGGATTAATTTAATTAATATTTTGTGTGATGAGGAGTGTGCGGCTACTTCGTGTTGTTTGCCATACTATCCTACAGTCCTTGATATCATTATTGAATCTAAACTCACAGAAATTGACGCTAAATCCTGCCATGCGTCCAAGCAACATTACGTCAAATTGAACAATTTGGACGGCTGAGTGTTATTTAAATTACGTAAGTTTAAGAAGCTTCAACCTCGTTTGTGCGTAAAAAATTGAATTAACTTTTTCTAACTTTGTTTTTGAGAAAGTGCCAGAACTTTCCTTCCATCTCTTATTTAATGTAGAATAAATCGGGAAATTCTAAAATATCTGTTCTAACATATGTAGTTACGACCGTACGTTATGTTGAATGATATTCCAACAAGGATGGCGTTTCATGCGAAAAGATCCCACAACAACGTTCTAAACGTTAAAAAGATAAATGATAATTAAAAAAAGCAATATAAAGCATTATTTTACTCATTTTTTTGCGAGCGAAAAAAGGTTTTTTCTCCTCCATATACATACATATTTCTCTCATTCAAATGCGAGAATTTCAACACATATGCTCACATTTACCGTTCTTGACAGATAAATTATTACCTAGGAGTCCGGCGCCTCCGCCTTTTTTGTGCGTTCCCTCCCATGACGACGACACTCTCAAACCGAGAAGAAGAAAAGCCGGAGCGAATGGTAAGCGCGAAAAGCGTGATCTAATTAATGCGATATAATACGTCCTTCACAATTATTATTTGTCATCACGCATCTCTCGTTTCTCTCTCTCTTTTCCCCCCTATCGGCCCCATACGAAACTCGCGGAAGCGTGATGAAAAAAATAATAACAATAACGACGATGATGATAAAAGAAAGCTCCCGTTAAAGCACAAAATACGCTTCGTATGCGTTCGGTGCGGTTCGTTCGTTTTCGCGCTTTCGCTCAAACTTTAGCCGCTGAAAGCCGCCAGTTCGCGTCGCGTCTCGCGTTTGGGAAATCCTAGTTGGCGCGGAGGTGAAGCGCTCCAGTTTCAAAACTTGAAACTACACGCGCGGGTTAATTAAAATTTCGCCGAAATTTCGCCAAAGTGGAAATGACTTTAAATCGGGTCGTTTAACAAGACAAAAAAGACTGAGGAATAATTAACGAAATTCCGTTTTGTTTCCTTCTTAGTACAACAAAACTTAGATGTTTTACATCTAGGGAATCCCCTACTAATCCCCTTGGAATAAATTCCAGGAATATAGAAGAAGGGTAAGTTTACCTAATTTTTTTATTTGCAATAAATTTTGGAAGATATTTATTATTAATTAATGAAATAATCGACGAAAACCGCAATTGGGCGAAATACTAACGAATTTCGCGCGCTGCTGCGGCTGGTATAGATTAATTTAATCTTTAATTATTGTATTTTCGCTGTTGATGTTTATGCAAATTCCAGTTTTACGCCGTGGGTTTTCGTATTTATGCACGTTGTACAATACCGAATAGTTACCTCTATCCCATATTATTTTATTACGTCAATAAATTCATGGAATTATTTCTCTCGTTATATTAATTTAAATAAAAATAAATATACAGTGCGGTCCTAAATTGCCCCCCCCCAATGCTAACTTGAACGACAGAAACTAGCGTTTTTTGAAAAAACATATGTCGATTTCTATTTTTCGTGAACTAACTTTTGCCGTTATCGGCATTTCAATTGTATTTCCGGTTTCACCAGAAGTGACATCAACTTTCTTAAAAAAAAACACTCTGTATATTTTTACGCTTTTAAAAAGATAATCGAAAGACGAATCCAACGATATCACTTATGTTGTACTTTAACTTAAGAAATATGACGGTATGCAGCAGTAAAGGTTTTGGTAATTCGTTTTTGCTGTTACGCAAAGTTGGCTGGGAAGGAGCGCCAAATTGTTTCCTGTGACGTCAAACTGATCTAAAGAGCTCGTTGCTAAGTGAAGTGATCATAACAATTGCCAAACTGTCAAATTTCAATTCCGAAAGTGTTCATCGTACTTTATTGTAATTAATTAATTATGGTAAGTTTATTTAAGCATGTTAACTTTTGATAGACAATATGTCTGTTTTTAGGCTTTTTGTGTTGTCACTTTTATGATGGCTTCGACAGCAACCATGCAAAATATACAGAATGTTCTATTTAAAAAAAGAAAGTTGACCTAACTTCCGGTGAAACCGGAAACACAATTGAATTGCCGATATCGACAAAAGTTAATTCACAAAAAATAGAAATCGGCTCGTTTTTTTCTAAAACGCTAGTTTCTGTCGTTCAAAAAATAGCATTGGGAGGGAGGGGGGCACTTTAGGACCCAAAAAATGATAATAGTTAATAGTCGTAATTTGTGAGAGTCATTCTTCTGATTAATATTGATAAATTATTGTCCAATTTACAACCCACATAATATAGACTTTTTTTGGTATAATAACAGTTCTATGTGGAATAGGAAGCAGGTACTCAGTTCTCCTGATATCATGGCCATAGGAAACGATACAAGTGAAACTAGCATTTAATTTACAAACAAAACACAACACTTAGGTAACATTTGGGTAGAAAGACCATAATTAAAGTATTAATGTAGATAATTTATTGAGCTTTTAGGAAATTCAACACATGATTAATTTATAACTTATTTCTTAGAGTAGATTTTATTCCCTAGCTGACGGGCCAAATTCTAAGGGTTTGGCAGATAGGTTAGCGTGTTATAATGGGTTCAACTTATTCAGCGACCCTCGTACACCACAGTGTCACCCATGCTTAGTTTCAATTTGACACTTGTTAGGAAGCCCACAGATCACTTGTTTCGCTTAAGTTTAAATGAAATAAAGAGATTTATATCAAACTTATTGACATAAACAAATACATTTTAAGAATTATTCTTGCTGCGCGTGACAATTCGTTTTCCATATTATTTGCATTATAATACTTTCTTAGCTGATGCAAGACGTAACATGTTTTCGAGAGAACTTTTCAAACATTGGTAATATATGAATCCCAATTTAAAACTTGGTCTTTAAGATAAAGTAGTCCATTTAAAATGAAATACTCAAATTATAATAAACAGAAATACGTTTTGTAATACGTTAGTAGTAACAGCAGTAAATATTAGGACTTCATGCCAAATTTTGTGTCACATTTTTTACATTTTCTTGTCAGATAGGTCTCAAACACAAAACTTTGATGATATCTTCTTAGAATTTAAACTAATTAACAAGTGTCCAAAATCGTTCAATAACATTTGTTTACCGTGGATGTTCAATTTTGGTCAAAAAGGTGAAGAAATTAGTTTTGATTTAACTGTTACATCCTAGCAAGTATTTGTGTTAATTTGTTATCAACAGGATGGCCGATTTCCTATTAGATAATTTTTATTTTACGTCAGAATTTTGAGTTTTTGGCAATGAGGTGAGATTGGTAAGAATGCTCTCACTTCAAAAAAAAACCATGAACTAATGAAAGAGTTTTGTGGCTGAATAATTAAAAGCAATTTGAATGGGATTTTTCAAGACATTTACCTTTTGGGCTAATACATAATAATATTTGGATTTTCAATTCTATTGTTAGGAAAATCAAAGCCTATTTACATACATTTTCTCAATAAAAACGTTTAAAAAATACAAGGATCAATTTATAGAATTAAGGACTCCTCTTAAGTCGTTAATTTTACTACCGTTGCGATAATTACTTGCTGGATATCCGCCATTAGATAATAAGACAGGAGCAGAGGTATTAGCGATGAAATGCGCACGAAATGTGAAATAGCACGCGATTGTCGTTTCAGCATGTGGCCCGCTTTAGAATTCCATCTACGATATGAAGCTATTAGATGCATTCAAGAGTATGCGGAGAATTTCGAGCATCTGGTAACGATGTTCGGATGTGGTGGTTTATATGGCATTGTGTTGGTTTGTTTTTACCGATTTTTGATCTGGAGCTGCTTTAAGATAGCAAATAATATAGAACGCAGTTCTTTTGCACAAACAATTAATCTGAAACGACGTAACGAACCTAAACGTAGATTATACATTAAAAAAATGTTACAATTGCCCTTCTTTTTCTTGTTGAGAGTACGGGTATGCTTTAGATTTGTTATTCATAAGCATTCAAAGCTTAAAATTTTCATTCGCTGCCAAAAAAACGTTCACAATCTATTACATGAGGAAGCGACTTGATTAAGTGGACTGGTTTTATATTATTAGATATTTATATAAATATAGTTAGTTTATAATTGACTTTATACATATTTAAATATACCTGGGTCTTTTGCAAGTCAGAATTAAATTAGTTTCCATCAATTTTGTTGAGCTTAATTTAGAATGCATGGAAATGGTTACCTAAATTATTGATTTACAAATTTGCTTTTGAATATTTTATTTTGTCAAACATATTACTTGGTTAATATTGGATGTCATCAATATGTATATACATATCGGGTGTCCCAGATTCAATGTTACAAGTGATATCTTTCTAATTTCTAGTAAACCATCCTCTAAGAAACCTCCCCTAAACCACATTTTTTAAACTGCACTTCTTATCTTTTTGGTTTTATGATTGAAGTACGAAGAGTTTGGAATAGAACAGTATAAAGGAAAATTGAATTTAAGAAATATTTCATATAAAATGATCATATCAATAACAAAAAAATTCTTACAAAAATACATCAATAATTCATAAATCTAAGCACTTACAGACATTGTTTAAAATGACCACTATTCGACGCAACACACGCTTCAAATCGACCAATTATGTACATCGAATCTTAAGTTTTGAATCGTCTAAGTTCGTAGACGGAGAAGAATACACAACTTCTTTCAAATGCCCCCGCAAAAAGAAGTCCAGCGGGCTTAAGTCTAGCCAATTGGCCATTGAATAGGACCGTTAGTGCCAATCCATCTATTGGGATATACGTCATTTAAATACAGTATAACCAACCGCGAGTTATGAGGCGGAGCACCATCCTATTGCCACCACAAATAATTGCGCTCTGCAATTAACTCGGGAAGGTTATTATGTAAAAAAATGTAAATAACGTTGCCCTATCAATGTTCCTTCAAGGGTGTATGGACCAATGATACGTCGATTAAATAATCCGCACCAAACGTCCCATATTACCTGAAAATGAGTCTCATGCATCTAATGAGGATTTTCTGGAGCCCAGTAATGGCAGGTATGGCGATCCACCACCCCATTGTTATGAAATCGTGCCTCGTCAGTTCATAAAAAGTAGGTACGGAAATCATTTTCGCAAATCGAAATAAATACGTGGCACGTCCAGAGTACAGGTACAGAAAAATTATTTATTGCAAAAAAAGCTACAAACCTTAAACTATCTTTCTACATAGCTCCCACCTTTTTGTAGGCACTTGTCATAGCGTAGCACAAGTTTCTGTTTGCCTTCCTCATAAAACGTTGCCGCCTGTGTTGTCAAGCATGTGGAGGAACGTTTCAGGTATAAAAAGAGATGGAAGTCGCTAGGGACGTGGTCAGGGCTGTACGGAGGGTGGACAAACTGGGTTCAGCCAAGGTCCTGTAAGTGTTGTGTCGCAGTGAATACCGTTCGTGAGCATTCCTCGGCGCTTATTCTGTATTGCGCGACGCAAAAAATGCACCAGTGGTGTCTATCCCAAAAGACTATGGGGATGATTTTTCGAAGTGTCAAGGTTTGCTTGGCTTTAATCTTTCCTGGTGACGAAGGGGTCCTCCATTCCATTGATTGTCGTTTCGATTCCGGGGTTTCATAAGCGACCCAAGTCTCATCCCCGGTCACCATCTTGCTTAGAAAGTCATCACCATCTTTGTTGTAACGTGTCAAAAAATCAAGTGCCCTGACGCTGTTTTTTGTGTTGTTCTGTAAGAGTTTTCGGCACTCAACAAGCATACAGTTTTCGAAAATTGAGTTTTTCAGAAACAATTTCATGAAGGAGTGCTCTTGAAATTTGCGGAAATTTCGTAGAAAGATCAGATATTGTAATCTTACGGTTTTCCTTTACGAGTTCTTCAACTGCACGAACCAATTCTTCATTAACCAAACGTAGACGCCCACTTCGTTCGCTATCGTGCACTTGATCGCGTCCTTCATTGAACTGTCGGACCCATCTCCTTTTCATTGAATCGCTCATCGCATTTTCTCCGTAAACCTCGCAAATTTGTGATGAATGTCGATTTGATGAGGATTTTCTGGAGTCCAGTGATGGTAGTTATGGCGATTCACCATCCCATCGATAAACATTACTTGCATTATAGCAACGAATCCCAGCAAACAATTGATTCTTTGAACGAGGAAAACATCGAATTGCCTGTATTCACCTGATTTATCGTTTAGCGACATCTTTTTATTCTCGAATGTCAAATAAAAAATGCACATAAATTAGAATGAACATGAAAACTAATTTTAAAATCGGTTTCATTCATTCTATTTATTCAATACATAAAACTTCTACAAGCCCAGCAAAATTTTACATCTTTTAGCTTAGCTAAACGTCTCTCTCGTTCCTTAAACATTAACGACGACCATTTTATAGCGATAAATCCTCTGTCCCCTTTTTCTTTTTCACCCTTCTTACCCATAGATGCCTTCCCGTCCCGCCCGATACCTTCCGATTCAGGAATAAGATCTCGCTTGACGTAGGTTATGTCCGTTACACGTTACTACCCGGATAGATTGGAAGGACCGCCATTTTTCAGGAGGATTCCTTCCACTTAATTTACACTTAAAGCGACGTCGCACCGTCGAATAACACATAAATCCGGCAGCAGGCAGCCATCGCGTGCCGCATTCGCTAGATCCCCGTAATAAAATTCGACCCTGTCATTGTACTTACACGTCCGGATATAAATTCCGAAGGAGTCGCGCCCCCTCGAACTGCCGATGATGCAAGAGCCGAGCTCGGCAAAGTTTAAAAGTCGGTAAAATCTAGTATAGAGCTGGGCTTCTTATTTCTTTCGCGAGAATCGCTGGAGAAGAACGGGAAGAATAACATTTTACTTTACGGCGTAAAATACGAGCGAAACTATAATCTGACATTTCAGACGATAGTTCCTTCGTTCTGCTATAAATAGCAGATAGGAGAGCAGCCGGAGAAGAGCTACAACGCGAAAAAATTTAGTAGAAATGTCGATCTATTGAAGTAAGAGGCATGATGGTGAAGACCATAGCAGTAGATTGTCGAAAAGGTTATTTGATTTACAACTACGTACGCAATGCGATATATACGAGGGTGAGCCACTATGTCTGTGACTGTTTGAATTTCTCGCGTTGCAAATTGAGAAGGAATATTGCTTCCGTCAACCACCATCTGTCAATACACTACTGACAAAGTTTGAGAAAGCTGCGTCATTTAGTTAAAGTTTGACAGCCATTGAAAGTAGACAATGTCGTGCATTTTGATGAAAATGGAAAAAAATGAATTACTATTAAAATACTATGAGGACTCTGCACCATCAGAATCAGTGGAAATTAACTGGCTTACTGAATTTCGTTGTGGTCGTTTAAGCACTAATGACGCCGAACGTTTTGGACGGCCAATTGAGGTCACTACACGCGAAACAATCGAAAGAATCCACGATATGGTGTTGGCCGATCGGAGATAGAAAGTGCGCGAGATTGTGGAAGCCATAGGCATATCACATGGCTCAGTGGTTTCGATTTTGCAAGATAGGAATCACGTTTGCTCACAATCAATCACAAACGCGATCGTGTGACAACTTCGAAGGAATGTTTGACGTTGTTTAACCGTTATCCGTGGGTCGTTTCATAACAATGGATTTCTCCGGGAGAATCGGCGTCGAAAATCAAGGTGGGTCTGTCGGCCAACAAGGTCATAGCGACAATTTTTTGGGATGCACGCGGTATAATCCACATCGATTACCTTCAGAAGGGAAAAACAATCAACGACGAATATTATAGCAACTTATTGGACAGGTTCAATGACGATTTGAAGAGAAAACGACCGCATTTGGCATATGCGTAATCGCCACGGCGAAATTTCATGAATTGCGGTACTAATTGGTTCCCCACCCACCATATTCTCCGGATTTAGCCTCCAATGACTATTTCCTGTTTCCAAATCTGAAGAAATGGCTCGACGGAAAGATATTTGGCTCCAACGATGAAATCATTGCTCAAACAAACGCATATTTTGAGAGTCTCAGACAAATTGGAGAAATGTTGGATGAAATGTATAGAGCTAAAAGGAGACTATGTTGGGAAGTAAAACGTTTTTTTTTGCCGAAAAAGCTGTCTCTCATTCAAAAAGTCACGGACGTATTGTTACTTACTGTAACATCATTATATATTCTAGATGTACTGGTATACGTTAAATCAAATGAAGATGACTTCCTTAAAAACAGTGAAATACATCAATATAACACTAGAAATAGAAATATGTTAACTATTCCTCGACATAGCCTTACAGTTTACGAAAGATCGCCTCAATACATGGGAATAAAATTGTTCAATGCCCTTCCTTCAACGATAAGATCATTAAGTTTTACGAAGTTTTAAAGCTGCAATAAGAACATTTTTGTTAAATGATCCGATTTATTCGTTAGAAGAATACTTTCAGGCCTGCACGTCCTCGACTCAAAACTAAAATTACTTTTATAATTTTATTTTTATTAATGTATGTTAAACGTAAACTAAGTTTGTATCAACCAATAACCTCCATGAATGTGATAGCTTATACTCTATCATACGGGTATAAGCTCTACAACAGTATTTCTTACCAAATAAAACCGAGTGCAAGTATTGCAATAAATAAGTTAACCTCTTTTAAGTTAATCTTTTGCCGTATAACATATATAACTATTGCATAGTTACTTTCGTACGCATTATGTATTTTTTTTTTCTTTGTGACTTGTCTATGCCATTGTATGGTCCAACAGACAATTTGTTTTGTAAAGATTATTATTATTATCCACTCTCGCAGTTATACGTTGTATTCGAGGGATAAACCATAACTAAAATTTTATACAGGGAATGATTCCCATTTTCTGATTCAATTTCCAAACAAGATTGTTTATGAAATTCATTTGTCAAATTTATTTTTTCATGATCCCATAAAAGTTCTGTATTGTTAAGAATATTTTTTCCATAAGAAGTTAAATCGGTGGTGATTTCTTCTACTTGTTCTTCATCTTCAAAAGCAATATCTTCGACAAGATGTCATTTTGATCGATTTCCTTAAATTTTATTTGTATTTCATAGAAGGATTCGTCTTCCTTCTTAGCATCCATCCCTACTTGTTGAAAGTCACATAACATGTTACCTGCTAAAGCTTGATTTATAATATTTTCTATTTCTTGGTCAGTCAAATCAGCATTGTTCATACATTTTTTCCCGAGTTTAAATACTCCTTGTCTACATGTGTAAGACAAAGAAGAAAAATCAAGCTGGGGGAAATTGAAAGGAAGAGGCCTCGCAATAAAATGGAACTAAATGTAGCTTAACTGATAAAATAAAACACCTTCTAACATAAGTAAATAAATATTACAACAATACTTTTAACGAGAACACAGATTTTTAAATTTACGAACTTCATTTCTACCAAAACGGCTACCAACCTCTTTGCCAATTATCATAGATAATGGAAGGTCGAGTTGTATAAAATAATTAAAATGTTATTTAAAAAATGCATGCGACCTGCCATGACATTCCAGCATCCCCGTTTATTTAAACTCTGAAGATAATCCGCCTGCTCCATTTCCGCCTTACCATTATGCATATACATTCTTTCCTTTTTTATTACTCCTCTATAATTATCCGTTTTCAATGAAACGAAATTAATGTCTAAAGTATCACAGTTAAAGGCATTAACCTTATTTAGGCAAATAATATATTTTTCCTTCTGATCAATAGGAAAAACACAAAATAGCTCAAGCATTAGTTGTGTGGGTATCAGTTTTTAATTTTTTTTTGCTAAACCATGTTCGGATTTATATTAATGTTGACAACAATAGGCAATTAGCAAAACAATGGCAAACAACACAAAGTTTTCTAATTTAATATTGTGCCCGATTTCGTTTATGTGTTGTGCTACACTTGACGTTTCTGTTTTGCCGTACCTGTAGCACCTGATATGTTCATTGGCTTCAATATAGGCTTTATCACAGTCATTACATGCAATTTTATAAATTCCCGACCTTTCTTTCATGTCCGGTTTATCTTTTGGATTGCCAAGAAGGTTTTTGAGCGTATTACGTGAACTGAAACATACGTTCATATCTTGTCCCCTAAAAACTTTTCGATATTCTGTGGAAGGGAAGTTTCACAAATTTCTTATCGCGGGTTTCTACTGGGATCAAGGTCGCGGAATTTCTTACATAATGCCTATGTTGGACTTTCTTAAGAATGCAGTCGACATCTATAGAAGAGTAACCATTGTAAATAGCCATATTTTTTATGAATTTAACCTCTTTATTGTACCTACTTCTATTCAAAAGGAATTTCACCAGTCTATTAATTAAGAAATTAGTCGCGGCCATTTTGTGTTGTCCATAGTGGTTAGGATCGGTCATAATGTATTTATTAGTGTTCGTTTCCTTTCTATAGATGTCTATTTTTAGTTTTTTTTGTTGTTCCTAATTACTAAACTGTCCAAGAACGGGAGTTGATTGCTCACTTATTCTACTGTAAATTCCATAGTTTCGAATTTGGAATTAAGAGTCGCGAGAAAATCCGGAATAGTACTTTTCTTAATATTAAGCCAAATTCTAGGAAAATATACGGTGTCCAAACATATTTCAAATTTATTCATTAACAAATTGACTATGAAAGGGGACAGCGGATTGCCCATCGCCATACCTTCTAGTTGCTCGTAATATTTGTCCCCTATTTGAAAAATAATCTCTATCTGCCCTACGCCTTTGGTAATTGGGAGAAACTATCTTCTACCATAATTTACAATGCCCCAACATGCATAAATTTTTTTCGTAGAATGGACCAAAGATACTAGAAGGTATCAACAGTAGGCTAAAATCATTTTTAAATTTTTATCTAAGTTCTTTAGGTTAAAAAGTCATGTTTTGAGTCATTCTCCATTTATTATATGGATAATTATTAATGAAACACCGTGTATACATACATAGATAAAATATTTAAAGGCTTTTTCCTTTAACAATTTCCTCTTGAAACTGCAACATCTTACATCTAATTTTAATTCTCATGTCCATTTAGCGCTCATCAACTCGTACATGAAAACTTTTTATTTTCACGCGATCTTGTCGGGGTAAAATTTTAAACGTGAAAAGGCCATAACATCCAAATTCTGCCTCGTCGCCTTCTCCCGAGCCAAGTGTAACTTGTCTGCATAGCAGTAGGAACTACTAGCGTTAGTTCGGTGGCGTCGGAGCAACTCGGGCGTTCGATTTACGATAATTGTAGGCGAACTACTGAAGGTATTTCGGGCGTTAAGCGCTTTGAAGTGTTTCGCTCAGGTAATCGAAAGTAGCACTTACCACTCTTGTTTACAACTCCCGGAGTCGGATCTCGAGTCGGGCCGTTCAGCAGGTCTGTTGGTTGGTATCATTGATTTATTTCGATTTCGTCGGCCTAGGAGCAGCAGCGCAGGTGTTTGCATACGGTGCTCCTGATGAATTTTGAAGAAATTCGTGAATTACGTTCGAATGTGGCGGAATGAGATGGATCCAAGGGTGGGTATGACGAGGTTTTCATATGCAACTGATGTCAATACCATCAGAGCACGATGTTCCTTGTTTTAGAATAAAAATTTTCCAAGAAAAATTGTTGTTAATAATTCATATTGTCTTGTAAAATAAAAGGTAAAGATATAAGGATTGAAATTGTGAAGCCTCTATCTATCCACCATACATAGGCTCATCTACCGGTCTTCAGTATACCTTTACGGAAGGTAATGGCATTTCATATATTGATCGAACTAGTGGTCAACATGTGCGGGTGAGAAATATCTGATTAAGATATTGTCATTGTACAATTTTGTCGAATTAATTGCTATAACCGCTTCTATAGAACTGAATAAGTTACATTGTTCCAAATACTGAAGTCGTCAAGTGATTAGAGAGAAATTGACACTAGAATTAACAGTTCAGAATTCCGAATTATATTAACCTATATATTTCCTCCTTCTTTTCAAGAAATTTAATTTCATCATTTAATATTTCACATATTTTTTTACTACTACGTCTGACTAATACGAATTTGCATAAAGTAATTGTTTTGCGATGATGGACGAAACTATTCGGACATGCAATCCGGTTAAAAGCTGCTGTAAATATGCTTTGTTACGGATGTTTGGCTCCGTTGTACGTATATTAAATATTTTATATTTTATAAATGAAAATATTTACCTGCAACGCGAGAAAGATTTTATAGCGTAGCAGGAATGAGAAGGCGTTGTGAAATTTGTATGTAACTAGGTTAAAGTTAGAATAAATATTCGTTCTTGTTTTGTGCATTGAATTAATCCCCTTTTAATGCTATACTAAGTTAAAGAAGTAAATCATGTTGATGAGATATAGTTTATGATTTTCTTTGCGGGATCAGCTTTAAGTTGATGTTGTTATACATTTAACTTGCAATATTTATTAAAAAGATCGCTTAACAAACGTTCCCTAGCGTTCCCTCTCGTTAAAAAGCGGTATTTAATTTCGAAAGCTATTATTAAGAAGCAATGGAATCATTTTCCATATGTTTAGTGAATAAAAACACTTTGTATTTGAAAATTAAGCAGTGAAAGAATACAGGCGGAGAGGATGTTCTATGTTCTCGCTTCCCCGAGATCGTCGTTGACTCGAGATATATTTACTGAATAAAACTGACTAAAAGGATGCGACTCGGCTATGTAAGCCTCTGCAAAATCATATTAGGCGCTGATGAAGCATCGCCGCTATCTGAACGTATTTCAATGCATACGGCTGAATAATGCTAACCAACAAAACGTTATTTTTGTATAGGAAACCCTGGTATGCTGGTATAAAATTGAGGATTTAGATCTTCTTGTGATAACATTCTTCATAAATTATAGTGTTTAATAATGTAAATTATTGTACTATTAAAACATTTTGCACAATACTAACAAAGAATCACAGGTAACTGCATCTCACCGATTTAAATGAAACTTTGTAGGTGTATACGAAGTGTGGCAATTAAATAACCGGACTGGTGCTACAAAACATTTTATTGATCACCAATTACATTACAAAGTTTATCCCCTTCAATGTACTCTCCTTGTCGATCCCTACAACCCTCCATGCGAATTTTCCTCTGTCGAAAGCAATGCTGGAAGTCCGTTTCTGTCAGCTTGTTGAGAACCTCCATCGCTTTCGATTTCACCGCTTCCACACTGTCAAATCTTGTCCCCTTAAGCTCCTATTTTACCTTAGGAAATAAAAAAAAGTCACAGGGGGCCAGGTCGGGCGAGTACGGTGGGTGGTCCAACACGGTGATGCCGGATTTCGCAAAGAACGCCTTCACAGACAAGGTAGAATGAGCTGGCGCATTGTCTTGGTGGAGCATCTAGGATTTGCTCTTCCACAAATCGGGTCTTCGTCTTCTCACTCGTTCACGAAGGGTAGTTAGAACCTCATGTTTCACAAGAAACTTGAGGTTAACTCGTTGCTCGATCTGAACACTCTGCATTCTTCCGACGCGACGCTAGCGTAAGGACTTGAACGGACGATTGCCACAGCGAGACTGAGCGACGTACAACTGTGCCGATCGAGCTCAGGGTGGGGGAAGCATCTACAAGCACAGACATGTTCAAACCTGCCGTGGCGTGCTTGCGTTTGCCGCTAGTAGCACCAGTCCGGTTATTTAATTGCCACACCTCGTAGACCGATCTAGTGTAAGAACAACGGTAACTATCTTTCTAATATCTTCCTCAAACACAATATCCTAGCAATAACTTTGTTTGTTGATTGTTAATTCTGACAATAGTTTAAAGCAATTCTTCCAAGGATATTTCCAAAAACTCGCTTTTTCCTCCTAATGTTACAATCCGATATCTCCCTTAAAAACCTAATATCCATAGGATAGAATCTAATATAACCCGTTCTTTCTGAAGATATCGAAGAGCGATTTTAAATTCAGAGTGCGCGTCTCGCGTTAGAGTACGAAGTTTTTATCATTTAAAAATAAGAGTCACGGTTTTGGGAAGTAATCATGCACGGTGGCTTCTGTTACTGGTCCCCGTCGGTGGCCTCGCCGCCGTCGGGGTTAAATCCCTTATCTCCGGTAAGCGGTAAGATAAGCCGTGCATACCAAGTAGCTACCACCACGTTAGAAATGGCAGTTTGGATGTGTATGTATGTAGGTCTGTACGCTACCTACACGACAGACAAAGTAAGTTGGTGCGATTTGAATTCGAAATCCGAAATCCTTCAGCGCAAGAGGGTAATTCCTCAATTTGGGATTTCGGTTTATTTGGAAGCGATGGGAGTTATTCTGTGTATTATACAGTGAGGTCCCAAAGTGCCCTCCCCCCATGCTAACTTTTGAACGACAGAAGCTAGCGTTTTTAGAAAAAATAGGTCGACTTCTATTTTTAGTATATAATTTATTGAATTTAAAAAAACATCCGATAAATCACATATATCAATCAAAAATTGATGTCGATACGTTGGGTAATAAATATTTCTTCTGTCAGTAATCAATTCCAAACAGAAATTACATGTTTAATAGTCCCCAACATTATTCATAATTTACCAAATGTAACGTTTGATTCCTCTATGCTAGAAATTCCTAAAAACGTTCACGTAGCAGACCCTGATCTTTATGAATCTCGGCGAGTTAGCATGTTAATAGGTTCTCAGTTGTTTTGGCAATTGTTATCAGTTAGACAAAGATAAACCAATCTTACAAAAAACACAACTTAGTTCTATTATTATTGTACCTCTATCTATACTGGGATCAGCAAATCATAACAGATTTTTTTGCAGTTCAACTGACCTCGATCATTAATTAAAGAAATTTTGGGAAATCTGTTTTCCAAAACATAGAAAGAAACCCAAAGGGTAGAATTGTTGTTAAAATTCCATTTTTTCAAAACTCATCCGATTTAGGTCATTCTAAACAAATTGCAATAGATCTTCAGCTTTCCTTAGATTCCTTGATTTCGCAATGGAATACACAACATTTACGTCAGAGTATGAATCTTTCGGATGTACGTCATTAATTGGAGTTTGGATACAGCCAACCTCATTTCTATCTACCGCATCATGCAGTAATCGAAAAAAATAGTCTCACAACAAATCTTCGAGTAGTTTTTGATAGATTTTCGACAACTTCGTCGGGTGTATCTCTCAGTGATATCTAAGCAGTAGCAAGACTTAGTTTCTATATCCCTTAGATTTATTTAGAACGCATGAATTTGTTATCACAGCCGATCTTGCCAAAATGTATTGGCAAATTTTGATTCATCCAACACATATCTCGAGAACCCATGAGAAGTTACACTCTCAATACAGTTATCTACGGTACAATGCCCGCACACTTCACGATTGGAGAACGGTTGACAGCCATACTGGATGAGCGTTATGTCAGCAGTGCTCAATCAAAATTGACCACGTTCCATCATATGCAAAACCTGCAACAACACTTCTGGATGAGATGATTAAAGGAATATGTGTCAAAGCTTCAGCAACGAACTCGTTAGAAAACAACATCGAACGTACAGATAAGCATCGGAAAAATGGTATTACATTAGCGATGAGATCGTATTATGGAGGGAGGCGGACAACTTTGTGCACGTAGTATCCCTGAAAACGTAATCGGGTGTAATAAAGAGACCTGTTACGAAAATCTGTGTGTTACCAATATATCAAGATAATCTGTGAGTGTTGAAAGCCGACCTTTCAAGGCGGGAGGCATGTTGCAGCCAACTCCAACGGACGTACATTTATTTTTAACATATTTAGTTCGTTTGTATTGTTTATTATATTAGACTGTATTGTTGCAAGGGTACAGTTTCATCAAGGCACATGCGCAATAAACTATGCGCATGCGCAATAAGAAATTCTTCTAGAAAATAAGTATCAATGTACTAGGTACACATAAGCGCAAGACCACGCTTGTTAGGCTTATCACATTAAACGAGTAAAATAGTGTACGATAACTGTTTCATTACACAAAAATTCCTTCAAAGCAGGAGGAATCAAGAAGTAGCGTGATGGCACTTTTTGATAATTTACCTTAAATATAAGAGTAATATATCGGAATGTATTTTGGCGGAGATTTATCTGACGCAAATAAAAAAAATATAAACACATATTATTTAATAGGTCCCCTTTGCCTCATGCTCGCCTACTTTTTTCTTCGTAATAAAAACCTCCGAAGAAAATACGGAATCGCGTAAGAATAAGATAAAAACAGTGAACAACAAATGGGAAATATAACTGGAAGGCACTGATGGATCACCATGCTCTTCGTCCTAGCAGTTGCAGTCGGAGAGAAAAAAAAACTAGACGCTAATTGCCGTGTCCTGTATAAATTCTGACAGCTTTATATCAACCGGGTTTAACAAAGCGAAGAAATGAGCGGAACGATTGTAATTGTGGCAGTGGCTGTAGGAATCGCTGGAGCAATAGTAGTAGTAGTACGGGCAACTTTTTTTTTGTGTTACGGCATGTCACCCATTCTCTTCCTTTATTTCGAAAGTACGTGATACAGCCACACCAGGCGTGTAAAAAATTAAGACAATTAAAAGGACTATTCGCTTCCACTTCACCCGATTACAAATACGCTGCGAGTTTCGGAGACTTAATTTCTTCTCGGGAAATTTCTCGTTCTTGGACGTTCTTAAACGTAACGATTCTTTTAATTTTCGTCCCGTTTTTAGTTGTCCTCTTTCGTTTTATGCGCCAGGCGGGACTAGCTAAGTCTCTTAATTGTCTTCATGTTCAATCTTCATTTTCTGATTATGGTTCCCTTGATTTCGTTCACTATCTACTTGTTAATTTCTTTAAATTTTCGGTTCCTCCATCAAAATCAACTGACTTACCCGTCGGTTCACAAACCACCACCACCATCCGCACCCTTTTCCCAACCATTTCGTTCTATTGCTAACGCAATTCGTTGCCTACTGTCTCTCGGCAGTAGAAGATGTTGCCGTTCTCGCAAACGGGGTCAAATAACAATAAAGAAAATCGTATCAAACTTGTCCTTTCGTACGAAACGGTTGGCCAAAAAGAAAAACACGGCAAGATGAAAAAAATTCAGTTCCGAGTAGATTCGTTTTGCATCGATGAAAGTTACGTCCGTAACTCGACTCCGGCAAGTAAATCGTCCTACTTTCTTTTTAATTAAAAGGTAATGAGTTGCCTGTCCGGCTGTAAAACGAAACGAACCGTTTAGGCGATGTAGAAGTGCGAATACCAGTTTTAACTAGTTTTAATGTCGCATTTGAAAGCGTTAGATGTTGGCATTATCGCGTTGAAGTGTCGAGGAGGTACTGAAGTTACTTACTTAAATTTACGTAAATTAAAGGTGTGTCTACATGTGAATTTTTTTATTTGTTTTATTTTTACAATAAAAGTGTTATTAAGATATTTTGAAATAAATATACAGTGCCCACGCCATGCTAACTTTTGAACGATAGAAGCTAGGGTTTTTAGAAAAAATAGTTCGATTTCTATTTCTTGTGAACTAACTTTCGCCGTTGTCGGCATTTCAATTGTATTTCCGGTTTCACTGGAAGTAACGTCTACTTTTTTATTTTAAATAGAATATCCTGTATATTTGTACGTTTCTCGAAAGGCAATTGAAAGACGAATCCAACGATATCACATATGTTATATTTTAACTTAAGAAATAGGACGATATGCAATAAATCTTTTGGCAATCTGTTTTTGTTGTTACACAAAGTTGGCTAGCAAAGGGCACCAAATTGTTTCTTGTGACGCCAGATTAATCTAAAGAGCTCGTTGCTAAGCAGTGTAATCATAACAATTGCCAAATTGTCAAATATCAATTCCAAAAGCGTAAATTATTCTTGTTATTTATTGTAATTGTGACCTGCATTTGTCATACGTTCCTTTTTTGCTCTCGTCATTACTTTCTCTCATTTTAACTTGTTTTGTTAATTGTTGTTATTTTTTTATTTTATCAAACTTTATTGCAATTAATTAATTATGGTAAGTTTGTTTAAATATGTTAGTTTTTGATAAACAATATGCCTGTTTTTAGGCTTTCTGCGTTGTTACTTACTTATGATGACTTCGGCACGAACCATGCAAAATTGCTGGGCCAATTTTAATATTCTGTAAATCTGGTAACAATTATCACCTTATGTGTCATGGTTGCCCAACAAATTGTATAATAATTTAAATCATATTATCTTCTGTTAAAGCAGTTCGCCCTGTAAACGTTATACTATCTATGCTCACTTAGCGCAAAGTTCAAATATTTTCGGCTGTACAAGAGCAGAACTGTCCCACCCCCGGAGACGCGTAGACCGATCTACCCCCGGAGAGGAGCAGAACTGTCCCACCCCCGAGTTACTGGAACTCCAAAAACTGTATCAACCCCGCCTACTTAATTTCTTGCAACTACAAAAAAATAATAATAATAATTACATAAAAAACAAGGAAGAGAAAAAATAAAAAATTAAAAAAAAATAATAAAAAGAAGGAGAAACAAAAAAAATTAAAATAAAATATCTACAACAAAAAAAAGCACCAAAAAATTAAAAATTTTTAAAAATTAATAAATAAGAAAGGAGAAAGAAAAATTAAAAAAAATAAATAAATAAAAATAGCTTCAAAAAGCGGAAAGAAAAGAAAACGGAAAAAACAAATTATTAAAAAGGAAAAGGTAGAAATAAAAACAAATTTAATACCTACAAAAAAAGGAAGAAAAAAACGGAACTAAAAAATATATAAAAATTAATAAAAAAGAAAAAGTAAAAAAACAAGAATTTTGTTTTTAATTTAAAATAAAATACCTGCAAAAAAAGGAAGAAAAAAAATTTTAAATTAATAAAAAAGGCAAAGTAGAAAGAAAAAAAAATATTAAGAACATAAAAAAAAAGATTTAATTTGTTTTCTCTTAAAAACAAATATTACAGAAAAATGAAGAAAAAAAAGGGGAAAAGGAATAACAAAAAAAGGTAATTTTATACCCGGAAACGAAGAGCTGGCCCCCAAAACTGGCCCACCTCCGGAAGAACGAGAACTCGTCCACAGCCGGAGGGACCGGAAACTTACCCACTCCTGGTTTCTAAAACTCTCATTTTCTCAATGTCGTATTTTCTGATCGACACTTCTTGGAGGTATTCTACGGTGTTCGTTGAACACCGAGTGCTACTTTTTGGTTTCGAAAAAGTTTACTTTGCTTATACGATCGCTAAATTTGTAGGCGATTTTAAATGGTGAAATTGCGAAACTCCGATCTACGATATATTCAAGTCCGTTGATACAGTTTGTGGTAACTGTTGCCAAATTTACCGAATATTAAACTTAGGTATTTGATGGTTATCTTACGTGGTCCATACGGAGGCCATTGTAAAATCAACAACATAAAAAACTACAAGTTAAGCACATTGCCTGTCAAAAACAAATTTAAACAAATTTACCACAATTAATTAATTACAATAAAGTTCGATAAAGTAAAGGAGAAACGACAATTGACAAAACAAGTTAAAATGAGAGAAAATAATAACGAGTACAAAGAACAAAAGTATAATAAATACAGATTATAATAACAATAAACAATAAGAATAATTTACACTTTTGGAATTGAGATTTAACAGTTTGGCAATCGTTATGATTACACTGCTTAGCGACGAGCTCTTTAGATTAATCTGGCGTCACAAGAAACAATTTGGTGCCCTTTCCTAGCCACCTTTGCGTAACAACAAAAATATATGTGGTATCGTTGGATTCGCCTTTCGATCACCTTTCCAAAAACGTGAAAATATACAGGATGTCCTATTTAAAAGAAAGAAGTGCTGATAACGGCAAAGGTTAGTTCACAGAAAATAGAAATCGATCAATTTTTGCTGAAAACGCTAGCTTCTGTCGTTCAAAAGTTAGTATGAGGAGAGACACTTTAGTACCGCACTGTATATCCTTCGAGTCCTTTCTACTCTATTACTACAAATAATAAACAATTTTTGTAACAGTCACTTCAATTCCCAACAAAAAAATGGCTAGGAAAAAACAAAATCTTACCTATAATGTCCCTACAAAAGCAACATCTCCATTTAGTCCAACACCAAGACCCCCTAATAGATCTAACACCGGATTAATTCTAATGACAGCGAAAGTTATATTGCTAATAGAACTACTTCGATGAATGGGTGTGGGGATGAGGGCAGTGGTTGGGCAGGCAAGGGACCTCCAATGTATTAGGCGGACCTTCTACGTTAGCTGCGAGCACTGTAATTTGCCGAAATGGCCTGTCCACTCCAACCGAACCAATATTAACCCACTTGACTAATGAAAATCTACTCGCCACTGTTACTAATTATCGAGGGGACCAGAGCTTAGCTGGGGTACGAACCATTCGCACAATGGGTTTCTTGTTGCGGATATGTTTCCGCAGGATCTGCAGACTAAACTGTTTTATTATTACGAATTATTGTAGAGTTTTTGGTTGTATATGGTTCACGTGAATGGTGTAAATAATTTTCTGAATGAACTGATGAGGAACCCATACATACAGGGCCTTTATCAAAAGTAGTGGTTTGCGTGTAATAAATTGCAATCGAATGCTGTCCTATTTTGGTATTTATCTTGAAAAAATAAATAGAAATCCTTGCAACTGATGACAGTCTGGCAAGTCCACATGATGTACAAAAAGATGCTAAAATTTATCTGCAAAATATTGAGAAATATCACAAGTCACAAGTAAATCTTCTTTGTAAAGCTTACATTTTTGATTGTTGACTACCAAAGCAATTTAACATCTAAGCTAATTGCTAAGATGTGATTGAGTTATGATCGAATAGGTTAAGATTTCGAATGGAACACACCAGTGAAAAATACGTCAGATATTCAAAGTCAAAAGCTGAAGCCATAACATTGGTGGTATCTCCATAAAAAATCAAATTAATGTCATGTCAAGAAATAATTATGTCGTAAATAAAATTGATTACTTTTACTTAGTCTTTTTATTTCTACATTGGGCCCTGAACACAATAGCTAGCCCCGATAGATTGTTGATGGACGCCGTGCTCGACACCGCCGTGAATTCAGATTTTAATCACTAAGTCCGAAATCAACATAATTAATTAACACCCACGTGGTGATTGATCATTTACATAAGCTAAATATTTTGACAGTTCTCAAAATTGTTCTCCCTTGGCGACACCTATGAGCAAGATGCACAACTACCTTAATCTATATTGCTAAGAAGAATACTACAAATTGAAAGCAAATAATTGAAAACCGATTTATTTTTATATATATTCATTGAGAGATTAATAAGTACAACTGTTTCCTCAGATTCTTCGAACGTTGAAGTTTTCAAAAAAGGCCAGAGAGAGAACACGCGTCGCCACTTTAATATCGAATTAAGCTATCCCTGTATGTACTAGTAATTCCAGCGTAATAAGCGCAAAAAAAAACAAAGAACCCTTCAACTTTGCAGCGTTGCAATTCGTTCATTTGCTGTAGGTGTTCCGTAAGAATCAATTATTATTTCATTTTCAATATACGTTAAAGAAAACACCAAACACACTTCGAATAACACATACAGTAGGTACATTAGAATTCATGCATCATAACATCATCGCCATCATCGTTATTACGATCCAAGTACAGAAGAGGATTCTTTGAACATAAAACGAACTCGCGTGGAAAACAAAAAGCGAAACAAGAACAACATGCAACTCGAATAAAAGACACTCATGTCTTCCGTATATACAGCGCGCTGTTCGACAAGCAACAACGAAACAAAAAAGAATACAAAAATGGCTTCTATATATCCCTGGTTGCGATGATAAACTGGAAATTTTCCTTAAGCGAAACAATTTCTACCGATACAAAGGACCTGTGTGCCCTATCTGCGGGGTTCTGGAACGCAGATGGAGTATGAGAGCAGGTGAGGAGGAAATAAAGACGTGCACAAGGTTAGAGAAAGACGGTTGTATGTTTTCGAACTCTCACATCTAGCTGTACTATATCTGCGGCCATAGAGATAACTCTTCCCTAAGGCAAGCTATAATAACGTTAAATTTGAGCTGTATGCAATAGGTCAATTATACTATTGAGGTGGGTGGAAAAAAGAAAATCCTCCAACCTACGTTGGGACTCCTGTTTGATTCTTATATTCAATTACCTCGTAGTACCTTCCAGAAAAAAAAAATTAAGTTGGGCTAATGGGATTTGCCTGGTTACGAATTGTTAAGGTATTGAAGATTCTCTACAGCAAGCACTGAAGTTACGGAAAGTTGGCGATAGTATAGATTTTACTTTTAGAAATCCACAAAAATATCGAAACGCTTCATTTTGTTTATCTTTCAATAGGTTTCCATTATAAATTTCACCTCTCGCGAACGAAATTAATTTTAATCCTTCCTGACTGCGCCATGTCTTTTTTTATTACAGGTGTAAAGCCATTTTAATCCGTAACGCCTTAAACCAGCATAAATCTGGTCGTATAAATAACATTAAACTCGACAATATTACCGTTCCGTACTTGAAGAGATATCAAAACACTCATACGCTCAATCTACCCTTCGTGTATCCCTTTTGGTGGATATATTGGTACACTATCGCACGCGGAAGTATGGAGAGTGAAGAAATTTTCAGGATATCTAAGTTAACTTATTGATTGTTGGTTTTATGATTTTGTTTTCACTTTCATTTATGTGCTATTGGTGGACGCTGAGGTATACTACTGTGATCAGTATTATTTCAATGTGCTCTGTTTTTTTTTTTATTGGAAACGCATATTGGACAAATTTACGAGATTTTCAGTGGTCTTGCCGACACGAAGGTGTTGCTTATCAGAAAGCCGAACTGAAGATATGGCGATAAATGACAAAAGATGCCTGGACGGTTCGAAACTGGTTCAAGTTTGCATCTGTACTAATGTAATAAAGAGGAAAAGTTTTATGTATGTATGCGGATTTAACTAGGAGAATTTAAAAGACCTCTGCTCTGATTTAAAAAAAGAAACTTCCAGTAATACAAGATATACACACAACAAAGTAACTTATTAGTAATTCTTATTATTTGTACTCCAAGTGTGAAGAAGCTCCAGATTGCTTTGTAATTGTGCCCAGTCAGAAAAACCAGTAATGGTGATATACATTCTGATACCATTAGCATAAGCCGGGGCATGAGAGTTCAGCAAAGATATCAAAACGTTGATACGTGGCCCAATACTGAATCCCTGCGGTATGCCGAATGTCAGAGAGATGGGTATTCATTATAGTACACATAGCACTGTTTCCAGTTTGGTAAGATTCAATTAAACTTAACGAATTAACCTTAACATCGAAACTATCTAGTTTTTGTAATAAAATAGTATGATTAACGCTATCAAGGGTTTTAGAAAAATTTAGATAACATCAACTTGTTTTGATGATCTCTTCGTAAAAACCGAACTATTATGAACGGCAGTGTACACATTCAACGGAAACAGAAAGAGAAGGATAGTAAAACCGTGCGGATCGGTACAGCTTTCCTCATCCCCACCCCCTCCCAAGCAAACGCTCCTCCGGCATTACAAATGCAAACAAGAATCACGTTTAATCAAAAACGAAAACAGGAATTATACCTCGACGTCCGAGTAAACGAACTGGGCATCGCTAGCAAAGCGAATTTATCACGCAACGGCAAACATACTACCAACGAACGAAGAGGATAGAAATGATAAAAAAAAAGTAAAAAATGTTAGAGTTTCGGCTTTCCGACTTGTAAATAAACTCGCGATACGAAACGCCGAGGTTTGCGTGCGGAAAGTGGCTTATAGGAGGGATATAGGAAGTCGTCACATGTAGTCCTTTTGAACAGGAAGAACGAAGACGCGGCTTTCTTGCGCCAACGGGACGTATCCTTGTCGTTAAGCCAATCAGACCTGCCTGTCTGGATGCTTGGATGCGTTAGCCCAGCGTGAGCTTCCTATATTTCTTTTGGGGAGCACGTTTTAGGTTGAGGGACTTTGGTGCAAGTTTAAATACGAGTTTGAACTTCACTATTGTGTATTGAATATGAGGAACATTAAGGAAATTATGATTTTGAATGCGTTTGGAGATTGCAGAAATTTCGTATACACTCAATGTTGGTAGTAGAGAATCAAAATAAAATAATCAACATTAAGAATACTGGGTGTCCCAGATTCAATGTTACAAGCGGTACCTTCTTTATTTGTAGAGATATAAGATCGAGCAAGGTGTCGTCGAAAATACCCTCTAAGAGATCTCCCCTAAACTATTTTTTTTAAAATTGCACCTCTCATTTTTTGGCTTTATGATTGAAACTCTTACCACAATATTCTACTCGTACTGGACGCATGTTTCGATAGCCAAGCTATCGTCATCAGCAATAAAACTGAAGTGACTCGGTTCGAGTGAAATATTGTGGTAGCAGTTTTAGTGAAATGTTTCAGCGTTCCAGTGCCACAAAGTTGGAGCACTTGATTCTTATGATTGAAGTACTAGAAGTTAGGAATACAATGCCAATGGTATAAATAACAATTTCATTTAACAAATAGCTACTAATGAAACATATTATAAATTGTTACTTTTTCTTCTAAACGTGATTAATTTCCCATTAGGCCCTCCGCCAACATTACAGACTCCACCATAGACTTTATTCTAGAACGTTCAACCGAATTACCGTCCTGGTATATGATATCAATTATTTGCAACGCGTGTATAAGTAATAGGACGATAATAGCCGACATTACCGTAACGAAAAAGTGAATTTTACGCCCACCATTTTTTCCACGACGTCATTTTCCGATGACGGAACCTTTTGGCGTCTTTCGCCGACGACATTGGCGCTTCCATAACGCTGCGGCAGTTTGCATACATTTCCCTCCGAAGCTAGGCCGGGCCGGACCTAAAACTTCCGTCGTAAAGCTTAAATATGCAGTTTCTTTTTCGATTTCCTCCAGCGGGAGGTAAGAGGGATGAGAAAATACGTATTCGAGCATCGGAAGAGGTGGCGTGGAGGTTTTAATGGAGTCGGTCGATCTTGGTCCGTGTTTCGTTCTTGCCAGTAAAGAAAGGGACTTGATTAAATACGATGAATGAAAGAATGTGCTTTCGCCGTTCGTTTCTACGGTTTTCTTTCCTTTTGAGTACCATTCTTTGGACGTAATTAACTTTTCTTTGTTATGTTATATGGTACATTGACGTTTTTAATAGCTCTTTTATGATTTTTGGGATTGTTGTGGATCAGTGAAGCTGCTTGATACTAAAATACTAAACCAATGCAATATTTACTTTTATTAATTTCAAAGATTCTCTAGCATTTGCAGAGGTCAATTTCTTTTAATTTGGCAGCTTTATACACGCAGAGAAACGTTTACTTGTATCAAAGCTATTCGCCTTAATTCAATGCAACTACCGTTTCAATTATCCGCATTACAATAACTGTTTTAAAACAAATTTTCACAATATTTTCTTAGCATTTCTTTCTCCACTTGAGAGAACTATACACATACCTGTGATGAAATAATTGTATTTCTTTGTTTATATAATAATAATAATAATAATAACAATAATAATGTATTTGTGTCAGCATACATAAAGTATTTACATTCGTCAATGAAGCAAAAAAGTTTTTTTCAGTGTTGTGGTTAAAGTGATAGTGAAGTGTAAAATAAAATATCTTCGATTAATTATAAATTAACTGTTATATTCATTGATATTAACATCAGCCTCAATACGTCAATCTCAAACGTGTCATTCCGTAACATCCACATATCGTAGAAATAAAAATAATCGCGAACACAAGATAGATAGTAGCAAATTGTATAGCATGTCAAAATGCCATCATGCGTCGGAGAACGAACGAAATAACATTTAAAAGCGACGACATCCCGCAACCACTTAACTGTCTAAACGGGAACGACTCCTCTCCGATGTGTATTGTAACGTCATACCCGTGGAGAGATAAACAGAAAACTAGGAACGCGACAATAAAAAAAGAACGTCGTGGGTCCTATCTGATGGCGCGTTACGTGTATGGGGTAAGTTTACGAAACACGCGGGCGAAGCAAAATAGACGTGACGCGATCTGAATGTTTAGGGGAGAAGTTTGGGGAAGAAGGTCGAAAAGACTATCTCGTCTTTTGTGTATACAAAAAAAAGAAGTTATTCCGGTTGAGTTATCTTACTAAAAATTATTATTCTAAATTGAGTTTTCCTTTTTGATACATTTCTATATCTGGATTCCTAGTTTTGTACGTAAGTCCTTTGAGTTGGAACAAAATAGCGATGAAGTTCTACTGTGCTAAAGGATATTCAAACATACTATCTAACGAAGGTTTATTGAAGTGAAACTTTTTATTACAGTGTTTACCTTTTTTAAGAGAGTTAATGTCTCTAGCAGATAAAATAATGCTGCAGTCATCATCAGCTGAGAAAGACCTCCTCATAAGGAATGTGCGCAGGAAAGTCGTTTATGAATTGTAAAAGAAAGTAAAGGCCCCAAAATGCTACTTTGAGCTGTACTTATATCAGTATTGAATTCCTGTGATCTGATGCTCTCAACTCTAACAATTAATCTTCTATGATTTTGTTGTTGTAAATGATATATTTAATGAGCTGAAAGTCTTGGTTAAATTAAATAAAATTAGCACTATCTTAGAAGCGTGACAATTAAATAACAGGACTGGTGCTACTATTGGCAAAAAGCGAGCACGCCACGGCAGGTTTGAACATGTCTGTGCTTGTAGATGCTTCCCCCATCCTGAGCTCGATGGGCACGGTTGTACGTCGCTCAGTCTCGCTGTAGCAATCGTCCGTTCAAGTCCTTACGCTAGCGTCGCGTCGGAAAAATGCAGAGTGTTCAGATCGAGCAACGAGTTAACCTCAAGTTTCTTGTGGAACACGAGGTTCTAACTACCCTTCGTGAACGAGTGAGAAGACGAAGACCCGATTTGTGGAAGAGCAAATCCTGGATGCTCCACTAGGACAATGCGCCAACCCATTCCGCCTTGTCTGTGAAGGCGTCCTTTGCGAAATCCAGCATCACCGTGTTGGACCACCCACCGTACTCGTCCGACCTGGCCCCCCGTGACCTTTTTTTATTTCCTAAGGTAAAATCGGAGCTTAAGGGGACAAGATTTGACAGTGAGGGAGCGGTGAAAGCGAAAGCGACGGAGGTTCTCAACAAGCTGACAGAAACGGATTTCCAGCACTGCTTTCGACACTGGAAGATTCGTATGGAGCATTGTAGGGATCGGCCAGGAGAGTACATTGAAGAGGATAAACTTTGTAATGTAATTGGTGATCAATAAAATGTTTTCTAGCACCAGTCCGGTTATTAAATTGCCACACCTCGTATTCACCTACATCCATCTTATCATATATATGGAGTAGGCGCCGTAAATTCTCGGCCTGACAGGCTTATACAGGTGAAAATGTCTCAGGTAACGAAAATTGAGTACATTTTTAACAAAAGAAAGGCGTACGCCTAATCACATTAAACAACGTTGGGTAAAATGTTTCCGTTTGGGGCAAGAATCCCTTGAAGATGATGAGCGGTCGAACAATTGAACAGATAACGCCTCAAAACATTTCAATTGTTGAAGAAATGGTATAACAGATCTCCGATTGAAAGTGATGCAATTAGCAGTGATGCTTAACATTTCTGAAACAAGTATTCGCCGAATTCTCCATGAATAAGATTAGTGCAAGATGGGTACCCCACCTTCTTTCTGCTCTCTAACGTGAACGTTGGGTCAAATGTGCGCGCTTTTTTTTAAATATGTGTAGAGACGACCTGAAACCGATTTTGGAGTCCATTATCACAGGAGCTGAAATAATGTATTATGATCCTCTATCCAAAAAGGAATTGATGGAATGGCGGCGACCCGATGAACTTCGTCGCAGAAAGACATTTTGGGGGAAAAATTTTAGGTTATTTTATTAGAATTTTATTGGAAGCAATCTTTTCAGAAATTTTTGAAAAACCATTTAACATCGAAATCGGCATATAATTCTCAATCAAAAGAGAATCATCTCTTTTAAAAATTGAAATAATTGCAAAGCACTCTAAGGAAATTTTCGAGTAGCGATAGATAAATTCATGATATAAGTTAAATATTTTGATATTTTATAAGTATACATTTTTAGACTTTACAAAACCCAAGAGCAAAGAAATGCATGGCGTCAAGTGGCAAGATTTGAGCGGCCAATTAACGTCAGTATTTCTGGAAATCACACGACCAGGAAAACGTTGTCTTTACGAATCGATGGTTTCTCTTGCTATATGGCATGTAGCACCATCCTGTTGAAACCACATTCCCTCGAGGTCCGTATCGTCTAATTGATCCCATAAAAAGTTCGATATCATGTCACGATATCCTACTCCATTTACAGTTTAAGCTTGGCCAAGCTCATTCTCAAAAAAAAAACGGTTCAATTACACCTCCAGCCCATAATTATCACCAAACAGTGGCTCTTTGTGTGTGCATTGGTTTTTCAAGTATAGCATGAGGCTTTTCATTGCCCTAAATCCGACAATTCTGCTTATTAACAAAATCATCCAAATGAAAATGAGTTTCATCGCTAAAAATTACGTTTTTAAAAAAATTGTCATTTACCGTTTGGTTTTCCATCACCCAATTAGCGAATTGTCTCCGTTGCAAATGGTTTCGTAGCTTAAGATCCTGAGTTAATTGAACTTTGTAAGGGTGGAGGTGAAGGTCTTTAGCGAGAATTCGTTGCAAACTGGTTCTGCTAATGTTCAATTGTTGAGAACGATGACGTGTTGATGTTCCTGGATTATCATCGATACTCTCATTGACGACGGCAATGTTTTCGGCCGATCGCACAGGACGAAGACGCGGCAGAGTTTGTTTGCTTTTTAATTAACCTTCGAGCAGTAGACTCATTAAGTGAAATATGGATACCAACAATTTCACGAACTTTTCGAACAGTCTCCGCAAAACTTTCGCCAAATTTGTAATGTATTTTAATAATAACAATACGTTGTTCTTTTGCATAGCGATTCATTTTTGATAACTTCAATGATGACAGATGTCACATGTCAAACATTAGGGTTTCCAACTTAAATAATAAAAAAAGGTGGGTAATTTAAATCCAGCATACACGATGGGCCACCCTTTAGTAATATTTAAAATGAAAAGAAATCGTGAATGTTTATAAAATTGTTGATAGAAAATGTAAATATCTTAGCCTCTATTACGCAGCGTAATTTTTCCACCAGCAAGAAACGTTATTCGAGCGCCATCTTTCGAGCGTAAAACTCGTTTCGCTTTCGAAAGGAGAAAGACGAGAAATAAATTCATTTACCGCACCTTTACCCCGGGATGATTTTACAGGAAAATATTTATATTTAGCGACGCTTTTTCGTCGCCTCTCGTGTCGTCCTTCTCCACCTCCCTCCCACACTACACTCCACAAAAACGCGTTGTTTCCCTTTAACCCTCGTCCCACGACAACCTCCCCGCAATTGCGAAACTTCCTCCTCCTACCTCAATCTCCAGCACCTCAAGCTCTCGCAGTTCCTCGATTCCTAAACCTTCGCATTTTAATACCGGGTAAGGGAGAGAGTCACAGGGAATATTTAATGTGAAATAAGCGACCCGATTTCATTAGGACGCAGGGACGAACGACTAAGGCGTCTATTTCGCTTTCCGTCATCTTCTACGTCTTTCGTGTTTCTGGGAAACCCCCGAGAAAGGGACTCCCACCGACTCGCAACTCTTCGTCTCGTTTAACGTTTATTCGCCGCGATAGAGGACGATGAAGGATGGCGTAATTTTTGAATGGGTTTCGCAGGCTGGCGTACGCAATTTTTACCGGAGAAAGTAGGAGGAAAGGGGGGTCGCTTTGAAATGGTCCCGTAATCTTAAACGAAATGCTGCTTGTTATTTATTTGGAGCATGGTGTTTTCTGCGGGGGTAGTTATGTTTTTATTTTTTTTCGTCTTTTTGGGTAATTTATTTCATAAGAATTACTTTGTTAGACGGATATTGTTACTAAACGACATTTCTCAATTTTGCTTACTCTATATGCCGGCTATAACAATAATTAGAGTTGGCTACGCGCGCCAACAGGCAGCTGCGTCGTATCTATACAGTTACATACAAGCCTCAGCGAAGCTTCGACCTTCCATTAGCGCGGTACGTGCTGTTTAGAAATGTTGCGTACGTCGCGCAAACGACCCAAGGCGGATTAAGTTAGAGAATTTTTAGCCGAAATTCCTGACTTAACGTATGATGGCTAAAATTGAATGTGTAGTATGTAATGTTCTGTTGATGAATTGATTCAAAAGGGACTGTCTACGGCACGTAAACAGTGAACGACATGCTTAAAAAAAACTTGCACACGAGACTATGACAAATTTATTTTTAATTTATGTGTTACTTTTATTGTATGTAATATACCGTTTAATTTACTAGACAAGGAAGCGTTTGTCTTGTTTTGGAATAACTATTCGGAGTACAAATTACCAAGTCGGACATCGTTACGAAGGATTGTGCCATCTGCTCGTGAATATGTTGAAAAAAGAATTAAATCGGAGTTGAAAGACAAAAAAATGTGGTTATGTGTGGACGAAACGACAGATCGTAAAAAACATTCGGTCGTTAATATAATGGCACGTAAAATGGAACCGCATCAATCGTCACCTTCAATTCTATTAGCTTCCAGACGAATACAACAATGTACTGCCGAAGTAATTGTAAAGTTAGTGTTAAATACATTGGAAAAGTTTGAACTTTCAACAAACCAACTGTTGATGTTTATGAGTGATGGTGCCGCAAGCATGGTTTCTGTAGGCCGGTCTCATAAAAAGCATTCTGTTAACTTGTTACACATTACGTGTAAAATTCATGCTCTCAATCTTGTGGCAAATGCTATCAGAAAATGTTATCCTGAGGTAGACGCTTTAATAACGCATACAAAAGCAGTGTTTGTCAAATCCCCGAAACGTATTCGCGAATTTCACAGACTGTGCCCCCGTATACCCGAGCCACCAGAACCTATTCTTACACGTTGGGGTTAAATGCCGCGTTTTATTATCATAAATATTTTGAGAATATTAAGAAAGTGGTTTTACAATTCGATCCAAAGGAAGTTGCCGCTATCAAGAAAGGGCAGTCGAAATTTCAAGATAGTCGGGATAAAACGGATTTAAAAATTATTCACAACAATTACTTCGGACTAGCGGAGGCAATAGGAAAGTTACAAGATCCTTCGGTGTCGTTAGTGGAATCTGTGCAAATAGTGCATCATCCCGGATGACGAAATAAAATATTTTCTATAAAAATTGAACATGTTTCATCTAAAATTGAAATTCACTTTAGAAATTGAACACAATATTAACAAAATTATATTATAAACCCACATTTTCTGGTCGCTAAAGAAAATAAAATTTCTGAAGAAGAAAAAAAATTGAAACGTTAAAAATGTTTATTTCTATGAACCCTTGAAAAATTTATGTCAACGCAGCCGCTAAAATCAAGATTCAATTTTCAATTATTATTATTATTAAAATAACTTTAGCTCTTTTACGAACATATATTGAAATACGGTGCTGGATTCGTACTTGCTCGTAAAGTAAAACGGTTTATGTAACTATATCACACATCTCTAATAAAGTCTTAACTACCTACTTATTATTATACGCCATAGACGCAAAATCCAACGTTTTGCGTGACATTCAAGCACGAAAATGGCCAAGACTTTTTCTTGGAAACGCACTGCTATCCTAACGAACCGTTAGAACGTTCGTGCGTTCGCTTGTGCCGCTGATAAATTCGTTATTTATTTTTTTGTGGCTCTTTCCGTCTCTATCCCCGCCTCACGCCATCTTCGAAAACACGAATTCCATCAACAACATGAAACAAACTATGTGTACACAACAGCCTGTCCGTGCTCGTTAGTTAGTTAGCTGGAAGCAGCGAATGCAAATTTGAAAAATACGAATCGCGTGTTGAACGCTTCATGTGAGTCGTTCTCGGTGTACGCGGTAGCTAGGCTATGGAGCGTACGGCAAACAGTCAAGAGCCCATATATAATAGTAAATACCATGGTTAGAGGTTGCAATTTTGCCTCTATATATACAGGCTAATTATAGAGGATGAATGCTTGTTCTTCATTAAGGAATTGCTTTTAATCTTTGCAAAATAACATTCGCTACTTTCCATATTCGTAAGGAAAGCGTATTACAGATTACGCTGGTTAATAACATTTAAACTTTTTCTTGTCCCGCAAATTAGTATATGTGAACCTTGCAGCATTTTTTATGCTGAGTTTAAATCTTTTTTCAGAAATATTTTATCACATGTTTTCTAAGAACAGCGCAATAACATATAGATACAATGTATTATGTCTTTAAATTTTAAAGCAACTGAAAATATTTTAAATTACAATGTATATTTTCTTATATTTAGCGTCAAACTCTTCCATCCGTTCCACATAATCTGAATAGAAGCTCACTTGCCTTGGTAGCGCAGGTAGTCCAGGTTGTTTCTGCACCAAATATAAATTTTGATCAGCGCTGACTTTACAAGAAATGTAGTCTCTTAAATTGTCTTTATACCAAATGACGCAGGACCTTCGAAACTGTATGCTAACATGCTTAATTCAATTAGAAAGCCAAATCAAGAAGATAACAAAGAATTATATTTTATTCTTTCTTAAATGATATGGTTAACAGATGTTTCCATAGACTCACACCTATTACATTGCTTATAAATTCATTTGTTACTCTTACATCTCGGTATACTTTGACACAGTACTATTTTGATATATTCTACGCTAATTCTTAATTTAAGAATAAATATCATTATTATTAATACTTATACTTCCTCTCACATTGAGGCGATTTTAGTCGCAACCATTCCATCCTCCTCCTCCTCCTTCACGTGTGTATAGCAACGTCACCCTCTCGGCTAAATTGGAACTTTATAATCGCAAAGAACATGTTTGAGGCGCTCCGGCACGCTACACGTGCCCTATCTTTGCTTCTCGCGTGAATTGACGACGTCGACGCCTTTCGCCTTACGTGAAGCTGCGAAGGTACCGAAGCGTTGACTAGGTGTAGGAGGAGGGCGAGAAAAGGAAGGGAGAGGAGTACGGGAAGGAAGTACCGGGGACTCCGAGAGAAGACGTCTTCTAAAATAAATTGAAAGTAAACTCGTGCCTGTAGTAAATCCGCTTTGAGCCTTGCGTGTGCGGAAATATGTCCTCCTTCATCTCATTCAACTTCGGCCCGGCTAGGTTTGGTCGAAGATCCATCAATTTAGGACGTAAGTAGCACGTAGGACTTTTTTCTTCGGGAGGAGAGAAGAGAAGGAGGTTAGCTACTTTTTTTGGCTTTACCTTTTTTTCTGCGTTCGTGTCCCTTTAGCGACGATAGGTGACGAGGTTTAAGCTGCGAGTGGAAGAGGAATCGCAGTCAGAAAATTAGGTTCTAAGTGTGATGGAGGGATGGCTCTTATAAGTTGAAAGGTTTCGTTAAGGTAGAAGATAGGCGCGCAGTGATTCTTACTATATATACACTGCCGGCCATAATTATTTGCCCACTCAAAGAAATATGCATAAATAAAGGAAGTGTTAACTGAAAAAGAAATTTAATAAAATACACTTAAAACAAAGAAATTGATAGTCTATATTCAATTATAAAATTTATTTGACTTTCTATCAATTTCGTTAGAGTAGCGGGTTTTATTTTTGGCCAGGCTTCTTGTAGTTGCTTCCACAACGATTCTCTGGAAGTTGGAGGATTTATTTTCACCTGCCTGTCGAGTTCCTCCCACAAAAGCTGTATGGGATCAGCATCTGGGTTTTGAGGAAGCTATTTCATTATTTTGATATTGTTTTCGCGTTTCACCGATTCGAAATATTTCCGACACAGTTTTGAAGTGTGTTTCGAATCATCATAATTGCCCTGCGGTGTTCTTTTCTTAAAATTCCATCTATTTTAACCAAGTCTCCCACGGAACCGGCGCCAAAACAACCCCAAACCATTACCGATCCGCCCCCATGCCGGACTGTAGATGCTACACATGATTCTGCTGCTCGTCCTCCTTTCGGCCTTCGAACGAACGTTCTCCTCTTGGAACCGACGAGGTCAAATTTGGACTTATCGGCCTACAAAACATTTTTCCACTCATAAACTGCTCAATGTTGATGCCTTCTAACCCACTGCCTTTTTATTTTACCTCCTTTTCACCGTGGTTAAACTAACTCGTTTTTCACGCTCAATCGTCATTTCAACCGTTATTTCAAATGCAGTTTTTCATCTATTCCGTCTACTCGTCATAATTATTCGACGATCTCCCGCTGATGTTGTCATTTTCTGTCGTCCTGTTCGTTTTCCATTTAATAATGTGCCAGCTTCTTGATATTTTTTAACGTTATAGTTAACAGTCTGGCGACTTTTCAATTTTCTTGTGATATCTCTGTTACTTCCGCAAAGATTATGTAAAGCAACATTCATTGTGCGGATTTCTAAAGGCAATTAGAAAATAAAAAGAGTCGCTGGGAGACGGATCTGGAATGCTGGAAGTACTATTTAGTAAATTCGAAAGTAACGATTCGAAAGGACGATGTAGTAAGATGCCGCGTGGAATATTGGAACTTCATCGTTTCCACGTAAATTCCACGCTATGCGGTCGAAGACGGACGCGTGTATTGAATGAGTTAGAAGTAAATGCTGTAGAAGGGGAGCTGTTAGGAGGAAAGCCGAACGCGAATAGGAAAATAGAGTAAACAAGATCTTTTGACAAGTTTTTCAATTACGATTTACGATAAGGACCGCGAATTCAATTTCGAAGTGAGCGTCATGCTTTGCAATTTGGGGCGTTTATCTAAATTAAGCGTATTTTTACCTCGACAAAGTAAATGAAGTTGGGATGAAAATGCAGTTTAGTTTACCGCAGCGTTTCTTCAAAACCTTTCTAATTGTGGAGAAAGAAATTATAATTAGAAAAATGTTTTTCGTGTACATTTTTATCAGAAACAATATTGCAATAGTTTCCAAAAGTATTTTGATCGTAAGGAAGGCTTTCTATATACACGCAGAGAAACGTTTACTTGTATCAAGAATGTCTGCCTCAATTCAAGAAATTACTGTGTTAATTATCCACAATGCAATTCTTTTAAATCAAAAGAAATATTTTCTTAGCGTTCTTTTCTCCGCTTGAACGGAACTCAAACATTTGTTTTATTTTCTAAATAAACGAGGAAATTCTGTTGTATAATGCAAAATGTTCTTTTTACAGCTATTCCACATACTGTCCTCCACATCCAATGCAATCTTCAATTGTTTTTCGAAATTGTTTGTAATGCGTTGCATTATTATTAAAAAAGTAGGGCCCAATGATTCTGTTACATAGTATTCCGCACTAAGCATTGACTATTTGATATCGCTGATTTCTGGGATTAATTTAAATTTATTATTTTGTAATATTAATAAAATTTGGCATTATTCATACGATCCACTGGCTGAAAGTCCTTTTTTCGTTTTTTTTTTTTTATAATTTAACAATTGGTAAGTAAATGTGAATATGTATTGTTTGCTTTCGGCATACAGCTTATAAATGTAAAAAACTATTTTGTTATTGAAAGAGTTTCTGCTCCATTCTCAAAAAAACGCTGGAGGTAACCTTTATCTGACCACTACTGTATATATTGCGGAGCGTTTCCAGTCTGAGCACCACTCATCAGACGCCCAGCGAAGTCTAAACATCGTCCTGAAGATGCCGACCGCAGTGTTTTGTGAAACGTCCACTTAGACACATCAAAGACCACGGCCTATCAGCCCGGAAATATGTACTGCTAGTACAAATTCAGACACCGGCCGTCAAAGCCTACAGTTATTTTTATTATTTATTGTTAGGGTATTAAGTACAACAGATTTTTCAAGAAACTACTTTGTTTACTTTTTACTGCTATTACATTATATATACAACAAATGCCGTTTTCAAACAAACAAAAAAATACTAATAAAAAACAATAAAAAAACAACGTGTGCATATATTCGCTTTATTTACCAAACATTTTTATTCCGTCAGCTTTTATTTTTGACACTGGGGTATTGATTTCAAAATATTACTTCTGTCGGCTATGAGTCACACATACACTATTTATAATCCGCGGTCCATGCAACTGATCCGATTCTGTTGCGAAGACTGATTGTGTCCAGCTTACCCATCATTTTATACACGGCATTGCTTTGAAAAAACCTTTAAGAAAAACACGTGTAGATACCAGCTTATCAAATTTACCATTAAATTAGGATCATTTCGTTTACGAAGACATCATTTATCAATGCAATACCATCAGTAAAGTAATAACAATAACATCTTCGCAATGCGATATATAACGTATAACGACCGCTACATTTATTTCTATTGCGACAAAGTTATTTATAATCCTCCTCTCTCTTGCGCGCGCTTAGAAACGTATCTCCACAAGACCATTAAGTGGCCATTTAAATGCAACACTTCGCTGCAATGCAAAACGCAGTAGTAAATGACGTATGCGTTGTTTTGGTGGGAAGCTGCACCAGTAGCAACGGCGACGATGCCCTCTAGCGTCGGATTCCTATTGTACCGCAACGCCGACATAAACATATGAACTATAAATTGTCAACTTTAATGCGCCGAGGCTTTTAAACTTGTATATTTACTGCGGCACTACATGGTCGGTCGTGTTTTGATTGTTCCGAGCAATGCGCGACGTTTCACGGTCGGTTTGCAGTTCGGCGTCTGTCTGCTTACGGCGACGACGTCGTACGTTTCGGAGAACCGGGAAAACGAGATTTATTCAGGCATTACTGCCGTCATGTTTGGTCGCGAACTTTGCTCCAGAGTTAATCGCAGAAACTGCCAGTCTAACCGTTCTTCTTCTTGCGCCGAGATGCTTCGGTAGCTCCGTTTGTTTGTTCCTACAACGAACGAGTTTACAAGTTGGCTTTGATCTATGTATCGTACGCCGTAGTCTTTCGCCCGAATAAAATACGAAATTGTTTTCTTCCTTCCGCTAATCTAGAATTACCATATTTAAAAGAAAGATAATGCACTTAACGACTACAGCTTCCTAAGGATAATTAACAAGGATTTACTGTTGTTTTACCAAATTAAAGAAGTAAATTTTATTGAAATAAATAGGTGGGGAGATGTTCGTGGGGGTTTTTGAATACGTTGGTTTTACTAAAGTTGCTAAAATGAATGTTGATCGATACTTCAATTTCCTAGAAAATGGGTGGAAGGTAAGTTCTTTCAAAACACAAAAAAATCGTATTGATTTTTTGGAAAAGGAAAATGACGGGCATCAAATTTTAACAAATGCCTCTAGAGACAACTTGTAGAATTCAGTTTGATATAAAGCAGCCTTCGATATCCTGCTGAAATCTCTAAGAAATACATGCAAATACCATCTATACTGACGACACTCTGTTTTACTATTCATTTCCTCAATCCCAGCTAGCAGAAGCTCAGTCTAGGATTAGCCGCGATATCTTGCAGATATGTGCCTTCGCGGCGAAGCACCAACTACATATTAACCCGACAAAGGCACATATAATCTTATTTGGTCCTAAAAAACACCGAGTATTTTGTACATCAAATCTAAATGTAATAACTTGGATTACGTGGTCACGAATCTTCCGGACTCCGTCGATTGTCTGACCACTTTGGTCAATTGATCTACTGCGACTTTGACAGCTTGAACTACGACAATCTTAGTTGTAGTTTCGAGATGCGACCACATAGATGCTTCAGTGAAAAGAACATCAATAAGTTTGTTTTTCTGTTTGACTCAATCTCACATGAGATATGTAGCAACGATATCGATAAAGATTTTGAAACATTTTTTGATAATTTTATGTAGTGTTATAACATTGCTTTTCCTAGTCGCACAATAACTGATCGAAGACCAGGAAACAAGCGTACGCCTGTATTTTCTGCTGAACTTCTGCACAAACTTGAGGAACTTGAAAAACTAAATTGGCTAAGGAATATGACGCAGGATACTAATATCATCAATATGTACAAAAATATGAAAGGAAATATTCAGAGAGAAGTCAAATTCGAAATGGTATCATATTTCAGTAATAAGATCAATAAGTCAACCAATAGAACGAAAACTTCTTGGAATGTGATTAACCAGCTTAAAGGTAGCACTACCAAACTCGGCGTCAGGGAGATTCATGTCTATGGCAGTTCTATTACTGATTCAATGGAAATAGCGAATGCTTTTGTAAACATAAACTAGTTGATCAATTTGGATCATCATTATCTAAAAACTGCACGATGGGTAAACGGAGTATTGGCAACTCAATGTACTGTAGTCCAGTGACTGTTGATGAGGTATTTAGAGTAATTATCGAATTTTCTAATAATAAGTCCACCGGTCCAGACGATGTTCCTATTACTTTCATCAAGAGGGTTGCTGGAATTATCGCGCGGCCCCTGTCAACTTTATTCAATGTCTCCATTTCGACTGGTAAGTTTCCAGAAACCTTAAAATCCGCTGTTGTTGTTCCTATATTTAAGAAGGGAGATCCTACGGGCATTGAGAATTATAGACCCATCTCGATGTTAAGCGTATTCTCTAAAATTTTTGAAAAGATTTTTTACAAAAAAATTATATCATTTTTGAATATAAACAATATATTAACCGATAGACAATTCGTCTTCCGCGAGGGTCGATCCACTGAAACCGCGTGCAATGAACTAATACAGCATGTCGCTGAAAAAATCGATAGTAATGAATACGTTTTGGCACTACTGTTCGATCTAACCAGAGCATTCGATGTGGTCAATAGGAACTTCGTCTCTGCGAAGCTGCATAGGATGGGTATTAGGGGTAGTCTTAATGATTGGATTATTTCCTTTCTAAACAACAGGAGTATGTCTGTTAAGGTTAATAATATTTTCTCTAATAGCTTCAACCTAAATTACGGGACTCCCCAGGGTAGTATACTAGCGCCGTTAATTTTTTTGTTGTTTGTCAATGATCTGCCGGAACATATTTCGTTTGGTCGAGTTTTTATGTATGCAGACGACACGTCCATCGTGATTTCCGAGAAAGACCAGAATACGCTAACGCTAAAGACACTTACCACTTTATATGATTTCTCAAAATGGTGCAAAGGGAATAATTTAATAATCAATTTTTCTAAAACTGCATGTATACAGTTTAAAAGTATGAGAGGATTGCCCTTAGTTCTTAACCTTTCGCACAATGGCCATACGATCTCGATGAAATCCGTTGTGGATTGCCTGGGCGTAAAAATTGATAGCAACTTACAGTGGGATGACCATATTAATATGGTATGTAGTAAACTAAATAAATCCTTTTATGTTATTAATTCACTTAAAAATAATGTAGATACTAATACACTGTTGAATGTTTACTATGCGTTCGTATACTCGGCAATTGCATATAATATCGTTTATCTGGGGACAAGCTACCCATTGGAATCGTATATTTATTTGTCAGAAAAGAATACTGCGTTTGATCTTTTCTCTTCCTTACAACTGCTCCTGCCGCGAAACCTTTAAAACGAATAAAATGGTCACTGTCTGCTCTATTTATCTATTAAAGTTATTAACTCATACACATGCTAACAGACATAACTACATACTTAACTGCGATTATCATAATTATGATACACGATTCAAAAATGATATATCCTTAAGCAGACATAATCGCGAGGCGTTCAAGAAACCTCCTATATATGCTGGTAGTCGAATATATAATTTACTCCCACCTGAACTTAAGACTATTGTTCCGAATAATGAATTTAAAATGAGGCTGAAAAAATTACTCACTTCTGATGTCTTCTATAATTTAAACGAATTTTTGACTTCTCTTAAATAGACTGGTAAATGTCAGAATACTGTGTACTCTGTCTCCCTCATCACTTCCCTAATACATTATTGTGTACACTGGCGTTTGCTGGTTAAGTATTATATGTATATTTATATTGTTTATTTACTTAAACTTCTGACTTATTCCTATCTATTGTATGTAGTGCTCGGAATGAATAAATATTATTATTATTATTATTATTAATAATCCAAAATCAAACTTTAACGTCGGTTAATGTAAAAAACTTAGGACTGTTTCTGGACAACATCCGCTTCTACAACAATATGTCGCATTTGATTCAAAAATCAATCCCAGCCCTTAAAACAATTTTCATGCATAGACACGGACTGGATTTATCGACCAGACTGATGCGTTGCGAAGCACTTGTATTGAGTAACTGTACATTCTGTGAAAGTATTTATAATTTCTGCATTACGCAACAGGATAAAAGGAGAATACAGATGGTACAGAACTCCTGGATTCGTTTAATCTAAGGTCTCCGCAGTAGACGTGGTGTTACCGCGCAATTTTTATAAACATTATTAAGAAGAAAACACCGCGCTATTTGTACACCAGGGCCCGCTTTAAATTTGAAGAACATAGACGTAATATGCGTGCTTCTAACCTACTATCCATTCCGAAGCATAATCTAGAAACATTCAAACGGAGGTATAGCTATACTTATTGAACGAGGAAATACAATTTACCGCCTCTACAAAACTTATAAGAAAACATGTAATTAATTTTTTGATGTCAAATCAGAGGAATGGCACATAATCCCGGCACCTTCCTGTGCCGAAAACCGACCTGTCTCTATTTGATATTAGAGATCACTATTTGTTATAAGCTATACATATCCGACTTATATTTAGTATGTATTATTTGTTCTTTCGTATTTCTTGTAATCATTACTGTTTATTTCATTTCATGTATAGAAGCGCTAGGTACAGTTAAGTTCAACGGGGAACATAATTCCTTGATATATGTTGAGCTTCACGTGGTCCTATTAATTTGTGGTAATTTCTTTTCGTTTCATTCATTATTGTATCTGTACTGTAGCAATAAACTGTTATTTATTATTATTTACGGTAATCGCAACTAAGGAACTTTTTAGCAATTTAAAAGTAACATTTATTCGAATACAAATATAAGGGTAAAAGGTATAGAGAAGAGATCTAGTCTTCTTTTGGCATTAATCAATCTTGCCCTTCCATTTCATCTTTCCTCATGTTTCGTTATGGTTACTTTATGAATTTAAACCCCCATGTCGTATCTTTCGGATGCTACAATAAAATCGACTTGGTTTTTACATTAATTCACTGTAATACACCAGTTTGTCATCTCCTGACTCACCTTATTGCTAGAATTCATATTCAAATGCTTCCACAGCACAAGTACTCGAAACATGAAATTCGCAAAATGCATTGCTATCCAAATCTGCAATATTGCCCATTTCTGCAACAAATTGCTATGTATCAAACAACTTCCTTCCTGCAAAAATGCTGCCTCCTTCAGTTCCTGCATCTTACGACTTTACAACGTTGAAGTGGCCGCCATGGTCGCCTGGCCTTTACGCGATCTCTTCCTACGTGAAATTAATATAGAGCGTCGAATAGTCGCTAAGTGGTAATATCTGAAAGAGAGCGACCTCCACGCTCTTCTACACTTTCCACTTCTCGCCGTTTTCAGGACGACGTCGATGTAAGCGTCCCAACCGTTTCCCACGCGCTATTCGCCCGCCGTTCAAAGTCGATGGACAATTGACCCAGTTTTCGTTTTTGTTTTTGCGCCAGCCGCCGCGGTAAATCCGAAACTTATGCGGCTGGAATAACGTCTTGAAGTGCGGCGAAAATCTGATGACAAGTCGACGATCCGAAACGTATACACGTATGTAGTTGGCTAGAAGGTGGCGAAGGTGGAATTTGAGAATGATGAGAAGCGAGAAAAAAGATGGCTCGAAGGAAAATGCTGATGGATTTCTTTCTAATTTGTGAAAAGACTTAATAATAGAAGTTTTTTCGTGGACATTTTTAAAGTGGGGTTATATGTTGTTGTAAATCAATGTCTTTATATAGGTGCCAATTTTAACAATTGAAACCATCCTTAAATATAAAAAACCAGGTTTGAATAAATGATATTTACAGAGTGCGGTCCTGATTGTTCCCCCCCATTTGAACGACAGAAGCTAGCGTTTTTAGAAAAAATAGGTCGATTTCTATTTCTTGTGAGCCAACTTACGCCGTTATCGGTAGTTCAATTGTGTTTCCGGTGTCACCGGAAGTTACGTCAATTTTCTTATTTTAAATAGAATACTCTGTATATTTTTACGTTTTTGAAAAGGTAATCGAAACGCGAATCTAACGATATCACACATGTTATACTTTAACTTAAGAAATATGATGATATGCAGCAATAAAAGTTTTGGTAATCTGTTTTTGTTGTTACGCAAAATTCGCAAGTTTCATTTAAATCGGTGAGATGCACTTTCCTGCGTTTCCTTGTTAGTTGTATAAAAGAAATCTTGTCAATGTTTATTTACATTTACAAACACCGATTCAGCTTTTAAAACCTCATTTGGGGGTTTATTCTTTTTATTACTATATTTTCCAGCAGTTAGCAGTGTTGTGAGTAATAAAATAAAAGAACATTTTCAGAGATTCATCCATCACCTTTTACTTCAACATACAGTTTATTGATAAAGGCTATAATTATCATCACCAGTGTTAAATTAAAAGATATAAGGTAAAATAAGTACTCCCATTGCAAATGAATTCACTAAATTGAAACCATTAAACGCGCTCTTTCATTCTAAAAGATTTTATCTCAAACGTTGCGATGATGATCTCAAAAAACAAAACCTCTAAAAACTCTCAGCGCAGTTTTCCAACGCGCTACCTCGCTAAATACAAAAGCAGTTAACAGCATAGAACAACAACTGAAACAACAACGACAACGGCAGCACTACGACTACCGGCCTTTTTTCCGTTTCGGTTCCGTTCGTTTTGTTTTAATAAACGGTGTTCCGGTAAATAAAAAGGCGGACTTCGGCCGTTACGCGCCCAACTTCCGCGGACCGTCGTCGTCGTAAAACGTTCCCGAAATAAAAAAAAAGGGAAAAACGCATCGCCGTTTCGTAGCTACGCCGCACGATGGCGCTAATGTATCCGCGTTATAAAGCTACGTTTCCTCTCTCTCTTCTATATTCAGCCGGCCAGCGACCGACGTCGAATAATGCGGTCGCTAATTATGGAAGCAGACGCGCTTGGCCGTGAAAATGCAGCGTAATTCGTCTTGAAAATATCCCGTCTCTTGATGCAAAGGTGGAAATGGATGAATTAATGTCTTGGATTTTTGAAATGCTGGTACTAAGTAATTTCGAAGTCGAACAAAGCTTGGAGCATTTTTTTTTAATTTGAAGTGTGAAATTGGGCAGCAATGACTCTTACAATTAGAGACAAATGAGTAAAATCTATTCGTTTTAACTTATGTAGGAAGATGTGGCGTGTGTATCATTTGGCAATAGAAAAATTAAAAATTTTGACATCATTATTTGCGGTTGGTGTCATAGAGCCCTGGCGCGCTTGGCAATCAATCTCAGCGTACCGGGTTCGAACTCCGGGCTCGCAACTCTCGGAGTAAGGTTTTCTGTACTTCAAACTTGGCGAATGTTCAGTACACGACACAACATATTCCCAATGATACACTATTTTCTTTAATAAGGTGAAACTTCATTTCAATTCACAGTTTTAATTAAAACAATTCCTTATATAAATTTATTTTCCTAAATTCTACTCCACCGTCACCACAAAACATTAACAATGACAATATAACTTACACATCTCAACATTTCATACACTTACCGACCATGGATTTTACACGCAAGACTTCATCAACTCCAGCGCGCATTACCGAACCAACAGCGGTGAAATATACGGAATATACGCCCTCCTTTCGTCTCGCTTCCTCTCAGCAACCGTCTCTTCTCTTCTTGATCTTTTTGCCGCTAGAAATGGGGTGCTCTCTGCTTCACTGCCTTCCAGCGCGACATGTAGCGTATCCTTCCGCACCATTGTGCTGCAGTCTTCGCCTGTTGAATTGCGCAAAGTATTTCCAAGGACTACTTCCGGTTCACTACCGACTTTAACGTTTCGTTAGTGAGGGCGGCGGCGTCTGCTGGAGTGGTTTGGTCCCGAAGCTTTAATATTCCGGCCGCGCGGTGGTTCGTAATTTTCGCCAAACGCAAGAAATTAAATGGGACGAATCTGGAAGTGGGCTTTTGTTTCTATTTTCGACGCGAAAGAGGTCGCCTTACGTCTTGTGGACGTTTATTCCGTAATTACGGGACGAAAATAAAACGTCGGAATGAAAATTTAATAATGCTGATGTTGGAAAGTAATTCCCGCGTAATCGATTTGTTGCTGGTTGGTGTTTAATTAAGTTTAAGGTCTGATGGAAGGTTTTTTTTTTTGGAATAGGAAAGAGAGAGTAGATTTCTTTAGTTAAAGCCATGTAATTGAATTGGTTCAACGTTTTATATAAGCCTTTTATGGAGATATCTTTCGATATTTTTCTTTGTATTTGCGTAAACTTTGATGATGAATAGTTCAAATTTAATGTCTTCCTCCTCTCTCTAGAGCTAGACGCTAACGTATTAGCTCTTTTATCTCATTTACTCTTCTGAGGTCTTTATTATTGTTATATCACTTTTCTGATTGATGTTGGAAGCAGGCAATAACTCTTCATCTCCAAGGATTCTGTCAGCTACCCTCACCACCCGGCGTTAAGGAGGGGACCGATCCTGAGAGTTCTCAATATTCTTAGCCAGGAGCGCATTTGTAGAGTTGCTTGCCCTATCCCAGATCCTTTTGGAAAGTTCTGGCAGGTGTTGAATAAGGTCCAGCACTTAAAGAAAAATTAGAATGTATGTATACAGCTTCGTTCCAACAGAAATCGTATGCTGTGAAATTGGTCAGAAAGCAGTTTCGGATTTCTTTTAGTTAATTAAGGATATCTGAGCAAAATATGTACATACTGCAATGTTTGTGTAGTAAATTCTTTTAAAATCTATAATATATTTCTTTGGAAAAGCTTTTCTATGGTATATTATTGCTACAATTTTGAACAAAAAATATTAAAATTTATTGGGTGTATATGAAAGTGATTAGAGATAAAACTATTCATGGTTGTTTCTTTTTCTTTCAATTTCCTATTGGTATATCGCAAAAGTATTTCAAATAATTTCTATAATACCAAAAACATAATCAGCATCACCGTATCTTTGAAACGGATTAAGATATTCCTCCAAATTCGCATACATAGCTTTACATACACTTCAGTTTCAATATTCCCATCTTGACATCGCCCGTACAGCGTTTGACTCAGTTGTCGTGTCGCTGCGTGCCGAAACAACATAAACAAGCTGACACGAACCCGTACCGATAGCGTTGGACGTTGGAAGACGACAGGACGAAGGTGCTTGGGGACTTTTGTGTTACATAGTTGTTATCCTAGCACTTCGGGTACGTTCGTGACGACGTACATGGGATGATGAGATGACTTGGTTAATGCCTCTGACTCGGTTCGAAGCCCCACTCGCTTTGGAACTGATCTTTTTGTCGAGGAAGAATCTTTTCTTCACAGAGGAATGTGAATATTTCAACTACTGTCGTCCATATTATGGATTTACGAATGTTTTTGCAGTTATAGAATGCTAGAGTTTTATTTACTTGATGTGGCAATAAATGTTCAGGATATGTAAAGAAAATAATTACTGGTTTGTATGAATAAACCAAATAAAATTAGCAGCAATAATGATATTGTTTGGAAAAGTCGTGGCGCATTTTTTCTGTTTTACAAGGTGCATTGATCAATGGTACATTGCTCACTTTGCTCATCTTTCAGCGAGCTTTATAATTCCTCGTTCATAAAAGGAGTTGTCTTTATCAGACTTAACAAGGCGCTGATTTACAGCTTCATCTGAATTGAATGTCATACCATGCAAGGAGTTTTGAAGAGAGCGAAATAGGTGGAAGTCTGACGGTGCCAGTTCAGGCGAGTATGGTGACAACAAATCACACCCAAGCTCAAATACTTTGTGACGGGTAATCAAACTTGTGCGTGCTCTCGCGTTGTTGTGATGGAACACAACTCCTTTACGATTAACGAGTTCTAAACGTTTCTGGATCATGGATTCGTTCAAACTGTTCAAATGCATACGGTGCACTTCTGAATTGATTGTTTGGTTCCTTGTTAGAAGCTCAAAAAACACGAAACCTTTAAAATCCCACCACACTGAGAGCATAATCTTCTTCTGATAAATGTCTGCTTTGGATGTCGATTGAGGCGCATCATCATGATGGGATCAAGACCGTTTGCATTCCACATTGTTGTAAACGACCTACTTCTCATCACCAGTTATCAATTGCTTCAAAAAGGGGTCGCATAACGTCAAATGAACTTCTTTGAGTTCATGAGAAACCCAAATAGCGCGCTTGATTATGTAGTTTAAATTCTTCGGGTGGTCGTGAACGGTTGCGTGAAGGATGTTCAATGTTTTCTGCAATATCTTGTGACGTGTAACGCTGGTTTGACTCAATTGATGTCTTTATTTTGACATCATCAACCTCGGTTGACCTTCCAAAGTCAGCAGCATGGAATTTTGTGAACCATCGTTGGCACTGACGTTCTTGTAAAACATTGTCACCGTAAACGTTACGCAACGTTTCACAAGCTTGATGCGCGTATTTGTTTTTACCGAAGTAAAACAATAAAATATGGAGGAAATGCAAAGTTTGGTCTTCTATCTTTAACATGTTGTAAAGCCCTTAAAAAATAAAATAAAACAATCGATCAATGTTGCTGTTAGATGACATAACAATGACACAGATGTGAATAACTTTCAAAAATTAACGGTGGCCATCTATTCCGAAAATGTGTCATGACTTTTCCAATAACCCAATAAATATGGTCAACTAGAAAAAGAGTTACTTTAACAGGCATGCCATATTGAGCATATTGAAACAAAGAGATTCAATCAAATGCTGCAGCATCTTTTCTTTTTGAGAAACCTAATATTTTCTTTCACCAGGCTTTTAGTGTCATTTTAACCTTTCTAATATTCTCCCAAAAATACCCAACAACTGCGAATGCTTCAATGTAGCCCAGCTAGCATTTCATTCTGATTAGAGGTAAAACCATAAAAAAGTTTTAGAAAAAAATTATTTTCATTAGCTTTAATTTCCATTTCAACATTTTATTACAATTAAGTGTGCTTATAGGATTTGGATTGCCATCGAAGCATCTCCAGGCGAAGCTAAAGATATCATAACATAATAAAACATGTTCCATCCTTAAACCATCCTTTCGAGATTAATAAATATTACAATATCCTGCGCAAATTAAATTCTTCAATTTCTCCTGTCTCACTTCAATTCCTCATTTGCATTCGCGAAGTGCCCCACGGATGGCTCTCGTATTGCGGCAAGGGATTTTTTTGCGTTTTCAATTTAATACAATCCCGAAAAACATTCAAACCGCCAACCAGCGAGACCACGAACGAGGCCTTTGTTGGCATCGAGGGGGAAAGTTCTCGGTCCTCTCGACGAAACTTTCAACTTTAGTCCTCGGCGGTGAGCGCCATCTATCAAAAACGAACGGCGACCGGGGGAAGAAGAACCGTTGTTGTTATGTTGTGCGTCGTTACGAGACGAGTTTTCGGACCGTTCGGGACTTTCCCTAGAATCTTAGTGCAAATTAAGCTTTCTTCCACTTCTAAGGAAGCTGTGCTTTCTCTCTCTTGCAGTTTTAATAAAATTCAACAACCGGGGAGATGTTACGTTAGCGAGTTAGCGAAGAAAGCTGCCTGTTCCTAAGAGACCTATAATAACGCAAACTATTTCACTACGAGTATGGACGCGTTAAGTAGAAATAGATGGTCGCTCATAAAAATCTAGAAAGCTTCTATGTTTATAAGTAGTATACAGGGAAGAGCTTTGTGATGCTTGGATTATTAAAAATTTATCAAGACAAAAGAACTTTCGCTACAGGATGTAACGAGGTGACGTTAGTAAGTTTAATAACGTTAATTAAGTTGGAAACTTCATATACTCTTTTAGTCTAATTGAAGTTTACATTTAATAACTTATGGTAGATAGGTAGATAGATTCTTTATTGTATTCGACATTATTTAGACGTTTACACTTATCAACATACACAGTAATGACTTTGTAATATCAAGTCGTCAAGTCCGATAGGAAATGTCCATATTTTACAGTCGGCAATACTCATTAATGTTAGATAGACGTTAGATCACGAACTTGTATGGCATGTTACAGATTGTAATATGGTATTGTTAAAGAAAAGAAATGTAGTTGATTGAAAATTGAATTTATAAGACTATACAAAATATTGTTTATACGAAATATGTAGCGTAGTTGGCGATGAATTATGTTGAACAATTGAGATCGATTGTAATTTACAAAAAAAGTCAAATTATTGTTGTTTTAGGGCTCAAACAAAAATTTAAAAACAATTTTACTTTCACAATAGAAAGCAATACGGATAATTAAGGAGCTAACTTCAAGGGATAGCTGTAGGGATTCCTTCGTTGGGTTGGGGGCCACAATAGCCTGCATCCGGAATATGTATATATGTATGTTGTGAGGTAGCTTAGACGAGGAAGTTCTGTAACTCATACATTTGCATGGGTATACCCACGTATATAATTCTCGTCCCGCCGAGTTGAGGCAGGGCTCCCATAATTATTATTATTATGTTGTATACTATTGTAAATTCCAACACCACTGGTACCGGAAAATATCTACCTATCTATCTATCAATCTAACAAATGATATCCGTAAAAAAATAGCAGGGAGGAACAATTGAAGAATATATGGTTTAAAGTGTCTTCGTCACCACATCTACATAAAGGATAATTTTGAATAAGTGAGCTTCGTTTAAGCAATGACCAATTCTAATTCTGCTAATTTTCTAAAATTTTCTTAAGGTAGAAGGAATACTATAAAACTATGGCTGGAATTTAACTTGGTCTTGAGCTTCTCGAAACATTTGATGTCTCATTCCACCAATCCTGCCACTCGTTTCTTAATTTTCCATTGTAATTGTATAATAAATCCAAATGAGGGGTCCTTCGCCTCAGAGAGATTAAATTGGAACTAGCCCCGCCAATTGATCAGCTCTCTCATCATAAAAAAATCCACAATGTCCACGGATCCAGCATAAATGGACCATTTGTGGTTTAGTTTCAAAGCAAATTCTACAACACTTGAATTTGCTTTGGAAGTTTATCGCAAGACTACATTCTTTGGTTTAAGAGAACGTGGGGTTCTGTTGCATGACCGGCTAGCATAGAGAGGGCGCGTAATCGTCAAATATTGAGGTTAGTCTCTCTATTCCATCAATTTATTTTCGAAGATGATATTATTTTGTAATTTACTCTTCCAAACTGTTAGAAATGTATCAAGGTGATACTCCCGAATCTACGGACTGAAATTTATCGTTTAATAAGATTTATAACATTACAAAATTTAATATTTGCAGTATACAAGGTGAAAGACTTTCTTACGATATATCCAGGTTCAAAATTGTAATTAAAAACCTTGACATGAAAATATGAGAACATTCCAAATTATCGGTGCTATTTGATTCGATTCCATTCTAAAATAGAACGCCATATAGCCGCGTAAACTTGACATAAAGTCGATCTAATTGATGGATCCGTATTATACGTCGCTGAACTCCAGAAAGAAAGCGCGCTATTTACTGCACGCTGCCGTAAAAATCATTCATCATGATCACGATCTATTATATTTGAAAGCGTTACCTTATAAGCACGGTGTCTAGACCGCTCCGATATCACTTAATGTAAAAATATGCTAAAAGCGTATACTTTATTTGTGACGCAGCTTAATCTGATTTTATAGTATGTCATACACTTAGTCCCTCGGTACTGGAGGTGCAGGGTATAGAAGGCAGCGACGAAATAAATTTATCTAAAATGGTATATTATATTGTAATTTGTTTTATGTTTGGATATATGCCAGAATTTCTGAAAGTATACAAGGTGTCCCAACCTTCTGGAATTGTAGAATCTCTGCATATGATTGATAATCACTGGTTAACAAGGTTTTTGTCCCAAGTATAAGAATGCCCGTTTCCTATGTATTTTTGTAAGCTGAATTCAAATTCACTTTAAAAATTACTGCATCACCCACAGTTTTTGAGTTCCAGTATATCCACGTAGCATAATACTGTGTGCTTTACAATAAAATGCCGATAGATATGCCGGTGATATTTAGGCATTGGAAATAAAATGTTACATAATGTTGCGTAATTCGGAACAGTTGCAGTAAATTTACCGGCTAGAGAACATTGCAGCTCTACATTTGCCTTGTTCTAACCCTTGAGAAAGTGCGCTGTTGTATTTAAAGTGTTGTGTTGATACCCCAAGTGCCACTAAAATGCCGAGAAATTGTAAAAATAATCCAAATTCGTTCTGCTACGTTTGCGGCGACTTGACTTTTAAAACCCAGAAACGTTCATTTACACCATTAGTTAGAAAACGTTATGAACTTTATTTTGGTTGTAAAGTAGACGACCAGGATAATAGTTGGGCCCCCCATATTTGCTGTGTCATATGTGTTCGGCTTCTTAAAGCATGGGCAAAAGGTTCACGTCATATGCCATTTGCAGTACTTATGAAATGGAAAGAACCTAAAAACCACATTACAGTACGTGGACCTATAAATAAGCACCCACAAACATGTACCTATTTATTAATGACCTACGGAAAATATACAAATTCTACCACTTCCCTACCATTTATCACTACTTCCGTCAAGTTACAAGCGCCCGAATTTTTCCTGCTCTCGTGCATATGAAACGAGGAACCCGGCTTGTACATACCATGGGAAACTAATCAACGTGTCAGAAACAAGAAGAACGTTTACAAGAACGGCGCACGGTCCTCCGTTTTAGCATTCCGAAATAAAACAAACGAAAAAACACACACAGGCGACGCTAACTTTATAATAAAATAAATATCACCACATCATGTCACGCGACTTTAACCTCAAATATACAAAACTGAGCGTCGTAAAGCCGAAAAAAGGAAAACACGCCGGTGCGGGAAAAAACCAACCCCGCAATAATTTATTATAACGACACGTATTAGACGGCGACGCCCGGATTTTCAATCCGGACACGTTTCGGGGACCGCCCGGAAGATTTACTGTATAGGAGGAAGTCGGAGGATTGTTGTGTGCTCCATTTTACGTTTAGTGTGAGACACACTCGACGACTCCTCATTGAGTTTCCGTTTGAATCGAGTATGTGGGGGACCGTTTGCGTTAGTGTGGATTAACTAAAGCAGTCGATATTCGTTTGGGGCGAATTTCGCACGAAGTTAAATTGTTTGGACACTTTCGTCGCGTCTGTTTCGCTCGAAAGCCTCCATCGTCTCCCTCAAATAAGCCTTCTACTCGGTCTTTCCCTTCGTACATCTCGGGCGAAGCAATTCGCTTAATTTCCGTTCTGCCGTTGGAAGAGAACTGAAAGACGCATCAAGTCGCCCTTAACAAATTACGGTAATGGTTGGGTATTGTCTTGGCACCTCTAGCGTTTCAATTAAAGTATTTAGTAGGCTCTTAATTTAGAGGTGAATGTCTAAATCAAGTAGTGGTGTTAGTTGATGTAAATCACATCTCAAAAACTAATTAAATGATGTCTATATTTGGAAAATTTAAGCAGGAAAGCGAATAAACATAACAAAACCTTCTGAAAACATTCTATGCTCTACGTAGGACCTATACAAAAGTTGACTTTCGAATTCCAGTATTTACAAAAAAAACCTGGAACTGTTTTTTTTACTTCATTCAATTCTACTGTTTGCATGGTCCATGCAATTTGTACATCAATTGACAAAATCGACAAACATTTTGAAAATAAGTAAGGAAAAAACGCTATGGATATAATTTTACGCTTATACCGCAAATTAAACCGAATGTTCGTTAATTAAAATAAATAGACATCTTTACTGTTTCAGAATATGAAATTGGAATGGAGAGAACACTTAAATTATCTAAGTAACAAACAAGTCAGTAATTCTTATGTCCTAAAAAGGCTTAGACAAATTGCCAGTAGACATGTAGTGAGAAGTTTTTATTACGCCAATCTTGAAGCTTTCGTGAAAAAACCTTATAACGATATTGTAAGAATTCATATCTTTTGCATAGTTTCTGTTCTATGTTCTCTCATTTTGCCCCCCTTTTGGTTTTCCTAGTTTCTCGTGTCGAATTCCTCGCCCTCTTGCTTTTAAGCCGTGCTAAAGCAAGCATATCGGCGATTGATAGCCGACGTTAGGAGTTGAAACTTACGTACGTTAGTTCTAGTGTTTAATTTTTCTTCTTATTGCTATGTCAGGAGTGATGAGGAACAGAACGCCTAGAATCCAAATCCAGGACTACTCCTTGGATCCTGCCATATTAGGACAACCATAAGGACCGATATTCAATTACCCCACTACCACGTGGATTACCTACCAAACATGCTCTATATGATTTCAATATTTTTGTCAATTATCAGTTGCGCTGCCATCTCGGACCACTAGATACACTTGTAAAACTAGCAACCCACCACTAAATACCTCGGTCGATAGCACATGTCTTCCGTGGATGAAGGAAATTAAATATCTCAGCGAAGTTTTGGACAAGCGGATGAAGTGAGCGGACCACGTAAATGATACGAAAAGAAAGGTCGCCTTCTCCCTTATATACCTCAACGATTAGGCCACTGGTCACCTTTGGAGAACTGGCCTGGTGCTCCCTTGCTAACCATCAATTCAGGATGCTAGAAGGACTGCAAAATCGGATATTGCGAGCTGAAGTTAATGCGCCATGATATGTAAGAAGCCGTCAGTTACTAGAAGATCTGGCTGAATACATCAAATAATTGCTGAGAGGATCGTGGACCAGGGTAATGGAATTAGTGAGCCGCCCCCGAGAGTTCGGGCTAGAAAGGTCACAGACGTGATTGATGCGGAACGATAACCCCGATGTATAGATCTTTATGTAATTTGACATGTCTTGTATCCTAGTTTGTAGATTAGTTGGATATCAATTTCAATTGCACACCCTATTATGAGATATATTTAGTTATAGTTTTTAATTTGGTTTAATGGTGAAGGTGATAACAATCTTCATCGTTCTATGATAGTTGAATAATTACAAAAAGTCCAAAAGATGACTTTATCTTAAAAAGTATGTGCTGAAACAATTGACATGTCTTTATCTGCTGTTCACGTTCGCATTAAAGTCGAACTGTATCCAAAACCGCGCTCACGTTAAACAAACATAGGACATAAATATCATGCTCAAGTCGCTATGCCGATGTTGACTTCTGGGACAACTTATACCGACTAACGTACAAACGCGTACCTTACGTACACATATTCACATGCTTTGGTTCTCATTAGCGTTGAAGTAAATTAATAAAGGTGATCCTTTAACGTCCTCTATGGTAAAGAGCAGCTGCGCGTTGATACTTGGTGGTAGCGGTGCTACTCCATAATTCAGCCTTACATACGAGTAATTAAAGGGTAGACCGAGTCGATGTTGTGTCATTCGAGAGCTAGAAAGGAACGGAATGGAACGAAGACTAGTCGTGCAGTTTATACATATGTATGCACTAGGTGTAGGGATGTACAAATACGTCGCCTGGTGCGTAATGTAAACTTATACTGGGTTAAAGATAATTTCATTAATGTAATTGGATTTTATTCTGAACGTAAATTTTTATTAAGACGTATCTATAGCCGGAATAGATGGTTTTCTAAACATTAATAACATTGCTTCCTTCGCTAAATGCACGTATATATAAGCAAAAAGTTTTAAAATGATGTAGCTACCTTAAACGGTAGAATTCGACCTTCTGGACTAGCTCATACAAAATTTTGTAAATGAATTAATTCGTCCTTTGTATTGTGGGAGTTTGCCGAATGTTAGTTGTTAAGTTCAGTACAAAATAACACGCACGCAAAATAAATAATACTGCGTTAAGATATAAAAATTTTCGAGTTCGTTTTAATCATAAACAACTAGCACCCGACAAACTTCCACATTTGACCATTGGCTTTTGGATGGTGGACAGATGACCAGTTCCATGTTATGTTGGAATTCTAATTTTGTGGCAGCTAATTTGTCTGGTGGTAGACGTCGTGTCCTTGCTGAAACCTGAGAACCTGTGGTTCCTATCTGGTGCTGGGTATTGCGTTGACGATGTTTGTCGTCTGGTGGTGGCAGATTTTCTAACCATCGAAGATGTAAAATGGTGTGGACAGATGAGGGTACACGTGAAGAAGACGTTGTGCCATTGACTTGTAGTTTAGTGATGACATCACGTAAGCGTGCGTCACGAATATCTACTAACAAACCAAAACGGATTAAAAAATCTGCTCCTAATATTGGCGTAGACACATTGGCAATAACAAAAGGTCAGTGGATAGGTGGGCGTAAGCTAAGGTCCAAACGTGATAGTTTTTCTCCATATTTCCAGATTTAGATGTTTCCCACATTTACTATACTGTACTAATAATAATAATAATAATAGTAATAATAATAATAATAATAATATTGCTTTATTATTACCCTTACAAAGTTCACCCTTACAAAGTTCACCCTTACAAAGTTCAATTAACTCAGACGCTCAAGCCACGAGACCACTTGCAACGGAGACAATTAGCTAATTGGGTGATGGAAAGCCAAACGGTGAATAACAATTTTTTTAAAAACGTCATCTTTAGCGATGAGGCTCATTTTCATTTGGATGGTTTTATTAATAAGCAGAATTGTCGGATTTGGGGCAATGAAAATCCTCGTGCTATACTTGAAAAACCGATGCACCCACAAAGAGCCACTGTTTGGTGCGGATTATGGGCTGGAGGTGTAGTCGGACCGTTCTTTTTTGAGAACGAGTTTGGCCAAGCTTTAACTGTAAATGGAGTACGATATCGTGACATGATATCGAACTTTTTGTGGGATTAATCGGACGATACGGTCCTCGAAGGAATGTGGTTTCAACAAGATGGTGCCACATGCCATACGGCAAGAGAAACCATCGATTTGTTAAGACAACGTTTTCCTGGTCGTGTGATTTCTAGAAATGCTAATGTTAATTGGCCGCTCAGATCTTGCGACTTGACGCCATGCGATTTTTTACGCTGGGGTTTTGTAAAGTCCAAGGTCTATGCTAACAAATCACAAACAATTGCTGAACTGAAAATAGAAATCCAACGCGTTATTGCTGAAATTGAGCCAACTGACTTGGAAAAAGTCTTCGAAAATTTGATCAAAAGGGTCAGGGTATGCCAGCACAGCACATGGTAACTACATTTAATACACCGCACCTGGCACTACCGTATATGCAAAATTGAACATCGCCTTCAAGAGAGCGGGTGAAATTTTGAATGGATTTGGAAAAGTCAAGATTTATTTATTCAAAATAGTTAACTGGGGCTCTGGATAACAAAAACAATGAGAGACAGAAAAGCAACAAGGCATAAATGTATTATTATTATTGCTACAGCTTTTACATATTCGTCCTAGAATTTATATAAAACCTCTCGTTGCTGCTGCCATCAACATCTCCAACTTCAAAGTTCCGGGCATATTACCGCAACTGTTTGATGCTTCAATCTTAGGGCAGGGAGCACATTTCCCATGGGGCAGGTCGTTCGCGTAAGAAAAAAACGAACGGCCGACGGTCGCAACTTGTAAAACTCGAGCATTACGATACAGAAACAAGAAAAAGCGAGTCGAGAGTCGTTTCAACACTCCGGGTGGTATACGAGCCTTATCTTTCACTCGAATGTTGCTCGGTTACTTCCGTTCGTCTCGAAAAGAAAAGGGTTCCTTAAATTCGCGACAAAAAACGGCGAGAGCGTGCGGTAGGATTGACGGTACGCTCGTCAAGATCCAGAACATCAAATCTAGTTTTAAAGTCCTGGGAGCGAATCGACGAAAACCGGCGCTTGTTTCAACGACTCTATACTCTTTACGTCGATCTAGATTAAGAACAAAACGGTATAAGATTGCGGGTAAGGGGTTGGAGCTCTCTGCGCTGATTTTTTTTCTTCTCTCGGCTTCAGTATACGAACTGACTTCGTTATATGCGGAATGCGTGCGACGTAATGGCTCCCTTTTTTTCTTCGTGTAAATCGCCTCGCTTACAATCGTGTTTCTTGTATTTTTTACAATGGAAAAGGCGCGGCAGTTCGTGCTGATACGATTTATATTTATTTTTCAACGTTTTCTTCGTCTCCCATGCCTCTGGCTAAGCAAACACCCAGATGCGTATTTCCACAGAGTAAATATAGGTTTTTTAAAAAAAAAGGATTTATTGCGGCTTAGAGATTCTCAATATTTGAATAGTTCTGTCCCAAAACAGAAAAGCTCTGTTAATTTATATGATCTCAACGTCTCGTAATTGTACTATAAAGCCTGTCTATCTTAGAAAGTCATTTATACTACCTTGTACCACTTCATAACTTGTTGCATTTCGAAAATAGGAGCGCAAATATACAATTTCCACTAGATAAAATTCGCAAAATCTATCTATTCATTGCCACGAACCACCCAGCAAATCTCCCGCTTCGATTTCGTTTTGGGAAAGCGTGGATATCGAAAAAATACCGCAGCAGATTATTTATCTTTGCTCGCAACGACACGCCACCCGATTCCTCTCACCCCAGCCATACGCAAATTCCAATTTATCTATCTACTCGCTCTCACTATGTACGCTGCGTTGCGTCCGGAGGAATGAAATCGATACAATTTATATGGTAATTGACGTATATGTTTGTTTAAGCGAGACACGCGCTTTGAATTTAAATTCACCTAATTTGAATGAATCAAGACACGTGGATTATTACGCGCCATTGTAATCTATTTTCCATTAAACGCGGACGTTGTAATCGTCGAGGTTTCGGCATCGTTTCGCCATCGAGAAGGCCGAATTCGGGGGGTGGCGTGACTGATGGAGGTGCATGTTTTTTTTCGCGTACCGGAACAAGTAGGAAGCGGAGAACTTTGCCGCGAGCGAGGGCGAGGGATACTCCATTTCGTGCGGGGGGTCTTCGCGCGATGTGCGTGGAAATGTTTTTCGGATCGCTGGCGGCAGATTAATTTTAGCAAACAGATCGCGGTAACAACACGTCGAGAATTTTTCGGCCGTGTTACCATGTACATTATAGAGGGCTTTTAAATGCAAGATTCAACGCGAGCTTGACACTTTGAATAATTAAGTAAAGGGTTAATAACTTTCAAAGCTTTCGTAAAAGATGATCAGCTGGGAAATATAAATATACGATTGAATGAGACAAGCTGTTGCGACTTTTACAGGCACCTAACTTTTGAGAATTATATTAATTTAATAGGAAATTTGAATATTCATAGATAAGCAATGCTAACGGGGTGAATTTATTTTATTAACAAAAATATAATATTTAAAGGTGGTTGAAGGAAAAGTCCATTGAAAATTCCAAGGATAATATTGGTACCGATAAAAGTGGGCGAGAATGAATATCGACAAAGAATGAACCATGAAATACTACAGGAAATAGGCGAAGATGTGATAATGAAAATAAAGCAGCAAAGAGTAAAGTGGCTGGGGCACATATGGAGATCAGGAGCTGGCACAGTAGTATATTCGATATTAGAGTGGGAGCCAGGAGGAAGGAGAAGACGAGGAAGACCAAGGTCGAAATGGTTACAGAAAGTAAAAGAAGACCTTACTAGGGCCGGAATTAACACCTGGCAGGGGACAGGCAGCTGTGGAGAACTATAAGCAAAAGGTTATAATATTTGGAAAGGGGACTGATTTACCCCGATAAATTCTTCGTAGTAAAATTGTAAAATTCTTCGGAGTTTTGGCGATTACATTGTTTCTTCCAGGAAACTTATTGCCGAATAGATCCTTGATAGCATGTTAATTTCAAAAAGTTGACTTGACAAGAAAATTTAGGTCGAAATTTGCATATCAAAATACGAACATACTTCTGTAAAAGGTAGGTAATGAATCGTTGTTTAACTTGCATTACAGGAAGCAGCCTTATAGGTTGTTAGAAGTTCCCTTTCCACATGTATGTACAACAACGTAGGCACACAATCGCTATACGTAGTCAGATAATATTCAATGCTTTCAGGTACGTACTCCTCCACTCTATTCCTCTCCCTTTCCAGCATCTAGCAAGCAAAGCAGCGGCGCACGACAAGCACTTTACAGCGTTGCGTCGTACCGTATCGTAAACGACTGCATTCGGTTGAAATTCTGACGTTTATGAGCTGAACGTATACATTACATGCGCTGATAAAGTCCTGAATTATTCCGCAGTACATACTACTAATACGGTGCGGCGAAGTGTGTGTATGGGGTATTACTTCGACGCTACCTCACGCTTCGAACATACTCGCACGTTGTTCGAAACTATTAGTAAACTTTCAACCGTTATTAATATGGCACGCCTTCTTCGATATCGCCTAGCAGTTGCTTATAGATACGTTAAACTGGATTAAAGAGACACGTGTTCATTCAGTAATTCTTTGGCTGGAAGTATTTTACAGTTATGCGCGATTATGTATGTAGTAACAAACAAAGTAGAGAGCTGTTGTCTAACAGTTTGTTTGCAAAGGCTTAGAATGTACATATTATCAACATGTTTGACGGACACCTCTGGAAATATGTTCTTGTTATTCTTATTCCAAAATGTGATAATCCGAATGACTATAAAGGTTTGTGAAATTATCATTAGGACTAGCGGGAAATTATTTCCAATATTCTGCGGTAATTCTCAAAATAATTTCGGGGGATAATGACAACTATAACCTTAATTTATCTGTTAAAGATGTATTTTGTAATGGATGGAATGACACAGGAACGTTATATACTGTGTTTATTAACAGTTTCTGCAATAATCATGTCGAACAAATTTAAAAATAAAGGTAAAAAGAGAAGAGGTTGGTGGGTGTGTCCCATCAACTCTCAAAAGAAACAAGTGGACTATTTAAATTTGATTCGGGGAATCTTAAATCATGATTCTGATACCTTTTTCTTATATGACCGGAATGAATGTTAACATTTACTCTCCGCCCCCCCCCATCCCCAACCCAGCCTACCACCCCTATCCACCCCCGCCTTCCCCAAAATTTGAAATGGCACTACCCCATGCGTGATATATAATTTTAAAAGGTACAAAATCCTCAATTTTTCACCACAAATAAAATTAAATCACCGAGCGGTTCGTAAATTTTTACAGTCTTGAAATAAAAATATTTGCATGTGCTTTCAGCGAAATGCCAGTTAACTTGGTCAGAAGTTTCGCTACTGAGCGTCAGCAAATTGTTCAAGTCAACTCAGTAAGATCTCAATCTCTGGGGTTGGCCAGTGGCGTACCACAGGGTTCCACTATTGCACCGCTATTCAGACGACACTCAAGTCAGTCGTTGTAATATTTACCGGGAATTGTAACTCGCTAACAACGAGAAAATCAGCCGATAAACGCTAGACGTCGACTTTACTACTTGCTTTTTATCAATTTTTTTCTTTTGAGATGATGCAATCTCATAACAATTAAAATAATTATAATTATATAAACGTTATCGAAGGATTCAGTGAACGAGAGCTTAAAGGTTGGCTCCGCTGTTTGTCAATCATTGCAATCGAAGCTTCGTGCGTCATCACTTTTAACAAGATTTTAACAAACTTATGCGTTGGGGTTCGCAGTCACCGGATTTAAATCCGATAAAAAACATATGAGATCACGTTGATAATCTAATTGAGGACCAAAATTATAGCAATTTGGTTCAACTTTATGTTGGAATCCGGGAGGTTTGGAGATGTATTAAACAAGAGTATACTGACAACTTGATTATATCTATGCGGATTATATTCCCAAACTTCCTGGATGAAATATTGAATTTCAGAGACAATTTTTATAAAAATTGGTGAATTTTGCAATTATTCTATTTAATTTATCTATAGGTGTCCCATGAAAAAACGATTTCAAGTCAAAATGTCTAATGAGCATCTTGAGTTCATAAAATGTAAAGCATATGCGCATGTTAACACCATTTTTAAATTTATTTCACCACAATTGTACTCTTTGATTCACCTCTGATGCAACCGTGATGTCTAACGCAAGCGAACGTAAAACCTGAAAGCGACGACAATCCCTTTGTGGCTTTCTACGGAGCAGAAATTGTTTTATTACCGCTCGTTTTATGTGTTGCAAAATGTTAGCGATAAACGGTAACGAAGGTATTAGAATCGACTCGAATCGTCTGCAGAATATTACGCGTACTTACTGCTTGCCTCGATATACCATAAAAGAAAAGAAATAAGGCGTTGACGGCTATAAAGTGAGTAAATGTAATATTCGGTCGGGGATGGAGTGATTATACAACGTTGAAACGCCGCAATAAAATCGGGCACGTGGAAGATGATCTCTGGATGACAATGTATTTACCTACGCCGTTGGCAAATGATGTATTACGTAGTTATCTAAGATATTACAATTTTTATGTGGTCTATTAAGGTGCGTTTTATGGCTTGAGGCGAGTTATATCCATGTTAGTTACTTATTAGATCTTACTAACGTGGTACATTTTGAAGAACGTTTTGCAAGAAATGTTATTTGAGTATTTGCAAGGGGTAAATAAGAAGTAGTACGTTTCTTAAAGAGACCACCTCACGGCCTTGACTGTTACTGCTTCAACAATAACAAATGTCAAATTTTACATTTCTTTCACCATTTGTTAAAGCACATCAAGTTATATTTGGGTACCGATTATTTTTGACAAAAAAGGTATCGATTGTAATGTTCAATATTTACAACAACGACAACATCGGCTGTCAATCTCTGAACGAATAGGGTGTTCAGGTTTGCCACTCGTTGGTATTGAAATATCCCTCTTGCGGGTAAAAATGTAATTTTCCAATTCCCCATTTCCCCCCAGCCAACTGGTCTTGGGGCGTTGACGTTAAATAATAATCTTAAGTCCAGATAACGGCGATCGTAGGGTAACACGGACAAATCCACTCTTTCTCTCCGTTTATTTTCCTAATCTTGTAAATCGTCAAAATTAATGTAAAAGTCATCTAAAACAAACAACAGGGTAAATTAAAAGGTATTTCAAACATCATTTCATAAATTAAATCTTTGTTCGAATGTTATTAAGTACATCGTTAGTGTATTTTGTCATATTTATGTTGTTAGAAAGAATTTAGGCCATAGATTTGCCTAGTTTATATTTGGGTTTAAATTATCAAAATTTGCGGTACAATGAAACAATCGCTATCTTTCGCGATTACAAATAAAAGAAAGATAAGCGACGCCAAACTTTTAATCAATCTCGATTCAGCTTTCGTCGAATCATTTTGTGTACTTGACTACGATACCGATTTAAAGTGTTCGATAGTAAAATTAAAGTATTTATTCAAAGAACAAAGGGTTGAAGGTTAGAGTAGGCAGTTTCCTGTAGAAGTTATTATAAACAGAGCGTTTATAGGACATTGGCTTCATTCGAATTCAAGGATTGGTAACATTTTTAATTCTAACATTTGTTGATTTCGATTTATTAATTTGAAAATTCACTAGAAAATTGCCCAAAGAGTATACTCCCGATTCCACAAAGAATTAGAAAATTCAGACTAATGTAGAAAATTTCAAATTTTTCCCAAAAATTCCCTGAAAAAAATATTTCACTATGGAGTAATATAATTTACTTTTGGATTCTCTGGTATACTTCCTGTCCTCATATTACCGCGTCCCTCTCACATTATTGCCTGCCTGCTGTTTGATGGATCGCCTGTCCATACCGAACAAAACTTTTGATTTATCCGTTTCATTAATCCGAGATTATGGATATATGTATTTATTGTTTATCGGGCGTTTCCCGCGGAAGCGCTCCTATTGTCGGAAAGCAATTTTCGTTATCGAAAACGTATGTTACGTTTATTCGTCCATATGAATTCCGCAAACTGGCAGTTTGTTAAGTAAATTAGTTATACGTGGGGAATTTGTTCACTTTAGACACTCCATGGAATTTTTAACATTGTTCTAATAAATAAATAAATACGTTTTCATCGTTGTGCTGAATTTGGTCGTTTATTATCTCAGCTACTTTTGGTCTAACTTCGCGTTGGCTGCCGCGTTTGTTCACTAGGACCAAAAACGCAGCCGAACGAACATTTCCAAAGCCTTGTTGGAGCAATTTAAAAGAAATATGTCGGAGTTTTGACATCGATTAATAACTTGGATAAAACTTGGATACACCGGTACACTACCGAAGCCAAGGCACAGTCGAAACAGTGAACTGTGAATGATGAATCGAATCCGAAAAAGGCAAAGACTGTCCCATCGGCCGGGAAAAAAATATTGAAGAATGGGGATTGAAATTCTGGAAGACTGTCTGTAAACTTTGCTATTTGCAGATGGCCAGGCGATAATAGCAAACGATGAAGAAGATATAACATACATGACCAAAAAACTAATCAAAGAATATATGAAATGGAGCAAAGTACTAAACTGAATTCAGTTTTACTGTTGATGATGTGAAGTATTGTGCTAAGTGTTTTTAGTGAAGTATTTCATTGTCTATCCCCTTTGCATTTTGTTTTCTAATCTAAATCCAAAGTTTTCTTATAATTTAAATCAAATAACAAGCTTTCTGATTTCAATATCCACGAAACCTGCCTTTCGCTTCCATGGATATGTATGTCGAAATTTAGAAGTGCGTACAATACCAATAAGATGGTAATAACTAAGGTTCGACAAACGAGTGCAACGTCATAGGCGTATCGCTCAAAAGTAGGTACGTGAGATACAGTATTATTAAAAAATAATATATTGTTACCTTTTATTGACGTCCTGATGTCCACTTCGACAAAATGCTATTACCCCGGTAGGCCGCGTAAATCTGCAACATAACCAACGCTTCCATTGTCGGTTCGTGTATTTCGAAAATGATCGTTGTACATCTAGCGAAGTAGGATTTGCGTAATTCAGATATTCCTTTATCTCTTTTGTACATTCTTTGTTTGCGGTAATAGACCGAACCTTTTGTAAATCGGGATTTTTATTTAAAACTGCATGACATTTTTTAGTTTATGGAAATTTCATCTATTTGTAATTGAACGTCCGAATTGGAAAAAAGTTGCAGACTCTCTCGAATCCCTGTAGATTCATTTGAATTAAATTTTAAAATCACATCCTTCACATTTGCGAAATATTTATGATAATAAAATACTGCCTGGAGCCATGTTCCCCATTGAGTTATTACAGGCTGAGGTGGTTGTGGAAGTTTCGGACATAATTGTTTGAAAACGCGGATACGTTTGGAAGATTTCACAAACGCTCTTTTGGTAGATGCTATTAAATTATTCACCATCGGATACTTCTTTCGAATGGTTTGTGCAACGAGATGATACGCGTGTATGAGACATGTTATGCAAAGAAGAGTCGGAGAGCATATTTTCAACATCCTACCAACTTTCAGCATTGTTGCAGCTGCATCAGTAACTAACATTGTGACTTGGGCTCCTGTGATACAAAATTCTCTTAACGAATCTTTTATTATCTTCACAACGGTTTCAACATCACTTTTTTCAATCCTTTTACTGGTTAATAACAAGGAAGTTGCTGGATCATTACGTTCTAAAGGACGCGCTACAACATGAATCGCGCTGTGTTTCTGTGCATCAGTTGTTTCATTCACCAATACGCAAATTTTCTTATATTTGAACTCGTCTACTATACAGTTTTTTACTGTACCCTGGTACCTGTGGTAAATTGTATCGCAATTGTCTATTGGTTGGTAGTTTCCACGAGGGAACATATTTATTCCAAAAAAGACGCAAGTGTTCATTGTCTACTAGGTGTTGTGGGATGTTGCATACACCTAGCACAAAACTAAAATCATACAGAAATTTCCAGTACGGAATATTGTTGCTTAAATTTTGTACATGACGTTTAATTTTTGTCTTCTACAGTGAAATGTATCGGGACCTATCAACCGCATATTGCAAATTTTGCACTGAGTGATAGGGAAACGGCTAATATATTTATTCACATGCGATACTAAAGGTAAACCTCGCTTACGACGATCCATGTTTTAAAAGACGCACACAGAAGGACCGTTTACTTCCACGCCTATCGAATGACTCAACTCTCCACCGGCTGCGCATCGACCTAAATTCCCTCTAGGCGATACTGCCGTAGCAAGCATTTGTCGAACCTTAGTAATAATATTTGCATGTCCCGTAAGTGGCCGCTGCAAACATTAGTTATCGTCACCGATAACCCAATGAGAAAAGGCCCTTTATCTGACATAAATTCCTTAATAGGTCTCCTGTTCCCAGTTTCTAATACCATTTCCTAAATTTGTAGATATCCTGTTTTCTAATAATAATATTTAGACCCAATACTATTGCAAATATTCTTTGTTGGATCAAAAACAATTATAATACGAATTTCCTTTCCCTTTTTTTTTGTAAACCACCTCCACTTAAAAAAATCAAATTTCGTACCCTTGTAACATTCGTTTATAATTGATTTCGAGCTTCGAGAGGAAACGATGGCCAAAATTTTAATTTCGTCCGAAAACTGTTTCCGCCAGAAAGAGGCGAACGCTTTGTGTGCACGACGGCCAGGGTCGCTTCGCATATTGAATTTTGCGCGCGTGTGTGTTTGTATGCGACGAGGGAAGCGATTAAATGTTTATTTTACGCTTAAAATAACATTTCGTATGTATAAGCTTTGTTATGGACACCGCTATACCGTTTTTCGATGTATACATCCGTGCAGAATGTCGATTACAGGCCGCTGTGTTGTTTATTTCGAAACGTTGGTCGTGTACGATGGTGTTCGAAGGAAAAAAAAGCGAAAAAAATAATATTTTTGTTTATCGCGATATTTACAAAATAAGGCTTTTTGCTGAGAAGGGCGCGATCGTAAAAAATTATGATAAAATTTAACCTTTCGCTTACAATGATTTTTGAAATAAAAGAAGGAATTGCTGATAGATTATTAAAAAATACACGCACTTGCACTGAGTATAGCAATGAATATAAACTGTACAATGATATAAAGAATACTTAACTACAACGAAATGAGTACTTCTCCAAGACTCAAGAAGCTGGAATCCGCACTTCGCTCAGAAACAGAATACGTTAAATATTCCAGAATAAATTAATATTCATTTAAAATTCAAAACGCCCGCCAGCGACGGCTTTTGTTTTTGCTTCGACGTGCATTTGCATTTAAAATGCACAAAAAACAAAAACGGAACGCGGCCACCAACGCGCAGAAGAACGAGCGCAACACAAAAGATGAACGCATCCACTGTCAACCATGGTTTAGATGCTGGCTTTTTCTTTTTCGAAACAAAATAATATCCGAACGATATTTTAATAGATATATGGAGTAATTTGGTGCTCGGTAATTACACCATTCCACCAACAAGGATAGTAAATAAGGTGGAGGGGGTAGAATTGCAAATTGCTAATTACGAAGTGCAGGTAGCTTGCTCTTAATTAAAATACATGAAAACTAACAATGAATGCATGCCTACACATTTATCGTTAAATACTTCTTGCCTAGTTAACATGCTTTTGTGAAATGCGGGTTTTCTGAATAACGTAACCTCTAAATGATCATTACGCTGTGTGTTCGCAGCGTTAATATCAGGGACGATTTAATAAACGCAGTTGGATACCCTGCACGCTAGAATGAAGCAGACGTTTTAGTAAAAAGCAAAATAAGATAACCAAAAGATTTGTTCTTTGAATATTTTGCTAGTTGTGGAACCATTTCTTACTAAATTTGATGAAGGTACATTCCGATCTTAACTGCTTTAAAGAAAATCACGAAGAAAAAAAGCGAAAGTAGATTGAACCGCTTATATCTTCAAAGAAGCAGTTACCGAAGTTACAAGCTATAGGAATATTGCAGTATCCATACGACAAATCATTTATTGGAAAAACGGGACGTAGTATACAGTACAGAATCAAGGAACTTCAAAGAAACGCATAAGAAGAGAAAGCCAACAATACCACTGTTTTTGTTATTGGTTCATAGACCCACAAAGTTTCATTTAAATCGGCGTTCCTCTATAAGCAAAATATGGAAATTAGTAGTACGCAGCAACCAACGAAGAAACCCTGCATTGGTCACAACCTGAATGGTAATAGAACCCGAATGGTAATAGAACGGATACGATTCAACGGAGTGGAGCAATGCCAAGGTATGCAACTAGGAGCAGAAGACAATAATAACAGTCCTTAGAAATTTCTGTTGACAATATGACAGTATGTTCAACGAAATTCAAAAAAATTTTTGCATTGTCGTAGGAGAGAAGTCTGAAAAGTTTTTATGTATTTATTTATTTAAGTGCAATATCAAAAGTGAATAACATCATTAAATGTATGACAGTAGGTAATGGCGCACCCGAGTTTGGTGAAAAAAAAAACAAAAGTAGATAGCGAATTCAGAGGAACCTGTTTAAGTCGTTTGTCTGACATAATTAAGCAGCTTTCTGAACAGTTTAAACAATTCCCAGAGAGGCTTAATCAGTTCAGTGAACAACTTGAACAGGATTCTCGGAATTCGCTATCTACTTCCGGTTTTTTTACCCACGTTCAAGAGCCCTATTACCAGCTTATGACACCACATTTGAAAACAATTTGAGTAGACCTGAAGCACGGTGAATGTTGATCGTTTGTACAAATGCTGGAAATGTGGAATTCAAAAATGGGAGCTAACTACTGCTGAACTCATGGGAAAGAACAAACAAGATTATACTTTGTTGACCATTCCTATTATTTGAGTTCTACAATTACATTAGAGGGAATGACGACCTTAGAGGGACAAAATTTCAGAAACTTGTAGTCAAAATACACTGATATCATTTACTTTGCGAGTCGTATTTCATTTTTATACATGCAAATAGAGATACTGAACTTGGAAAAAGCCCAAGCTGAAAGAAGCTTTGATTATCACATTATTTATTATTAATAAGTATATATCGCTGTGGGAATATAAATTGTAGCTATTCATTTCGTTTGTATGACCAATTTCATTTATTATGGATAGAAAGCTTTGTTTGGGTAATGTCTAAACGACAATTCTATCGATTCCCGAAGTGAATGCTTACGTAATTTGGGTTTTCGTGACAGATACATGGGAAAATAACTCCCAAATACGTTAATTTATCGAATTGAATGCCAGGAAAATATTAAGCGGAACTAAATGATTGCTTTGTCAACGAAGAAGAAAGATAGCATATTGATTAAAGTATTTTAAATTTAAAAGTACGATTAAGGCAATGTAAGAATGAAATCGATTGTAAAAAAAAGTTCTTTTTCTCGGTAAGTTTCACATCTATATGCTGAAAAGAAATTTAAATCTAATTTGCACTTTTACCATCTCTTGATCCTTTTTTTGTGGAAATCCATACGTATACATATATTGATTCATCTTCCATCTTTGTCATCTCAGTCCTTTAATACCTTTTCGATTCTGCTTAGCGGTAATGCCATTAATTGATTATTTTCAATCAAACTGTGAGGGAGAGAAAAAAGAACACCATTCGAATAAAAGGGAGTGAATGTATAGAGGGTGCTTTGACTATAAGTTGATTAGTCACATTAAATTTCTAATTAGATAAATTGCTTCTCCTTTCTACCTTTCTTCTGGATTCAGAGGCGAAAATGTCCAATAGGGATTTTTCATTCCCTGTTGGACAATTTCACCTTTAAAAGGACCTTTAGTATGTAACTATGAAGAAAATTAAAAGTTTTATAAAATTTCCAAAATATTACATTATTTTCGATGATTTCGTGAATATCACACAATTTAGGTAAACTTCAGCGTGTATGATATAACAGATTCCTTCACCTTCAGTACTAGGAAGTAGGTAGAGGAAACAACAACCTTCAGGATTATTTTTTAGGTTATAAAGGGTTCTCCAATTAACGCGTCAGAGCTTTAATACCAAAAACAAGATTGCTTTGCATGTTCGGTTCGCTGACCATTTTGGGCGTTGCGAGAAGTTTATGGTCAACATAATCGACCAACTGAAAGATCTCTTTATCACTTAATTCAAAAGGTTGGACAAACTGGCTCAGTTGCAGATAAGTCTACGTGGAGAATTTTGCACGCAGATCTCCATTTGAAGGCTTATAAAGTATTAATCATTCAAGATCTGAAGCCAAATGATCATTGTTTGCGTCGAAGTTCCGCGAACCGGGCTCCTGGGCAGTTGGAAGCCGATCCGCGTTTTGCAGAAAAGATATTGTTTTCCGATGGATTTATGGGTTTATAAACAAGCATTACTGTAGGATTTTGGGCTGATGAAAATCCTCGAGCGATTCACGTAGTACTTCTTTATCCTGAGATCATCGTATGGAGTGGCTTTTAGGCTTGAGCCGTGTTCGAGCTCTGTTTTTTTTTAAGACGATGATGGAAATCATGTTACTGTAAGTGGTGAGCGGTACAGGAATATGCTAACGGAATATCTTTGGCCTGAACTGAGAAATGTTGACCTAAACAATGTTTCCTTTCAATAAAACGGTACGACGTATCACACACCTCGCTAGACAATTGTTTGGACGCGTTATAGTAACGTCAATTAGTCATCAAGATCATGCGATCTCACGCTCTTGGGCTTCTTCTTATGGGGTCATGTGAAATCTCTGGTTTACAAAAATAAGCCAGAAACAATTTCCGACCTTAAACGGAACATTCGATGTACAATTAGAAATGCACCACGCGCTGTGTGTGAAAGGGTAGTCGAAAATTGGACCTTCAGAATGCATTTTGTCAAATGAAGTCAAGGAGGACATTGCAGCGCAAAAGAAATAAAATAGAGGGGGAAAAGAGCAAGTACAATCAAAGAAATTGCAGACCTACCTCAACGTAGTTCTCCTAGTGCGCCCGCTAGTATGAACGGGGTTGAGTTCACGACTAACAAAAAACAAATATGCGCCACACGTTTGAATTGGGGAGAACTACCCGCGAAAAACGGGAACGCGAGGCGGAGATGGGGTAGGAAAAGAAATACTACAACTTCTTTAATGTAAATAAAAGGGAATAGTACTCGATAAAAACGAAATATTTAAAAATATAATGACATGGATTGTCCTTCAAAATAAAACAAAGATTAAAGGATTGTCACTTGTAGTTATTATTGTGTCCCATTTGGAAGTTCTGTCGCGTTAATTGGAAAACCCTTTATTTTCCATATTTATCAAATTATGCTGCAACTATACACTATTACGGTCTATGAATCTTTTGTAATAGATACTATAGAACTAAAGACAGTCGTTTCTTTTTTTGCCATGATCTACTTCTGTTTAAAGGCGTGGCGGTAACCGCAACGGCATAGGCGACGCGACAGTGATAAATTAGAAATGGGATTTAAATGACTGATTGTTCCTTGGATAAATTACGAACTTTTTGTCAACGGCGACAAACCTATTCGGTCGGTTGATTCGGAAAAGGGATGGAGACAAAGGGGGTTGGTGAAAGGGAGCCGAGGCTGGTGGAGGTGACTACCGTGTGATGCTTTAGCCCGTGTTCCACCTGCTTTTCTCTTCAGCAGCGATGTCGAATTTTCCGGTTTTAGATCCGATTTTCCTCATTAATTTTAATCGTAATTTTTTCGTCCATCGATTGGATATCTTCCGGATTACAGTAGCTTCTATTCAATTGAATAAATGGCACGTTGTGCGAGCTGGACGGTGTTATTTTGTGCGAGAAAGGGCTTTAAATACGTTTTAAAAAATATCCGAATTATGTATTAGGGTTTTTTCTCTATTTATTCATCAATTCTCTTGTTTTGCATAATGAAGGAAGAAAACAAAGAATGAGAACCAACGCCGTGGAAGCTTTGAATGATTGGAAATATTTAGATTTTCAACAGAAATCGTTTTAAAATGCTTTGTTTTTGTCTAAAAATCACAACTAATTAGCCAGATGCTAAACATTTATTAAATATTGGAGCTTGTGCAATTATTTGTTGAAATGTTCTTCGAAACTAACATTCCCCCTCAGTTTAGTTTTAAAATTGTCTGTGTTTCGTACTTCTTTTAGTCCCAATGGTAGTACATTAGAAGCTTTAATGGTTGAATAATACGGACGTTTTTCGAATAAAGCGAACCCAAAAGGAGAAGTACATCTGACGTCCTATGCGCAAAGGCAAAGAAATTATCGCCAATATTTTCAAATTTACGAAACAAAAAGCAGCAGATGTTAAACTGAGTATTTCCTTGAAACATTACACGGCCAGATTACTTGCTCTGACAGATTTATCTGGAAAAACATACAGAAGTATTGCGAAAGCGTGAGGATATACATTTTCGGGAGAGTACTTCTTTTTCTAGTCCTAATAAGAAGAGACCACGTAAAAGTCCGAAGAGTACAGTTCATGGAGAATATATTGCAACAATTCTTTTACATTCACGAAAAGAAATGTCCCACATATTCAGAGTGTATTCCGTAGATTTGCTAAAATATTAACCTACAAATATCTTGAGCATATAAAATAGTCGAGAATGGTAGACTGTTTTCTGGGGGACTAACATCAATAAGCGTTGTAGTTAAAATGTATAATTATTTTTAGATGTCAGAAAACCTGTGATAAAACAAAAGACTTAATGGAAACATATGATATACAATCTAAGCGAATAAAATATTTAATACTTCAGCTTTATATTCAAGATAATAAGCCTATCATCTTCACTGATGAATCTTATATACATAGTTCACACACACAACCCAAAGAATAATCAGATGACAGTTTGTTAGGGTTAAAGGCACCAATTTCGATTGGAAGCCGCTTAATTATGCTCCATGCTGGTGGCAAAATGGGTTTTATATTTAACAGTAAAAATAGCAATGAAACGTTAAAGAAAGTTGAATAATTTTTTCTTCCTCTTGTTATAGGTTAATGCCTGTTTCTACCAGCTTAAGGGTCCTCGTTCGTTGTGACTATCCACGACACTTCCAATTGATGTTCGTGTTTGCAGTCTATCATCGCCAACCACTCTTGCTATTCTGCCGTTAGCCATTCTGAATACGTGTATATTGCAGATTCTTCTGCGCTGTCTCAACTATCTTGCAACATCCTGCACATCACATTCGTTTCTAATGTCCGTGTTTCTTCTTCGGTCAAGCAGTGTATTCCCTGTTATGCAATGTCCATAATGCTACGCATTGCAACATAATAAAGCAACGATAAAACTATGCTTTATTAGAAAAAAGATTTTGCTAGACGGATCATTGTCAAAACTGTTCAACCAAATATTCTTAGGGAATAGCTTACTTTTAGTATTTGTTGAGAACGTGTTATAGTAAAGAGTAATTAAGTAATGTAATTACTTTATTATCTATTAGACCAAAAATGTCGGTATAAGACAAGTCAAGAATACAAAATTGAAGGAGAAAAATAGGTACAAGTCATATAGTTAGGGCCAAGTAATACACCAGTTTGTTGCAATGATACTCACATAGAAATTTTTGGGACATATTGAAAGTTGTCATAATGAGAAATAAAGCTTAGGAACCTATTTCGATGTTTTGCTAAACAGTCACGATGAAAGTAAAGCTATTATCCATAATTTTTCATCCATTGCGAACGTAATACTTAATCACGATTGATCTACGTCTAGTAATAAATAAAAACGGTCTTAATGTTTTGATAATTTCAACAACTACGTTGTTAATAAAGCGAATGCAAATAATACAAGATATAATACACGATTTTATGATCAGATCCTACTTGACGTGAGTTATATTTGAACGCCTGATAGGTTCTGTTTTTGCGTTTGCTACAGGCTCTACACAAGAAAGATATCGTCCCAGAAAAACATCTTTTTTACCCGTGAAATTTGTAAAACATTCGAACCCGCAATGATTTGCATATCATCCCTTTTTCTTCTAATCCCTTTTTCCTCCATCCCTTTTTTCGCCTTAATTAACATTCACCCGGTAGGAATTTTCGATTTTCCCTATCTCCACAAAAGCGAGGATTTCCACAAGACACCTATATTCTCGTCATCCGATTCCCGGTTAAAAGATTCCGCTTCGTGTCGGGATCAGATAAAGCGACATCGTCGTCTTTTGTTAGCATAGGTTAAGATGGTGGCGCGGTGTCTGCTAAACGATGATAAGCACTTCTCGGCTAGACTGAAAACACGCTCCTACTTTGGTCTCGTTATCGTCGAGAATTTCGCCATCACATCGTAGGATCCACCTAAATATCACCTGCCGGCAATACCTGTAGACTGAAATTCTATCCCTAATTTGGCTCGTTGTTAGGAGATTATTCGTTTCTTTTTAATGATATCGTTTTGGGAATGTGGAATGTATAATGGTGTGTCTTTTCTTTTTGTAATTAGGCGATAAGCTGCTTGGGGAGACGTTTTCATCGTAATATACATGCGATGTTGGCATGAGAAGTCCCCGTATTTGAAAACAGATGGTACTTTGTGTCAAAATTTGTATTACCGGACTGTGAGAATTATTATTTGGTCAGCGTTTGTCAAAATTTTCGAGAGATTCACGGAGTAATGTTGTTTTAAGAGCTGTAGAAAGTGAGCAAGTTTCGTGATTTGATGACTACTATCAGATACTGGTGTAAATAGATATAAATCCAGTGTTTGATGGGTCTAGGATCATGTAAACAGAAGAAAAATATTGAATTAAATTGAGGGGAAGATATAAAATTAAAATGTCGAATTAGAATAAAGAGCTTTCTCACATCAATATTAACATTATTCTGGAGATGAAGGTGAAGCATGAGATTTATCACTGATGATTTGAGTGAGTTGTTTGATTGATGTAATGGACAATATTTATCGTTACCATCTAAAAGCGGTTTCAAGCATTTTTTTTTAAGAATCTGTAAATCCATACAAATTCTTCAAATAAATACCAAAGTATAGAATAAATGTATTTTTATAGCTGTCATTTCTTAAAATTTTGTAATAAAATATTGCAGTCCAAATGAGTAGTTAAGTACTTTTAAGGTATGTTTCAAATTTACCTCTAAAGAGGTTATCCATGGAAGGAGATTCCTTGTTCCTTCAAGTTGTTTTAATGAAAGTTCGTATTGATCTGGAAAAAAAATTGTTTCATAGGATGTCTGGCCAAAGGCACTAAATTAACAGCTTCTTCGCAATGTATTTGCTTATCCAACAACGGTCAAGTCTATCCAATTTTTATTCTCTTTTGAGTGGTCCGTATTCTTTAAATGTTGATTGCCAAATTGAGCAGATTTAAAGCAGCTTGAAAAAAATCAATTGAATAAAATAGAAATAACAACACCTAATCATCATTCCTTCCCGATAACGTAATTCCCCCCGCCCCTGCCAACGTTGATCTCCATCTAGTTTCCAATTATACACCAAATACATGAAAATAATAAGCACTCCCCCTTGCGCTCGATACGGGAAACAATTTTGAATGTAATAACCCGGATCGTATCGCTGAAAAGCGAATTTACCCCGTCAAAACTTCATAGGAAAGAAAATAATTTCGTCCGTTGTGCGAAAGTAGGAATTATCGTCGATAGTTAAACAGCGGTTAAAAGACGAAAGAACCAGGGAAAAAAGAAGACCGAAATCATGTTGCTAAAGCATGCTAAACTATATGCTAGCAGCAGATCTGTACGTATACCGTAATAATACGTTCGAAACGAAAACGATAGCGTGCCCTACTATCGTTTCCATCCACCGCACACCCAACCTTGTAGGGTTGCAGAGTTATAAGGGACCGGTGACCTTATCGGTGATTTTTTTCCGCGGACGTCGACGGGTTGAAATCAGGCGCCAATTTGACAGAGAATTGCGTGAGCTGATGACGAACAACGGGTCGTGATAGCGTGTCGGCCATCGATCTGCTAAGGGGCAGAAGGTGTGCGTATTAAATACGAGACTTATGTATTATGATAACATTAGGGATTGCAAATTTACCGATTTTTTTGAATACCGGTAATTCGGTAAAATCTTTTTCCATTACTTATATTGAAAACAAAAAACAGTAAATAGTAATAACAAGAATTTTATTTATAAACGTATTTAACCGCGCCTTGCAAACAACCATAAATAAATGAAATTTTATTGAAAATATATATGTATAAAACATATCAAAGAAACAAAAAATAATGCTTTTATTCTGAGTAAATGTCAAATGTAAATAAATAACATAATAAATAACATACAAATAATATATCATCGTTTTTTGTTGGCAATTTGCGAAAGATTTTGAATACTTTTCGTACCTTTGTTATCAGAGAATTTAATTGTATATCCTGTATAGAATGTAATTGGGAGTCAGTAGATACGGTTTGCACTATTTGGCTATAAAGCACTTCGGTTTCAACCAATTGTATATCATGGGCGTGACATAACTGATGGTTTGTACTGATCAGGTTTTCTACTTTCTTCACTATTGAAGCTCCATTGATACTATATTTTTGAAAGAAATATCAAACTCCTGTAATTTATTTTTAATGAGAGTTAAACATTTATGGGCAGGCATAGATCCATGGATACGACATAATCCAAGGTTCAAAAAAAAATCACATTAATGTTCATGTATCGACGGTTCTCAACAGATGTCATTTAACATTAAACTGAATGCTTTGAGTTTATGTAGTGATATTTCGTTGTTGTTCTACATGTTTCTTAATTGTATCGGCATATTCAAAGACTATTTTTTAAATTGTATTCGATGTTGGAATGTTTGTATACCCATTTGCGATTAACAGCATTCGGAAATCTTGTGATGTACAAAATTTAGTGAATGGAATTCCGTCTAGTGCCATCATTCACGCTAGTACGGCAGAGAAAGATTTCTTAGTCGTTTTCTTGAAATATGAAGTAATTTTTGTACGAGAATCTTCGTCAGTTTTGAGGTTAATATTTTCATTCGGAGTGATACTATCATTAGTTTTTTTCTTTTTTTCTCTTCAATAAATTAATGATCATCTTTTACTTGCGCACGGTTAAAATAGTACCACGGTGAAATTTGATCCATAACTACGAACAAGAGAAGTTGTGTATTCTACTCCGCCTACTAATTTTGACGTTTTGAAACTGAAGAATCGGCGTGCATGTAATTACGTTACAATGAATATGGTCACAGTAACATCTTCCATTAAAATATATCAGTGGACCGATGTAATAATGTAAAGGGATCATGTTTTTTTTTTATTTTTAAATTATAAATTGCCAATATCTTGTTACACCTGATTTATTGAAACTGTCCATGTATTTCCAATCAAACGACATTCGACTTTTTAGGAAATCATCCTTCAATTGATTTTTTTGTTTCCATCTATCGCGTGCAGCTACTAGCACTCCACATTTTAAGTGTAACGTTATTTATTCCACTAATCAGATTCGAGTGGGCTTTTACAAGTTCATTCGACAGGAGTTCTACAAAATAAATATCTCTTCATCCTGCACATGCATATGTACGTTCGCAGTATAAAACAGAAAGCTCTTAATTAGCTTATAACTTTTTTCCGGGTGATTAAACCGGTCATCCGATAATCCGGTTAGCTTCAGCGGACTCGAACTGGCGCGATCGCATCGTGTTATGCATGTGTCATCGACCCGTTGCCGGCTGCAAACCGTCGAGTACTAACGGTTTCAATGCTACTTGTAGATACATATACGCCTGATGGGTTCATGAGAGTGTGCAAAAGTCAGTACAGTAAGCAACTAGATGGAACTATTTGCGAATATATCTAGCATTGTGCTGAGATAAAATACTTTTTAGTAGAGTAATTTTAAAGATGGGAGCTTACTTGTGTTTACTGAAACACAGTAACTTTCTAGGCAATCCGAAAGATAAACCGGATACGAGGGAAAGTTTCGGAATTTATAAAATCGTCTACATTCGACAAATGAAATGGGCAATAGGCACTAGATGCAACGAATATATAGCCCATTACTGAATAGAAGGATCGAACCGTCGAATATAGCACAACACATAAACGAAACTGGGCATAATATTAAATCAGAAAACCTCAGATGAATTAAGAACATAACTTTGCCGCGAGAATTAGACGCTTATGAAACCGTTTATATGAGAAAGAATGCAAATCTGTTAAACAGGGAAAGAGGTCCACTTACCCATTCAAGTTTAATGGATTTGTTGGTGGAAACCAAATATATGTTTACATTTTGTTCTAGAGACAAGCATCTTTTCTCAGTTCTGTATATTTCGCATGTTTTAGGGTAGATACGCGATAAAAGTAGGTACTTGTAAATCTCTTTTAGGGTAGAGATAGGAAAAAGTATGGTAGGCTGTGGAGGGTGCTTATATTTTAGTGTTTGCAATATTATCCCACAGTCCTCACTATCATTATTTATTAACGTTTAAATAGGACAGTTTTACACTTAAAGGTGATAGCTTATCTGACAAAATGTGCGTCCAGTGTTAGCGAAGTGTAGTGGTTAAGGTAATAGTTAAGGGTTTCAGTACTCCAGTGCTAATGTTCGAGTTTGTGATTTAATTCCATTATTTATGCTTTGAAAAATTCATGTAAAGTAAGTGTAATCGACACTCTTTAGAAAAATCTATTCAACCAAACACAAAGGAGCTTCTAGAATAATTAATCCAGATGAAAAACAACAAGTTCAATGCCATTATTTTATTTCTCAACTTGTTTGTAATTTCAATTTTGTAAGTATTACCTGGAAGAATCATTTGTTACTTCAGAGATTAGCTAGACATACATGCCTGGGCATCGAATTAGGATCATTTCAAAATTCTATCATTTTGGGGTAAAATTTAAACAAACAGTTGGTAATGTTAGCAATATTATTATTTAATTACGTATAACATGCAAGTAAGTATAATTTGAACATATATTTACTATTATTTGCTTGTTTCTCCTCTGTGTTTTATTATTTCCTCAATACTTTTTGGCATACTGCCAATGCAGCTTTTTATTGTTTTTTTTTTAATTTCGTCGCTGTTATGCCATACATCTTCAATATGTTGTTATAATTCTTCCTTTGTAGTTGAGTTTTCTGTAATTACGATGTTTTTCACGACATTCTACGCATTTTCAACTAGGTTTATGTCTGGTGAATTGCATGGTCAAAATAGTTCACACAGATTTTTAGATTCAAGGTATCGCATTACACTTTTTGCCTTATGACACGATGCATGTCTTGCATGAAAGTATGTATATGATCCTTGAGTTGGATTCAATGAACCAATATAAAGTATTAAATAGTTTTGTAAATCTTTTTTATATTGTTTTTGTTCCATTGTTCTGTTAACGAAACATGTGGTCCCGGTTCTTCTGTCGTAATACACGACCAAACCATTAGAGATGAGGGGTGCTTAACAGATTTGATCGTACATGCTTCTTTACAACGCTCTGAAGGACGTCGACGAACAAGTTGGCTTCTCTTTGTTAGCATTTCTTGCCATGATTCGTTACTATAAATAATCTAGGAAAAAGTGAAAAATGTAGAGAACCATTAAGCGAAATATGAGGATGGATTTGATCAAAATACAGATAAATGAAACTTACCTTTTCTCAACTGTATATTTTCATATTCTTTAACCCACTGAAATCGTGTTACCTTCATTTTAGATGTTAGTCTTGGCTTCTTTGTTGGATGCCTGCATTTCAAGCCTGCTTCATGATGTATTAGGGTATTACTCAAACAACATTTATGCTTTTATAGATTTTCGAAATTAAAATTATATTTAATAAATATTTTTATAAATTTAATATTTCTCACGTGGTCCTGTTTCCATGACATTTTGTGAACAAACACCGTTTATGAATCACAAAGCAAACAAAATTACAGTTATGTAATTTTGGTGAAATGATGCTTCTTAACTCAAATCCATCCTTAACTCATTTAGTCCGTACGGCGATCCTATAGAGTTTTGCCGTTATTAGCGTAACACAATTTTTGTCTTTGTGCGTATAGCTTTTTCAATCTTCTATAGTATTTAAACGATATTAAACTTAATTTTAGATTTCCTTAAGGAATCTTTGTAGGTGAAAGGTTGCTCCAGAATCCAAAAAACTATGAGTTTTTGAGACTTTTCCAATGCAGTTAGCGTAGTACTAATAGAATGTTCTTTAACAAAAATTAGACATACTTTGTAGAAGAATCACAACATAGACAACACTTTTTCATTCTCATGCATGAAAACCTAAATCAACAGTCTGACTGCACTCAATTTTAAAATCTGACAACACAACTTGTTTCCCAAAAGAAATTACTCAAACCCATATTTTATCCGCCAAATTATAAAAAGCACAGCCTTCTAAAAATGGTCGAAACATCCCCATGTACAACGTCCATACATGACAATAATCGAAGCAGGCACTATGCAAATTCGTACAACCCTTACGCAGCCAGCAAAATTCGTACCTGTCAATTTACCACGCGCCTGTTTTGTTACTTTTTTTTTTGTGCGCGTAGTAACGGAATGAGAGACAAAAATCCGGTCACTATGACACGAGAACAACGTTCGAAAATGAATGAAAGGAGGGCGCTTTTCCTCGATATCGTTGTTTCCCGAGCATCCGGCACTTTAGCGACGTTGTTTTAGCGGCTAAAAGAACCGGTGGGTGACGAATGTATCCCAGAAGACGCCACAAATTACTATTATCGCCGTGTTCGGTTGTAGTTTTAGGTTTTTTTATTCCGTTCCGAGTGAGCGTGTAGGGTGTTCGCTGATACAGTGGAGTCGTTTAAAATAATTTAAGCCGTTTTCGTGGTGTTTTAGTGAATTAATGGGATCTAAACACATTAATTCTATTGAAATTGTGGTGTTTACTATTGAATTTTCCTGCTGTACGACTAAAATATGGTTGATTGATTGAGTTTTGAAATATCCTGGGTCATTATGGATAAGTACTCGGTCTAGTTTTATCCGTTTAGTGAAGCTGTACTATTATATGTAGATTATGTATACATACAGTGTTGACGATAATTTGAAAATTTGTAACATGAGACTAAAAACTAGATCGATTTTGACCATGCCTCCTGTAAATTCTTTCAATACCTATTGAACAAAAACCTTCACAATCTTTCCATTTAGATACTGAATATTTTCGAAGGTATTGAGACAAAATTTTCTCTTATACTCTTTTCTAACTAAATTTTTTCTTTCATTATTTTAGCTTCATTAAAGAAAAAGATAATTGGACAAAATTGTGGAAGAAGTTCGGGTATTATGGAATACCATTAATTTTTTTTTAATACCAACAATAAAAAAATACAAGCACCTGAAACCTGTATTTATATAAAATCTCAACTTTTAGAATTACATTAAAAAGTGTATGGTGTTTAAATATACACATCAGGAGCAAGGCAAAAGAGTGAAGTTTTAGGTAGCTCAAATCCTTTGGATACCGTCAAATGCCCCACCTTATTTTCACGAACAATAAGTATTGCTCTTGCCATTTGGTTTTCGTCCCATAACTCCTTTTTCTGACCAGAATCTTGTTCACCAATATATTTTATACAGTGTGTTCATTTGAAAACTTCCCAGGTGACCTACATCCGAAACTAATATATTTACAGCTCAAATTAATGACCTAAAATTCCACCTAACTTATAAGCGATTTCCCAGAATCACTTCAAGTAAAAGAATCACATTTTCCACCCCAATAACGCAAAGATAAAGCGGGCACAAACCGAATTCCACCCCCTCCGCTCAACGTCGAAACCTGCCACCTTGCAACCATAAAATTCCCTTCACTCGTCAATCATCACGTCTTGATAAAGTGGCGCGACCTCATTTCGCCCGTGCCAAATTGCCGGTATCTGCGTAAGATGGCGCAACGGGCAGATAACATCAAGTGGATGCCATTATCTCTCCCCCTCCTCCTACCCTACCGTTCCGCTGCTGCCCTTTGATACACAGCATCTTGCCCTCTCCCGGTAAGTAACAACACCTGCTGTATCTGCGTGTTTTCGCGTGAGAGAATAAGCAGGGTATATGCAGGACTCTGCGGCTGCGGTCCGTTTTTCCGGAAGCCTTTCCTCCTCCTTCACAATGAGTTTCAGGCCGTCCCCGAGGGGACTTTATCGCGGTGCCCGCCTAATTGCTGTTGGCGCGAACGAGACAATAAAATAAGACCACGTGCGATGACGCACCTGTACACTTTCCCTTGAACCGTAATCTCCGAGGTCTCATTTTTTTGTGATGGAAGTGCTGTTGTCGGTTTTTTTCCCTCCTTATTCTTCGTACGGGAAACCTTTGCTGACGTGCTTACTCTCAGCATCGTTCTAAAAATGTAAATAATGGAATTAACGTTGAAGTAACTGTTTTCTGAGGAAAATGGAAAATGCGGAGAAGGTAACAGTTTTTCTGTTGATATTGGAAGATTTTTTCAGATTTGTTTTAAGTTCAGATGTTACCACACAGTATTTTTAACGAAAACCAGGTTCACAAGCGAAAATTTTATTACTTTATACAGTATAACTGTATGGTTTGAAAAGTAGTGGATTTTGCATTCCTCCCGTTAACGACCAAAATTTAGTAACGATGACTCGAACTAGAACCAGGCAGCGCTTAGCATATACAAATAACCTATACAATACACACCGTAGACTGCATGTGCGTGTGTAAATTCCGCTCCTTTTGTAGTGCGAGAAGATAATTAAGTTGTTTGTCATCCTGCTATTCTACCGGAATAAATGGGTTGGGACCCGTACTATTGAGGGAGCTGAGTAGTATGGAGGAGGAGTACGAGGACGGGGGATTGGTTGGGAGGGCAGTAGGTCGCATCAACGTGCCACACTTTCGGACATATTTAACCGGGCTAATGTTCCGAGAGTTGTGATTGTGCCTATTTACGTATTCTATGTATGCATATGCATGTCATGGTATCTATCTACGTCGTTAGGTGCAGATACACTATCTCCACATGAATAGGTATACACTACCGTTCGTTCGTTTTAGAGCATTTGATCAAAATCAAAATATGAACTAAAATACCAATATTTTATTTCAACAATGAAATGATGAAAGAAATGTAAAAAAACAATAGGATCAATCGCTGCAATTGCAGATCCTGGCTCGAACATTGGTATAGAAGGGGTCCTTCATCCTAATGACTAACCTGGGCAAATATACGGTAACAGCCAGAGGCGTGGCGAGCACATAAAAGTTTACACATAAAATAGAAGGTAAGAAATAAATTATAAAACGTGCTGAAACACTTACCGTTTTAAAAGTCTTCCGTGAAATCACAAACTGGGTAACATCTGTTAAATATTTGAATCATTAGATATGTTTCCACAGCTGTTTCAGCCAAGTGAGTACGACGTGCGGAATAAATGTTTTTTAATGCCGAAAACGATCGTTCGACATCTAGCGATGTTATATTTGCATATTTAAAATAACCTTTGAAACAACTTAATGCATCTTCACACGCACCTTCACAAATTTATCTTAACATAAGAAAATCGGAGTCTTTCTCTAAAACACTTGCAAATTTTCGTATTACACACCAATTTGTTCCGCATTCTACAGCGCATAACTGTCCGTGAACACACAATTTGAACAGAATCCACTAGCGAAATATTTTGTAATTTTTCTATTCCCTCCGCTAGTCCGAAGTAATTGTTGTGAATAGTTTGTAAATCTCTTTTAACCTGACTATCTTGAAATATTTCCTGGCTTTTCTTGATTGCTGCAGCTTCTGTCGGATTGAATTTTAAAACTACCTTCTTTACTTGATCAAAATATTTGTTGTAGTAAAACGCAGCCTGCAACCATGTTCCCCAACGTGTAACAATCGGCTGTGGTGGTTCAGGTAAATCAGGACACAGTTTGTGAAATAGTCGGGTACGTGTCGGGGACTTTAGAAACACTGCCTTTGTACTAGCAATCAATGCATTTACTAGTGGAAAACATGTAGGAATCGTTTGTGCCGCAAGATTCAGAGTATGGATTTTACACGTTACATGTAAGAAGTTACCACTGTGTTCTTTAGGAGATCGGCCTAAAGAACGCATGTTTCCGGCACCATTAAAAGTTGCTTAGTTGAAACTTCAATGAGTCGAACACCACGTTTAAAATCTCATCGGCAGTACAATTTATAACTCTTTTGGAAGCAAGCAAGAAGGGGGATGACTGTCGATGTGGTTCCATTGTACGTACCATTATATTAACCACAGAGTGTTTTTGACGATCTGTTGTTTGGTTCACACACAACCACAGTTTTTATCTTTCAATTCCGTTTTCATTCTTTTTTCTATATGTTCACGAGCAAATGGCACTACATTTCGTATCGATGTCCGACTAGGTAATTTACAGTCCGCATATTTATTCCAGAAGGAGATAAATGCTTCTTTGTCTACTAAACGAAACGATAGATTACATAAAATAAGAGTAACACATAAATCAAATGTAAATTTTTCTTGGTTTCGTATGCCACTTTTTGCAGAAGAATGCTGTTTGCTTTTGATGTAACTTTGACAATGGATTCTGGACCAACAGATTAAAGGGATTTTACAAACTAGACATTGAATTTTAGCGCCATCAAAAATTAAGTTTGGCATGTCCACTATAAAGTTTTTAGCTGTGTCTGCCATTGGTCATTTTCGCGGCGTACCTAACTGCGACATTTTTAAAGCAAACATAAGCGTACAACAGAACTACTCGCATACAGCATCGATTTAGTACTGACGCTGTGAACGCGTGAAATAAATAATCGTCGACTCCGCAACACATATCTACTACACTGACTGTTACCGCTGTTTGCCCAGACTAGCAATGACCATTCAGAAGCTCTTTTTCGTTTGTCCTTTCGAAATTTATGTAGAAAGATTTTGTCGGGGGTAAAAAACAAAAAAAAAACTTTAAAGAACTCCTATTCAGTATTTCTTGTTAAATCAAACAATGATGGAATATTTTATACTTTGGAATTAGCCTATATTTCTGTAACAGTTGTATAATTTCTAATAAATTTCATTTTCACATATTCGTTTCTTTGAAAATGGTTACAAAACTTCCAAACTACATTGTACGTTCACATTTATATACATATGACTAAGGCCAGCGTTATCGTGCAAACCGTCACACTGCGCTGTTGTATACATGTACACAGCAGAATTAGGTTACCTCAAAATCCAGTGACACTGACAAGAGAAACGTGAGATGATTAAATCGAATATCCATTATGGTTTTCACACGTTGCACGGTTGAATATACAGCGTGTCCACTTAGCGCATGAGTGGAAGATAATTCCTTCCCTTAGCAATTTAGACAACAAGTTTTAAAATAAAGTTCAAAATATCTAAGAAAAACTAAAATTCGCCGATTTCAATTTTCTTCAATAACTCGATAACATCAAATGTGGCTCCTTCTAAAGTTTTACAAAGTTCGGACACTTGTTTAAGACAATTTTTTTATTAATACAAAATAAATTTATCTGTAATAGAATGAAACTAGTAGGCTATGGAATTAAACACTAATGAGGAATGGAAGCGAAAATATACGCCAAGTATAACGAAAAAATAATAAAAGTTATAAAAATAGAAAGTAAACAAAAAGTATTCAGATTAACTTAAAGAAACTGTTCCGCACACTTTTGACGCTTTATTCTAACAATTTAAGACAATTACTGTTTCAATTATCCACAATACAATTACTGTTTTAAATCAAAAGGAATATTTTCATTAGGTATTGTTCATAGATCGTTTCGTTTTCTTAAAATAAAGCATCTATTTGCTTAGAATTCTCGAAATGCATATTATTTATACCCACATTATTAATTGCATTTACCTTGTTTAAAACAGTACGACATATCCGTACATAATGCAGTAAATTAATCTCATTACTTGTGATTTTAAAAAGACTAAGATAAAGGTTATCTACAGAATAATGTTTAAACAAAAGTGAATTTAGTGTAGAAGTACACGTGAAAAAAGTACCTAGAAACAACAAATGAGATAGTGCTAATAAATAGCTGGTGATATTGATGGACTCACTCCCGGCAAAAAATATTTGAGAAGAGAAAAGCACTAACGCTTTTTGCTCCTGCCCAATTTGTTGTTCATCTCTCAGTTTATGCTACTAATCTTCAAAAACAGCACTGAAATATTTCCTGGCGTCACCTACTACCATATATAATCATGCCGTCCTAGATAGTAGCGACAGAGACTGGACTACAGACGTAGTTTTTTCAAATATATAACAATAATAAAAAAGAAAATAAATTTAAATATTAACTCATTAATTATTAAACTACATAAAAGTAAATCCTATTCAATTACATTATCAAAGAAATAATTTAATTATACTGTAACATATAAAAAAAACCTTTTGAGTAGTTCATACACTTGCCCCTAATTTTAATTAACTTTAGGTTCTTCTTTTTATTATTGTAATTTTTCTTTTATTGGATATCCTTGTTAGCTGGCCTGATGATGTGCTTTTTTTAACACGAAATCGGTCGCCTGAGTAGAATTTTGTGAGATCTGGACCATTTTTCCATTCGTTCCTTTAATATGAATATTCTCTTAACTTAAAGCTAAATGATTTACTTGGAAAAACATTTTTCCGTCTTGGATTTTCTTGATTCTCTAACTCTAAGGAAATACTTATTTAATACAAATAGAATTTCAAGAAAATTATGTTCTTATAAATTTTTAGTCTAAAAATATTTTTTTGAATAGAGATAGATTTTTGCAAGAAAATCTATTTTCTCGATGCAAGAAACCATTTCTCTACATGTAGGGAGTGTGTTTCCGTTCAATGATCTTGGCACCCTTTGTTCTAAAATTTCTGGCGGGGTTTCTAGCGGTTCCAAATGAAATACTTCGTTTTCGGTGGTACTCAATAGAATAGTCAAGGGGGTAAGGTCGGGTGATCTCGCAGGCCATTTCACTGGTCTATTATTTGAAAGCACTCTCTCATTAAAGTGCTCTCTCAAAAAATGTTGCACGTCAGCCATCCTTTTGGCGCGAGATATGTTGATTATTGTCAGGATTAATAATTTGTCTCAAAGGAGGCATTATCCCGTTTGTTAGTAGCTCCAAATAACTGTTACCACGTACATTGCACTGAAAGATGAAAGGACTTATTAGGTGATTATCCGAATCGAAAAGAAGCTCAAACAACAAAGAAAAATGTAAACAAAATTTCATACCAATTAAACCGCGCCAAACATTAAACTTGACATCTTTGAAATGGCCAACCCTGTGTATTGGTATTCCGTGTAGATATATTTACTATGTATGTAATATCCAACGCTTTCAGTGTTTTATATTTATGGCGGTTTTTGTATTAACAGCCGAAAACTCGGTGGAAATATGAAATTGCTGTAGCAAAAAATTGTTTATGTTGGCACATTTTTGACCTACGTGCTCTTGACGTGCCCTAGATATAAATTATTGAGAAGGATTAGCAGTTATAATACTTCTTGGCCGTATGCTATTACACTATGCTCTATGTATAAAAACAATACACAAAACTAAAGCTATTTTTCATTTACCTACTTTAAATTAAAGAACTAAATTATGATTACTATTCCATTTGTATAATTTACAACCGCATAGCATAAAAAGGACACATTTCATGTACAAGTATACCTCATATGCTAGTATACATACAATAGATTGTAATATTACAGTACTCTGCGGTGAATCTTCATAGCATAGCATCCACCGCAGTAGCAGCAAGCCATAAATAATAAACTTTTATGTCGATATTCCGTTTTATGAATACAGCGCAGGGCTGCACTAAAGATACAGATAAGATTTCCGTATGTGAACACCACCGAAAAATCACTTGTACATAAATTATAAGTTGAATTTCACATGCCGACAAGTTTATGAAAATATTATTCGTACGCTTTCCCATTTGTATCTCTGTATTGTATGCTATACAGAGACTTCCTTTTAACATGTTCTCAGAGAAAATAACTGAAAAAGTATATTTCATACATTAAGACTAGTGGTAAATGCTGTTATTTTGTAAGATATTAATTGTTTGTTTACAAGTACATTGAAAAATTATTGCTTGAAGTAATATATTCTTTTAAAAAATGTAGCATCAAACTAAATTAAAAATAACGATTCTTATAAGCGATCATGAAAATCTAAAATTCTCTTACTTATTGCTCACTCTATATACAAACAAATAATTCCTTATTTTTCGCATTTGCATACGTATGTAAACGTCCTATGTTACATATGTAGTACAATATCTGTTCAAAGTTATTGTGTGCAGCAATGTACAAAATGTCGTGATAGGATACCATACGTACCGACTAAGCTTCCGTGATTCTATGTTCGCCATCGCTTGTTATTTTTAACGACCCATAAAACATTCTAAATGCGATTTCTTTTGCCACGGACAAAGCATGAACGAGTTTATCTCGAAAAATAAATATGTTATATTAATGTTCAGCGATATGATTATGTAGGTATGTAATACGTACTTTTGTTTCAAAAGAGAATATGTATCGCGGTTTTATTGCAAATATAGGTATGCTAAATGCTCTGAAAGGTATGTAAATAGTTAATACATAGAAGTAAGAATAATGTAAAGAAATAGAAAAGTGCATACTGTGTATAAATAAAGTAGTAGTTTAGTTGAATGCACTAGCTTTAATATGCTGATATTTCGTCGGTTGTACAAATATTTTTTTTCATTTGGAGACAGTGTATGTTACAGCAAAATTCATATTTGGCCAATTTGAAATGTTCAATCCTAAAATAAAACTAGGGAGCTTGTAATAGACAGACAATGTTTCAAATTAGAGTTTTTGATAATATTTGGAAACAATTTGATCCATTATCAGTATTATCACCCACTGGACAAGAGCCGTAGAAAGTTGACAGCATTAGATATGTTTCCACAGTTGTCTCGTTGAACGATGTTCGCCGCGGAGAAAAAATGTGTATATATTTTGAAAAAGATCGTTCGACACTTACGGATGTAATTCATTCATGACTAAAACACTTTTTGCATTTTTTAACACACTCTCGAACTTTTCTAAAACGTGATTATATTTTGTCATGTATAGTGCGTAGCAGTGTATGTACTTCATCCACTATTTGCAGTGACTCCACTAACGACAACGCTCTATTTTGTAATTGTTCTATTGTGTCATGTAATCCTTTATAGTTGTTACGAATATGTAGTTTGTAACTCTGTTTCAAAAAAGGAAATATCTTGAAATTTTGTCTGGCTCTCCTTAATAGCTATAGCTTCGGTTGGATTGAATTGTGGAATAACAGCTTTTACTTGGTTGAAATATTTAGCATAATAAAAAGCTGCCTGCATCCATGTTCCCCAAAGTGTAAGAATCGGCTGTGGTGGTTCGCGAATACCAGGACACTGTGCGTGAAATGATCGAAAGCGTTTTGGAGATTTGAAAAACACTTTTTTTGTACTTGCTATTAATGCATCTACCTCGGGTGAACATTGTCGAATAGTTTCTGCCACAAGATGTAAAGCATGCACTTGCAACCGTGTTCAAGAAGAGAATGGCCTACAGAACGCATTGTCGTGGCAACATTGCTCATAAGCATCAACAGTTGACGTGGTGAGACTTGTAGGTTTTCTAACGTACTAAGTATCACCCCCACAATTGCTGCACCAGTACACGTCTTTTGCTAGTAACAGTGAAAATGTCGGTTTATGAGGGTCGAGTACACGTACTATAACATTTCGAATAGAATTTTAGTAAAAGCGTAAAAGCTTTTCGTAGTTGGCAACTTCAACTCGGGATTGTACTTATACCAAAAGTTCTGAAACGGTTCTTTTTCAAGTAAGCGAAGTGACAAATTACAAGTTATCATCATGATAAGTAAATCGAAAATAAAGACAGTTCTCGTTGGCACGCTCCTTTTTCTATTTCTGTGTACTTCGGTATTTACATGTTTGTTGCGCACTTTACAAACTTTAGCATCGGCGTAAAACAAATCCGGAAAGTCAGAGATAAACTTATTTAGTGTGCCAGCAGAGGGTAATTTTTTAGCCTTGCTCACATTACACATCCTAAATTAATAATTATATATTTATAACGAATAACATGTAACACAAAACACAACGCACGCTCTCGTTTCCTAAACTGAACGAAAAATAAACTAGCGGACGCTGACAAAGCGAGAATCGATTTTTGCACACAGCCCGCCACTCCGGTGAAACGCCTATGTATCGCAGAGGCGATTACCTCGCTCTAAATTGATTATTCAAAGAAACTCCAGCAGAAATGTTGGAAATGTAGTAAGAGCGTTACTAATATTTAAAAAAAGCGTAACTTATTTTAAATAGAAAATGTTTAATGTCGACATCAATGTCTTACGTAAAGCAAACGTTAGCAACTAAACTAACGCATCAGAAGCAAATTTGTCCGAACCCCACGCCTAAATCATTCAAATCTCTTTTAAAATAAATTAAAAAAGAAGGAACATGAAAGAGGAAACTCCCAAACTAATAAAACGAGTTGGAATTTATCGACTAACATCCACCACTAGCCACAGCAGTTCCCCCTACGAACTGGAAAGAGATCATTTGCAGACAATGAAAACAATTGCGAACCGAAAAAGATTAAACGGGTTGCACCCGATTGAGGTAGGTGGTCGCTGGTAGCAAGCATTAACTAAATTCCGAGAGAATCCCGTTTACCCTCTATCTCGTCGCTATATTACGTTCCCCTTCCACTACCATGACGAGTACGACCAAGTTAGGGGCGCCTGTTGATTCTCTGTCCCATAAATTTCGAGAAAAATACTGCGAATGGTACGTAGATTAAATATGGAGAGAAAAAGAAAAAAAAATAGGAGTAGGAAGAGAGGGTCAGAAAATAGTGAGGGGAGCTTTCTATCGTTTCCCTCTATTATGACGTTTGTGTTTTATTAATAAAACGGTGTTGAAGAGGCAATCTTGGTAGAGGGACTATTTGTTTTTCTCCCTTTCATTCCATTGAAAAGGGGGACCAAAAACGGAAAGGTTCGCATTTAATGAAGTTCATAAATTTTCACACTAACGTAACATTGCGTTGTTTGTAATTGAAATACACTTAAAACGGTGTTGCATGGTAGGGTCCCCGTTGTGTACCCTTCGGCTGTTTGAGTTATTGTCGATTGAAACGGTTTTGGGGTTGGATTTTAGCAGCTGTTTGTTTGCTTTTTTTAACGTTGAGAAGGGGAACCGTATTGTATAGTATACCTATCGGAATAAAATTGTAAAAAAAATGGGGGAAGACTTTTATCAGGTTTTATTTAAAGAATGTAAACACTTATTTTCGAAAATACAGGTACCATAAATTCTCGGCCTGACAGGTTTATACAGGTTTGAGCGTGTTCAAACTACGTTGCGTCATTCAGAGTTAAGCTTATATCCAAGTTAAAATTTGAGATGTTACAAAATACTAAAATGTAAACAAATCCAGCTGACCTTTTTTATTTTCAAGATTGAAGTTTCAAATCTTGATATCTACTTTTATATTTGGTTTTAAATGACTGTCAAATTTGTTTTCAGTATCTGTTTGTTTTCTTCTATCGGCAGGAATACCAACCCAATGCCTTCCATATTAACATATCCTGACCTCTGCAACGAATGTATATTTCCTTGATATGGAATTCAATCATCGACGTGAATTTTGTTATGTGGATACGACTACTGATGTTGTGTATTCTGCTTATGTGTAATTTTAAAAAGTGTATTGGCTTAATAGATTTCTTAAAATAGCTGGTGTCTTTTATTACCACCTGCATTTTGATTTTACTAAACTATCTAAATAATTGAATCTATGTAGATTATGAACACAATAGTATGTAGATATAATAATAATGACATTATCATTTATTGATAAAGTTAAACAAAAATTCCAACCAGGAGAGAGAAAAAAATACAAAAGACTTGGTACAAATACCCGTACAGCTTGGTTTTAAAAGATCTTTTGAAATAATGAGAGTTATATAAAGAAAATATTTGATATGTAAAGGAGCGCTTAAAAAATTCAAAGGGATGAAAAGGCGGTGATAAATCACAATAGTTTGAAGTGGGGCAGGACGAGATTGTTGCAAAGAAGACTACGAAGCTTTTGTTCAAGACACCTTTTACAGCTAAACAGGACCTTGACTAATAAGCTGCTCTTATCATCTTATTAACATGGTCTCTAAAACGCCCAAATTCTTGGCTGTTTCAACAGGGACGAGTTGTTTGTCCTTAACAATAATCATAGCCATATCAGCAAGTGAGGTTTTCATTCTTTCTTTGCCAAAAAGATGGAGAGCAGATTTCTCGAGATTTAAGCAATGTTTGGAGCTGAAGGTGGTTAGATTGGCAATGTCTTAATCAAGTTGCTGGACAGCTTAGTATATTTAGGCGGAGTGGAAAGAAACGTATAGCTGAGTGTCGTCAGCATGTAGATGGTAACTTGAGGTAATATTCGTGAAGATGTTGCTGGTGTAGGTCCCATAATGGATCCTTGTCCTACCCCTAAGCGCAACGCTAAAGGAGAGAAGGTATTCCCATTCAAGACCACGCATTGACATATCTAAGCAAGGAAAGACTTGAAGAAACAAACTGGTTGATCATGATATGACGCACTGGTGTTTGATCTATAACAACATTTTAAAATAAAATTCTTATTTTTGTAAAAATTAAAATATTACTTTTACTACAATGCTATAATCTAGGAAATCGCCATTCCAGAAATAAAGCATTTGCTTCCAAGTTCATAGTGCTTCTGCAAAACCTATCTTTAATCTATTCAAAAGCAAACCCTTTCTCCAATTAGCTGTACAAGTTCAGCCTTCATACTAGTTTCTTCTTCTCAATACTCAGTTCCATTCAGCACCCCTTACACACCGAATTAACAATACTCCTCATCCCTTGTCTCCAATTGTTATACCCCAGTAAAGCAAACATTTATTTTTAGCAGTCATCTACGCAAAACCAAATAAATAAGTAAACAAGTCTCTTTACCATCTCCATTTTGAATATCCGAAGCCGTGAACATGTGTCTGCGATGCGTATACAGCGGCATTCCTGTCCACTGAATCCAAAGCTTTCACTCTATACGGACCAACATCAACAGCGTTATTTGCGTGAAAATGTCGAAGTACTCGCCAGCTAACAGAGAGTGTTTGTTGAGCATACAAAGCGCTTAGCGCTCTGTATACGGCACTTATTGTAATTAGGCGTTGTTTTTCTCGCAGGACGGTTGTTTATGTGTAGGATGCTGCGCAAAAATAAACCCAAAAACCATTGGAAAACAGTCCTAAAGGAAAAGGTAGAAATAGTAATACGAGCATATTATGTAAGTATTGTTTTTGATGATTTAAACGAGACCCATTCAGTATTTCTTCATTTATAAGGAAAGTATGAAGATTTAACTATATAGTAACAACGTCGTAGCAGTGAGCTTCTATCTAAATATTATCGACGAGGTTAGGATATTTTTCGAAAAATATTTTTATAAATATTATCCATATGTTACTGTTACTTTGATTAATGTGTATGCATAATAACCGGTTATTACACATAATAACCAATAAAGGTGGTTAATGTAATAATATGTATGCAATTTATTATTTTAACTGGTTATTTTACATACAACCCAACCCCTCTTCTCTGAAGTGATAAATTACAATATTTAGGAAGTACGGAATTTTCATCAGTGCTTGTGAAATAAAAAGACAATGTTTTATTCAATGAAAAAATGTTTTATTCTTACCGTTTGTAAACAAACAACCTTCTACTTGTTAGAACATGGCAAACTGTAATGGTATTTCGAATTACAGAGTAACCCATGCTTCTTGCAGCTACATTTTCCTGAAAGACATTTTCCCTTGCAGTTACATCTCTTGAAACCTTGACCACCTGTGATTGAAGATTTCCTGGCACACTCACGAAGAGTCACAATTACATCTGGAATTCCCTCTTGTGAAATGAAATTCTCCTTACAAATTTCAAACTGGTTCCTAGAATACTTTTGAGCCAATCCTTCTTCTTTAGTGCCAATCTCATACATCTTACCATCAGCATCCATCTGCAGAATGACCCCAAGAATGTGCCTGAGGTCACTTCTACCCCTGTCGACATCAGGAACCCGTACTTTTATAGTATCTCCAATCTTGACTCTTGGAAACTTCGATTCTGGCATTAGCCTCATCTTTTTTGCCTGGCACTGCAATGCACTTCTTTTTAATAATGTTGATTTTGTCTGAAATCATTTTTTCCCCAAAATTTCCTCTACAGTACTATCTCCGTCCTCTGTTTGTCCATGCTCCTTTTCACCATTCTCTATTACTTCCCCATCTTCTTTGCCACCATCCTCTGTTACTTCCCCATCTTCTTCGCCACCATTCTCTGCTTGTCCATCTTCACCTCGTACTAAAGCACCTGGAGAAGAGTAGATCAAGGGTTCCAGATCTTCTTCAGATTCCAGGTTTCTGATGACATCAATAGAAAGTAATGATTTAAGACTGACTTTTGCTGGAACCCCAAACATGGTCTCGATTGCATCAACAAGATTCTCTTCAGGAACAACATAAAAACCGTCAACCCACTCCGTCGAACTTTCAGGCTACTTTCCCATCGAAGACTGCGATCATCTGGAAGCCCCTGGTGACTACCAGATTCCATGTTCGTGCGGTAATGAGTACATCGGTGAAATAAAACGATCGGTCAGCACTCGTGTTACTGAGTACGAGTGTTGTACGCGGTTGTTGCGTATAACTGAGTCCACGCTGGCCACCAAATCCAATTTAACTCCACACCTCTTCAAACATCCCAACAATTTAAATCGGGAAGATGGCTCTTTACATCACACGTGGAAATCCCAACTGATTAAACCTCCTAGCAATCGTCACGCTTCTTTGATCCATATAGTATTATTGACGACCGCGGAAACGAACCAAACACAAAGCAAAATTTATTTCAAAATATCACAGCCTGTTGAATAGGCTCAGCGGAAAGAGAACAGCCCTCGATTATTTACTGTCTAAATAGCCAGTACCTTCGTTTAACAGAGGCGGAGGCCGTTTTAATACATATTTTAGCATGAGTTAAAACTATTATTATCTACTACTCGAACAATTCAAATTGGCGATGGTGTTTGTAGGTGACAGCTACATAACATATTTCGCTGCATAACAAACGCTATTAGGTTGGGGCGCCAGCTTAAATCATAACATTTCTCATGGTTTTTGCCACGGCATACTACAATAACCTCCCTGCGCCAGTATCACCAGCACAGTATTCGCTAAACGGTAAGTTCGTAATTAATGTTATACGTACATTTGAGCTCAAACATACATCGCGTACTATAAGTCAAACCCGATTCAATTTCGCCGCGAACATATCCAGAGTTTAGTTTAGCGGCGCAATATCTATCTATCTCGTTGTCCTCGGCGACGCCTTCGTCTTCTTCCAGAGGTTAAACCTATAGCTCGATGTCGTCCTCCGCGTACAAAATGAGAGATTATCTCTCGTGACAGACTCCGGGAGCGTCGTGAGGATTATGCAGGCTTAATTACGCGGCGAACCTGTACGGAAACGCGTTGAGCAACCGAACCTCGAAGTGGTAAATCCGTACTGTCGTCGAGTAGAACTCCGAAGGAATGAGTGCTTAATGGAGGATGTTGGATAGGTTCTACGAGGGTAAATGGGAAAACCAAGGGGAAATGGTATATTTAAACATTTTAAATCGATAAACACAAACAAGATTCGAAGAAATATTAAAAATGATATCAAGTGTTTGGGTCAAATTCAATTTTATTTCTCAACATAGTCTCTTTGTAAGTCTACACACTTTTCCCAGCGATGCTCCCATTCCTTTAAGCCGTCCAAATAGTAGTTGGCATCTTGTTCTGCAACCTCCGAACCAAATTTTGAGCCTAGGAAACAGAAATAAGTCACTAGTGGTCAGATCTGGTGAATATAGGGCGGGTGGTCTATCAATTCGAACCCCAATTTGTGAACTTTTGTCATGGCGACCACTAAAATGGAAGACGGTGTGTTGTCTTGGTGGAAGGAAACTTCCTTTTTCTTCAAATGCGTCTGATTTTCCGCAATTTCGGTCTTCAGCTTGTTAAGTAATGATACGTAGTACAAGGGAGTACCCAAAAGAAACTAAACTGATGTTGTGGTGGGCGGAGTTTTTATAGTACCGCATTCTGCCACTAGGAGCGTATAGAGCTACTATTTCCGAGTCAATAAGCCAAGCGTCGTCGCTGAAGAAGGTTCCGTTCGGCTTGTGTGAATTTTTTAGTGACACTTGTTTTGTGTACTCGTCGTTTGTGCAATGGTTGATTCTCGTGAACAGTGCGCGGCTGCAAGGTTTTGCTTCTTGCTCAGGAAAACTGGCACAGAAACTCTTGAAATGTTAAAAGCGGCCTACAAGGATGATGCTACTGGGAAAACGCAAGAGTTTGAGAGACCATTGAAGAAGTTGTGGAGCTGTTTGGAATGACTTGAAGTTCAGTTCAGCGAATTTTAAAGATTTGTTCGTGCAGTAGTGTGTACATCGGTGAAACAAAGCGGTTGGTCAGCACTCGTGTTACTGAGCACGAGCGTTGTACGCGGTTGTTGCGCGCAGCCGGGTCCGCACTGGCTACGCGTAGACTGGAAACTGTCCACCAAATCCAATTTGACTCTACCCGCATCTTATCTCGCAATCCTCACTATTATAGTAGAGAAATCCGCGAATCAATAGAGATTTTTAAACATCCCAACAATTTAAATTGCGAAAATGGCTACCCCTTACATCACACGTAGAAATCCCAACTGTTTAAACCTCCTAGCAACCGCCAAGCGTCATCGATGCGCTTCTGAATTTATCTACAAATTGCTTCCTTCCAAACCAAGACACTAATATTCCATAAATTTATCAATCGTCTCCTGTGGCTATTTAAATCGAATTACCACCCGCATTACCTGCAAAGCACACACCAGCGCTAGTCTTTAGCCTTCCTCCAACTTCCCTAATCTCTATTGCTCGACTTGTTCCACCTTCTCCAATCCGCACTCATCCCCAGCTCGCACCGCCCGCCTTCCCAAACCGTATCACCGTGATGTCGTCTCAGCCGTCCCAGGTTTTGATCACCGCAACTTCTGGTTTGGCCCGTTTAAGTAGAAACAAAACCCATTAAGGATCCGCAGGAGTTCGGGTCTGGGTGGGCGGAAATCGATCGGTTAGGACCCTTCTATCCAGCCGGAGCTTTTCAGAGATGGGCGAACTCCGGAATACCGCTTCGACCGCCTTCGCTCTTCTTATGGCGGCGGTTACCGGATAAAACGGAAAATTTAACATCACAAAAAGGGAAATTAAAGTTGGTAGAGAAGTACGACGTTCGTTTCGAACTTTCCTTTTTGTCCTCCTTAACGTAGCGTCGTCGTTTCCGCCGGTGTATTGCGTCGAATAAAACGGTTCTTAATTAGGACAAACTTATCTGCATTCTATTTTATTGTACGTCCCGTTTAACGGATAGAACGGAGTTGGAGGATAGAGAGAATAGCGATCAAACTTTAAGGGATGCTTATTACGAGGTGATTTATTGGAACTTTGCAAATTAGAAATGAAAAAAAAAAGATTTAAGAGCAATTTCTACGACATAATCCATCAATTTCTTTCGTAACAAAATCATTACATAATCAAGGGCGGAACAGGTACAGGGAAAATAGATTTTCTTGCAAAAATCAGTTTCTATGTTTCTAAATACCCCAGAAACTTGGATACATTACATCAAAATATTATAACTAATTCATATCTTTTAATCAGCATGCACAAACTTCGCCCAATCTTTCTTATTGCTTGCTATAAGTTTTACTTCTTTCCACGTTTTACCTTTCCTCTGTAATATGTTCTCTACAATACCATCCCATGTTTGCCTTGGTCTTCCACTCTTCTTCCTTTTATGTGTCTTTGCCTCCCATACTTGCTTTACTTGTCTTGTCCCTGACATTCCTTGTAGGTGTCCCCACCAGCTTAGTTGTTCTTTTTTCAATGTATTCAAGTATCGATTGCATTTCCAGGTCTTCTCTTATTCTTGAATTTCTCACTTTATCCTTTTTTGTGACCCCTCTGACTCTTCTAAAGTACTTCATTTCTACAGCTTGAATTTTACTTTCTTATCTCCTAGTCAGTGTCCAGGACTCGCAACCAAAAGTTAATAACGGTTTGTAGATAGTCTTATAAACATTTGGTTTTGTTCTTTTTGATATTTCTCTTTTATTTATAAAAGTCCTATTCATTGCAAAGTAAAGTTTTAATGTTTTTTCTATTCTATTATTTATTTCCTTTCCTTATCTTCCATTTCTTTCTAGCTCTACTCCTAAGTATTTAAAACTTGTAACTTGTTCTATTTGCACATTATCTATTTTTATTCGTATTTCTTTCGTTTCATTGCCTACTACCATTACTTTTGTTTTGGTTTTATTCAATTTCATTTTATTTTCTTCCAAAGTGTTGTTGAAAATCTCTAAATTATTTTGTAAGTTTTTCTCCTTTTTTGCAATGATGACTACGTCGTCGGCAAAAGCTCCTTCTGATATGTCTACTTTTCTCATGTACCTATAATCTACATTATATTTTTTAACTCTTGATCTACATTTCTTTATTATGTCATCGATAAAAACAGTCAACAGCACCGGATTTAGTCGTCCGCCTTGTCGTAATCCTTCCTTAGTTGTAAAAACTGTTGAAGTTTGGTTTTGACGTATTACCTGGTTAATATTTTCCTAACAGATGTTATTCAATACTCTAATCATTTTACTCTCTACTCCTCTTTCAGCTGGTATTCTCCATAGTTTTTCTCTTGATACCTTATCGAATGCTTTTTCTAAATCAATGAAGCCTAAATATACTTCTTTGCCTTGGTACAAGTAAACGTTTCTCTGCGTGTACTAGGACCCCTAATATTTTTGATGATCCCCCAATGCAGACATCGGTAAAGTAGGTCAGAACCAAAGTAATCACAACATATTCAAATAAATTAATAGTAAATCAGAGCAAGACATTATTACAGAATTTTACAAGAAACACAGAGTGTTACAAATAACTTTTCTAAATTTCATGACATTTTTGTGTGGAAAAATTTAAAAGTCATGTTAAGCGATCTGGTAAAAGGTAGTTAGAGAAGACCGGTGACAATCAAAATATCGCTCGAAATACTGTTGTTCAGCTTGTACAGCATTTACCGGAACTTGAAGCGTGCCTGCGGCTCGAGGAATTGTCGTTATGAATTTACTTGATTTATCCTATTGAATATCAGATAATAAGCTTCGCTTTAATAAATTAAATGGAGCAAATAGTAGATCCTATTTAGATTGCTTATATTCAAACGATATTCAAACATAGCATCTACAGAATACGTAATTTTCTTGTGAAGCTCATTATTTACCCTAATTTCAATGTAAGATGATTACGGCAATAAAAATACCTTCCCGGAGAGGCGTGTAGACCCTCCATATTCAAACTAAATTTCCTCTTTCCTCGGACCAATACCTTCTCCAACTCCAATCCTTCTCGTTGCTTTACATTATTACTGCCTAATGTAAGATTTAAATGAAAGATATAAATCCGATTGTAGATATACGCGAGACCTCTACAACATTGCCCTCTCTTCCTTGTGCTCCGTACCTACCTCCTTTCCTTACCGTTATTGTTGTATATCGTGAGGAGAAAAGCCCTTAATTAGATTACTCATCCAGGATTGCGTGCTTTCGGCGAAGGAATATTCTCATACAGCCGCTTATCTTATCCCAATTCTCCGCAATAACACGGTAACAAACAACAACCTGCCTCTCGATGAAGACGCGGAAGGTACGAGAAACTTCCTTTTCCGCTTCAGGTTGTCGGTCAGAACGGGGCATTGATGAAATTTATTCCTTGTAGAGGAAGCAACAGCTTCTTTCGGCGAGCTTTCAATATTCGAGGCAGCGCGTTTGGGCCGCCATTTTCGCGAAATAAATAAAATTAGAGACGAGAGCGAGGAATGGAAACGAGCGTCCCGAGCTTGCCGATAAAAATTTCATTAGAATTGACGGAGAAGGCGGACTAACGGAGACAAATTTAATCCTGTAATTAAATTTGGCATCGTACGAAGAAGGAACGGTGTTCAAGAGACGGAGAAAGTCGAAAAATCCCGTCTAAATACAGCTAAGATTGATTCGTCGAAAGCTTTGTAGAGGAATCTGGGTATTTTTTTCTTTAGAATATGTTAGTTTCCTTCAGCTTCCGCGTTTGATTGTTGACATGGGAAAAGAATCTCGAAGCAAATTTAAAAGTTGCGTTTTTAAAGGTGGATGAAAAAAATAAGAGGCAAAAGGAGATAAGAAAAGAAATTTCGGCTTGAATAGATTTAATTTCGACAAAGCAGTGTCATCAGCGTATTAAACGAGATTTTCTTCAGTCCGAAGATGAAAAAGATGGTGGGTTTAATTTGATTTGTCAAGTTACCTCGGTATACCGTTCCCAAAATAAAATTCTCATTGTGATGTCGCTATTCTCTTCGTTTTAAGCAATTTGGAGATTCTATTCAGAAAAAGCTCTGTTACAATAACCAACTTATTGTCAATATAGAAAACCTAATATGGCATCTCAGTGTCAAAGTATAAAAAAAAGTAATTTCGACCATTTTTCTCTAAAGACAAGGCCATATCCTTCAAGAAATCGTTTTGAAGATCTTTTACAGATTTGGAGAAATCTCGCTGTTTCATTTTACTATTGATTTAGAATTCAATCTCTAACTTTTCCATTTTGGGCTTCTTCATTCAAAGTAAATATTTATTTCCATATGTGTTCTCATTAGGACCATCTGTCCCTCCCATAAAGTTATACTTGATAAAACAGATTTTCAAGTTCTAAATCATGTGGTCCAAGTCCTACTTATAGCTCCTGTATTCTTGCTTAAGCTGATATTTTTTCTGTTATAATCCCTAGAACTTGAGTAAATGTCAAAGTAAGATATATTACTGAAAAAAAATGTTAGTATCAATGCGAATCCCCCGTGTTGGGACCTTACGATCAACTCGAAAGTTGAATTGCAAAGAGATTGTCAGCAAAAAACTAAAGAAGAATGACATTTTTACACAAGAAAGCGAAACAGGAATTATGATGTTGAAATGGAAGGATAAACGAGATGTGACAATGCTTACAACTAAACATAATGAAGATGTTATCACCCACAATGTCTTCCATACGCCAGAAAGAGTTCTTATTAAATATAATGTGTGTAAGTGACGTTATTTCTTTTTAATTTCAATCTTTTGAGTTTCTATTGATTTTGATATGTAACTTTATTTTCTATATATTCAATTGTATTTAAAATACATAAAATGAATTTGTGATTGTTTTTTTTTCTTGATTACGGGAACGGATCATCTATATTCCCTTTATTTCTTATAAGAACGTTTGATTCGGATTACGAAATGTTTCTGGAACCATTTAATTTCGTAAACCGAGGCACCACTGTATCTAAATTTTGTATTTCTCCTGGAGACAATTGGTTTAGTGTATTTAAATAGGGGTTTCTGCTTAACACTATATCAATTTAATTGAACGCGTCTCACAATTTTATATTTCGACTGTCGAAGTATCGTATCGTCACTGGTAAGTGTTTAACATGGAAAATAAATACCTTAAAAACCTAATAACGAAATAGAGAATAAATATAGTAAATATATGTGGAATCATTTTAGGAGAAAGCTCGATGCGAATACTACGACTGCATACCATTCACCGATTCCTCGATCTTGAAATAATCACCGCGTACATCACGTGCTCTGCGTACGGCTCTGCTGCGCCTGTCGTGGTCCCATATAATTTTTCCGTTCTCTGGTTATTACTAATTCCCAACGAAAGAAAAGCTGGAATTATTTTTCCTACCCCGCAAAGTAGTAATTGTCGTATCTCTTTTATATCTTTATCATCTACCCTTGGCGCGTTTTGAAGGCGCAATTACAGTTTTTTCGAATTTATCGCGACGTACGTAAATCAGTTTATGTCTTTTTTACTGCAGCGACAGCTACGTAAGCTCACCTTCGTGCGGCGTTACCTAGAGGGTGCTGCACGAATATATTATATCGCGCCATATTTTAAGGTTATCGCCGATAAAAGCTTGTATTTACACGGCAATTCCATTCTCATTTTCTTACGTTATTTCTACAGATGGTCTTTATGCCTTTCTCGCTTGCTTGAATATTACTCCCACGTACGAAATAAGAAGGCTACAGGAGTGTTTAGGTTTGTGTATACTTGCAAATTAGGGGAGGCATATTTGGCAAGGAATATTTTACGGGTCTCGGAATGGTATAAAAAGATCTTCTCGCTTCATGTCATTACCTGTGAGAGATATAAAATTAAAGAAGAAAATAAATCAAGAAGGGGAAAAAATATCTGTAATTCTTTTCATGGTGGTTCTTAAAAAGCATTTTTTTTTGCAAAATCAAAAGTATTTGTATGCTTTTACAAAATTGGAACAAGGCGAAAATAGTTAAAAACCTCCTACTTATTTCATCAAAGTGAAAATCTCAACTTAGTACCAAAATACAAAACGTAGGTGTATGCTTGGATCTGACTTTACCCGAATTGCGAAATTCGGAAATAATCTACCCCTACACCAGTCGAGAATTTCTTTCGCAGTGTGTTTAGGTAGATGTAGAGGTAGAAGTATGTATGCCCTCCTTCTTGAAGCAAATCCTACGTTTCTCATTATATTTCAAGATGTTAGCAAATAGTTCTTTTCTAGAAGGTAATTATTCTTGACACATCATGCGAGGCATCTCAAAAGATAATGCCGTAACTCAGCAGCGAATGGAATGTGACGAAGTAGACGGTTCTTGCCGCCTTGTATCCTGCCAGCCTGGTTCATTTTTATCAAGGCGTATACAGCAGATGATAATCTCAATAGCGATCTACCAAGATCCATGACAACTTGGTGTCAACCTCAGAAATATTACTCTTGCATTGATACTAACATTCTTTGTGGTAAGTATTACCTTTTTATGTTTTCTCTCTGCCCACTTTTAATTTGTTAGTGGCAAATCATACGCATTATTTATTATCACTTATTGTACCTTCTCGTCTTTCATTGAGATCCTGAATCTTTCAAAGATGTGTCCTCGGTATAGAAACATTGTTCTGCTGCTTGAGCATTTGCAGGTAGATCATTGTTTTTGAATCGTTTTAGAGTGAATCTATTAAATAATTAAAGAATAAACTCCGAAATAACCAGATCAACATTTGTTTATGCAGTGTGTTCATTCATTTGAAAAAGACAGATCAATTTCTGTTTCGAGGGGGAATCATTTCGATTCGTCTTCCGTTGTAACAACTGAGTCGCCAAAGAAGCACTGGTATAATAATGATCGGTGTGTAGGGTTTGTTCAGTATCAAGAAGGTTGTTCATATGAAAAAATACCACATTAGATGAAGACAACCACTTTCTTCCTTATATCTTCTACAATATATTTTTATATTATATGTGTACTCCACTTCTGTGCATAATTTATTCCGAATTTATGAATTTATTATCGCAAAAAGTAAAATTAGATAAAACGAGAACCTCGCAGAGCAATTATTTCAGTAGGTCATTGATAGGTGTTCATCTTTTGACTGAAACAATTTAATAACTTAAAAAAATAAAGCAAAACGACAACAAGTACGGTTATCAAGTAAGCAAGTTGTCAGTTGTAGTTCACAGCGTTGACAAGTGCTGACAGGAATATCTCTAGATCATAGCCAGTGTTGCAATGCGAAAATTAACTAGAAACAACGACAGATTGATCCGCATCGAATCCGCAAGAAAAACTGTTCTTAAGTTGTAAATGCAGCACCTGGTATAAGTACCAAAAGTAATTGGGAGCCAGATATACAAGGAAATTATTAAACCAACCACGTAACGCAGCTTAACCCTTCTTCGTTTCAAACGCTATAACGTGCACGATACGCAAGCCATTTACGTTAATCGTACACCACCAGTAATTTGCCTCTGTCTTATCGCAGGTAAGACGCAACACCCAGTTTCCCATTCGCTAATAACGCCGACATGGCAGTCGTCTTGTCCTTGCAAGATTAATATCACACCGCCTCCTTCGTCGGCAGGAAGGAGGAAAACGCGCCATGGTATTATTGCCTAAGACCCACTTCTCTGCACGGATTAGACGTTAGTTGTTGTCGGCTGCTCTTGTTGTTGTTTGTATGTATGTTGGTAGGTATATTGATTTATGCGTTTTGAGCTTTCTCCTTGCACACGCCTCATTTCCGCAGTAAACGGAAGTGAACTATACGATTCCTACAGATGTCGAATGAATAAATCCCATTTCAAACATCTATATCGCTCCCTTTTCTTTCTGTACGCCTTCTGAGAGAGGTAGAAGGATCTATATATTATGGAGATCATTAATTTGACGTCTCTAAGGGATTTGATGTCACGCTTTCTCTCTGAAAGGTATGAGGTAGGAGCTTTTTGAATTAATTGCATATTAATCATCGATTCTCAATGTTTATAACCTTAATTTCCTCTAGGATTTTCTTCTCAATCTCTTTTGAGAAATATATCTGAGCTCTAGTGTAGAGAGGTATTTATTATTTTATTATTATTTACAAGAATTTCTTTTTTTCAACTAACGAAAAGCACATCTATGGGAGTTTCGAATATTAAATGGAAGTGGTAGCTTAACAAGTGCACCACTAGCTAGATTTGAAGACTGTCATGCTTTGAAATCCAAGCAATACAGCTTGAACTAACAATAAAACGTTTTCTCTAAAATTAGCGATCGAGAAGCTAGCCTGAAACACATCTCCTAATATCATTGGTGGCTATTAATTTACATACATACCGTTAATCGTATGGACCATAACTTCCTCAATTGTCGGTTAGTGCCCCATCAGAGAAGGTAATTAGAATTTACTGTTGTATTACCGCGTATATAATAGTATTAGCACAGTTGTAGTATTAATAGTATGTGTGTACGTAGTTTGCGCAATATACGAAGCTCAATAGCGGTAATTGTTCCTCTATGTACGTAATGTAATTCCTTGGAATGTATTCGGTTTGAAACTTTGATGTTCTATAAGGGAATAATTTGAATGAAGAACAAGTGGAGAACATTTATTTACCGATGTTAGAATACACAGATTTCACTTAAGATATCTGATTGTTATTAATGTTTTTGCAGGTTGCCTTAAACAATTAGTATTGGTGAATAGAATTTGAAGCGTTCGAATTAATCATCAACGGAATTCTAATCTGCTACCAGCAAAGGATGCCAGTGATAAGTTTAATTACTTATCGACTAACATCTAAAGCTTCAATTTGGGCTGATTTTTGTTTGAGAATTTATTCTCAAACCGTATTTTCTACCATAGGAAGGTTCCAGATTTTTAAAAGAATACTCATTTGAAGACAAGTTAAAATGAAAAATGAAACTCAATTGTTCACAACTTATTATTTATTTGACTGATGATTAAAATATATAAAGCAGAGTTTTTAATAATCTAGCAATTTAATATGGTTTAATGTAAAAACACAAGAAGGTTATAATGCTAGTTAATAATTTACTGTTTTCCGCATTCGTAAAGTAATTTTGCCAATTCTTTTTTGTTTCTTTCCATTTGGTTCATGTAGTGTTACGCCGCGCCCTTCCAATATCTTTTTCTACACTTTTGTTCCATGTTTTCATCGGTCTTCCTCTAGGTTTTTTTACTTGAGTTCTCGACTCCTACATTTTCTTCAGTGATTTGTTGCTGCTCATTCCTACTAAATTCCCATACCACCTCAGCTGGCATTTTTCAATTTTTTTTGATAATTGGATCTACACTTAACTTGTCTTTCATAACTGCATTACGCATCTTGTCTTTTCTTGTTATCCCATGCTTCGATTTCTGCTCTGCATTCTTTTTGTGGGTACCCAGCTTTCATATCCATATGTTAGAACTGGTACAAACACTGCCTTATATACTAATGTCACCAACTACCAACAACCACCATGTACGGACGCGGGTTTCGCCGCCTTACGGCTCATCGGCGTATTTCTGTGGAAGTTGGTAGATGTATTTGAAATTGTCGTATATATACGAAGATAGTGAATACTAGTATGGATGAGAGTATTTAATTAAAGATCTCTTATCACTGATAATGTCGAATTAATAGCTACATCGACTTCTATAGAAGTGAGCAACTCGTAATGCACCACTTTTTCTGTGAGGGTAACAGCTCGACTAGTGGCTTAACCTGCCAGGCTAACCTGTGTCTAATGGCTTAACCTGCTCTGGCAGGTCAAGCCACTAGTCCCGCTGCTATCCTCACAGAAAAAAATGGAGCATTACGAGTTGCTCACTTCTGCAGAGGTCGATATAGCTATTAATTCGACATTTTCAGTGATAGAGTATCTTTAATTGGATACTCTCATCCACGCTAGTATTCACTGCCTTATATACATTATTTATTTTTATTTCTTGCTATTTATTTCTTGCTATTTATTTTTTCCATAGGAATGGATTTCGGATCGCATTGTATTATTTTGATGCATTTTCCAACCTAGCATCTATTTCTGTTCCTTAGGAAGCTTCTTTGTCTATATGGACTCTCAAATACACTTAAAAACCTCTATTTGCTTAATCTGGGTATTTTTATCTGTTTTCCTTAAAACCACAACCTTTGTTTTGTTGATATTAATTTTTAAATTACTGACTGCTAGAGCTTCATTCCATATCTGTAAATTTAATTCTAATGAAAAGGAGAATTTTTCGCGAACACTACTAAGTCGTCACCAAACGCACATTATTGTCAATATATTGGTGCCAGGTTCCAATTTCCCACATACACGGGCTTTGTTCTTGTGTTTACGTCTTTGTCGTCCATTGTCACATTAAACAACGTTAGACTTAGTACATTTTCCTGACGTAGTCCTTCATTCACAATAAATGATTGCGATTCCATATTATCTGTTCTTACGATGTTCCTTGTCTCTCCATATATGTTTAATGTAGCTCGTTGTAAGTGGCCGTTTATTTCACGTTGTCTTAAACTTATTATCATTCATCTTGAGCTCGTATCAAATGCTTTTTCCAGGTCTATAAAAGCCCCTAGTCTCCGTCGTGTCAGCTGTTGGAGTGCCTTTAATTCTTTTTCATTGTACATCGTTGTAGTGGGGTCATTTATTAATTCGTCTTCCGTATTTGACACCACACAACATGATTATCTTTGGGAATTCCAGGAACATTGCTTCGGGGGTTCAAATCGTCTTTATATATCTGAAAGAGTAATAAGTCTCAAAAATAATTCTGTGACATCCACCGAATACTGGATGGAATATGGAGTTGCACAAGGATCAGTGCTTAGCCCATTGCTATTGTTAACATTTATAAATGACTTGTGTTCATCCAGATGAGCTAGCGATGTTTGCAGATGACACTTCTATGCTTGTGATTTTGAAAAATGAAGACAATCTTTTGTTAAAGGTGCAGCGGATGCTAGCAGCGTCAAAAGATTACCAACATATGTGTAACATTCATATTATTTTGATTATTTTCTTCTGATTACCATAGACATCATGTAGTACCTACTTTTGCAACGTACTTAAAATAAATACGATTTATGGAGATAAGGCGGGATAGCTCACATTTAAACTGTTTGCTCTACAAATGACTCTCTACGATAGAGATATTTTTAGTGATGGTAATTGAAATTATACTTTTGACTAAATCTTTTCGAATTCCACATTTTTACGTCAAAATTATGTTTATACAAAAGCTTTAAAACCATCTCCTCACCATCGAGATCATCACAAACTTGCGAAAAGCAAAGTAAATTATATTTTCCATTCTCCATCCCAACTACTACCGACCAGTATTCTCGCACTGAATTATCTAGTTGGCCAGACGTTCGTAAAGGTAGCGGATTCCTTTTTAAGCCAGCCAGCGCTTTAATCAGAAAAAGAAAAAGAAAAACGAAAAGTGCGCCGTACCGTCTGTCTGTGTCTCCGGCTCCTTTTGGCGTACCTACTGTTTGCGCTACGTGGGAGCGGCTGCTTTGCTCGCCACCTCCGAAAGCAGCATCAAAGGTAAAATCTGTTTTAAAAATTTCCAACTCCTCCGACAACGTCGACTTTATTACCGGCGCAAAACTTTCTCGCAAAATAAAATATGTTTCGCTGCTCCGTGTCACACGCTGAATATGGAACTAAGCACCTATTGTAACTGACAGAGAGTTAGTTACAATGGGTTAGAAATATGTGAGAGCTGTGTTATAGTTTGGATCTCGGAGGTAGTTTAGCATATGAGCAAGAAGAAACTTCTCTCGTGGAATTTTTTTGTATTTTCGAGAAGGAAGAGGCCATGTTCATTTTCAGGTTTCTGAGACTCAATGTTAAATTCTACATACAGTCAGTTGCCCTTTTAAGTACGTTTTTCTATTATATTGTTCTAAAAGCATTAAGTGTAGAAAACAGTAATACATCTTTATATCGTCTTTTCTAATACCGGAGGTATCAAAAGTGTTAAAATGACATTTGTAAGATAGCTTGGACTCATTAAAACGTTTTAAATTAATTTCTGATTAATTCCTTTAATCAAGATTTGAAATTTTGGTTCTAGATATAAAAATGCAAAATTAATTTGCCTTTTCCAGGTTTCAAGTGTTTTTTCAGTTTTGGAAAAGGATAGTAGTCACAGAAAGCGACACCCTCGACGTTGCATTCATTGACTATTGCTTGAACAATTCGTGTCTTATGCACCCTGCAGTTGTTGCGCAGAAGCAGAGTCTCCTGAGCACAATTGCGGGGTCTTTTTCCGCGTATAACCGCTTTCAAATTCCTAATTGTAGACATTTCTTGTTATTATCACTCCTTTTGTTATACACTTAATTAACAGTAGCCATTACTTTTCTCTTCATCTTCTGGAATGGTGGAGAGCCCTTATGAATCCATTGCACTATTTCGTGGGAGAATCCCAGTGGTGTACCTAGGTCTCATCTCCGGTTATAATTCTACAGAGACAGTGTTCATCTTGGAATAAAGCAGTCAGATTCTCCGCGAAAATTAGTCGTCTCCACAGTTTTTGTTCGGGACTGAGCAGCCTGGGAATCCATCCTGCCGACACTTTGCTCATTCCCAAATCTTCGTATAGAATTTCCTTTCTGATATTCCTATTTCTCCAGCAATAACTGGAGCCTTTACTCGGCGATCAGTCAACACGACATCTTCAACTTTGTTGATGACTTCTTCAGTTCCCACTTCCAGAAGTTTTCTACACTTTGGGTCACAATGAGTGTATTCCCTGCCTAATTTCAGCTGCTTGCACCTCATTTTTGACTTGGAAATAGGACGAACTGTTTTCTCCATACACCGTCATCATTCTCTCAGAGATATTCTTCGGGCTACTGCCTTCTTTCGATAGAAATTTCATGACGGTCAGTGTGTTGTAACAGCCCTAGAAATGTTCCATAAGAGTGCGGACGAAACATCGGCAAAAGCCATGACAACGACGCGGTTCCAACACGGAAACCGAGTTAAATGGTTTTTAAATTGCTCTTTTTCTCAATAAAAGATGAAGGTAGGTGATTGTTATTGTCGTTAATATATACGAACGGCAGTAATGGCCCTACTATGGAACCCTGTCGAATTTCTTCTGTTTATTGGTATTCGGATTTCTCATTTTCAAATTGAACTAAAAACATTTAGTTGTATTTTTGTCATTGCGTAGCCACTTTATTTCGTTAACAAACTCCTTTCTTTGTCAACCATCTCTCTCATTTTACATCAAAAAGGGACAAGAGAACGTTCCACATTACTTTCTAGTATCCTTCGAACAACTTTTCCCAAAAAAGGCATTCCACGTTTACGCTTCTAGGCGTTACGTTTAGCCGAAAGGACATCCGTCCTCTGAGCGGAATGGCCAACCGTTCAAAATCAAATTCTTGCGTGACTTCCTCGAAGCGAAAAGCTCCTTCAGTCCCTGACGATAGAAGTGCGATAAGATAGGACGTTTTCCTTCTCCCTTTCGAATACTTCCCTAGCTCGTTCAAACTACTACCTCTAACCGAATATAGGTTGTATAGTGAAAAGCGGGCTGTAATTGGGTCGATTCTGATGATAAAAAAATGTTTTGTTCGCGTTATCGAAGACATTTGAATATAGTAGGAGGTTTATGATAGCCACTAAACGTGATTTTTATGTTCCAACGCAAGCTAGCCAATTCCACGTCATTAGATACCCTTACAGTTGTAATGAGTACGTATATGATGGTGGTCGGTTCAAATTTAGGGTTGTAATAAACGAAGTATAGGTAATCGGTGGTAATTCTACACCAAAGTTGTGTGTTGGTTTTCTTCCAACAGAACTGTGGAAAGCTGACATTAATAACATCATAGAACTAATTACACCCAAAAAAAAGGGGATATAAAATATGTGTGAACTAGAGGGGAATAACTCTACTATGTACTGTAAATAAAATTCTATCAAATATTATGGATGAAAGAAAACTGAGGAAAGAACAAGCAGGATTTAGAAAAGGAAGATCATGTATTGACCAAATTGCAACAGCACGTATTATCATCGAAGAAACAAAAGAAAAGAACGCTTTATTGATAATGACTTTCATAGATTTTGCTGAGGCTTTTGATAGCATGAAACATGGAGCTTTATGGAGAATTTTGATATATATTAGAGCCCCACAAAAGATCATCCAGATAATTAAAGTAAATCAACGTGTCAAGTGTTGCATAAGGGTTGTCTGACAAACAAGATTGAAATAGGGAAGGGAGTGAAGCAGGGCTGCATATTACCCCCACTGCTCTTCGATGTATGCCTTGAATGCATATTAGATAAAACAATTGAAAGAAAAAGTGGAATTATTTGGAACCATCTCCAGAATAAAAAGTTGGCTGATATGGAGTGTGCAGATGACATATGTTTTGTAACGGATACAATAAAAAATATTAGGAACATGTTAAATAAAATAAATGCAAAAAAAAACGATAGAAATGAGAATTGGACTAGAAGATCAAGAGAAATTGTACATTAACCGAGAAGAAATATAACAACACAAGCATTAAATTGGACCATAGTAGGACGAAGAAACAGAGGAAGACCAGTAGCAACATTGAGAAGAATGATAGAGGAAGATTACGACACTGGAAATAGTTGGGACAAATATCGGCTATCGCCAAGGAGCGATGGAAGCGCTACGTGTAACAGGAACAGCTATCTTTGTTCAGGAATTTCTTTGTACGAACGTTGCTCGTTTTTGGAGTGTTTTTTTACATACTAAAATTAAAAAGAGCATAACATAGATACAGTTTTCAGCAAAATTTATTTGATTTTTTCATTAGATTAAAACCTTCCCATTTACCTAAAAGTAGTGAGTTACATTAACCACAGTTCTGAATTTTCACCTCAATTATCGTATAATTCACAGAATGTCTTCGGAAATGATGAAATTTAACAATTTGTTTCATTATTGCTATGATCAATACCCAATAATATCTTGTACATTTTTGTATAAAAAATGCTACGTCACAATATTAACAAAGAGCATGTTATTACCAAGTAAGTTTAACACAATTTTTCCTATGTTTGACTTATCTATTGTATCTGGTTGTGAAAGAAAAATACTTTACTACTGATAAATGTCAACAACAATTTTACTATTACTATCATCGTTATGCTTGAAACTATTCTTAGCTAATCTTCATAAAACAAATTACTGTTTCTACTCTAGAATTTGTAATTTTAATCCAGTTCCATCTTGAGGACATTGTTGAATCTTCAAACTACTATTTTAACGACGAACATCGCTTATTATTTCAGCAGTATAATCATCCGCAGGAGATAGTTTATCAGCAGCCCTAAAACTTTACACAGCTCCGTCTATCGCATTCCTTTCGGCAATACGACGAAAATAGCATTAGCGTAGTTCTTAACATTTCGTTTCTTTGCAATTTGAAATAAATTTATTGCGCAATTCGAACAGTAGCATCTTTCTTCTTGTCGCTGTATAGAGCTGGTGCGATGACTGCTTTCGCCGCCGTCAACTTTATGCAAATTTTAAAAGTTCAGCCGGTTAGAATAGCTCCTACTGGCACCGCTATAACGTCGCTGTTGTTGACTATCGATTATTTGTGGAGAATGGATGCTGTTGCATCGCTACGGACTGTCTGAGGCTCTGAGGGGTATTTGTATGTGTGTGCAGTGAGGCATTAGCAAGTTCGAAACTTTATTAATATAACGGCGTTAAAATTAATACCCCAAATGTTATATACCGGAGCAGCAGGCCAAAGAGAAACTATTATGTATGTATTTTCATAAAAGACCTATGTATTGCGCGGTGTTTTCGAACTCTCCCCTAGTTATTTTAGGTAAAATATTCAAATTTTGGCAGCTTTGATCGCGTCCGATGCACAGCGCAACCAGAAAATTTGATGACATCAAATATAGGCTTCGTAAAACGTAAGGTAATATAATTCTATAAAAAAAGTTTGTCCTAGTGGTCTAGCTGAATTTTGTACCACTGCAGCCGCTTTATGTTATTTTGCTTGCGTAAGAGTGGTTTACGACAAATAAACCACCCTCTCTAAACATTCTTTTCACGGTGGTTAAACGAACTCGTCTTTCACGTTCAATATTTATTTAAGCCGTTATTTTAGGTGCAGCTTTTCGTTTATTCTGTTTAATCGTCATAATTATTCGACGATCTTCCGCTGGTGTTGTCACTTTCTGTCGTCCTGTTCGTTTCCTGTTAATAATGTACCAGGCTCTTGATATTTTTGTGAAATTATTTAATGTGATATGTTTCTTTTATAAATAATTTTCTAAAATCTAAGCAAAAATGTAGCTGGGCAAATAACTATGGCCATTAGTGTATATATAGCGAGCAACTGTAGACGTCAAGAGTTCTTAAAAAAATAATACATTAAAACTAATATTTAAAATGCATCTATATGATTTTCTGATCAAAACAAACCTATGAAATCTTCTTGAAGAATTTACAATCAATTCACCGCATAAAAGATCCTCTTCCACAATCCAAGAATGTCTAATATGCGTGTAGTAATAGTTTGAAAATGATCGTCAAAATAATAATAATAATAATAATAATAATGTTAGTTGACATGACAAAAAAATTACAAATTAACAAGAATAATTTTCCATCAAATTCCATACTTTAAAATTATAGAACTAGCAAGTAATACATCTTACTAATGCGCACTTAATTTTCCCATCGGGAAATAAGAAAATTGTATAATTTACTGCGAACTAGGAGACTCTAACACCCTATCAGCGTTATTAAGTTGTCGTCCTAAGTTTAAATCAGATGATTAATTTATCGCAACTAGGAAAGTGATGAGTTTATGTCGGTGTCACGATCTCTCGTTTAATATTCATTAACTTAAAGCAGGCTGCGCCTCTTTCACGGTTAAAATTCCAGCGCAGAAATGGCCGAGTAAGATCCGATATGAATTTAAATAAAACGGGACGCTTCTAAAATACATTTGAAATAGCTTTTTTTTGTTATCTACGCAAATAAATGTTTTTATGTGTTTTTTTTTTGCATTTATGTATATAAAGAAACCTAGAAAATTTGAAGTCGTAAGAAATATTAGTGGGATCTATTTTTTTTTTGGTGAATTACAAAAGATATCTGTGACTAGTCACTGAAATATTTTATCATGATATAACACTTACAATTGTCATTTGTAATACAATAAGAAAAATCAAAACTGGATACACTCCTTATTCAGCAATCAAAGCTATATCTCCCCATCTATTTGATAAGGAAGTTTGTCGATATAAAACCAACTTAATATCTTCTCTATTAAACTATTCGCCGCGCCCTAGCTGCTGCTCTCTTTTTCTAGCATCGATGGAAAATAATTTCATTGAAATTTACTGCACAGTTTCGCGAAGCCCTTCTCTAATATGCGCAAAGTTTTAATCAACAAAGCCGTCTCGATTAATGGGAACAAAAAGACATCGAAAACAGGCCGAAGCGCGATGAAGTTGGGTATCCGCTAGCACTCCATTAAACGAAGTAAAATTATTAAATATGCGTTCTAAAGCTGAACGCAAACCTGTGTATCTAATAGTGAACTATTAAAAGTTCAGGTGCCGTAGGCGGAGTTACAAGTTTCGCAGAGAGTATTTAGTTTACTTCTTAAATTAGTTGAAATTTTTATCTCTGTATGTTCATTTAACTTCTTGGAGGTGGAAATATAACTAAATAATGAATAATTTAACCCAGACGCTAACAATCTTGTTTTAGAAGTTTTTTTTTCAGAAATATGTCAATTTACATTTGGAAAACAAAATGATTAAAATTGTGTTAATAATAATAAAAAAAGATAACATATGAAATTTATATCAACGAGAAAATTAAAAATTTGCACTTGTTTTCGTGTTACGCAGCCGATAGAAGAGATATTTTGAAATCGACACCACTTCCTGGCTCTCCTTAGTAGCTGTAGCTTCCTTAGGGTCGAATTGTAAAATCCTAGATTTTACTTCTTGGAAATGTTCAGAATAATAAAAGACCGCTTGCAAGTCATGTTCCCCAACGCGTATGTTATTAATGCATCCACCTGCGGGTAACATTCTCGATTAATTTGTGCCACAAGATGTAAAGCATGAACTTTATACGTAACTTGTAAAAGTCCCTCACACTTTTCTTTAAGAGAACGGCCTACACTATACAATGTCGCTGCTCCATCGCTCATAAACATCAACAGTTGACTAGTTGACACTTGAAATTGTTGTAACGTATCGAGTACTATGCCCGTAGTTGCTTCGCCAGTACACTTTCTTAGTCTTTTGCTAGCTAATAAGATTGCAAATTTCTATTTAACAGAGTCTAGTACTTTTAACTCTGCTTTGATCCTATTTTCGATATCTTTGTCCGTAATGGTAAGCTCCACTCGAGATTGTACGTACGCCAAAACTGTCGAAGCGGTTCTTTATCGAGCAACAAAACTGTTGCAATAAATCAATAATTTAATTCGCTGAGGTAGCTCGTGCCGATCCATCTGCATACATACGTCGCGTCGTGAGCGCTGCAACCTTACTTCTAACCTGGCGTGAAACTCTCTGTGCCGGGCCTATTCATGAACAACCTGTGAAATTGGCTCTAAATTTCCAAACAAAACAACTACAGATGCAGAATATAGAGATCATAAAATGTCAGCAGACCGTTGGATTTAAAAAGTTACAAGGTTCTCTACATTTCAGATTATACAGTATTCTCAGAGATCTTTTCTATAAAACAAGAACTCTATTTGCAGGAGTACCTAAACTCCACCATATGGCTTGTTCTAGAGTAAAAATTGGCAAAGTAGAGGGTTTATCGATATACCGCGTTAGTAAAGTGAACCGTTAAAATATATGGACAGTGTTGCAACGTTTGCCCGCTATGAAAGTATAAGGTGGGCGAAGCGAATCTCTCAGTAAAACTCCAATCGTCGTTAGGAGAGGATCGTGCTAGACTCTAGCCATGCATTATACCCGCAGTTTATTTCTTTAATTGATCATTCTTGCCTCTTATCTTTTCTCCTAGGATATTTTTGATTTGTTTTGTTTGTGTCTCGAAATTATAATGTAGAATAGTTTTCTTTTTAATTATGTTCTTATAAACTAAGGAGTCGTTAGATGGTACTACGATAGAGGCAATACTGTAGATGACTGCTTATTTGAACATTTATTATAATAATGCGTTCAACTGAATTTTTACACATACAAATACGATTCATTTTACATTAAATTGATGACGTTATCCTATAAGAGTGCAGACGAAATGTCGGCAGAAGCTACAACAACGATGTGATTTCAACCCGAAAACCAAGAATAAAGTAACGAATACTTTTCTCCGAATCTCGGTAAAGAATTGTAACTTTATTTTACATCTCCAATTCATGGTATACACGTTGAAGGACTCAGGTTGCTCGTCGCTTAATATCTTAAATCGTTGATCGTGGTCGTCCAAACGGCTGATTAATTCGTCATCAATTAACTTGCATTGTCGAAGCAAAAAAAAAATGAACACCAAATTGCTACCATCGACTTCCATTACAGCATAGGTGCAATTCATATCCTGCGTTTTATTATTCGTAGTTTTCCCCGGCGGCTGTTTCCATTTTAAACGGTCGACGATGCATGAGACATAATTGTAATTTTACAGGCCACCTGGGTGTGAGTATCGAAGGCATTGGTGCGTATATTCGTCGATATTCTCATTTCCCCTTTTTTCTGTTTCGGGTTTTTTTTTTCGTTTAGTAATTTGGGTTTATTTCTCCATACGTGAACTGGTGGGAAGTTAACACATGTTGGCTTTTAATTGCAATTTCCAGGTACCTATTTATATATCGTGAAAACGGACTTATAGGTAGTGGTTTGTCGTCACGATGGTTAAGTGCGCTAATTAAGGATGTCTTTAATTATGTCTTTTTGTACATGGAAAAAAGCTTTGGAACGTAAAAAGTTACCTGGTTTATTTCCGTCTTGAAATACAAATAAAACAACTGGAAGAAATAATTAGTAATCAATATGCCTTTTATAAGCGTTTCACCGGAATTAAAACCAATTAATTTATTATATACGGAGAAAATGCTGGAACAACAATTCCTTGTATTTTTAAAATAATAACAATTTGTAGTAAGAATCACAACATATGTAGTTGCCCTAACAAAAATTGAAATGTTGTCACATATTTTACTATGGAGGTGTTGTGATTTACGTTAATAGCAGTATGTGTTTTCAAGAAATGTTTTGAATTTTAATGTGACTATCGTCTTTGAAGTGTGCGCAATAGAACTTAGGTCATGTGTGGACATTGTTGTGTGGTTGCCACACGGATTTCAATATATTTACGGAGAAGTTATCTGGTGTACTGGATCAATCTCAATCTCAATTGCGGAGAAAAATTAGTAGCCTTAGGTGGTGACTTCAACATTGATTTTCAACTTCCGTCTTCAATGCAGCAGCAAATCAGTGACTTATGTGCGACATACAATCTCCATTATGTAACTAATCAACCTACTCATGTTATTAATAACTCATTAGCATGCTTAGATAATTTTTTTCTTAATTTAACAAATAAAAACTATTGTGTTTCTTGTATGGACAATAATCTGTCCGACCATTATACACGAATTGTTAACACAACAATACCGTTTTGCGACGTTGTTGCTTTTCAATACGTACACAAGTACAAATATTGTGAAATCTTTCTAAATAATTTTAATAATTTATTAGCCAAAGGATGTACTAGCATAATGTTCCTTTTTCATTTCTAAAATGTAAAGCAAACAAATTGAATAACAATCCCTTAATCACACCTGAAATTTTGCAAATGAAAAATACTCTACTATTTTTGAAAGATATGAGTTCTCAGTGTTCAGCGTTTATTTCAGATTTTAAGAAATTTGAACGAATTTGTAAAGACTTTTTTGCAAAAGAATAAAATTGAAAGTGATGCATCATCTTCAAATAAGTCTAAAACTGTATGGTCGGTAATTAAGAAAAATATTAACATTATTAAACGTTTGACTATGCCACGGATAAACATAAATTATGTGACAAATTCAATCATTTCTTTACAACTTTGCCATACAATATGATAACTGATAACAAATCATTTGACAATAGAAAAATTCATTGGTCATTAATTAGTAAACAAGTGCATCACACGCAAATTCTTTCTTCATAGATCCTGTTCTTGAACAAGATGTTGATATCGTTATTAGAAATATGAATACTACTTTCTGTACTGGATATGATAGCATTTCATCGTTTATTATCAAACATTCCCTTGTATTTATTGCGGAAACTTTAACTTACCTCATTAATTTTTCATTCGAAACTGGTATATTTCCTACAAAACTGAAGTTGTCCACTGTTAAACCTCTTTTTAAAAAAGGTGATCGTAATGAATTTTGCAAATATCGTCCTACTAACTTATTACCCATTTTTGCTAAAATACATGATTCTTAAATACCTTTAATTATCTTTCCATTAATCAACATAGTTTCTGTCGTAATATAATCTACAGGTATAGCAATTTTCAATTTCTTTAAAAATGTTTACTGCAATTTAGATAACAATGAATATTACATGGGTATGTTTATTGATTTACCCAAAGCTTTCAATTTAGTTAATCATAGCATCCTTCTTTACAAGCTAAAGAGTTATGGTGTTAAAGGCATTTCGTTTGATTGGTTTAAATCTTGTCTAAAGGATAGGAAACTGTGTCTTCGTATTGGTGAGTCACAGTCCAGTTGTCTAGACGTTAATGTTGGGGTACCTCAAGGTTGTGTGCTGGGCCCAACATTATTTTTATTGTATATTAACGATTTACCTATAAATCTAATCCAAATTCAACAAGCAGTTTTGTACGCTGATGATATAAGCGTACTTATAAACAAAAAATGTGTCTGAAGTCTTAAATAAAACTGTGAATATTTATAAAGAAATTGATGAATGGATGGTTTGTAATCATTTAATTATAAATAAGGAAAAAACAGCATTTTTGAATTTTCACAGTAAAATAAAATCAATTGCTGAAATTCAAATTAAACAAAATATTTATAGTATTGATTTGTCAGCCAAAATTTTGGCTTAGCTTTAAATGGCACTTTAAATTGGTCTCAGCATATAGAACATCTGCGTAGTACACGTTCAAAAACATGCTGCGTTTTAAAACAATTGAAAGGTGCTTGTAACAACGAAACACATAAACACAAAGAAGAATTTTCGTTTTATAATTATTCCCACCATTATGCTACACGTACTAATAATTACCTTCTGCCACCTCCACGCAGAAAAGCGATTTTCCAAAAGAGTCCCTACTATTTAGGGTGTAAACTTTATAATCATTTTCCTAGCAACATAAAAATTACTACTTCTTTGAACTTGTTAAAAAAATTGCTCAAGAAATACTTGTTAAACATATCCTGTTATAGTATAAAAGATTTTTGGTCTGCATAATATTATAACACGGTAATTGTAATGCATATATATGTATATATTTTCTTTTTTGTTCTTTTGATTTATTTCAGGCTTATATATCCATTTTGTTAGCGTATTGCTATTGAAATAAATGATATTTTCACATTTCATGGAATGACAAATTTGTAATAGTTTACCGTTTTCCAAAGTTTAACATTTTCAGCAACGAATGTACAATAACAGTACGAAAATCATCCTAGGTCTAAGAAAAAGTATGGCGTACAAGATTAGAAATTAAATTTTACGTTGAAGTAAAAAGAAAGGAATAAATCCTCAATAAAATACAGCTAACTTGTTATCATTTATCAACAGATACGATCATCTTACAAAACTCTATCGCGTACCTGCACTATTTCATGATACCACTCCACCTATATCTACGATGGACGACCTCGGGCGAAGTAGAAACGGTGGAAGAAGCAGAAGTAGAAGAACATAGTTAACAATTAACCCAATATATTTTCTTTTATGGTTCATAAAATCCACTACAGGGGTCGAAAATAAATTCTCCAACTTATGATAAGAACAGCGCTGAAGAGTTTTCCTATTTAATAAATCGCCTTCGTACCGATAGAGCGTCGGAGCCGTTTCGGCGGTGGGGGATGGGAACAGGAGGAGGATAGTACGGCCGTCCGTATATATCAGCGGGCGAGACCGGAATATGGAGGAAGGAAAGAAAGGCCGCTAAAGAAATATTGGCTGCGAAATAATAACCCCGAAGAAGTCTATTTAGGAGGCGATTCGGGATCATTAATATTAATTACGTTACCGAGATCGGGATAGATTGGAATGGGGAGAAAAGGAGAAGCAAGCTGCTTGAGTGGTGGCGATTGGTTTTTGGATGGAAGTGAGGGGTGAGTTGGTGTTCTCTCTGGATCAATTTCGCAACTTCCTGTATAAGTATAGAAAGTATAACGGGGCAAAATTCATACCGTGAATGCTAACTTTTGAACGACAAAAACTAGTGTTTTTAGAAAAACTAGGTAGATTTATATTTTTTCTGGAGTATCTTTTGTCGTTATTGGCAGGTCAATTGCATTTCCGGTGTAACCATTTTTATGTTTTTGGAAGGGTGTTCGAAAGGCAAATCCAACAATATCACATGTGTTATACTTTAACTTAAGAAACATGACGATAGCTCGTTGCTAAGCAGAGTAATCATAACATTTGCCAAACTGTCAATTCTCACTTTCAAAAGCGTAAACCATTCTTGTTACTTATTGTTATTATATTCTGCATTTGTCATACTTTCGTTCTCTGTGCTAGTTATTATTTTATCTCACTTTAACCTGTTTTCTTAATTGTTTCTTCTACTTACAACTTACAATGTACAGAGACCGGAAATAAAAATATTTGGCCAAATATAAATTCAAAAAAAAAATCCAATCATTTTTTTTATTAAAAAAATCCAAATTTTAAAATTAAAACTTCAAATTCAATAATTTAATTTTAAACTAGCTCTGGGATAGGGATTGATTTAGGTTTCTATTCATTTATTGTTCCCAAGAAATATAAACAGATAGAATCGTTTCATTTCTCTTATCATTTGTTGATTTGCAAAAAAACATTAAATGAGATTTCCCACGATTAACAAATAACGTTAGCCCTGAGATTAATTCGATTCATTTGAATCATTTAATTCATATTAAACTATCTTTACACACAAATATTATTACAATATATATAAACATACATATATGCTACAGAAAAGCAGTGGGCTTAGTCCTCCTCCTTGGAGTAGCCTTATTAGTTGTAAAAGAGATTCTTCCTTGACTTATAATTTGGTTTCCGTTTCCGTTATAAATATTTTTTTTTATTCTTCTTCAAGTATTTTCCAAAGCCTCTTCCTGTTATCAAAAGCTTTTTCAAGATCTAGAAATCCTAAGAATGCGTTCTTTCCCTATTGTATACACTTTTTCTCTATTATCATTTTTAGCGTAAATATGTGATCTTGTATGCTTCTTCCTTTCATAAACCCGCTTTGTGATTTTCTTATTGTATTTTCATTACTACGCTGGTTAGAGTTATTCCTCGGTAATTATTACAGTCATATTTGTCTCCTTTTTTATAAATATCTATAATGAGAGCTGTTTTCAAATCTTGAGATATTTGTTCTTCTAACCACGCCTTATTTAGTATTTGTGTTAGTCTTTCTGTTGCTTTAAGTCCCATTTTTTGTCATTTCCGGTGTTATCTCATCATCGTCTGGGCTTTTCCCATTTTGAGGTTTCTTATTGCTTCTTTTATTTCTTCGACGTCAATGAGGTTTTCCTTTTTTTCCTCTTCTGATTCGTAGTTGTTTATTTCTGTGTCTTCATTATCGTGATATATCCGTAAAACTTCTTGGAAGTATTTTTTCTATCTGTTCATAATTTCGATGTCTTCTATTAGTATAACTCCATTCTTGTTTTCAATCCCTCTCGTATACTGCGCTTTTCTTTTCCTTTGGGTTTTTAATGTTCTATAGAATAGTATTTTGGTTTCCTTTACTATCTGTTTCCATTCTGTTGCCAAAGGCTATCCATTTTTGTTGTTTTGCTTTTGACACTAGTTCTTTAACTCCTTTTCTTTCTTCTTTATATATTTCGCAGTTTTGGGGTGTTTTATTATTTAAGTATAATTTCCACTTCTTCTTCTTTATTAATTATTTTTGTTTGTGTTGTTATTTCGTCTGTCCAACAAGAGGTTTGTTTCTTTCTATTACTTTTCGTTTTATAACCGCAAAGATACCGCAATAGATTCCACATTGAGTCTAGATTTTCTTGTATTATTTCCTTTGTTAATTTTTCGTCAGTTCTTCCTCCTATTTTTTCGCTATTTCTTCGTTGGTTAATCTGTGAACGTTTATATTTTCAAATTCTACTTTTTTGGTCTCGTCTTCTTCTAATTTTTTTCTAATTTTAGTAACTTCTAGGAAATGATCACTTCCAATTTCTGGTCCTTTTCTTACTTTTGTATGTCTATCATTTGTTTTCGATTGCTTTTCTTTGTTAGTGAGGTAGTCAATTATGGATGTTTCATTTCTGCTAGCTACTTCTCTTGTGAATTTGTGATCTTTATGTCGGAAGAATGTATTATTAATTATTAAATCTTGTAGTATACAGAAATCAAGCATTCTTATTCCGTTATTATTTCTAACTTTCTTTCCATAATTCCAGAAATTGTCTTCATTTTGTATTGAGTCATCTTTATTTGGTCCGTATACTATTACAGTCGCTTTTATACTCATATTCCTATATATTTATTAACTCTACTATTCGTTCTGTTGTGCCTCTCCAATTGTGGATTTTCTCTATGTATTGCTTTCGTATTAGACAGCCTACTCCGCCTGCAACTCTTTGTTTTCTCTACTCCGTTGTATATTAGCATATATCCGTTCTCACTTATGAATGCTCCTTGTCCCTTCTTTTTTGTTTCTGTTGTAGCTGTTATAGCTAGTATGGGGATCTGTAGTATTGGTGCAAATATCCATAGAAAGAATATCAATCTGAAGCTAAATCAACTCCTGTATAATTTGAACAAACTAAAGCGTTCGTTTCGAAAAAATAAGCAATATCACGATCGTTCCGTATTAATAACAATTTTGCTTATTTTTATTGGCTATTCCGCGAAATATATCCATATACTAAGCATTTTCCAACGTTCGTTTCCTATAGACGAACTTAATACAACGAAATTTATACCTGGCATACCTTGCTTTACCTTCCATATACGTTACCTATGCTGAACAGAATTTTAATCATCGGTTGAGAAAATAATTGTTCTATAAATTCAAATTAAGTCGTAAATTTTAACGATCCTCTCTGACGTAGAATTTATGAACGCTAGATGTACGGGAAAGTCAGCACAGAACTACATACATACACAGCAGCAGCATGCAGTAATAATAATAGTAATAACCGGCTGTTACAGGAAACCTATGGTGTAGCTTCCCTGTTGCCCCCTTTGCTCCATTTGCCATTTTACCGTTTCGCCAGGGTTCGATATTGTAAATTCGTGTATTTAACAAGAATTATATTGGGCTGTCTATGTCTTTCTCCTCTCTACCCCTCGTCGTTTTCTTACGACGATTTCACGTTACCGCAGTGGTAGTTCCAGCCGCAGCAAATAGACCCATAATTGAACTTGCTGCAATAAATTTCTAAAAGCGGCCCATTTCCAAGTCTTTTCATTACGCTGCCTCCGCCCTTACTTCGTTCCTAGATTGTACGTAACATACATACCCCAAATGTTAGTGCTCCGGCTTCTGCTTCTGCTTAGTGTATATACGTTTAGGTTGTTACGAATGGGTGGCTGGCTGCTGGTAATTCATGACTGCCGCGCTTGGAATGAAGTGGCGGCTTGTTTGCGTTTAATTAAAGGCATCCCTAACATTTTTGGCATGGACGAGATGCAGAAATTGTGTCTATGGACGCATGTATAAAGAGGATATAGATGTAATAATATTATCTCCTTTATTTCTATATGAAGTTGACTTATATCAATTACATAAGATCATTATTTCTACTGACATTTTGAATTATAGGGGAGAGTGGCGCACATTCAGACATGGGGGTCATTCGGACATTTTAAAAAAACCGTCTAGATATTGCCATAACTCGCAGTGAAGCTTATGCCACGTTGCCAACATAAATTACCATTGCACCACAAAGTTGTTGTGTTTTAGTGCAGCAAATAACATGTTCTTCCAAGAAAATTTATTTTGCAAGCTTATGTAATAATATTTGGGGTAATATAAGATTTCTTGTTCTTATTTAGAATTCAACATTAAAGAGTCCACACCCTTCGATGGAATTAAAATTATTAAACAAAGATATGGTGATTCTGGAAATGAGGAGAAAGAAGAATCAACGTTTATAGAAACAAATATGCTACAAGACAAATATTTGCCATAGCAGAAAACAACGAATCAGCCGAATACTTGCAGTCATTATCTAAAATGCATTTCGAGCTAACTTTAAGAGGTGTACAAAAACGTGCTTACGAATTTGGTATTCAAATGAAGAAATCAACACCTCCTTCTTGGCATGAAAATGGGCAAGCTGACAAAGATTGGGTTTACGACTTCATGCGCAGACACAAGTACCTGTCATGGAGGAAGACAGAAAACCCAGTTTAGCAAGAGATCCATCATTTAATAGATACAATGTCGAAATTTTTTTCAGGAATCTCCAAGAAGTTCAGCAAAAATATAATTTTACTCCAGAGAAAATAACTAACATAGATGGAAATGGTACATCTACACTCTTCAGGCTTCCATGGCTGGCTGTGGATGACTCAAACCGCCATTACCGTTAGGAATGTAACAATTTTATAATGAGGCGCCCTCTACTGTCCTTTTTTCCTAATTCTCTTTCGTTTTCCGCAATAAGCACAATATCATCAGCAAACAAGCACAACACGATTTCAACCAATTGGATGTTATACCAGCCCACCTTATATTTCTTCATTTCCTTCGTACGTTCTTTTATGACGTCATCTAATGCTCAAACAAAGAGAAATGGAGTTACATCGAAAACAAATTGGTCTTCCGTCTATTGTTCTAGAATTTTGATTCCGATAGAGTGGATGTGGTGCGTTTGAGGGCGAATTTGCTTCTTATTCCCAGCCAGGAGGGTAGGCTGCTTGTTGCATGTTCCATGAATAGGTGCGAGGAATTCTATTAGAGACTTGCACCGATCGAGATAAGGACTGAATATCATTTTTGAGTTCTACTCATATCTCATCTATCATTTCCGTGAACATATCTTGTAATGATTGCTTAACCACATTCATCTGTAGTGGTGCACTTTCTCGTGGAGCGTTATATGTTTGTGTATGGAAACTGTTGTCATATTCTGTACCCGATATAGAATCAATCAATTTTTCTAGATTTTTGCGGCTGATTAATGTTAATCATATGTCGGTAGTACGGGAGCAAAACGTTGGCGTGATGTGATTTTTTATGCAGGCTTCTCCAAATTCCTTCCCTGTTGACACTATCAAATGTCTTCTTCATATGTATAAAGGTACAGTACACTTTTATGTTTTTCGCTAATGCATTTTCCGCTATTTGTTGTCATTTTGCATTTTGCATGGAATTTTTAAAGAAGTTGTTATATTCCTATCTATCGAATTTCGTCAAATTTGTTTCCGTTTTGCTTATGTCCATCGACAGGATTATCAATCCAACATGGAATATAGTGGAAATTTAAATGTATCTTAAATAGATTATAACACAACAATACATATGACTACTTCAACATTTCACCAATCCTGTCCACAAATTCCAACTCCATACTCGTGCTGTCTTCATTGGCAGGTTGGATATGCAGCTTCTCCTAGCAATTTGCTTGGTCCAAAACGCGACTCCGCTATCTGACAAATTAGTTTAATTTATGCCAACAAGTTTTAGGTGACCGCGCGGTAGGCATTAGCATTTCTATTCCCAAAATACTCGCAAATCTCATTCAAGCGGCGTCCTTCTCTCCTATTGTTCGTTTTAGCGTGTGGGATGTTAACAAGCAACGTCCTACAGGACGGTGAAGCGACCGGGTAGCCTAGGAGACGCGTTCGCATTATCGCCACACGACTGACCCCTTAATCCGTAATATAGTTACATTAACGCTTGTTTCACTAACAAGCCGTGTCATCCGCTCCACAGTCAATTAGCGAATTATTGCCCGACTTCGCTCGATTTACAAAATATACGGATAGTTTATGTAGCATAGAGTTCAAAATGCAGCTGTAGTATTTATAAGAAATATCCATCTTGTAATATATCAAATATGAAACCTCCTTGGAGATTTTGTGGCCCATCTAACGTTTTGCGTTTGGTTGAATTAGGTACATTTATAACTGATAAAATAAAATTCAAGATGACGGTTTCTAAGATGTATTGCCCCCTATGTTTTATTAAAATTATCATCGTATGCTTTAATTTTAAATTAAGTAGGCACAAAGACAAATGCACATATACAAATTGTAATTCTGGAATTATGCAAAAGTCCCTAAAAGAATTCTTAAATGGTCCTACCAGCAGGATTGCATTTCTACATACAACCCCAAAACTACATTCATTATTGAAGTGGACAGGAAGCTAGTGTAGGAAGGTGTCTGGCAACAATAAACTGTTATGGAAAATGGAATTCTTCAACAGTAGCCCAAAGCTGCATCAAAATTTTCACTTAACACAAGTTATCAAAGATAAAAACTTCATTGGACCATGATACGAGATAATTGTGTATTTATTTGAAGTAGAGACCACTAAAGCAACTAAATAACAATCATAGAACCATCCAATCTCATAAAATATCTTACTTAAAAGCAAAGCCAGCGGATAAGCTGATAAATATTCCCCAAAAATAAAAGAACACCGTGCAAAAGTTTCTACCCTCTTTAAAGACAAGAATAATTATTATCAAAATCGTATTTCACCTTCCCATTCCTTCCGCGCCTAACAAAAGATTCCCACGCTAAAAAAACGGAGAGCCGAAAAGTTATTAAAACTGCACCGGATTCTTAAACGGCCAAAGTAGGAAAGCAGACGCTCCTCGTCAGCTCCCCCTCCCAGTAGCGACCAGAAATTTACGCCCGGCGTAATTTAGTTATCCCAGAGAAGCGTTGCATGTGGTTTCTCCACGAAATTTTTCCAAAAGTTCTTGTCAGGGAAGAATTTGCGAGAACATTACGCTCGTCTTTTCTTACGCTTCTTTTAGGGAACGGTAAAAGGGCGCTGCATGCATGCATCATCAAACGGATGAAGTATTAATTAAGTTGCTCGACGGTTAACTTCTGAGATACGGAGGTTACGTGGTTAATTTTTCTTGCGCTTGTTCTTTTTCTTTTGGTAGAACTGCGGACGATTATGTTACGCTTGATGAAGTTGGGAAGAATTTAGTTAGCTAGTTAAACTTACGCGTTTAGTGTTAGTTAGATTAATGAGATAAGATATCAGATAATTAGGTATTACAGCTTAATTAAAAATAAGTTACACAGGGAATCAAATGCACTAGTACTAAAAGATATTAAAGAAGCATATTTCTGCACCTGCGTTCCCCATAGTTCAGGGAGTTTTGGTCCATGCCATTCTGCAATTAAAAGAGAACCTGCAACTGGGGTTTTATTGAACATAATTCATATTGCATCACGTCTTCACAATTACAGAAATTATAAACAACTGACATACAATAATAAGGCATACTTTGCGTTTATGGAAATGAAAAAGGCTTTTGATAAAGTACCAAGAAAAGAAATCTGGAACACCTTAAAGAAAGAAAATGTTAGTAACTAGATGATCAATGTAATTAAATGCATGTACGAAGAAACCAACAACTATATAATAAAGGACAACATGAAATCAGAAATATTTAGGACCAATGAAGGCGTACGACAAGGAGGAGGCCTTAGCCCACTGTTATTCATTATATACATGGATGAGATTATTAGAGAAAGTAATAAAAGCACTAAACCAATACACATAGGATACAGAAATCTGCAACCAGTCGAAATTTCAGATAATGCTTTTGCAGGACAACCTTATAATATGGAATAATGTAATAAAACAGAAAAGCATGAAACTAAATAGATCTAAAACAAAAGTAATGATGCTAGCAAAAGAAAAAGAGGAAATACACATACATATAAAAGGAATAGAACTAGAACAAGACACATTTCAGTATCTGGGTATTATGATTGAGGAAAATGGCAGTAATGATGTGGAAATAAATAACAGAATACAAAAAGCAAATAATGTATATTATGCGATGAGCAAAGGACTTATAAATAAAAAGGAAGTGTAAAAAAAAACAAAATGACAGTACTTAAGACAATTTATTGACCGATACTAACATATGGTTGCGGATCCTGGGGACTCAGTCAACGTCAAAAGAACAAGCTACAAGCGATTGAAATGAGGTACCTAAGAAGAGTGAAAGGAGTGACAAGAAGAGATAGACTAAGAAATGACGCAATCAGAGAAAATCTACAAACGCAATCACTGCAAGATTTCATTGAGCAACGACAATTGAGTTGGTGGGGTCATCTGCAAAGAATAAGCAATGATAATAATGAAATTATTTCTTTAATAGTGTAATTAAATAGTGACTCAAGTCATATCAATTTTCTTAGACAATTGAAAACCAAACTCTGTCTAAAATAAATGTAATCAAACATCTAGGCGTAACTTTTGATCCAACATTATCCTTCTCTAATCATATAGAAATTATTTGCTTGTCCACTTCCAAAATGCTCGGATTTCTCATGAGAACATCACGACACCTTTATGATATCCAGCTGCTAAAAACGCTTTTTTATACTTTTGTCGTCAGTAAATTAGAATATGCTTGCCTAGTTTGGTTTCCTTTTTATACATCTCAACAGCTTCCAGTTGAGCGGATTCAACGACGTTTTCTAAAGTTGTTGTCATGGAAAGTCGACGGAACTTATCCAGATTGGGGTATATCTTACCATGATCTACTTTGTAGACATGAAATAGATTCACTAAGTCGTCGGTGCGAGCTCCATAGCGCTCGGTACCTGCAGAAACTTCTTAACAATAAAGTTGATTGTCCTTACTTGTTGTCACCTATATGCTTTAACGTTCCGCGACTGGCATCCCATCATCTGTCTACTTTCAGTATGCCAACACCAAGGACCAACCTGCTTCCCCGAGCGCCAATTTACCACATAACACGCAATGCCAACGTGCAACATGAAGATATCTTTGTCGGGTCCTTTTTCACAGGAATAGTTTTTTTTATTACAATTTTTTTGCATATATGTATTTTTCTTAATGTACAATGTTTATTTTTCTTTTGTAATGTATTTACATTTATTAAATTATGTATTTTCTTTGTCCTGTAATTGGGGTTAACTTGGGCAAAATATATTATTATTATTATCAAACAGGGATTGTTTTTATTTAATAATTAGTTATTTAATATTTAAGTTTATTTATCCCTTTTTTATTATTATTATTTATTATAACTCCTGCTCGATAGGTACTAGGAGTCTGCATCCCGAGTTGTTGTCGCTATTCTCTAGACGCTAGGTGGCGTGGGGAGATATATAATGATTCTGTTCGTGGAGAATGGCAACATATACTCGAGAGGCGAAAAATAATTGCAAGGGAGAAGGACACGTACGGAACCGCGCCGATGACGCCGGGTAGGCAGGAACATGTTCGCGGGTTTACGCTGTCCCTTTTTCCCCGCTTTGTTTTTTGCCAGAAATACCTAAAGGATTTCTAGAATTAAGAAAACTATTTACTATCCTTGTGTTATAATGTCCATTTACTTACACTAAGAATTCTTTTCTTCAAGATTTTCTTGAATCAAGTAAACAAATCTTTTAAATAAAGAAATACAATTATATACAAGTACATATATACTTCTCTTAAGCGATGAAAAAACTCTAAGAAAGTATTATTTTTGATGTCAAACAGTAATTGCATTGTAGATAATTGAAACAGTAAATGTCTTGAATTGAGGCGGACAGTCTTGATACAAGGAAACGTCTCTCTGCATGGATACTTCTGGAAATTTACATTCAGCCAGCATCAAGTTATAAAGGTGACGTATTGGGGCCATTGAAGCCCATTAATAAGTTATTCTTAGATTGTTTCAAAGCCACCAAGGTCGCTTCATCGGTGACAGAATTTACTGTGACATTCACTGTAGCACCATCATCAGTCAGTAGATCCCTATACTCTTGCCCATCGGATACGGTGCAAAAGCCGTCATGATTTCAGAGGTATAATAAAACTATATAATTTACACAACTTGTTTTATTTCAGTTCAGTGATAGGACACTCTTACTAGAATATTATGTGAATCTAATTTATTTCTATAGCTCATCAGATCACAATAGATCTTCCACAATATCTTGCAATTGTTTACAGTCTAATTTTGTCGAAAGATATTCCAAAGCTTCCTCTAAATAAGTTCAAATTTTGATCGGTGGAGATGAGGATCCTTTCTCAAAACGAAATTAATTTGTCTAATTTTGCTGATGACAACATGTTGAATGTGATCAACATGGCCTTTTTGTAATTGTTTCTGATGGAGTATAATTTGAATAGAACATCATTTTCCTACCAAATAATATTTTATCAAAGAATAGCATAGGAAAGCTTTAGCAGAACAAGCAACCACACAACGACCCTCATAACCGTTTGTTAACCGCCGTCGTAAAGAAGATTTAGACTCAATTTACGTTAATAAAATTATACGTAGACGACTGAATTTCGCATGAAAGTGATATGTTGAATTCCTGCGAATACATGAGCACCGGAGCCCGAGTGAACATTAAATATTACACTTGATAAAATTTAAGCCGCTTTCGACGTGTTCCTCTCGCCCGAATAAAATCGTTTATAGTCGGGCCGCAACTTCCCTAAAACAATCGAGACGCGATAACTACCAGATATGAAGATTTAATCCGCACCAACCATGACCCTTTGTCCGAAATTCGTGCCGGTGCGCTGGGGTAGGGATGTATTTCCGATTTAGCGAACTTTTAGCGGTCCCACGTCGCGCTTACGAATGAAGAGGTGCCGTGTTAACAGCTCCTCTAGCTTGATAGGAAAGGATTTTTGGGGTTAGATGAGAAACCAGTGGCGTAGAGGATGTCTGATGTTAATACTGTCTTCCGTATTTTTGAAAAACACTGATGATGGCAACTCGTTCTTAGAAGTAGATTCATCTGCACCATTCCACTCACCAAAATCGGCTTTTAAGAAGTACTTGTTAATTGTTCCCGGTTTCACAATTTTAAAAGCGACTAGGATCAAAATTGCTTTTTTGTAGTTATTATTACTAAATTTTACGGAACAATGGCTCCAGCTAAATCTTTTACAGATTATTACTTACTATATTGAATGAGTCTTTGTCTGGAAAAATAAGGATCTCTACAGGAGTCAAACAAGGAGCGATTCTCAGCTCCCTCTTGTTCTCGATATACACGTGTAAGACACGACTTCGCTCCTGCATTTCCGAAAAATGTCGATTGTGCTGGCTGATCGTAGCACGCTCCCTCTTACGGTATAGTAAAGTTAGATTCAGATAACAATCGCATGCCAGGAATACCCGTCATAATTATCTTTTGTCAATTCCAAAGCATAGGAATGAGATTTTCAAGCGCAGTCACTCCTACAATGTAGCCAAGGTACTGAATAGCTGCGTACTACCAACTATGAACGTCAATATGTCCATCTCTCGCATTAGACACCGGCTTAAGCAATATTTATTACCCAGGCAATAAGTTATACTTACCACATTCGGTAAACTGTACACCCGAGTTCGAAATGTTTGTAATTTCACTGTTTTGTTATTCCTTTTTTATTTTTCTTTTCTTTTTATATATATTTCTTTTATATACATATGTAGATATAGGAAAAATTAACGGTTACGACAAAAATTTCATAACAAAGATATATAAAAAAATTTAAAGGAAACAAAATACTTTAAATAATACCACTTTACTCCCCGCGAAAAATGTCGATTTGAGAATATTTAGATACGTAAAACTTACTTACCACCCTAATTTAGAAAATAAATTTAGAAACCTTTTAAAAAAAATCAATTTGATCCCCGCTTCCTTTCATTATACTTTGAAACACCTTCTAGGTTCAAATAAACTTGACATAATAGACAACAACAAAAGATTTAGTATCTACCAAATAAGTTGTGATAAGTGTGAACATTGTTATGTTAGGCAGACCCAAAGAAATCTTGAAACGCGATTGTCTGAACACAAATTACGTTGGAAACAGAAATATGAAAAAATCCGCATTAGCTATACATTTTTTAAATACCGGTCACAATTTCAAAAACAGCGACATAGGTAATGTTTATGAGAAATCACAAAAATCATTTGTTGGGTAATGATCTGTCTTCAATTAACAATAACAGAATTAAATTAACATTGAAACAATTTTATACACATGCATCTTTTTCGGTTTCATTGGAATTCTTTATCCTAAAACTGTTGCGTACAGTCGCAACAAATTCATTGCAGATTTTCTTAGTTTTAGTATCTTTAAGTTTCTAATAAATTAAGACCTCGAATACGTTATTAGGAAATCCCCTTAGTCATAGAATTATAGCTTTGCAGGAAAATCTTTAAGTTCAAAGAATTATTTTACGACATCGGTAAAACCCTCAAACATATTTCAACTAAAATTTAGTAAACCTTTTAAGTATTCGTAATCTTGTCAATATAATATAATTTAGGTTTAGGAAATACTCTTCAATTTAAGCCTCTTAGTACAATGTAATTTACAAGCGTATTTATTCAATTTAAATCTCTATTTCTCTATTGCACACAATAGTCTCCTACCTGGAAATTTGATATTATAAGGTTCACCTCGGTATGTCATCAACAGCTTTATGACTGGTCGCCTAATGGGCACCTATACCATTTATTTTATTTTATTACCTAAATTGTTAGAACTAAACCAAATTTAGGGCTTATAGATTTAGTGTTGTTTGCATTTGTTCGAAATTTCCAAGTAATGTTAGAATATTAAATTGTAGGATAATTAAGTACCTTACTATATATAGAGGAAAGACAGCACTCCTGGGAGAGTCGTGTAACGTATTTCAGAGAGCAGCATTGCTAGCCTGCGCAAATAAACTCTTGTACAGACAACACATTGTTTAGTTTTTCAATCAAACGAACCTAGTTGTCCATCATACTTTAAACGAAACACAATCATCAAGGTATACAGGAGTACATCATTAACTGTGATAATAAGAATACCAGTGAAGGCAAGCTCCGGTATTATAAGCAAGTGCCATTTGCTTATTCGATTTTCGTTCTGTTACGCCGAACCAGCTCAGCACTTTCAAAATAGGAAGTGCCCTCAACATTGGTCCTTCGAGCCGGATATCAACACATTTGGATATTCGCAACATTGGCCTGGATATCAACACACTTGGATATTCGCAACATTGGCCTGGATATCAACACACTTGGATATTCGCAACATTGGCCTGGATATCAACACATTTGGATATTCGCAACATTGGCCTGGATATCAACACATTTGGATATTCGCAACATTGGTCTGGATATCAACACATTTGGATATTCGCAACATTGGTCTGGGTATCAACACAATTTGGATATTCACATCAACATCCTGAAGAAAGAACTGCAGAGTACTCCGGGAAGACAACGATTGACCTCGCTTCAAATAAAGGTTAGTCTCCAGTCATTCACTTTCCATTATAAAAACCTCTATTTTAATCATTTACCATGGCCGATCTAAAACCCCTTAAGTTACAACGCTCTCAGTTAAAAGCGTCGTTGACAAGAGCGCAAACATTCATTGAAAAGTGCAACGAAAACACAAGCCTAAGCCAATTCGTAGTCGTCTGTCAAGTTTAATACCTTTGTTAAATGAATTCAACACCGTGCAATCTACCATCGAAGCTTTAGACGAGGAAGAATTAGAGTCAGAAGAGCGCGAATTATTCGAAAACAGATACTACAATCTAGAGGATGCCTTTCAACAAAGGCTTGCTTCACTAAATACAACTCTTAATGGAAATGAGGGTCTTCATGAACAGCCAAATCAAAATTTTGTTAAACTGCCAACCATCGATTTACCGAAATTCTCAGGTTCATACGAAGACTGGTTAACATTTTAACGATACCTTCAATGCTTTAATTAACGCCAACCATAGCATACCTCCTATACAGAAATTTCATTATTTAAAGTCCTGTTTAAAAGGTGACGCCGCCAATGTCTTATATTCTCTAGAAATATCGGCTGACAATTATGCTACTGCTTGGAGTATGCTTGAAGAGCGTTACAATAACAAGGGTTAATTGTTCAAAGGCATATTAAAGCCATTTTTGATTTGCCAGTAGCATACAAGGAAAACGGGGGTGCACTGAGACAAATTCTAGATGGTGTAATTAAGCACATTAGAGCGCTCACTACGCTAAAACGACCAACAGAATATTGGGATGATCTCATAATATTTATTGTCAGTAAAAAGTTGGATAGTACAACCTTTAAGGAATGGGAAAACGGCCATCCAATCTTCAGAATTGCCTACGTTTCAAGACCTTTCGCGATTCTTAATGCAAAAATGCCAAACACTAGAAATGATCGTCAAGCCAAATAGTTTTAAAACAATAACTAATATGGTTACAAATAAGCCATTCCCATCGTGTGTAGTTTGCAAAAAAAATCATTTGCTTTATCAATGCAGCAAGTTTATAGAAATGGACGTAAAACGAAGGATAGAAGAAATCAAAGCCAAAAACTTTGCTTTAATTGTCTCCGATCAAATCACGCCAGCAATCAATGTACATCAAAGCATAACTGTAAAAACATGTAATAAAAAACATAATACGCTATTGCATATATCACAAGAAAATACACCAGCAATAAACGCAGGACCGTCTCAACCTGCTATAGAAACCCTAGTTTCAAACCACAGTTCAGCGACGGCCAGCAATACTCAGGTTCTTTTATGCACTGCTTTGGTTAATTTGCAAGATGCCAATGGTCGTAGCCAGGCATATCGTGCGCTATTAGATCCAGGGTCGCAATCCAATTTGATAACCTACCGAGCAGCGAAGGCTCTGGGGTTGCCATTCACCCCCACTCAAGTTTCCCTGACAGGAGTAGCTTCTGCGAAATCCGTAATCAGCCATGCGATAGACGTGACTATGAAATCCCGGTCTAACGGATATCAGACGAACGTGCGATGTCTGGTTCTAGAAAAAATATCAGAGCGATTACCACTAGTCTCCATTCGGAAAGAGCATATCTCGATACCCAAGAATATCAAATTAGCGGATCCCAATTTTAATATATCCGGAGACATTGATATATTATTAGGAGTACAGTTATTTTTTGCGCTGATGTGTCAAGGGCAAATTAATCTCGGTCCGAACCATCCTTGCCTGCAGAAACGCTATTGGGATGGATAGTAGCGGGCAGTGTAAATGTATCTCCATCAGTCACCGTAGTGTGTAATCTAACGACACTCGAGAATCTGAATAGCAATATCACCAAATTTTGGGAGCTTGAAGATGTGCGACACAGGAGCGGAGTTCACACCCTAGAGCAAAGGCTATGTGAACAACATTTTCAACAAAATACGCAAAGGGACAGTGACGGCAGGTTTATTGTATCATTACCTTTCAAAAAAGACCCATCAGTGCTAACAAACTCTCGTGATCAAGCGCAAAAACGATTTTACTCATTGGAAAAGAAACTAAGGCGAATCCCCAATTGAAACAAGAATATTCAGCCTTCATGCAGGAATATCTCCATTTGGGACACATGAAATTGGTAAACCACTCACCAAAAGAACCAAATCATCATTTTTATCTACCGCATCACGCGGTTATTAAAGAAAACAGTTTAACCACCAAGGTCAGGGTCGTATTCGACGGTTCCGCGAAAACTGTAACCGGGATATCCTTAAACGATATTTTGATGGTCGGACCGAAAAATTTCAGTCCGATTTATTTGATATAGTTTGTCGATTCAGATTTCATAAATATGCCATCACCGCAGATATTGCGAAAATGTATAGACAAGTTCGCGTCAGCAGTGACAGTACACCTTTTCAACGAATATTTGGAGAGAATCAGATCAGCACGAAATTCAAACGTTTGAATTGCAAACCGTGACGTATGGCACGGCTTCAGCTTCCTACCTAGCCATAAAGGCCTTGCAGGAGTTGGCTGCTGGAAATCGGCATACGTTCGAATTAGGATCCAATATTATACAGAGGGATTTTTATGTGGACGATCTCTTGACAGGGTCAAATGACATTAATGGGGCTGTATTTGTCTGTTTGGCGACTAAAGCGGTGCACCTAGAGCTCGTGGGGGATCTTACAACCGAGTCCTTTCTAGGGGCCTTAAGGAGATTTATCGCGCGTCGGGGGAAAATGGCAACTATCTATTCCGACAACGGTACTCAATTTGTCGGGGCAAACCGAGAATTAGCCAAACTAATGAAACAATTTGTATCTCAGCAAACTAAGGGCACCATTGTAGAAACCTTGGCAGCCGAAGGGATCACGTGGCGTTTCATTCCTCCAAGAGCCCCTCATTTCGGAGGCCTTTGGGAGGCTGCGGTGAAATCCATTAAAACTCATTTACACCGCGTTATCGGCAAGAATTCTCTAAATTATGAAGAAATGTACACCCTATTGGTACAAATCGAAGGTGTCTTAAATTCCCGACCCATTACGCCACTTTCCAACGATCCCAACGACATGTCCTTCTTAACCCCTTCCCATTTTTTGACTGGGGAAGCACTAACTTACATTGCAGAGCCCAGTACTATGGAGATGAAGACAAATTCGCTATCTCGGTGGCAATATATCCAACGTCTAAAGGAGCAGTTTTGGAAGCGGTGGAAAAGGGAATACCTACACTGCTTGCAGACCAGGAGTAAGTGGGAAAACAAAGGAGAAGATACCCTGAACCAGGAAGCTTAGTCCTAATACAAGAGGACAAGGTGCCGTCGGCATACTGGACGGCGGGCCGCATCGCAGAAGTTTTTCCTGGTACTGATGGCATCATCCGCACCGCGACCGTGAAGACCAAATCAGGCGTTATTCAGCGTCCGGCATCGAAGCTGTGTGTACTCCCAATTGATTGCTAATCAGCATGGATAGTCTCGGTGTTGAAAGGCAGCGCTTTCAAGGCGAGGGACTATGTTGCGTACAGTCGCAACAAATTCATTGCAGATTTTCTTAGTTTTAGTATCTTAAGTTTCTAATAAATTAAGACCTCGAATACGTTATTAGGAAATCCCCTTAGTCATAGAATTATAGCTTTGCAGGAAAATCTTTAAGTTCAAAGAATTATTTTACGACATCGGTAAAACCCTCAAACATATTTCAACTAAAATTTAGTAAACCTTTTAAGTATTCGTAATCTTGTCAATATAATATAATTTAGGTTTAGGAAATACTCTTCAATTTAAGCCTCTTAGTACAATGTAATTTACAAGCGTATTTATTCAATTTAAATCTCTATTTCTCTATTGCACACAATAGTCTCCTACCTGGAAATTTGATATTATAAGGTTCACCTCGGTATGTCATCAACAGCTTTATGACTGGTCGCCTAATGGGCACCTATACCATTTATTTTATTTTATTACCTAAATTGTTAGAACTAAACCAAATTTAGGGCTTATAGATTTAGTGTTGTTTGCATTTGTTCGAAATTTCCAAGTAATGTTAGAATATTAATTGTAGGATAATTAAGTACCTTACTATATATAGAGGAAAGACAGCACTCCTGGGAGAGTCGTGTAACGTATTTCAGAGAGCAGCATTGCTAGCCTGCGCAAATAAACTCTTGTACAGACAACACATTGTTTAGTTTTTCAATCAACGAACCTAGTTGTCCATCATACTTTAAACGAAACACAATCATCAAGGTATACAGGAGTACATCATTAACTGTGATAATAAGAATACCAGTGAAGGCAAGCTCCGGTATTATAAGCAAGTGCCATTTGCTTATTCGATTTTCGTTCTGTTACGCCGAACCAGCTCAGCACTTTCAAAATAGGAAGTGCCCTCAACAAAAACCCTCTCTTACATGTTGTTTGTTAGACATATGTTTGTGTAAACCTGTGTAGTGTAGTGTATTTAGTGTCAGTTTGTCTTAGTGAAGATGCGGTGATTTAGCCGCGAAATGTACATATGAGTTTGAATAAACTTTTATTTCTATTTATTTATTAAATATTCCAGACCTCACTCTTCTGTTTATAAATAACAAGAGACTAACAAATTGGCGTAATGCGACAAATGGATGTAGATAATCAACACAAAACAAAAATAGAACATCGATGGTACCAATGCTTTTTGAAACAATCACAACACAGTCAAAACGTGACAATTTACATAATGATAGATGAACCGCAGCATGAATTAGTTCTATAAATTCTCGAAAACTTTTCTCTTAACTTAACCTTATACGGTCTACATATAGCCACTTCTAAAACTCTCCACACAAATAAAACGATACCATCAAAAACCAAACAGATTATACCCTATATATAGCTACTGTTACACCGACAATATTGTAGCGGAGCAATTACCCCACCTACGAAACCGGAGCAAAATTTCAACAACAGCAATCGATTCTAACGAGTATATCCTACTACTCTTAAAGGTATTTCCTTTTACCGATAATGTAGTTTATACGGCAATATAATAATGAAAAGATTGCTATTCTGACCCAGTTCTTCGTAGCCGCACATTCTTTAAATAAAATTTCCACCGCGGGTAATTTCAGGAATCCCTTTACTGTGTCGATATCTCTCCGGAGTAGTGTGAGTATATAGGAAAAGTTTGGAAGCAATAAACATCGAGCTTTTTATAGTCGTTATGGTTCAACTAACAAAAAAATTAATAGATCATTAATTAACTTTGTTATTAGAAATAGATTTAGCGAGATTATTTATATAATAAAAATTGTCAAGGAATCAGCAGGAAATAATTAAATTGTAAATTTTATAAATACGTTTTGATCTACTAAAGAGCCACAGTCAAAAATCGCTTATTCCCATAAAATTGGGGAAATGAACTCGTTGCAGTTCAAGCGCAATTCCTCCTAAATCCGAGGCGATATACTGAAAGCCACAGTCGGATAAATATAATCCCATTATCGCTTGTTTCCAACGAGAGCCGTACAGAAAGCCGAAATCCTAAAAACGTTCGTATAATGCGCGTTATATCTATGTTATTGACCAGTGGCGTGGTTTACAAGATTTAAGGGCGAAAATATGGTAATATGATTATAACTTGCAATTAGTATCGATAGAGCATATCACGTCTCTCAATATTATTGGGCCGGCAAGAAAGTAATTTCGGTTGTCACACATAGAGAGCAATTGTTTTGAAGGACTTCTATCAGTGTTATGGTTTTTTCCTTTTGACATTTGATATCAGTGACATTTAGGTTACTTTAGAAGCAAGTTGTGCGTAATTTTGTTTGTAGCTGTTAGTTTAGGGCTAATTTTAACATGGAGTGCAAAAACGAACATTTTCGGCATATTTTACTTTTTTATTTCCGTAAAGGAAAGAAAGCTGCTGAGGCTTACAAAGAAACACGTGAAGTTTATGGTGTTGATTGATTAACAGAACACAATAAAGTGTCATAATTGGTTAAAAAAAATCCGTTCTGGAAATTTTTCACTTAAAGGTGACCAACGTTCTGGTCGATCTACTGAAATTGATGATGACCAAATCAAAACCATAATTGAAGAGAATCGTCATATAATTGTTCGAGAATTTGCAGAGGGGTTAATAAAACCTCGGATATTTGGGTTCCTCATGAATTGGAAGAGTTCCACTTAATACAACGAATCAATATCTGCGATATGCATATCAAGCGCAATGAAACCGACCCTTTTTTGAAAAGAATCGTCACTGGTGATGAAAAATGGGTCGTCTACAGTAACATCATTCGAAAACGATCATGATCCTAGCGTGATGAAGCAATACAAACCACATCTAAAGCTGAATTGCATCAAAAAAGGTCATGTTGTCAATTTGCTGGGGCTACAAAGGTGTTATGTATTTTGAGGTGCTCTCAAAAAACTAGACAATCAATTCAGATATTTACTGTCAACAATTAATGGAACTAGATGAAGCAATCAAAGAAAAACGGCCAAAATTGGTAAATCGCAAAGGATTTGTGTTCAATCATGATAATGTAAAGCCTCACACATCTTTAGTAACTCGTGGGAAATCAATGGAGCCTTGGTTGGGAAGTGATGTCGCATCCCTCATACAACTTTGACCTGGCATCATCTGATTACCATTTATTTCGAAGTTTGCAACACTCTTTGATTGGTAAAACTTTCACAAACTTTCAGAATGTTAACCGCGCGTTGGGTGCCGCGCCTGCTCACTCACGAATTAGAATGAGCATGTCCAAAGCCCTGTTGAAGCAATTTAGAAGGAGTAAGTCGAAGTTTTGGCGTCACCACTACTAAAGTAAAGGCATAGTCGTTGCAGTGGACGCTGAAGGGTGAATTATTCGAGAAAGTGATGTCGACTGTTTTTTGGAATATGGAGTTGTGTTAATCGACTAGTTTGTGTTTTGGTGAACACTTTTCAGTCCCCTCATAGCTGCTTGATTTTGACTAGTGATGCGCAGTGAACATTAACTGACGAACAATAAAAATTTTAAAAAATAAATAAAATTAACATTGTCAAAAGCTTTACTATTTACGTCCCACGTAAGACCAAAAAAACCTACCCATTTCGTTTAAACTACTTCAACAGGGCATTGAAAATGTTCGTTCGAATACGTTTTTGGTTCTGAGTGCTTTTTCGTGCCCAAATCTTGCCAGTCTGCATGCTTAATTGTATTATCACAATCTATTTGACAAGTAATGCCATCTTCATGTTGAAGCTCAAAACTTTCCAGACTACTCTCATATTAAAAGTCCCTAAATTTCTAATTTTAGTGGACAGACTGAGTATACTCCCTTGTGTTACCTTTTCCATGGAAACGAGTTCACCGGTCTCCTCCATTCCACCTCGAGCTATTATTCTACCATTCGTTACCACCCGATGATTACATACTCTTTTTACTCGAAGTCAAAAAGGCTGGTTTATTGAATCCCATGTCAGGTTATCTCACCTTCAAACGAGGAACGTTTAATGATCTAGGATCTAGTCGGCTAGGCGACGACGTCGAGGTATCGCTTCTCCCCTTTGTCCGTCTCCGATTAAAGCATAAAAACTAATGAGGGCGCCGAGGTGGAATCGTGTTCGGAAAGCTGATATTAATTTCCGCGAAAGCGTTACGAAGTAAATGGTTTTATGCGCCTATTTGGTCGCCTGGTTTTATTTGAACGCTGAACCGTAGAGTCCATAGAGGTCCGAGTTATGGAGATTGTTTTGTACACTTTGTCTTTTATTACGAACCAGTTTATGTGCTGATAAATTTACGTGAATGCAGTAAAAAGAGAAAGATTTGTACAATGTAATTGAGCTCTTTTTCATAGTTTGTTTCAGAAGAAGGGTACATGGAAAGCTTTGATGGGCGACGACTTTGAGTCGTTAATAAAGAACCCAAAAAAATATTTAAATAAACCAGAAACGGATAGGTTACTTTTTTCTTTTCATAATCAACCATTCAAATTTCATAAAGTTTGGATTTGTTATACTTTTACAACGATGATAATAACGATATCAACTTTATTTTTCAATTCAAAATGGCATTATATTTCGACAACTTTATATCCTACAAATACCAGCATTAACCGACTGCAAATAAATATTATAGAGCGGTGCAGAGAACCGTTCGAAATCCCATTGCGTCTTCGCCCAAGGAACACAACGCTTGCTATTAAAGATGATTTAAAGTATCCCTACGCTACCCACTTCCGGGTCTCTCCTTTCTCTCCAACGTTTCGATAATAAATGGGATGCCATTTTCAGTAACAAATGATAATTCAATTAAGAAATGACCATCAGTAAATTAGCCGTAGGGGCGTTTCAATTGCTTCGGGGATGCCCCTTTTCCAAACTCCTGCATTAAGCGAGAACCCAGAGGCAGAGGACGCCGTTGGTATGAAGAGGGGGAGGAGAAAATAGAACAAGAAGAAGAAGCCTTCTCTTGAAAAAAAATGAGAAGCTTGCCGTCGTTTTCTTGGCTTCCTTTCTAACTACCTCACCCCCTTCAATCGGCGTCTGTTCGTAATTGAGTTGTCCGTGATCCTGGACTGTGAGGATGTAGGGGAAAGTAAAGAAGGGATGTGGTAAGGGGGTGTAAGTTAAAAGCTGGGATGGGAAGCGACTCATGAAAATGTGACGGCCAATTATAGAAGTTATTCGTGGGATGGGCAAAAGAAAAGCTCGGGTGAAATAATTTAATTACTGGAAGTGGTTTCGCGAGATGCCTAACAACGTACCCATACCCAAGAAGTCGGTCACCCGCCTTTTATTCCCCGCAAAACGAGCATTTAATAAATTTGTTTAACAAATATGGCTTCATCCCACGAAATCAGAGGTTCTCATTCACTTTATTCATTTTAAACCTCTTTAATTCCGGCAGAAAATAAGTTACAAGTTGGATGACAAATTGGCGTATTGTGTATGATGTTTTATTTTTAATTCATTCTAAATACATGTAACAAAGTAATGGGGATGCCTTTTGGAATTTGTAAAATATCAAATTATCTGTAATTATTAAAAAAATTGGGATAATCATGATATAGAATCTTAAAAATAACGACTTATATTACGTCAGATTCTCAAGAACGTGTGGACAAGTTGGCTAAGCAGGGTTGCGTCATGAGACAAACACCAGATCATGGTATATAACAATCACAAGATAAACATTATTTGAGTCTAAGTGTCCATGTAGTGCTGAAGAGTGTAATCTCAACCACATTTCCCTTGAATGTTGCCTGATAAAAAACGATCAGCTATATGTTTTTCTCATTGCAAAGTTTGTTCCTCTGCTAGGCCTAAATAATAAACAAATATGCGATAAACTTATTAGTTTTCTAAAACAAGTAGGAATTTATATTTAAATATAGCGTTTACATGTTTTCTCTCTATAGTTCCTGTGATATATGTATGTATCCCCTTGCTACCAACAATATAGACAAAACCGTATGTCTATAAAATTTACTGCTAGAAAATATGCTTTGATTTCGCGGGCCATTAATAAAATAAAATAATAAATAACGAATTACATCCAAGAAATAGATTTAAAATATTGACGTGTTTCTTTTTCCATTATTGCTCCTGAAACCTGCATTAAACAAAAGGTTACGTCAACTAGTCACACCCATATCAATCAGCCAGAACTTTCCATTGACATTTGAATACCGATAAGGCTTTGGGTGTATTAGACGTTTGGTAATCTTTAATGTTGTCAGGTAGGGGTCTAGAAATTGAGGATCCTTTCTTGTGCGGAATTATTTGTTGAAATTGAGGTAGCCCCTTTTAATATTTTAATGATTTCAATCTAAAACTCTTACCAATGTGATAGTGAGTGGATAGTGAGATGTTTCAAATTAAAATAAAAGTATGGATTGGAGAAAATTATAGGTCATTTTTATTTTCTAGAATTTACGTACAAATTTTGATAAATATACTCATACCCTTGTGTAATGAAATCCTTTATAACATCCTCTTCGGTCCCCCTTGTATTGTCTAATATCCTCTTCGGTTCCTGTTTGGATGTTTAATGTCCTCTTCGATGCCTCTTTGAATGTTCGTTGTTTCAATTTTGTGTTTCCCTTTATTTTCAAAAATGTTTTCAACTTGTTTTGTTATTGTTTCATGACTTACACATTTTTATACGTGTTTTAAAATTAATTTCTAAATTCTTTCCAAAAAGATACCAACCTCAGGATTTCTATATTTGGAAGTTTGATCTTTTGTGGATTGTATGTATTGATTCCAAGGTAGACGATGTACTGAATGGTTTTGGTGTATTTTTTGACCAAAAATTGTCATTACCAAGTAAATTCTTGAAAATAAGTTGTGACTTTGATTATTTCGTGTAAGTTGATTTTAATGGACATTTTTTTAAATAAACATTTAATAATCTAAATCATTAAAATGCTACTTCGAGAAAAATTTTGGTACAACAATTCTAAAAACAAGAATAATTTGTATCAACAATTATAACACTTTTATTTAATCTTAAAGAAAGAACGGGCATTAATCTACAATTATTGAAATCTGAGCAATTGAAAGACAGATGAGTAAGGAAGTAACTGAAAATACATATGTTCATCTGAAAAGAAGTAAGAAGAAACAAGGAGTAAGAAGGTAACAAATCGAAAAAGAACGCCGAAAAAATCAACATCCAATCCCCATCAAAAATCGCGAACTCGTTATTCTAAGCAGACAATAGCTCGAAACAATCGAACCCTAACTCAACGGCACGGCAACAGCCTTCGATTCAAAGGGGAAGCTGGAAGGACGCGAGTTCTACTTTCCCACCGTCATTCCGCCCTTTCCCGAAAACCCCATCGCCCAGACTCCCGATCATCATCAGCGTCATAACTTTGTCTCCCCAAGCATCGGTCGTTCCCATACTCGTGCAGGTCGGCTCGGCAGAACGAAATTGCGCGGAACTGCTCGGCATGTATAGCGCTGCCGTCGCTAAAACAATAGCCGAAACAAACAGTAGGTGCGGCGGCGAGGTGAGTAGGGCGTAGCTGCGAAAGAATAAACTTTCTCAATACCGTAGCTGACAGAAACAGTTGGTGGTGGTACTTTTCTATACACGACGACCGGATATCGAAAAGAGATAAAACAGGGGATGGGGAATTTCCTCGGAATCGAGAGGAAAAATATGTTTTTAATCAAAGATCGATGCAATCTGTCAAACGTCAATGTCAGTATCAATGCCAACGTCAAGTTATTTTAATTTTAACGTCTAACCATAAAGAATTCCAGGATTTTTCAAATTCCGTCAAGTGTCTTACTTGTACTCTGTACACGCAGAGAAACATTTACTTGTATCAAAGCTGTCCGTCTTAATTCAAGAAAATTACTGTTTCAATTATTCGCAACACAATAACTGTTTTAAATCAAAAGAAATGTTTTCCTAGCTTTTTTTTCTCCGCTTAATAGAAAGAAATAATTGTATTTCTTTGTTTAAGACATTTGTTAACTAAATAACCATTATAACACAAAACAATATTTAAGGATAGTAAATAACGGTAAATAAGTGTAACGTGTCAAATTCTATTTTACCAACATAATTGTATTTCTTACTGTCAAGGGTTGCTTTCTGTTTACAATAGATGTCGCAAGGTTATTTTTTTTTAATATACTTCGAATTTATAATTTCTATTATTGACATATATAATGTTTGATTCATTTACTTTTGGTAGTCTCAATATAAAGGTTGGTTATTGAACAATTTTCATCACATCTTCCTTTCTCTTTATTTTTTTGTTTCGGTTATAACGCGTATTAAATCTGCTGTGAAAATCCTACACTTCCTACCTATCCGGCAGCGACAATATCACCGGCAGAAGAGGCATTGTGCTGTATTCAATCCGGTGGTTTGTCCGTCGTGACGCATCGCTATTGAATATTATCTCCGTTCATGTAGATATGCGCAGCATAGATTCTACCATCTTTATCTATGTGTGAATATGATGACGATGCCATCTAGAATCTCCGTTCGTGTACCGCCAAACCGGTACCCTGATTGGTAATGCAATTGAGGCGGTTCGATCTAGAGTTCTAATTTGGAGAGGCGTCTGGATAGTTTCTATGCCTATGTTGCATACATGGATTTGGTTAGGAAGTGGATGCGGATTGATCGCGATTCGATTTCGATTGATTTCTGTTCTGGACAACGTTTAAAGGAGAAATGTTGAATACCTGCTTGATTGCATGCTATTAACTTCGACCAACTTCATTTTAATGTTTAAAATTATAGTTTTAATTAGCAATAATATAATAGTGTCTTTTCAATACACAATTTCTGTTTGTGGCAGAATTAACGTAATAAAACAACTCTAAAAGCCCCCTAAGCAATAAAGATAAATTACATCATATCTCCAACACTGCTAATATGGCACGAAATACTTCTCTCTCCCCAAAATTCATCTCACGCACACTCACGATGTAACGTCTTGGTGCTTCAACTTGTCAGACAGTTGTTTTCTTAGGCTGTTCGTGTCCCTTGGGTGTCCTCAATTCGTTGGCGCCTCTAAGCCACCTTTCTGTATGTACACAGGTGAATTTTATATGTACTTAAGGATCTTCAACGCCAACTAGATTGTTTTTAATTACCCTACGTGCGGTTAACCTTGGTTAACGTCCCTACCGTGTTATTTTGGATACTAAAAGGAGATTAGCACCGCAAATTACCTCTACAGATGGATACTTTGGTGTTAAAATAGATGCTGCGTATTAGGAATTTTAAGAGAGCATGATACTTAGGTTAGATTAAGTTTTAGTTTGTGGTGTATGGTTTCTTTGGCCATTGTGTTCAAAGACAATAAGTTATGTACAGTAAAAAAACGTGTATCTGCCCATTATGCAGAGATCAGAACATTAGAATACCTGAAACTGTTCAGAAGAGATCTTCGCATAGTTGTTGGAATTCTGACTACATATTGCTGGCTAAAGAAGACCTCTTCAGGATAAAATAAACCGGAGACCTATCATGCTGACGCACCAGGCTAAAGACAAGACAGTTGAACAAGTCCTCTTTAAGTACCCTATGCTGACTTCAATATCAGTACCATACTGGGTGAGGAGTGGCTTCGTCGAAAACCAGTAGAGTGTAGATTTTTTACTTCCATTGTCTACTGTAGAATAATCCGCCGGGTGTTTCCATATCGTTGAGTTTCGCTAATCATACTGTTAGCTTATTCAGAAGGCCCCTAAAATTTTTAGAAAGTAAATCGATAGTCATTGCATTTAGATAAATACAATTTACATTGCGAATATGCATAAAAATTAATAATAATAACCATTTATTGCTATAAATCCACGAAGATATCAGCAGTGTCATATCCTATAGAGTGACAATGAAATATGATAATATTTAATGAGAAATTCTCACCACCCTCTATGCTCCATCCACCAAATTACTTCCTCGAACAAGAAGATATGAAATAATTAGATTAGGGGACATGGTAGAGACTACTCAGACGAAAACGGAAACAACTGTTACATACTACGAGAGGACATCGCGCACCTGTTGGAGATCTTTTATTAAAACGTCAGGTTTCTTCTTGTACGACCCGATGCACAGCCTGCGTCGACAGCGAAGGATGTCTGACTTTCCTCTTTTTTTTCCGTTTCACGCGCAGTAGATTCCACCGCCGCTGAAAATCATCGAATCGGGCCATTTTCTCAGTTTTCTTTTCATTCCTTTTGCATTTCCGGGCAAACTACTCGCCTCGATCCGTAACCGATACGTTCTTCCGATGGGTTTGGATAAAAATCGAAATACGCGACTTCAGCACTGAGAATGTTTTCCCCGGGAAAAGATGGAGGTGAAAAGGAAAGAAGAAGGCTATGAAAATGGAAATGAGTTAAGCTTAAAGTCGATGAAATTCGCAGCTTCCTGTCCACAAGGAAAAAAAAACTGTTGTTTTATTGGGAAGCAATTCGATAGATTCTACAAATTGCTATTTGCAATTGATTGATTTTTGAGAGAGTAGTAATTGCCTATCGTTTGCTAGGGTTTCGATTGTTATTGTGATTGTATTCAGATGGAGTTAGTTTAATTTCAAATAAACCAAAAGGGATAACCGTAACATGCTTTCCTTTTGCTATTTCGCCTTTTCTGCAAGTGAAGGGAATAATTAGAGCTCGAAATTTTACATTCCTAATAAGAATTTTATTTTGAGTTTTCCAAATGTTGGTCGAACAGTCCTCCTTCTACCTTGTAGCAAATAGTAGATTGATTACAATTTAGTTCTGCTTTTGTTACTTTGTAATTTTGCCAACCATATAGTCTTTCTCGGTCTCCCCACTTTTATCTTTTCGTACTTCTTTGCTTTTGCTAACCTTTCTGTTTTACTCTCTGGTGTCATTCTTTTCTTCTATTATTTAATTGATCGGCATTTAATTGATGTTGTCTCTGATTTCTTCGTTTCTGTATCTGTCTCTTCATGTTTTCCCTACAATTCTCTTTAAATTTTTCATTACAGCTGCCGTTACTTTGTTTTCCTGGTTTGTTGTCATGGGCCATGCTTCACTTCCATATGCTAGGCTGGAAAACACCACTTTGCCCCACCCTGTATTTTCTGGTTTTTGTTTTTGTAGACATTTCTTTCTTTCCGAGTAATGTCCTGTTTATTTGACAGTAAATCTGCGTTGATTTTTTGTTCTGTTCAATATTTTTATATCTATTTTTCCATTGTTGCTAATGTTTGATATTTTTCTGGCCTTCCTTTTCATTAATCTTGATCACCTTTGTTGTTCTAGTATTTATTTCCAGGCCCACGTTGCCTATTATTTCCTTCTATTTGCGTATCATTTAGTAGAGTGTGCAATAGTAGAATGACACAATGTAGTTCTGTTTTTGTTATTTCATCATTTTGCCAATCAAGTCTAGGAAATCCGGTACTTCGTTCGACCAAAAAGAAAGTTCTACGTGTACAGAATTGAATATCAACCCCATCCCACCAATCGCCGATAAATTAATATGAAAAGGACGAGGTCGTGGGCGATTAAAGGAAGTACATTCAAGGTAGGTAGATGGAAATTACTCGTATTCGGCTTTCAGCGCGGCTACCGCCATTCAGGCCTCCATAAACTGACAGAGCTAATTGTCGGGTCGGTCATTGGTTCGGTAATTGATGACATTTTGCGGTATTAGCGGTAGAAATTGCAGTCGTGACGCGAACAATAACAGTTGCCCGCCGTCGTAACTTTAACGCAAATCGGGAGTGGGTGGTGGCCCGTTTTCTCCCTTCCGCCTTTCGATCTAAGGACTGTTAAATAATGGGAGAAAAGCAGAACGTAATAGGAAGGTATCCAATCCGAAAATTTTGGAAAAGGAAAAAGGAAACTTGTAGGTAAGGAGCTTGTATGAGCTGGTATATCCAAATAAAACTTTCATACAAGAAATTTAAAAACCTTTTAAGAAATCTTAAAGACGAAGTGGAAAACATGGATAAATCAAGCATTTATATTTTTTTGTTCATAGTAATAGTGTAAACTGCAAAAAATCTGTAAATCGTAGAAATTTCACCCCCTAAACGTGGGGTTTTACCGAAACGAAAAACGGTGTTTTACAACACTCGATGGATCCCACAAACGGGCCAAGTTTCAATCGGTGACTAACGCCTTGGAATCTTTCCTTGTGTCAGGAACGACAGAAGATTGTGCCAGGAACGACAGAAGACTTGTTCTAAGGACAGGTCACTTGCCTTAAGAAGCATAGAAGATTGCCTTAGGAAAGACAGAAGGCTTGACCAAAGAAGAGCAGAAGATTTGCCCTAAGAAGGTCAGAAGATTTGTCTAAGAAGGACAGAAGAGTTGCCTTAAGAAGGACAAAAGATTGCCCTAGGAAGAACAGAAGATTTGTCATAAGAAGGGCAGGAGTTGAAGACCGCCATTTTTTTTTTGTTTCCAATACCTCCAACTAAATCTGTGAATAAAATTCATTTATCTCCCAATTAGTTGGAATTTATGGTTTTCTATTGCAATTTAAAATAAAAAACAAACTTTAAAGAATTTTCATTAGATATTAATAAATGTATTCTTTATATCAATAAATCCGTTTATAGTGTATACGAAATTATGTGTTCATTGATATAATAAACATTCATTTATTAAAATGATAAATTCGTTCCTAGGGCCAATTTTGATAAAAAATGGTTACATTGACGTACTTTTTTATTGTATTTCGTACCTTTTTCGTCCAGTGTTTGTAGGTAAGACACCCATTCTTTGGAACATCAATAGAGGTGTTGCAACCCCATTTCAAGAGGGTAGCGCACGAACGCACATGGATCGATTAATCATCGAGCCCTTTCATACCTCATTTTTCCGAAGTCCTCTATTTGTGATTTCCGATTTTCTCTTCTCTTCGGCAGCGCCTTTAGCCCGACTTGTCACGGCGTATGATGTATGGATTATATCTATTTCTTGGCAGCGACGGTGCCGATGTTTATTACTTTCAATCTGAACCACCCTTCCTTACTCTGTCTGCAATTCAAGCGATTTTCTGTAGCTACGTCTGGGATAATATCGAAAATGACGAGTTTTCACGTATGGAATTGGAGAGGATTTTCTTTTCTCTTCTGCGTGAATTCGAGGCTAGGGTAAAAGTAATTTGTGTTGTCGTTGAGGATTTAGTCGCGATCAGGTTGCGGTCAAGTCGAGAATTAATTTATTTAATTTTTGCCGTTGCGATGAACTTTAGATTATTATTATTATCAAGTTCAAATGTAGAATTTACAGTTAAAATTAATTCGTAACTGAAATTTAGCGATTCCTACTGCCTATACTTAATTGTTGAAAAATTGTCTGAATATTTGAAATATCACCTATATTTTGTTGTAAGAAAATAACAAAAAGTTGGACATAATACCGTTGAGGTCTAAGGTACAGACAACATATTTCAGCTACTATTCAATAGACTTGAACCGTTGTTTGAGCTATTTTCATTGCTTGTTGGATTGGTATAGTTCGACGTTTGAGTAGTGTATTTACTGGCGTCTTCAGGACTTCTTGGTTTCTTGCCAAATTCATCCATTTTTTCGTCAACAATATAACGTCATGATTCAATAGAGAACATATCTAGTCCCTTAGACAAAATATACAGATTCTTAGTGTCCCCTGGCATCCTCATTCCCCATCTTCCTCAACTATTACGTACCCACTAGCATAAAAGAACTTACAATGCCAAATAACACGCATTCGCTCTTCATTCCCTATAAGCATTAGAAACAAACAAAGAACCATAGAAATAAACAATTCCCGTTTCATCGTTATCGTAGTCAGCCGTGAACGTCGTAAAATCAAGTGTAGCTATGGAGTTGAATTCTTGCTCGCTAACGGTCATAACGGTTCTCTCAAAGTTCCTCCGTCCATTATCTTAGCTAAAGTTCTGCTTAAATATAACGGGGCCTTACGTGTGCACTGTATGTACAATAAGTGACGCGATAGTAAATTACAACTTGGATCGAAGTTACCGATGCTTCGCGATGGCTGGCGCGTAGTTAAAATTAAAGTCATTTAGTTTCCGAGAGCGAGATGGAGGAAGAGGCAGAGAAATGGAGATGAATTATTATTCGTACTTTGAGAAAATTTAATTTTTAGTTTGTAAGTAGTTTTTATTCTTATTGAAAGTTATACTTTTGAATTGTTGGCTCAAAGCCATAAACTCCTTTTTTCTTTATATTTAAATTGATAATATAGGTGTTTGCAAATATTCGTTTATCTTGATAATCCTACCAATTTAATCCAGAGAAAAGTTTCCACGGTGCAATAGAACTTTAGTAGTTAACATTTTTGTCTGAGAAGCTCAACGCTAATTTGAAGAAAATTTCTTCTCTTTAAAAGAGATTTGGGTCCCCTTCTGTCTACTTTTAAGCTATTAGTTAAGGATTTCCTCCATTATATTAAGACCATTAACTTTCCAGCTTTTTTCCTTACGAAGCTCGCCTTTTCATAATCTTGAATATGAATTAGTGCGTTTAAGAATCATCATTAACCTTTATATTAAAATAGCTTATATAAGCCTATGAAAAGGTACTAGAGATAATGGATTTTTGTAAAATTATGCTTCTATAATGGGAATTACTTTAAAAATATAATCTTTCAAGGGCGCTTCACTATATAAATGTATAACCGAAAATTAAAGTATTTTACTTGAAATCTAATCATAATTAATAATTCTTCGTATGGAAAATAATGGTTTACTTTTAACTCAAATTTAGAAAGAATAACGTTGTCTTAAAAACCGAGTTTGTAAAAGTAGGATTGTACCGATATGTATCCAAGGTTTTGATACAAAAATTGCAATATTTCTGATATAATGTGACGTAAATTTTTACAACTTTGACATACTCACATACGAAACTAACAGTAATATCATTATTTTGAAAAATTGCTTTATTTCGCATATGCAAACTATACATTACACTTAGAGGACCCTGTTACCTACAGTCAGTATACATACACGTAACTGGGAGTACGTTATAGGACCATGATGGACTAACAAGAAGTAAGTATCCGGCCAAGGGGTAATCGTTCAGTTGCGGAGTAAGGTTCTCAGTTGATGTTCAACTTCTCGGACCTTACTCTACATTCATGTATTAAGTAGGACGTCTGACATGTAATAGTTGTCAAGGTGGGATCACTATAAATGTTATATCTGGATTTAACAGAGTATTAGGAGTTAAAAAATAATGTTATTGTGATGGTTATCTCTTATATTAAACGTTCAAATAGTAGTGAATACATACATTAGATTATTCTTTAATAATCTGCAATAGTAGTATGAGACAAGTCAATATAAGAACATCTCTTATATATTAAACGTTCAAATAGTAGTGAATACATACATTAGATTATTCTTTATTAATCTGCAATAGTAGTATGAGACAAGTCAATATAAGAACACATTTTAATATGTATTGATACAAGGCATTTACAATAAATAATAGAAAGACAATAAAAACACAATTTTAGACAAATAGGCAAAACATGCAACATGCGCACAGTATAGGTATTCGCGAGTTATATAAAGCAATAGTTCCAATTTTAGTAATTTAGCTAAGTTGATCATCTAAAAACTCTGCTGGTATTCTTATGAGTACAGACTTAGAAAATTTGCTGGGGTGGGTAAACTGCAACTGGTATCCCTATAAGTATAGACCTAGAAAATTTGCTGGGGTAGGTAAACTGCAGCTGGTATCTCTATGAGTGGACTTAGAAAATTCGCTGGAGTGGGTAAACTGGAGCTGGTATTCCTACGAGTACAGACCTAGAAAATTTGTTGGGGTGGGTAAACTTCAGCTGGTACCTCTATGATTATAGATCTAGAAAATTTGCTAGGGTGGATAGGCTGTAACTGGTATCCCTATGTGTGTACTTGAAAATTGTTTCTCACCCAAACTCTTGAGGTTTGAGTTTTTCAGCTAGTTTTTGAAATAAACTCTGTTTGGCCTTAGATTTGAATTTAGTACGACCTGTTATACTTTGGAAATTGTCTGGCAGTTTATTATACGCTTTAACGGACGAAAACCAAAGATTTCTTTCGCAAAAGGATAATTTATGTTTAAGAATTTCTAGTATTTGCTTTATATGTGTCGCGGTCACATGGCGAAAGTCGTCAGTTCTTGAAACATCGGTGTATCCTGTAATCGATTACGATTTCACCTTCTGACGAAGCTTATCATGAAATGCCCTACTAGCTTAGTCATATCGTGTATTAAATCTGTGAGCACTATTTTCCGCATCGTAAGTGCCGACGCTTCACGAAACGCCTATCACGAACGATTCCAACAGGCAGATTGTGTTTTCGCCTGTCGAGTAGATATCTACCGCAACGTATTAAAAGTGACACCTAATAATTAGCGTTAGGATATCAGAAAGAACAATTATTTGTAAGAAAAAAAATCAAAAATTTGTTTCGATGTCTTTCTAACCCGATGAATCACATTTTTCCATGCCAATTATTAAATCTACCGTCCTCTTTCCCTCAAGAAGCATATGAGTATATCCACACTCGACAACAGTCGCAAAAGTAAAGGCAGTTTGCAACTTTCAACAAACAGTCGACCTCATCCACTACACACGGCGTTCGTTGAAAAGTTTCCACTCAACGGCGTGCGTTAGTGACGCCATCGCCGTAGTCGACGGCGCGGCATTCAATTACCTGAGCGAATATTAATACGGTAAAAGGGGTAAGCGGACAGGTACGTAGCTTGGATGATGGGAACTTGCGGAAAGGATCCAGGATCGGAGTTTTTGTAAAAAAGGTAAAAAATGTAATAATAGAGAGGATTATTAAAATGTTTGAGTTGCTGTGTGAATTTTTAAAATAATAGACAAAATGTTGAGGATTATTTTAGTTGTTTTAAGTTTGGCTGCAAGAAAAAAAATGTCAGAATAAAATTGACCAAAAGAAAAATTATTTATTACGACAAAATTCTAACATCTGCAGAATACTAAAGACAACAATGTCGAAAATTATATGGTATCAAAAAAGAATTATTAGACATCCTTCTTTGATTCCTTGTTAGATCTCATTCGTTAAAGTTTTACCATGGATAGTTTCTATGTGTCTGAATCTGTGCGTAATGTTGTAAAATGGCCAGTGATCCCTAATACCTAATTAAACAAAAAAAGCGTTTGTGAATAACAGTTTATCTTCACAAAATTTATGTAAATACAGCCCTTATAATCCTGTCCACTCTTATTTCAAATACAAATGGTTCGTAGGGATGTATTTAAAATAATGTATTGTTTCTGATATATTTCTCTTCTAGCGATATCAAATTCTACATCAATTGTAACTTACACCTTAACCTATTAGATTATTAATGATGTATCTATTTATCGTGTTTGGACAATTGAGGATTTATGTATATTGTACTTCAACACAGTCCTCATATTTTCTGTGCGCCATATCTTCAGCTACTAGAATGTTAGGATTCTTGATCAGAAACTTTTCTGCGCTCCATATAAACATAATTAAATTACTTTGGTGCACAGATGTAAGATCTAGATTAGAACACTGCTCTTTAATATGGAATTTTTAGCATGCCATCCATAAATCGTCCTATCTCTATCTTGTGCAACTTTTCGAATGTGTTTGAGACTATATTATGCAGTCACATATATGCCTCTGTGAAAACAGTGCTGTCGCTTAACCAGCATGGTTTTATGCGTGGGAGATCTACGATCATGAATCTGAGTTGCTTTTCGCAATACATCTCCGAAGCTGTGGATGGACAAGGTCAGGTGGATATTATATACAGGATGGGGCAATAGTGCGAGATTCTTCGATAGAACCTATTAGTAATAGGGAAAAATATCCCATACAAAAATCATAGATATACATTAATAGCACACACTACTATTATTTTGACATATGCAGGATGAACCAAAAAGTTACATATTAGAGCTATATTTTTTTAAATGGAACATCCTGTATACCAGTACATATTTCGTTTATACTCGAGAATCTATGGTCACTTTGTATAGAATTACCTATACCTAAACTTAATTGTTTTCGAAATATTTACGAAAAAGTCAACAGCAGAAGCGACTGTTCTACACATCAGAATGATCCTGATGTGGTAACCCATTTATCAAATTCACATTAAGAATATTAAAAATGTTCAACGATGACTCATAAAATTTCTGTTTTTATCTGATGGCGTAAGTCCTGAGAGAGGCTACGATTATAAGCTTATATTGAATCGGATATCTATAGGAAAAATTTTAGGTCAATGATCAAAATAGATTTTTCTTTTAGATGTAAGGATTTAAAAAAAACACAATTTTAGTCGACCTCCCCGTTTTTATCAAACGGATACGGACCTGACGTTTCCACGATGTTATACATCCTTCAGAGAGTAACTCCTAAACTTAAAGCGGGAGAAAGGGGCCAAAGAAGGGGGTAACGCCGACCGAAAGAGATGGCCTCGCTCACCGCGTCTCTAAAAGGGTGTGGGTAATGAAGGGGCGGAGTTTCGTTGCGGCGAAATGAGAAGAAATGCGGTCCGATGATTACAGTGTACTAATTATAAGACCTGATGAGATACAGGTTGTCAGCGGATGGAGCCCGCGGGATGCGCTAAAAGCAGCCAACCGGCTGGCGTCACTAGGCGACATTATATGTATGTATGTATGTACATATATTTCGCCTCTATGCATGCCTACCACTACATACGATGCGATATTATAACACATACACGTCTATTTACACCTGGTGTAACCTTTCATGTCTATACTCGCCTTCACGGACGCGGTAATGCCGATATTTTTTCGTCCTCTTTGCATGTACACCGTACAAACGGCGTAGGCATGCCCGTTTCTGTTTTATGACACTATGACGACGCGTTAAAAGCATAACGTCGAGATATTTTCATTTATATCGCTTTATTTTTAAAAAGTATACTGGATATGTCCGCTTATACGAAGCTATTTTGAATACATAAATGCGAGGGTACCATTTGCATGGTAAAATAATTGCGTATGTGCGAATGCTAGGTGAAAAGTGCTAACGATCTTGTGGAAATTGAATGATCTTCACGAAATTGATGCAGCAAGCACATTAAAATAGAATACCTGGTAAAGGACATGGAATTTTTACCTTTTCTGCTTAGATTGCTTCAGGTCACTAAAAGCAAATCTTGGTGCTATAATTAAATCATTGTTACTATCCAATTATATTTCATCCACTGTAAGATTGCAGTGATAAAATAAATCGGCGAAAATGCCTGGCTTGTGATTGGATAATAGACGAGGCAAATTCACACACACAAAATATTCTATTCAGCAAATTGTATAAAATGATGCTGATAACATAGTAATTGGTATGGCTGATGAAGAGTTATTTAACCCAGCAGCAGGGCCATCAAAAAATCCAATGGGAAAGCTTATTGGCAGTAAGCAAAGGTGAATAGCTTATAATCTGTATCTGGATCTTAAGCAGGGCAATTCTAAGTCGGCGGCTGTTAAACTGATTACAAAGCAGCTTGGGCTGGGTGAGAGAACAGTGAAGTGTTCACTGAGTAGTTGAGAAATGTATCACCTTTTCTTGAACCAAACTCTGTTATTGTCATAGACAGTGTTCCTTACCGCTCAGTCGGAACAGAAAAATATGTCTACCTCTGCCTAGAAGAAGTAAAAGTTGATTGAATGGCTTCTTGCGAAAGGAATATTTTATTAAAGGTTGAGTTACTTGAACATGGCAAAAAAATATATTGTTGGTAACCCCATTACATATGTTATTGATCAAATCACTGCAATGTAACCCCATTGAGCAAGTGAAACATGTGACGCAACATGTGACGTATGGAGAAATTGTGTCGAACATGTTATCGAAGAAGAGAATAAGATGTATCAACTGGATAATACCGTTGGAGAATTAAGCATAACAGCAAATACATCATCATCGTCAGACCTGTCATCAGAATCTGATTTTGAATAGTCATTCAAATGTCTACTACGTCAATAACATTTGCATAATAAATTGAAATTATCTGTTCGCTTTTTCATACTATCATTTGATTTATAAAACTCTATAGCTGTGTAGCTAAGAATTCATATATTTATTTTATGTATACATGTAGTAATTTTATATTGGTCTAAACAACATTTAGGCAAAATGTATTTTATATTTCACAAAGCTTTACTGACGCTGTTACATATTTCTTCCTTTATTGTAAGTTAGAGCATACTTAACTCTATTCCTACTATGTATTTGAATGTTTGCCAACATCCTCTTGGCTGCATTTCTAAAAATAAAGGATCTTTCCCACGTTGTATTTACCTTATACGCGTATTTTTCCAGCGTCTTTCATTCCCCTTGCCGTATTTAAATTCCAACATCTTTCTTCCATCCCTACGACTCAATCTTATGGCGAGAGAACAGCGGTCGACATCATAAATCTACCTTCATACACGTCCGATTTGCTTCTGGTAAAACATATTAACCTGTCAATCAAAGCCGGTCCTTTTTGACGGCGAGTTTATTTACATAAGAAAGATTTATGAGAAAAAACATGTTCTCGTTTTTTGATATATAAAGCGAAATAATAGATCTTACTCATCGCCTTGATTCTTCTTTCTTATTGATAGATAGAAACGAAATTAAAAGTAGGAGTTATTTGATGAAATTTGTATCTTTCCATGCTTATTAAATTTTATACTTTGAATGGGGAATTATCCTTCAAACGCCGGCGCGAGATGAAAGCATCTTTGAAAGGGAATGAAAAAGTCAAAGGAATATACCTCCTTTCCATTTTCTTCTGGCTATTTAAAAAAAGCAGTCGCCGAATCGATGTTAGAATTTTTAAAATCAGAAAAAGGACTTTTTCCTTTGACAACGATTTGATACAATGATAATTATTTTATAAATGTCTGCTTTAGAAAGCGCTGTCTATGTTATTTTTAATGTTTGCAGCATCATCAAACCTTAGAAGCTTTCAAGAAATTTTTATACTTAAATATAATCTTTCACTCTGACGCTATGAGGCTTCAAAATTGAAAAAATTCTAAATTTTTTTTCGGTTTCCAAAGGCAATACCTCCGAAACTAAAAGAAGTACATAGAGGACTGGAACCACTTTTACCTCTTATTTTTATTCTATAGTTGGCTGCCGCATTGTCATGCAATTGTTGTATTCAGATATCATATATCATTCATGGTTGTAGAACAGAAATATCTCTTTTTTTCTTTTCTGTTGTATCTCTTGGCGGCAGACAGAGGTTCAACTGATTCACAATGACTTATTACTGTTGATGTTGTTGTCGTGATCGTATCTGGAATCGTAAGAACCTCTTGTGTTCCCTAACAGTTCCTGTCGCAAAAAAAACATTCTCTGTAAGATGCTTTAGACGTTGATAGCTTGAGAAGAAGTTGTTGAAGTAAACATTGTCAGTTGTTTTTTCTGATAGAACCTCAATATCTGTTGATGGTAATACTTCGTATGTTCCGGCTGCTTCTTTTGGTAGAAAGTTATCGCCAATTTGCCAATAACCTATCTGTGAGCTCATCTATGTACGTCAGGAGGTAGTACATAACATATGTCTATCTCCTCATAAATATTTAAATTTTCGACTATATCTTTCAATTCTCTCTGCATCAATGCGCGTCTAAGGTTATTCCAATATGAGTATGAACTCTATTCAAAATACAGGAATAAGAATAAAACAAAAATAGTAAGTATTTTTGTCACTATTTCACTATATCACAGTCGAACTTTACGAAAATTATTATCTTATAGTTAGAAAAAACCACTACACTACACTAAAAGAACTATTATATTTTACACAATAAATGGAATTTAAAAGGATGTCAAAAGACACCAGCGCCAATGTTGCATTCTCCATCTTTGTGGAACTATAAATAATATATAAAAAAATGAAATCAAGAATATTATACTAAAAGCTTCTATAATTAACAACAACAATCATTTTTGCAATAAAAAATGTTTAAGGTAAACTATTAGAAATACCGACGAAAGCTCAAAGATAGGTAAATAATTACAAAAAATATATTAAATTTGTCACTCCTTTCCATTTGATTGAAATATATCTAAAAAATAAAAAAAAAACTGAAGTTGCTAGATTCATTATTCATTCAAGACCTGCTAAATTCCTAATACTCCTTAATCGGGAATCAGACCGTATATCTTCGATCATTGCGAATGAAATATTCACCGTCCCTAATGCACACCGAGCGCCCTACTGCGGCGGATAAACTTTCGCATATTTAGAGCAAGGCGGAATAAATAAAAGCCGATGGAAAGAAGCCGGTCCAAAGAACAGAATATAGGGGAGAATCGAGGTCATTTTATTCAATGAATACCGCCACACGTTGCGGTTAGTGGGCTACATAGTAGAAGGCACTTATTAGAGAACATGTATACCATTGGAGGGTGAGCAGAAGAAGGTAGAATTTCATTAAAGAATAATGTTTGATAATGGAAGAATATCGAGTGTTACTTATCCTTCTTCTGCTGGATAGAGCCGTTTAAGATAACGGTCACGTATTCGAGATTTTTATATTGTCGCTTATTTTTATAGCGGGAAGGCTAAAAGAGACCTCTGGTTCTATTCAAAAGATATTAGGAATTTCTCGAATATCGGCGAAAGATGGGTTATCTACGATACCAAAAGTATCTTTGATTTTTGAATCGATGTTAGATAAAGGCTATAAGAAGTGAAAGCCTTTTTTTTTCTTTTTTAGCACAGAGGAAACGTTAAAATTTTAGAAAAAAAAGTATCCCTAAAAAGCTAATATTGAGCTGATTTAGTAAAAGATATAGTAGGGTCTAATTAATAAAAAAAAATTATCTCCTTTAGAAGATATTAACTAGAATTATAAAATATTATTAGATTTAGGATATTTTAAATACCACAACCAAGATGTAATCCGAGAGAGATAAACATCTAACCAACTATCCATTGTTTAATGAGATTAGGTTACTGTCATGAAGCAAATGGTGTTCAATTTGAACACTTGCTCAATTCCTTACGTTCTACTGTTAAAGCAGCTGTAATTATTGTCATAAGGCGATTATCTTTAGCTACAATACGCCACGATTGAAATGTTTTCCTTCAAATATTGATCATTACTTTGTTCTTTGAAGAAAGGAGTGGTAGGTAACAGATCTCAGTCATGGGGTAGCACCATACATAGAAAACGAAGCTACATAGGACTTTTATCAAAGAAAATTGGGATTCTTGTTTATGTAGTTGATGAGTGTGAAATCGACCAAAATCTTTAAAAAATGCTATGTGCCTCAGTATATTCTTTTTTTTTGCAAAACTTAGCTAATAATACATGCCACTTTCCTCTGCATGTACCAGGATAATCTGCTACCTGCTTCGATACGTTTAATATGGGGTGCATATTTGAATATTTTATACGCATATGATGGGAAACTCGTAATATATGTCAGATGCGTGAGAATTGAAAATTTAATTGGAGAGGGCGTTAGGAATTTTTCGCGATTTTGAACATGGATTGGTGTTAAAAATTTAAAAATTTAAATCCGTTGAAATTTTGTAAAATGGAAATTTAGTAAGAGGGTAAATAAATCAGTTCTAGTAATAGGAATGAATTAAAAATGGTCCGATTAGCAAATAGATCACGAAATGATTATCATAAACAACGTTATATTCCAAATACAATGTTTGATACGACTTTCTTGCACTAGATCGTAGGATTCTGCTGCAGGTTAAAATATTTCTTCCGATCACCAGCTCAGATAATTGTTGGGATTAGAAATTAAACATATACATACCGAAATTCATAGTAGTTGAAAGGTTGAGAACTGGTACTAAGTGTATATCAAGTAGTAAGAGACATAGAACAAGATAAAAAAGCTCTAGATGAAGACAAAACACAACTTACAAAGAGTATTAAAAAGATGCATGTCAATTTTGATAACCTGTTGTTAAAAGAAGGTAGATGACTGACAAGTTCAAAACGACTCCAAGAAAGATGGTTTTAATGCACTAGAAATATACAGTAGATTAGATTAGATTAGCAATCGAGGTAGTTCTTCACCTATCCCACTGCAACCTTTTCAGATTTACTGTGGTTCTTCTATCATTAGATCAATCACGTTAGCTTTGGCATTTTCACCAGACGTGACTGTTTCCAAATATACAGTACATCAGATTACAAAAATTTAATACTTTTCTCACCACACCAGAACTAGAAACACGAACAACCATATCGAAAATTTCCAGCTTCTCATGCATCTGCGAGGGTAATCTGATCAGTTTCAAGTTTCAACGTGAAGATAGCGTTACTCACCAAAATATTCGGGTACGCTGATAAATAAAACCGAATTTGAAAAAAGATACTTGTTTCTGTAGTAGGCTGGAAACTTTTCAGAGCAGCCTCGCGTATAGTTCATTTCTACATTTTTTTGTTCCATTTTTTTCATTTGACGCGAGCTCGCGTTTAAATTATAACGTTGGTCGGCAATTTTCATTGTCGAAGCGTAGAATTACTCTAAAATTCCAAATATAAAATAGAACGACTGGAAACAATCGTCAGTTGTAGCCGATTAGGATTTGTACGCGAAACAAAAGATAATATTAATTAAAACCTGGTGTTTTTTTTTTGTAGATTGGAATTCAGTCAATTTTTAACTTTTTTTTGTTCCCTATTGGTGAAGCTTTGTTAATTATTTTGCGTGCATTTAGTTAAAACGCAGCGCCAATTGTACAAAAAAAAAAGGAACAGCCTTTGATTCTGAATAAATAATTTCCGGATCAAAGGGAGGAAATGCCACTAAATCGTTATTTTTGGGATCATTCGCCAGATAAACGGATTCCAAAAAGCAAAATGGACGTGGAAAAATCGTTGGAAATGTACGTGAAATCCGTTTAGATAAAATTCAATGGTCGCCTTGATAAACAGGTGTCTTTGACGTTTGAGGATTAAAACTGCGTTTGTACGTTTCAACTAGGTTGATGGAGGAAACAAATCAGAATTAAAAATTAGATTAAATCAGTCAAGAGAAAAATCGATGATGGTTCCTAAAATTAAGAACATTGCCAAGAAATCATTGACAATATTATATAAAGTGAATCTGGTTAGGCCATGATATATACCATCCAATATGGTTGCCTTGCTAAACAGCTGTTTTTCGACGTTTTAAACTTAAGGATAATTTATGATAGGCAAAAGACTTTAACATCTTCTTCAGGAAGTCATTTAAACGAAAAAATGTTATATAAACATAAGTACTACTTCTTCTATTTACGGAGCTACAACAGATTTAAATTTTATTGATTTAGAAACGATTATCACATGCATATAAGACTAGATCACCTAGTAGCCTATCTTTAAAAGCTGAACGACACAATTTGAAGAAATGAAATTGACAGTTCTCAAAATGAATGAGTTTAGTGCAGTTTTATGCTTAAAAGCCGAAGAACATAATTTCTGAAAAAAAATAATTTGACAGTTTTTAAAATGAATGGGTTTAGTACAGCCGAATATACAGATATTGTTTATATGTATGGAGACTGCGATGACAACGATCTTCAAGAATCTAGAGAGTATCGCCGAAGATTTCGTGATGTATGTCAACCTTTCTACAGCGTTTTCGGCTGTACTTTTCAACGACTCAGAGAAACTGGTTCACTTGTTATACGTGATAATCGAGGTAGTCACGCTAACGAAGAAAATGTAGTTGATGCAGTGTTGGATAACCCCACCCTGAGCACTAGATGCATTGCAGTACAGTTTCGTCTTTTTAAAAACTGTGTGTGGCGAACACTACTTCCTGAACAGTTGCACCTCCCTTACATTCAATGTATACCAAGCATTACAACTGGAAGATTACAACGGCGTGTAGAATTCTGTACTTGGTTGCTACAAAAAATTGTAAAAGATCCGATATTTCTAACCAGAATATTATGGATAGATGAGGCCCAATTTATTACAGATGGTATTAATAGCATTCACAATTACCATTTATGGAATCTTTAAAATCTACATGCTGCTAGACAATAGCGATTTCATCACCATTTTAGTGTGAATACTTGGGCTGGTATCTTGATCGGAGAACTGCTTGAATTAGAATTTGTACCACACAGGCTAGATGCAGAACACTATCTCACTTCTCTCACATCTCTAGATGAAACAATTTTTGAAAAGATCGTATATACTCCGTTTCTTGATCGTCAACAAATGTGGTTTCAACACGATGGCGCTCCACCTCACTACAGTAGATACGTAATTCAATGGTTGAATGCAAATTTTCCTGAACGATGGATTAGTCGTAGAGGTTTTATTGCTTGACCCCCATAATCTCCCGACCAAAACCCACTAGATTTTTTTTTTTTGGGACATTTGTTTATTTAACATTTTTTGTTTTAAATGACTTCCAGAACAAGATGTGAAGGCATTTTTTATCTATTATAAATCACTCTGTGTATGGTAAACATGTGTCTCCACTCCAAATTTCAGGATGAAGAGGTTTGTCACGCCTGTCTTCGAAATTAACTTTTTAAATTGCTACCCGAATATTAATGACTGTTGTAATAATTATTTCATTACGACTAAATCTACTACGTACGTAGATATGTAGACATAATTTATATATCGCTGTGTTACGGTCTAGCAACGAACGTGTTTCTCATGATATCCTAAAATTAAAGTCATTATTTATTACGGCGGACTTCTACGAACTCACATGCGATTTGTAAATTAAAGCGCCACATATTCGAGTTCTTATACGTTAGTGAGCCCTAGCCGAAGCATACATAAACGCATAAGATATTACGTGACTGGCTATTATGTCGTTCGCGGAAAATAGAAACTTTCCGTTAGTTTCCTTTGGTTTTTTTTTTTTGGGGTCTACGAAAACGAGTTTGATATATGAACTTACTATTAGCTTCGTGCCGTTGAAGGAATGTTTGTTTTTATCGGGTTCATCTTGTATACGCCAGTGTGGGACGATAAGACAGGTGCATGGAGGAAATGTTGGTTTGAAAACTCGTTGTCTTGATTGTAATCGTTTTTATTGCTTAAGAGGCTTAAAAGGTTGCTTTGCTGTTAATGAAAAAATAGTTCTCTCAGCGATTTTGTTCTCCGAAATGTATAATTTTGGTGGATGAGTTGGTACTTAAGTCGTTACTTTATTGTTATTGTTAATAATAATTTCTAGCAGATGTTCAAACGATTTCATCCTACCAAATCAACGTTAAAATATTATCTCTACACAGTAAAAAATTTTAACACTTTTCTGACTAATTTCATAGTCAGGAGAGGTCTACTCCTTTCTGGAGTTAATTTTACTAGACTTATTTGGGTTAAAATTTGACACGCAATTATAGTAAAGTTTTATCTTTTAGAATGGCGTTACTTTGTCAAATGTATTTGTCAAAATCACACAATGCCTCGAGTCAAATTTTACAAATTTTGCTAGGCGAAGTGACTAAGCTTGTAGTTAAAGCAACACTCTCAATATCAATGATTTTACAACTTTTTTAGATACACTGTCTATTGGATCTTGACATATATTATACTTCGTTCTAGTCATTTTATCAAGTTTCTCTTTCTTCGAGTGTTAATTTTATAAAAAGTGTGCATGGGAAAATAAAGGTGAACCAACATATGTTTATATACCTATATTTAAAGCATATTTTTACAAATTTTTAAACTATACTTTATAACAAATACATTTACTATGATACAAGGTTAAATAGCCTTACAGCAAAGCATACTTTGGTACAATTATATTAATATTTTCATTGTAAGGTTCGTGTAGTTCATAACACCTTGGATGGTACCAAATTTAGTAAAGAAACCACTTCACGTAAACCGCTATTGAGCACCTGAATATGATAGCCGTGATACATTTCTTTAAAGCCAATAGTCGTCCATGGAGTACAGAATGCATACGGTTTATCACCAACAGAAAGTAAATATAATTTTATAAAATGTTGGGGTGTTATCAAATTTTCCTACTAAGAATCTACCACTTTTAAAAATAACACCCTTTACCTTCATGTAGCTGAAGACATATTTGAGAGTTTGGAAATTCTATATTGATCACATTCCTAAATTCATGAACATTTTCAATAATTCTGCTAAATGTGCTCATTCTCATTGATTATCTTATCTTTCCATATGATATACATCTCTTTTTGGTGTCTGGTGGCTAAGCTATTTGTGACAATTTTATAATTTTTAAGTTTATGTGCCATATTTTTTAAATAATTATGTTTTGATTCAAATCTCATAGACCAAAGGTGTACTAGTGGCCCATTTTCGCAATAACATATGGATAATGTATAAGGAAATTATGTTTAGGAGTAAGTTCATGCCAAATTGATTTATGAAATATTTGTGATGATCACTTATCAAAACCTTCAGAGAATGAATCATTGGTTCAGTAAGTTCAAATGGCGTATAATATTTAATGCATCATTGGTATTGTTAGGAGAAATGGGACGAAAACTCGGCGAGAGCTTTAAAACTAAAAAAAGGTCAACCCTCTAGCTATAACCGTTCCGACGCTAGAGCGTCTCAAATTCAAGAAAAGAAGATTCCTTTTTTTAAGTTTGAAGCGCTGTAGCTGCCTAACCAAATAAGCTAGAAGGTTCTGCTTGGTCGCAATCGATTCAGCGGTTAATTTTCTATCTGAAACCGTCAACTTCGTCGACCAGAGATGCATTCCTACGGAGAAATGGGACGAAAACTAGAGCGATGTCGATTTAAAGCCTCATTTTCGCGTCATTTTGTGGAATTCCGAAAACTTCAAACGCCCATATCTCCAAAACGGTTAGAGATGTCGGGCTGAAATTTCATTCCGCAAATGTGCGACCATAGGGCTACAAATCGGTACCGTCAGATTGAATTCGAATTTTCACATTTTGGCCATTCAAAAATTTCATCACTTTGGGTAGAAATTTTTACGGCTCTCTTGTATCTCGACATCCGAACGAGTTAGGAGGTTAGGTTTGGGTCCGTTCGAAAGCTCTCGGCGAGAGCTTTAAAACTAAAAAAAGGTCAACCCTCTAGCTATAACCGTTCCGACGCTAGAGCGTCTCAAATTCAAAAGAAGATTCCTTTTTTTAAGTTTGAAGCGCTGTAGCTGCCTAACCAAACAAGCTAGAAGGTTCTGCTTGGTCGCAATCGATTCAGCGGTTAATTTTCTATCTGAAACCGTCAACTTCGTCGACCAGAGATGCATCCCTACGGAGAAATGGGACGAAAACTAGAGCGATGTCGATTTAAAGCCTCATTTTCGCGTCATTTTGTGGAATTCCGAAAACTTCAAACGCCCATATCTCCAAAACGGTTAGAGATATCGGGCTGAAATTTCATTCCGCAAATCTGCGACCATAGGGCTACAAATCGGTACCGTCAGATTGAATTCGAATTTTCACATTTTGGCCATTCAAAAATTTCATCTCTTTGGGTAGAAATTTTTACGGCTCTCTTGTATCTCGACATACGAACGATTTAGGAGGTTAGGTTTGGGTTCGTTCGAAAGCTCTCGGCGAGAGCTTTAAAACTAAAAAAAGGTCAACCCTCTAGCTATAACCGTTCCGACGCTAGAGCGTCTCAAATTCAAGAAAAGAAGATTCCTTTTTTTAAGTTTGAAGCGCTGTAGCTGCCTAACCAACAAGCTAGAAGGTTCTGCTTGGTCGCAATCGATTCAGCGGTTAATTTTCTATCTGAAACCGTCAACTTCGTCGACCAGAGATGCATCCCTACGGAGAAATGGGACGAAAACTAGAGCGATGTCGATTTAAAGCCTCATTTTCGCGTCATTTTTGGAATTCCGAAAACTTCAAACGCCTATATAAATTGATTCCAAATTCATTCCACATATTTGTGGCCCATTCAAAAATTTCATCACTTTGGGTAGAAATTTTTACGGCTCTCTTGTATCTCGACATCCGAACGAGTTAGGAGGTTAGGTTTGGGTCCGTTCGAAAGCTCTCGGCGAGAGTTTTAAAACTAAAAAAAGGTCGACCCTCTAGCTATAACCGTTCCGACGCTAGAGCGTCTCAAATTCAAGAAAAGAAGATTCCTTTTTTAAGTTTGAAGCGCTGTAGCTGCCTAACCAAATAAGCTAGAAGGTTCTGCTTGGTCGCAATCGATTCAGCGGTTAATTTTCTATCTGAAACCGTCAACTTCGTCGACCAGAGATGCATCCCTACGGAGAAATGGGACGAAAACTAGAGCGATGTCGATTTAAAGCCTCATTTTCGCGTCATTTTTGGAATTCCGAAAACTTCAAACGCCCATATCTCCAAACACACAAGTTACATATTTGAAAGCAACAACAATGATCTGACGAAAAAGCTATTACCGTGTAATTTACAAATTTATAAACAAATCGATCCTTGTCGATATGACTATTACAAATTATTCACTACAATAAATGTAAGAATAGTGTGTACCTTTTTGCAATACGGTTTCATATGTTAACGGCGTTATCTTGCACCACTTCATTTCACTGTTGTGTTTTAGACGTATATATATTTTCCATAGCTACCAAGAGTTAAATATAATACGAACGTAAGAGAAATAATATATATTAAATATACTTACTTGGATCAGAGAAATTATTGCGCCACTTTTCAACGTTTATCAGGCCGTATGCTTTTGCGTTGTGTCTAATGGTCTAATAGGCTGGAAGTGGGAAGGGTGCTTGCAAAATCGCATGTAGGAGGGAATGAATTCGATTGGCTAAAGCATCGCAAATCCTTTTTGTCTAGGAAAATAGTAAATTTTCACATTGAACCAAGCTGTTAACACTACGAAATAGTAACATTTGGCCGTGAAAAGACGAGTGCAAAAATTGTCTTCAGATTTTTGTAAAAATCAACACGAAAACATCTGACTAGGTATAAATTGACACCAACACCGGCAAAATTTTAATCTGTGTATAATTGCACTTCAAAATTAGTTAGCTCAGCGTTAACTGGAATTTGGTCAGCGTTAACTTTCTACGGGTGAGTCACTCTTGATTGATGTAAAGCACATATTAATCCATTATAATGGCCTCCGAGGTAAACAGATTACCTGGCGCAGCTGGAGTTGACGCAAATTACACTATTTAGGGGTGTATATCTGCCTCGTAATGTGTATTTACTCCTACGGCGAATTGAACGTGATAGTTTTAAGGGTTGATTGTGTGTTATATTAGATATATACACTGCTGTTCCTGCTTTTCAATTTCTTTTTAAGATTTATAAATATTGTCTATTACAGAAGCCTGGTGCTATTTCCACAACAACAGTATTTCGATGTCTAGATGTCAAACGGGTACACTGAAGAAAAGAAATGCTCAATTTCACGTGATTTCCAATAGGCAAACTATTGTTGTAGTATAGTTAAATCATATCAAGATTGAAAATTACGTTTGACATATTTGGCAATAATGATGCAAATAAGTTCCTGCATAAATCGTAAATGGCTAATGTGGCCAAAACGTATTTCAATAAATACCCAAAAAGACTTCAGCCCGGCAGAAGCACATTTCAGCGATTACGTGAAAATTTAATAAACCACGGTAGTTTCGTTAAGTCGAAAAGGAATAAACTCACAGACGAAAATAAAGAAAATGTGGTCCTACAAGCCGTAGTTGAGAAATCCCGTGCTTCATTACGCGAAATTGAAAACATCATACGCGTTGACGATCAACAGCCAATAGCATTTTAAAATGTTGCAAACACCATTCCTACAGTGAGCGATCCTGCCAAGGGCTTCAAAATGGTAACGAAATGAGAAGAATGGAATTTTGTCAATGGTTCATCAGAAAACATAATGAAATTCGAAATTTTACTATGAAAATTCTTTGGTCGGACGAGAGTCGCTTCACCAACTCCGGATTATTTAATCGCAAGAATACTTTTTTTGGTCCAATGAAAATCCTCATTTAATTCGTGGAGTCAAACAGCAAGTGAAAGGTGGGTTTAATTTATGGACAGATGTTACTGGCACCCACATTGTTGGCCCTACCTTATATAATGAAAACTTAAACTCGGCTAGATATTTAAGCATCTTGCCAACAAATGTAACAGAACGAACTATGGAACTCCCGCTTGCTACTTTGCAAAATATGTTTTTCCAGCGGTGCACCTGCACACAATACTCAAATAGTTACAAACTTTTTAAATAACGAATATCTTTATAAGTGGATTGGAACTCGAGGACCAGTAAGGTGGCCTGCTAGATTGCCGGATCTCACGCCTATCGATTTTTTTAGGGGGCTATTTAATAAATTTGGTGTACTCTAGATCCTATGAAACCGTAGAAGAAATACGTCGGGCAGTTGAAGCAGGTGTAAATGGAATTGATCCAGACACAGCCAGGCAATCATGTGAGGCACTGGTTCTAACATTGTAGATTGTGCATACGAGAGAATGGTGGCTAGTTTGAACACCTACTTCAGCCTTAATTCTAGGATTTTGTTAATTTTTTTTATTGTTGTCTGAGTAAAAAGTATTAGTACGTTTCATATTACTCTTATTTTTGTTTTAGTGATGCTAGGTCGTGAAATTTATATCAGTGTTCTTGTGAGCCATTTTTAAGTAGTACGACCGCTAGTTGTTGAGCAAGCACATACGTTAAATCACAGCCTACTATACAGTCAAATCATAATTTTGCTATTTTTCATAGTTTTCCTTCATTGAACATAGGGATGTTGATGCTGAAAGGCATTTTTTATGGTCATTTGAAAAATGTAAAAATTCAATATGGCGCCCATAAGAAAAACAAAAGTTGGGTACAAGCGCAAAGAACCCAGTGAGCCTAGAATGTTTCTAAGACCATTTTTGAAGTCTTCATTACTAACTACCCCTATGCTGATAATTTGACGACTGTATTTTTTATAATAAAGAAAATATTAAGGTTTTTAGAAAACGCACACTTTTGGTTTTCACACTGTATCTCAGTAACGGAATGGATTTTTAAAAATGTAATCCCGGATTGTACTTAGCCGTATAAGCGCGCAACTTTTTCTATAGGGTGTGTAACAAATTAAAAATGTTTATTCGTAAACAAAAAATTCTATAAACGATTTATTTAAACATTTCAGTATCGTGACATAAATAAGTTTTTTGTTCTCTAATTATTCTATTGCTTAAATCAATATGTTAAACGTCTAAAAGTCTCAAAAATTTTGGCTGAACATAATCCTTTTTCCAAATGTATCGATAAAGAAATCGAAGGCAGCAATTCCTCTTATTTAATACCATAGCTCCTATACAAGCTTTCTCAATTGAAAACATGAAACCCTTCGATTTCCACCGAACAAAAAGGTCCAATAACTCGTACACGTCCGTACGTACCGTACACACATATATCGTAGAGCCGCACAACATTTCAAAGCAATAAAACTGGCAAAATACTTTATACTAAAACCAGCCGCCTTCACGTTCTTAGTACCACCGCTGCTTCCGAAGAGTAGTGCGATCGCTAGACATGCAAATCCTTCTTCTTGACAAGCAATCGACTAGAAAATGGATGCGAGACGTTTAGTTCTGGCGCTGAAGCGGGTGCTCGCCTGTATGTATAGACCTAACATGGAGCCCATGAGAGTATATCCTTTCGTCTTGTTTGCGGTGAGGTTAAACTGACAAGGACGAGGCGACTGCGACGGCAACGCCTGGAACTCAACACCGGGCACACGTGATGCATGAAGCAGATGGTTTAAGCGTTTGCACAGAAAGATGCGGTAGTGTATACAGAGTGTTCAGTTTGAACCCCGTTCTGTGGGTAACTTTTTTCTTTCTAAAGATACAAGGACCGTTAAATTACAAAACAATTTAATTTTGACGACTTCAACTTTGATTTTTAAAGTGGAACACCTTGTACATTTCTACATTTTCGTAATCTACGAGTCATTCTGCATTTGAATGCATCGCTTTATAAAACAAATACTTCCACTTCTTTTTTTAAAAGAGCTGACTAAAAGTCTCAGTCTAGGGGACCATTACAGCGATGTTTTCGTTTGAAGTGTACCATGTCTCTGAAAATCGGAATACAACGTGTCACACACAGTTTAACAAGTACCTTATGCTGTGACTTTGTGCTATGCGATTATCATTTTGGTATATTCATTACTACATTCAAATAGCATAAATCGAGTGCCTCATAATGAAAAGGTGGATATGTTGGAAATGTATTTTCGGTACAATAAAAATTTGCATATGCAACGTTTTCCGGAGAGGGAAGTTCCAGAAGGAACATATTTTTGACTGTTAGAACAGAGGCTGTGCTCTCCTCAGTCTTTGTTTAATGTCTACTAACGAACTTCTTGAACCTGTTTTATTTCTTTTCGATTAAGGTACAATTTCTCTTGATCTTCTAGTGCAATTCTCATTTCTCCATGAGAATGCTAAGATTAAAAGAATCATATGCAAAATTTTCATACAAAGCACGTCGAAACAGTGTTTGGACATCATGGAGGTACATTTTTACGCAGAATTAAAATATGGTATTGGAAACTATGTAGCGCTTGCCCGTTTCAAGATTTTGATACAAACTTTCTTGTTTTAAATATAAATTGTAAGTGGGTTACCTTGTATCAGAAAGACCATAATTTGTTGATTTGAATAGTGTATAATATATTGGAATTGTCTTCAAAAATAAAGTTCTGGTGATATTTATCTAACTTTGTGCGTAACTCATTTTGTTTATTTAAAAATCACATTTGTTATTTCGGTTCGTTTCATTATTTATTTGTTAATTTGCTCATTCTCTTGTTACTTTAGGGAGAAATTTAAAGAAGAAAAATATGACTCCATTGTTGAATACATAGGTGGAACAATTTGAACAACACCAAAAACTTATTGTTATTTATTAACTTACGCATTACTATCCACAAAAATAAATAATTCCGATTTATTGTCGCGTCATTAAAAATAATTCATATTATCGCATTTCCGGTTATCCAATGACTAATCGTAACATGAGAGGGCGTTGGTGTGGTAAACAATGTAAACGCGTACAACGATCGATTCCATCCGGCGTTGTATTACCACAGTCAATCACATCCAATTGAAACAACAAGAAGTCATCGTTAACGGGCCAAATATGTTTGTTTTATTGCGCAACAGTAACAAATTTTCAGGCTGATTTATTCGCTATGAACGCAATCGATGTGGTGGACGTAAATATAGAGATCAACATTTTCAGTTAGAGCGGTTTGCAAAAATTAAAGTTTTATTTTGAATAGTTTTGGTCCGATCAGTTGTCGCGTCATTCTAACAAACATGTTGGTCAATTCTAAAACGAGAAAATTGAACTCCTAGGTGACTCCTGGAATGGGCCGGTTCATTTTAGAAATCATTCAACAATTCGGGCTATTTTCCTTTCTATGGAATGTCTAAATATAAAAAACACGGCAACTGGCATCAGGAAAATTTGAAATAGCACTTGACGCATATCGAGGACATGCGGAGTAGCATTGAAATTAGGAAAATGGTACTGTTTTCAGTGTTAACTGATGAAATCGGGAATGAAATGCTTCAGCATCTTTCAATTTTTATCATGGTTGGTGACACTGTCAGAAGCATTCGTAATTGGTCTCAGATAATCAACTTTGTCATGCGAGGGACATTTCTCACCTGTTACAAAGTACAAGAAAATTAGGAAAGAATACGTGCCCAAAAAGTAGTTGAATTTACCAATTTCCAATATAAGAATCATTTAGAAGCTTCAAAGGTAGGAATCTAGAGTACATAACGTCGAGAAATACTTGCCGAAATCGAAGTTGGTACTGCAATATTTATGATAAAAATATTATTAAGAAATGATCCAATGTATGGAATGCAGAAAATGGTACCACGCCAATTGCGTCATCTCTTCGAATATGAAAGAATATTACTAATTACTGTAAAGTTATCAAACGTGCTTTTCTTTGTTCTTTCTACTGTATTCTATGTTAGGCAATAGTCAAATCCAATTTAGAAGAATGCTGATTCAAATAAGGAAACTGTTTCCCTAATTTTTTTAGTACCTCGATTTTTTTTATTTATCGATTCCATGGTTACAACTTCAGTAAAAGCCAACAACAATGCCTCGAATCGCTTTGTTCAACTTTTCGTAACGAAGCACCATCAGAAAAGATTGTTCACGACTGGTTTGTAGAATTTCGTCGTGATCGTGCTTTCATCAGCGGCGAATTTCTTGAAGGTCGACCAAAATCGGTTGTCGTTCTAGAAAACATCGATGCTATGCGCAACACGATTGAAGAGGATTGACATATGACTTATCGTAAGATAGAGGCATCCTTAGGCATATGGAAGACTGCAGAAGATTCAATTTTACATGAAGATTTACGTGTGAAAAAGATGTATTTCCAGTGGATTCCACATAATTTGATCCAAACACGAAAAAGTCTCATGTCAGTTGATGTAAGAAAGAAATGCTTAAAAATACGACCGATGAGCTTCAAAATCCGTACACGGATAAACCGAATCCAACGAAAGTTGTTCGTTCCCCAAGTACTGCTTTGGAGAATCCAAGAACAGTTAATGCTGAATCGTATACAACAATTTGTTTGCCAAAAGTCATCGATGAAATCAGGAAAAACAATCGACAACGCCGCATCATCCTTCATCATGACAAAGCCAGTTTTCACTTCAAACAATTGATTCATCTGATTTATCGCCTACCGATTTCTTTTGTTCTAGAATGTCAAACAAAACCTCAAAGCTGCTGAACCCTTGAAAAACCATGTTTTGCAGATACCACTTTCAGAGTGAAGAAGATGATTTGGGAATTGGTTTGAACGCTTGCAAAAGTGTATAGATTTTAATGGCAAATATTTTGGGAAACAATGAAACGATTTGTACCAATTTTTTTTGCTTTCATTGCTTTTGTGAATGTCCGATTGTATTTTAAAAAGAACTACATCATCTTTAGCAAAAACTAGGCAATTATATATAAGTACGCAATATGCTGCATAGGACAAAGTAACAGTTTTTCAATGTCTATATGTAAGTTTTACCAACTGTTACATTTAGCTTGTCGCGTAGATAATTGATATAACTGTTACACTTCAGACTTGAGGCAATGTTCACGCCCAGTATTTTAACGGTTTTCATGTTATTATGTTTTGCTAGGAATAATCATTTTTGAGTTTTGTCGGAAATAAAATCAGTTGTTAGTCTCCTATTGCGACGTTCGTACTCCCTCTGGTCTATTTCGGCAACTTCTGAATCCACCAAATTGTGAATAAACAGTTCTTCTTAAGATTCTCTCTATCGATATTATTTTATGCTTAGTAACGAGGATAAAAATAAAACGCTTCTTAAATGTTCCGGCTCAACAACATGTAATGTAATTTTAAGAACTGTCTAAATTTTTTTTTGGATTATTTTAAAACCTAATACACGTAGGTGTTGTTTAATTACGATGTTTACGGTTTTGGTGATGGTGATGGTTTACGCGGCGGTATCGAGCACAATGTCAATTTATTGTCAACCGGGGTTAGCTGCTTATGTCCAGAATTCTGTGTCGGAATGAAAAGAAGCAAGTAATATTTACAAAGTTTTATTTACAAGTGCTTGCAATTAAACGTTCTTAACAAAATAACTTTAAAAAAGAACAAACGCAACATACAAATTAAATCAAAATAACGTAAAATTCTAGTTCGGTCGTGGTTATTTACAATGTTTAACAGAAAAGATGTTTTCTCAGTAAAAGATATCAAGTAGTTTTAGCGTTAATTACGGACTTGAATAATTCAAACGGGGGTCTTACTCGCGGCGGAATCTACCAAACAGCGGTTGCTACGCTGGTGATTGGGAAAAATATTCCAGAGTTGCCGGCCGAAGCTATCTCAGGGACTTCAAGGTTGTCGGCGAAAGTCCGACTAACCGAGGGTTAAAGGTTTATCACACCATTTTAAAATTAAACGAAAAACAGGTCCAATGTACTTCTACAAAACAGCGATTTTGTGGCTCCAGCTGATAAGATGCTAGAGTGGTTCAAAATTTGAAAACACCAAAACCTGAACTCTATCAACTTTACTGTTATTTTAATTCTCATTTTCGATATTTTTTATAGCTTTCAAGTAGATAAAGAGCTCTAAAATAGCGGGAAATAGATACGTTAACGAAAACGATATCCTACAATCTAGATAGCTACTACTATATGCATACAATTCATTTCAAGATTCCAACGTTGAACTGGTTCTTATCTCGCGAAATCAACACGCAACACGGTTTTACATGCCAAAGGCACAGCCAACTACGATGGAGGGAAAAAAACGTACTGCTATGCTGTGTACTTGGTTACATTGCAACTTTGCACGAACAAATTCCGACGTGCAGATAATTACTGTGGATGCAGCTACTTTTTAACTTGATAAGATCCTTATTATTGGTTTTTTTTTTGTAATACCGTGGTAGGGTTACATCATTGCTTGCTGCAAAAACACAAAGTTTAAGAAAACCAATTCTCAAGTAGATCTATATGCATAATGAGCGGATAATTGTTCATTCATCATTAGTTCATTACTCTTCATTTACTAAAAAAAATCGATCGCCTCTAGGAAAATTTGCATCAGTTGGTGAACTATGGATGTATACTCAACAACTTCACGTACCTTGTTCAATATGGCGTGTTTACGGCAAAACTTCGGGATTAAAAATAACCCGAAGGTGCCCTCGGGGAGGTCGCCGGGTTCTGTGGAAGAATCGACGCTGAGAATCTGCATTCTATCTGCTGTGTTTTTCATCCTACTCGCGTGTGTTACCCGGACTTCCGGTTTCCAAGCGCGTACCGCGTCCGAGTGCTGTATCTGTGTGATGGGTGTACGTTGAATCCCGGTAGAACTCCGACCATGTTTATATATTGGAAAAGTTTAATAAATTCCGGGCATATTTTCGCTTTATACTTTTTTTTTAGAACGACGAAAACGTTTTACCTGCAAAATGTGTATATGAAAGAGTAAACAATGATTTCACAATATTAATTTATACAGACCCCACAGGGATGAGATAGTATAAAATAATGGCTTAATGCATCAAAGAAAAGTTCATAATCATCGGCAGTTAGCACTTTATAGATTGTGCATAACAACTTTCTTTTTATGTTAGTGCAAGGTGTGACAACATGCCCGGAATTGGGGCAAATTATCACACCAAGCGGGGCAACTTGCCACTAATTAAACTAATGTCGTAATTAACATAACCATCGGCATTTTATAACGATTTTAATTTTAATTTTACTTATAAAACAAACAAACTACTTATTTATAAGTCATCATATAAGTCACATTTATGATGAACATAAAAAAGATCTTTGTTTACGTATTCTTCACGAGACCAATCCTACTACCAATACTACTCCAAATATCCATCGGTGATGAAGAGCGATCTGTTTTAGTGACAACTTACCCTGCCAATAATGTGTCACATAACCCCAAAGTATATCTTTTTGTTTGAATTAATTTAACATTATTGCCATTTCACAGAACAAAACGATAAATCATATACAACTTTAGCTAAAAGTTGAACAATATACAAAAGATACTTACCTTCAAATTAACCTCAATTGACAAACTTTCACAAAATATAAATATTTACTACAACCTATCAAAAATTTATAACGTGGATTACTAATACGTCATCCATAGACTTTTGTTCAATTCTTATAAGATTATAGGGAAACCTATATTGCTTACACATTTACCTCAAAAGGCAAATTACTACTTACGAAACGTGTGTTATTACGAATGTGCTCTCCCCTATGACTAAAATTATTGCACAGTTTATTGTGCATCCACGGCAAATGAGCTTTTTACATTGGTTTCATGTGTATAATGCACTCCTGGAATGTGGTTCGTTCAGGGCTGGAGAGAGTGAAATATTATGTAAGTACATTACCTAACATTTTTAATCTCTTTAACTTTGATGTAATTTAAGAGAAGGTAAAAACTTTAAAATTTCCAAGTGCCGCTTACAATCCCTTAAAGACAATGTCGACCAAAACAGAACATGGTTTAGTACATAGGTTTATGGGATCTAGAAAATTTCAATAAAATCAACTACTTCCAGTTTGAATGGTCTTCTTGTAAATAAATCCTTACAATTTTTCTACGTAAACAAATAATGGGAAGTTGGGAAAATGTTTATTGAAAGTGTGACTAGAATTTAGATGTTCCTGAAACTGTAGTGAAACTGAAAGAGATTAAAAACAAAATGTGGTTAGTTGGGTTTATACTTATGCAATGTGGAGTAAAAATAAACACCCAGTACAAACTACAACACCACTATCATTCTTTTCCACCTTCGTCTCATCTAATTCCGGCGTTATTAATTAGGCAACGAGATAATTCGTGGGGAAGATTAACAAGTGCCAGGGGGCGAGGGTAATGTTATAACATAATTACGTTGTTTACACTTTGAAAAAACCGGCATAAATTCTAAACGTCAGACGAGCTCAATTAGCTGCGGGACAATTACCCAGCGCGTCTAAAAGTTCATCTCAGAATAGTGTCGGCGGTAATTCTTTCGGTCTGCAGTTTTATGACGAGTCTTCCCGACCAACATCGTAGCAGAGGGGGTAAGTTAGTTGCGCCAGGATGTTATTAGCCTCTGGCGGATTATGTAATTTGGGTCGCATGTATATCCATAAGGCTGGAGAAAATGTAGGCGGCAGTATATAAGGTTTATTTGAAAGTCACCCACAGACTTTTAGAAATAGTGGGGAACTATAAAAATCAAGACTTTTTATTGGGAATGTTTTCTTTCTCGAATTACGCTACTTTAGAGTGAAATTATATTGAAGTATAATGAATTAATCTATATTCTACTGCTCATCATTATTAAGAAAAGAAGGTCCTGGCTGCTACAATAAATGAACTTCTGCATATAAAGGGCACGACTACATACACTTGGTGCTGGAGGACGAGGATAAACAACATTTAAAAATATAGTCTCTGTATCTAAAAGAATTACCATCTGTAATGCGTAGATTTTTTACAGAATGAGATAAACGTATATTAACACAATTTACAAATCTCAAGGTTGTTCATAAGCGTTTGATTTTTTTAAAAACCTGCTATTTTATTACTTTTTTGTAAAACTAAATCAATATTATTATTATTATTATTATCATATCAGTAATATTAAAACTAATATAGATCTGAGTATCGTCAGCATACATTTGTGTTGTTGGAGAATTAGTAACATATTTCGGCAACTGGCGAATAACAATGGCCCAATGGGAGATCACTGAGGGTCTCCAGTATTAATAGGTATCTGCGTTAAAGAAGACAACGCAATTGTTTTGTATTTAGTAAGTTTATTTCTCGACATAATTTCCTTGTAACTCTATACTCTTAGGTCAGCGATGTTCCTTTTTTATGCCAACCAAATAATAAGATTTGTGGAACTCTGCAAAATAGGCCTCTGCTTCGGCAATGACCTCCTCATTTTTCTATGAACCGCTTTCTGCCAAGCAATTTTTTAAAGTTTAGAAAAAGAAAGAAGCCAGAATGAGGTAGTTTTGCTATCGCCATTATACTCATTTATTTGTGTTTGAAAACTTTTTTCTAGAACTGTACTTAATGCACAGAGGAAACTTTGAGCACTTTGAATTGTATTACTAAAAACTCGGATTCACAAAGTTGCACAACCTTTTGCTCAGTTATTCGCAAAAACCAACTGAGGATAAATGCTTAACTGTACGTTGTTAAACTTAAAAACTAATTGTGATTAATTTTCGATGAGTAATTTGATTAAATTCGAAATGTTGAAGAGCAAAATTAAAAGTCTGTGTGCGCATTTTAAACGGACCTTGTATGCTACGTAAGGAACTAGTCACTTTTAGAGTTCTTCCTGAACGTTTTAACTCTCAAAGTCGGCGTGGAAGGTCGAGAACAATGTATTCTCTTTCTTCCTACTTTCTTCCATTCTTTCTTCCAAAAGAAAGATAACCATCTCTTTACTACCGTTGCGAAGTTGAAGTGAAGGTAGTTACAGAAGGTTATAATACTATATGAAGTAAGGCAGACGTCTGACTAATTCTAATTGTCCGCTCCTTTCAAGACGACTACAGTAAACGCAAAACGAAATAAACTCGTAATGATAATGGTCCGTAGCTCTGTTCTTTTGCTTAATTGTTGAAGACGTCCCTGAGATAAGAGAGTTAATGGTATCGGTATAGAAAATTTCATTGTTACTTTAATTCTTTATTTTATTTATAATGGACGGAATACAAGAGCCGATTCAATTATTTATGATGTTATTCAATCTCGTCTTCTCCTATTTTATAAAGGGATTATCATTAGGTCTTGTTTGACATTTTGCTGCTGTTTATGAAACGTATTCCACGTAATCTTTTGAGCAATAACAAATAAATGGTCTGAGAATTATTTTCAGAAGCATACTAAAGCACACATAACGTCATAAGTCTGTATTCATTTTAAGTCAAGCCCATCTGCCTGAAGGCGTGTTCATGTATTTGTGGTGTGGATATCAAAATATAGATCAAGAACCAATGGAGACAATTAGCCACGCCTACTTACTTACCTGAATTCCGAGAAAAAAACTATTGGGGTATGTGTTAATTGCTTAGTATAGAGGCCTGGGAATTTTAATATAATTTGTATATATATATTATCAAAATACCCTTCTACCAGAATCTGGTGGCGGGTGATAATTTGTATATAATGCCTCTTATTCTGAAGTTGACGCCTTCATTAAAATCTTTTAAAAGCATTACTAAATCTCCATAGAATGACAAATTATCGTTGCAAAGCAGATTAAATAAACAATATAAATAGATATAATACGCAAAAACATTATCTCACCGGCGAATTACATTAAACATATATAGGTATAATTCTTGTAGTGTTGTATTGGTCATTAAATAAGATAGATTCTCTAGGAACGGCAAGTACCCTATTTATAGATTTCTTTAACAGGTCCCAATAACTATTTACCAATGTCTTGTCTCAGAAACCTCGTAGGTTGTTTCTGTCTCATGAAAGCACTTTTATCTATATTCTGAACATTCTAGGTGTAATCCTATAAGAATATGACCGTGTCTACGTTTTCATTTTTTCCTTATGTATGAATTGGATTCTTACGCGTATTTAGTTCTTCATTTTATAATACAAACTTAGATCGTACGAGGTAGACGCCACAAAATTCTCAGCCATACAACGTGACTAGTGCATGAAAATGTCTCAGGTAACGAAAATTTTAACAAAAGAAGAGTATGCGCCTAATCACATTAAACAGTGTTTAGGGGACGTTTATGGTGATTTATCTCCTTCATATTTCACTGTAAAAAAGTGGGAAAAACGTTTCCGTTTGGGGCAAGAATCCCTTGAAGATAATAAGCGCCTCGGTCGGCCAATTGAACTGATAACGCCTCAAAACATTTCAATTAATGAAGAAACGGTATTAGCAGATCGCCGTTTGAAAGTGAAGGAATTAGCAGTGATGCCTAACATTTCTGAATCAAGTATTCGCCGAATTCTCCATAACCATTTGGGTATGGATAAGATTAGTGCAAGATGGGTACCGCATATTTTTTCTGCTCTCCAACGTGAACGTCGGGTCGAATGTGCGCGCTCGTTTTTAAACATGTGTGTGGAGACGACCCGAAACCGATCTCGGAGTCCATTGTCACAGGAGATGAAATAATGTTTCTGTATTATGATCTTCCATCCAAAAAGGGAGCAATGGAATGGCGGCGGTGAAGGTATTTTAATCATTGATTTTAAAGAGCGCAGTACAACCGTCAACAGGACATATTATGCGTCTTTGTTGCATAAATTGAGGGACAATATTCGTGCAAAACGTCGCGGAAAATTGACAAAAGGTATTCGATTATTGCCATCCGCGAATGCGGCCTTCAAGAATTGGAACATCCACCGTATATAGTCGGGACATGGCTCCAAGTGATTATTATTTATGTTCTCATTTAAAGAAAGACCTTTGTCTTTTTAAGGACGATTGTTAGTTGCAAGCAGCTGTAATACAACATTTTGAGGGAGAAACTTTAGATTATTTTTACCAGGGTATAGAATTGATCGTTGTAATAAATGTATTGAAGTTAGGGGAGATTATATTGAAAAATAAAAATCGTTATATTTTACCAAGTTTATTTTTTCTATATCAGGCCTCTCTACATGTTTCCTTTCCTTGGAGAAAGACTTAGGTATTTTAGAAACGACGTCGTCTTGTATATATTTCATTCTGCATCGTTTGCTACGCGAAAGGAATTCGCCAACAACGAATTTCGTAGCCAACTTGCTACATAGAGCTTAGCTTAGCGTCAATCGTTGATGTATCGAAATTACCTGTCGGACGCGCTTTGAATCTGTCTATCCACTCGACGATTTCCCATTTCAAAACATCAATTCCTCGACAAGGGACGCGTTTTTCCGCTTCCTCCCTGCACGCCGCAGCGCCCACAGAATCGACTCTTCCGTCAGAGCACATTGCGGAAGAGAAACTGAGAGAATTTGCTGCTGAGACCGCATATTTCGGAGTCGCACATTACGCTTGGTAGAAGCGGGGAATGCACACAATCGCTTGCACGATGGTGCTTCAGCTGAGGGCGTACCTATACACGTAGGATGACAGAAGCAATTCTTGTGCGAAGGATTAGAGTCGAGAGACGACATATTCAGCGAACAAATTGTGCTGCTAGGGGTACAACGTACGTACACGGCGGTGCCCTTTCCACCTACGTCACACGTACATGCAACTACATACCCTGCCCTATCCTATCCTATTATATGCTGTCTTAACAGAATAACACGTACCATCGCTTCCAAAAGCTAAAGGATGAAGTATTGAATTTCCTCCAAATATCCACGAATGAAAATATTTTAGTGTCAAAATTGAAGAATGAGTATAAGCAACTAAAATTTGGATTAATTGCTACAAACAAAAAGGAAGGGTATATAAGGAAAGGGGATGAAATTGCTATGTGTATTGAGTAATCACGAGAAAACAGGAATATGGATGAAAAATATTGAAAAACTGAAGGTGGAGGTGAATGAAAGAATGGAAACACTGACATATAAAGAACAAATCGTACGACATACGAATACCTCAGGGTAGTGTTCACATCAGATGGTAAAATGGAAATGGAAATATCGAATAGAACGAAGAAAACGAATCAAGTTTAGTATGCGTTAAACAAAACGGTATTCGGCAGAAAAGAAGTAACTCAAGAAACGAAAATGAAGGTATATAACTGAATAACAATACCAACACTACTATACGCCAGTGAGACATGGGCAACGAAGAAAAGGATGGAAAGTAGGATAAATGCGGCGAAGACGAAATAACTTAGGAAAATAGAGTAAAAAGTGAGAAGATTAGAGAAGAACAAAAACAGAGGCCAATTATATCAAAAATAACAAAAAGATGCTTAGGCTCGTATGGACATCTGAAGAGAAACAATGTGCAAAATTTTGGAAGAAGAGTGATGCAAAAAGATCTAAGAGAAGAAAGCAAGCTAGACTCGGGAAAATATGGTTAGATCGAGTCGAGCAGGCATGACCAAAAGAGGGAGAAGACAATAAAGCAAATGAACGAACTGGCAAGGGACCGGAAGACATGGAAGAAATGAGTAAAGAATGAATGAAAGTACGACACTCTAAAGAGTAAAATAGGTCTCTTGACAAGAAGGAGAAGAAGATGATGAAGAATTGAGTAATCTACAACTAGAACAGATGCATAATGGCTTTTTGAAGCGTGGTGACGACCCAACAGGGTGTATAAACTTTGTAAAGCTTGTCCTAACCTCAGGAGCTTTTGTATGTAAATTGCACGCGTAAAGTGTTCCATGGCTTGGTTAATATTACTCCATCGCTGTAAAGAATGAAGCGCAGTTAATTGTTCCCCAACTGCGAATGGTAACTCGGGAGTGTACCGGACCCAGAAAAAGCAAAATGGCGCATTGTCAATTAAATGAAGCTAAAATATTTGTTGTCCATAACAAAACTATGCATAACATATTTATACCGTAACATGCTCCTTTGGTATAGAGTCCCTGGAAATGCGACGCAAAATCTATAGCTTAAAATTCTTATATAATGTTGTATATAATAAGATTGAGTCTACATACATGATATCCCAACTCAGCTTCCTTGTACGTAGAATATCATCTCGTCAGCCCCTTACATTTTACATGCCAGCTGTAGCAACAAACACCAGTTTACACTTCCCACTGATGGTTATTCAGCGAAATCTCAATGCAATATCTAAGTTTTCCGATATACTGAGGGTAGCAAGATCGTATTTACAATAGGTTTTTCAGCTAATCTGTTCTTGCTGAGCCTCTACTTTTGTTACTTTCTTTATTATATATAGTAGATGTAATTAGTTATTTTCTCAGGATGTAAATGTAATTAGTTATCTATATATATGCAAAAAAAATATTGTCCTTTGTTTAGATTTAAGTATCTGCTGGACAATAAAGATTAACTGATATCTGTAGACCAACTCAACCTCCGTATGCAGTACGGTATTTAATAGCAACAAAGTATCCCTTTCTACCCTCAGAAGCTCATCAATAACGCTACCTTTATTTCCAATTGCGATGTTGAGGTATAGCACTTACATTTTTGTCAACAAATATTCACAATCTCAAGCATATCCGTTGTCAACTGTCGAGAGTCATAATCATCGTCGTTTTATATATTTTCAGTTGAATTGTTTGAAGTTGTATAAGTCGTTCTATTTAGAACATTTCTATCACTTTAAAGCGTACACAGGTAAATATGGGTATTTTCCATAGTTCGCATAAATGTACACTTATGGTATGTATGCTTGTATTAGCAACACAGTCTAATTGGACGATTTTTCTCAGTGTAACATCGTCGATATTACAAGGAACTTCATTCTGATAGTTACTTTCTTTTGGACAATCCTATATTTATCGAGCGATAGGACTGTAGACAAGAACCCACACCCGCACATCCTCACATACGAAGAGACAGCCACGTGAATGCGGTGAGAAACCATAAATCATGTATACAACAAACAACCCAATTCTGTCGCGGAGTTACTCGGATAATACCAACCTCGCCCCGCGCCCGACTATAATCTCCCTTGACTGGCGGAATGGCTGCTTGTTCGCCGGCTCGTATGAACGCTGGCATATGTGTACGGAGAGACGCGTCGACTATCACGGGGAAAATGAGTTTGGTACGTAGCGTCGCGTCGTTGCGGCAACGTCGTCATCATTTTCGAGATGAATGAGCGCATGCAGTTTTGATTTAGAGAGCGGGAGGGAAAAATACCGACCGCGCTTTGTGTTGGGATTGTTGCAAGCTTGAAGAGCGATGTGTTTATGGGAACCGAATTCAGTTTGCGGTCCTTGGAATCGTATTAACCTTTAGCGGCGATAGGAATATAATTGCGGGTGGCTCTGAACTCGAAATATCATACTTTCATAACGTCATGGCTTCATTTTCTTAAATAGAATGGTACAGTTTTTAGCTGCTTGATAGAGTTCTTTTGTCTAATTACAATTCTTAAAATAATGTTTATTAAAGAAACAAAAGGTACAATAAAATGTGAAAATTTTAATCCATGTTTTTATTTGAAAAGAAATTGAAAAATCTAAAGCAAATCTGGTACGTAGGCTTCCGCGGTCATCAACAGCACTATACTCTTGGTTTCCGGGTTGGAATTGCGTCATTGTCGTTGCTTCTGCCGAGGTTTCGTCCACATTCTTATGGGACATCTTTAGGACTGCTACTGCTCACTAACTGGGTACTATTCATCCCGGAGCGGTTTATATAAGGCTTGTTTCGGGTCAAGGGAGCGGAAAAGTTTTGGATCAATGAAGCGTCGCGGTTACTAGAAGGTTTAATCAGTTGGGATTTCCACGTGTGTTGTAAGGAGTAGCCATCTTCGCGATTTAAATTGTTGGGATGTTTGAAGGTCTCTATAGATTCACGGAAGATGGTTTTGATATTGTTCCTGAAAGGAATCTTATTGATGCGATCGGTGAATGTAGGGTAAATACGCTTGCTTACGGAAATTAGGGTTGAAAGAGGAAAGTTGTTGTAGAGCAGGGTTGGTGTAGCGGTTAACGGTAGTTGCAATATCTTTCTTAGAATAATTATTGCGGAGCAGAGTTTTGGTGATGTGATTCAGTTCTTGAGGAAGCGGATTGGGTTCAGATATGGAAGCGGTCCTTTGGATAAGAGAGTTGATAACACCGTGTTTTTCGGGCTGGATGATGGTGTGAGGGGCCATCTCAGTGAGATATCTACACGTGTAGGTGGATTTTCGGTAAACGGAATGTCTGAGCGCATCGTCAGGACGCCGGTGTACGAAAACATCTATCTAAATTGTTTAAAGATTGGTGTTCATGCGGCCAGATGACAAAAGTGTCATCAACGTACCTGTACCAACACTTTGGCTTAAGGTTGTAAGATATGTAATAGGGCTTCTTGTTCGAACGCTTCCATAAAGATGTTGGAGACGACAGGAGACAGAAGAGATGCCATCGTTGCGCTTGAGACTTGTCTGTAGTATTTACCATGACACTGAAAATAGGTAGAAGAAAGACAAGCTTCAACTAAGTCAGATAAATCGTCCGGTTGGTCGTTGGAGATGAGGATCCCTCTAATAATGGAGACCGCATACGGTATGGGAATTTTGATGAATATAGATTCGACTTCAAACTTGGCAAGTAAATCGCCTGGTTCTGCCGTCAACTCTTTTAGTTGTTTGACGAAATATTGCGAATTTTGGATGAAAGAGTCGCTGTATCCAGCGTAAGGTTTTAGAAGGTTAGAAAGATACTTCGGTAATTTGAAGGTAGGGCTATTGATAGTGCTGACAGTAGAACGTAGGAGGATATTGGGATTATAAATTTTAGGGAGACCGTATAACTTAGGGGCTGAAGAATAAATAGGAAGAAGTGATCTCTGGGTATCGATGGGGATAGATGTCGTTTTAATGGAGTTAGTGATGGAACGCTCAATTCGGGAAGTAGGATAGGAATAGATTAAGTAATTGGTTCCCTATTTAGGTATTGCCCATTGAAAAGGACACGCTCTTCTTGTTGTGTTCTGTTACGGTCACCAAACCTAACCATCATTAGAATTGTTATCCTCTCAGTTTCAGTTAAAATAACCATCTTCTGTTATTGTGCAGCAGCATGATTTTTTGACACAATAAATATATGAACAAAGTTTTGCTATGCTATATTTATAAATGCCTCTACTCCAACTAAAAAGTTTCATTTATTTAGCTGCTTTCTTTAATTTTGAAGTAAGAACTAAAGGAGATGTAACGAGAAAAAATAGCTTTGATATAAAACATTATTCTATACAATTTGAACACGCTGCTTTTAATAGAATATCACAGCAAATGGAGAGTCCAAACAGAATTCAAGAACTGTATTGTACTAGATTTACAATTTTCCCAATAAAAATTACATCTTTTAAAGTGAACCGCTTCTACAATGTCCAATAATTTACACACAGTTTTATACACATCTTTACGCCGCATATAGAATAGAGAGAGCATGATGGTCGTTTTCGAATCACAAGTCTTCTACATTTATCTTCGTTCTGCGAACGCTGCCCGCGCCAGTGGCATACAAAGTAGCAAACAATGAGCGAATTTCCTCGACGTCAGTTACGCCTGGAGTGAGAGAGGACGATGCGGCAATGCAACCGTTGCGGATTTCATCCACATTACTATAGGACATTCTTTGAATTTGTTTGGATATTCGTTCGTGCGACACTGGTTCGTAAACTGGTGAAGAAGAGGGTAAGAGGAGTGGTTTGCGCAATAAAACAACGATAGTAGCGACGCTCAACTTTAGTGGTGATCCATCGTACCTTTGAGACTGGGAATTTCAGCTGATAAAAACGAAAATCTTTGAGAATTTAGACAACAATTTAAATTTAAAATGTCTATTGTAATTTGCTTTTGGGTTTTAAACCTTCTCGCGATAGAACTGCACACGAGAAATACGCCCAGACACAACCTCTTTTGCTTACGCATCGAGGTAAATGGAAAAAAATAAGTGAAAAGCTTTTAGAGGATGAAACTGAGATGCAAGTATTTAAAAAAAGTAGAACATTAATGTCGCTGCATTTATTAAAATATTTGCGTTTGCATTTCGAGTCCATGGCCTTATTTTCCTGAAAATCAGCACTGGTATTACTAGGTCTTTTAATACGATGGCAAATGTATTATTTGAAAATTAATTAATAAAAAAATAAAAAAAAAGCTCCACAGCGGGCACATTTTTCTTTCACCCTTTCTTATTTTAGCCCGCAAGAGGGATGACATCTGGGAAATTCTTCATTTCTCAACGTTCCACGTTTGATAAATACGACAGAAGGAGCGTACGTACATTGAAACTATGATCATTTTCCTTTTAGAGTCTTTAGATTGCTTTACCTGGCTACCTACCATCTCCAACGTAAGACGCTACGTTACCTGAGTGCATCCAGCGTGCCATGATCAAAATAACACATTACCGTCGCCTATATTACCAACTGAGCGAGTGCGAGAGAGGCTTAGCCGAAGGCGAGACGGCGCACGGTTCGAAATAAGTGCGCATTTGCGAGGCATTAAACAATTTATACTCAACAGCAAGCGAATGCGGTGGAATAAGGAGACGAAAGAGAAGCTCGGAGGAAGAAAGTGGTGTACCGACGCGGTATATACCGTATTTCACTGTCGGCAGATTTGTTTGGGAAATCGGGTAAACAACAGATGTATCGTTTGTCCCCGAGTAAATTAGAAACGATACAATTCCATGTCGGGCGTCGTGTTTTAAGCAAATATATGGGACTGCTTAATTTATTTAATAAACCTTCCGACGCTCTGTAGCCGAATTCGCATCGGTAAATGGAAGCAGCACTTAAATTTAAATCTTTAAATTGTAATAAGTAAAGGGATGATTTGATAGGAAATAAGATATTCACTACGATACTGTCGCCCTCTAGGGGAGAAATTATATTACGAAGTTCTGTCAGTACAATACTTCCCTGGTAAAATGGTTTTTATTAACCAAGTAAATAAACTTATTCTATAATTTCACTAGATTCTATAGTACAGGGTACTTTACAATAGGTGTAAAAAGTTTCGACATCTTGTTCGTTCGGCAAGTCATTTAAAACAAAAAATTTTAAACCATCCAGTCGTAAACACGCGCTACTGCTGCACCATTTTCGACGAACTTCATTAAATCTAATTGTCATTTGGTCAAGTAATTGTTCGCGCGTTTTTATTTCGATACTGTAATCAGCTGCTTCAAATAGTCCCAGAGAAAAAAATCTAAAAGGTTTTAGTCGGAAGTTTTTGGGGGCTAAGCAATAAAACTTCTACGACCAGTCCATCATACAGGAAAACGTGCATTCAACCATTGAATTACGTGTTTACCGTAATGAGCGCCATCGTGTTGAAACCACATTTGTTGATGATCAGGAAGCGGAGTATCTTCGATGTTCTCGAAAAGGGTTTCATCTAGAAAAGTTGTTCTGCATATAGCATATAAACTTCTGATTCTACCAGTACAAACATTCGCACTAAAACGGTGTTGAAATCGCGATTGTCTAATAGCATATGGATTTTGAAGATTCCATAAATGGTAATCAGGCTAGTTGATTCCACTGGCTAGAAGATTAAAAAAACTAGAGAATATTATAAACTCGACTCTTAAGATAGCCCCCACAAAAAAAACGTTTGGAGTCAAGTCCGGGCTTCTTAGTGGTCAGTTGATGTCACTTCTTCTTAATATCAATTTTTCCGGAAACCATTCTCTTACAACTTTTAATGCGGTATTTGATGTGTCGCTAGTAGCCTCATCTTGCTGGAACCGCCACTGGTCATTAAAATCATCAAATTCTTGAAGGGCATGGTCAAAACATTCACGGATCATTACTGCGTACCTGTCAGAATTTACAGTAACTGTTTGTCCGTTGTTATTTTCAAATGAGTATAGGCCTATTATGCCTCTAGAGGATACTGCTACCCAAACAGTAACTTTAGGGCTATATAATGGAATTTGATGTTTCTCCCGGGGATTTTCTTGCGACCAATAACGACAATTTTGTTTGTCGACGTAACCACACAGATGAAAATGTACCTAATCTGAGAAGATAATTCTGTTAAAATCGTAAAACATTTGGTTGGAAAACGTCAATCGTATAGGATAATCAGTTCTCTTTCGTTGAGTTTTAAAAGTGTGTAGTTTCAAGTCTTTTTTGAAGATGCGAAATACAATGGACCTATGTAACTGGAAAACCGAATTGGACCTTGTACCACTTCAGTACGAACTCGGCTAATGTTTTGATTAGTGGACGCACTTCGCGGTAGTCCAGAAGGACGAACATTTGCAGTCAAACCATTTTCATTAAATTTCAGTGTCCAGGATCTGATTTGATTGGTGCTAGATGGTACTTGACGTTGTGAAGAGCACGAAACGTACGTTGTTGGACATCAAACCATTCCATTGTGACATATGTCAATTCTTATATCAAATTTCCAAGGTTTACTTTACTCATTGCGAAAAATCAAGCAATTATATCTTAACAGGCTTTAAAGCTATAGATAAGATGAAAGTGCAAAACTCTCTCATACTCCAAATATTTTAAATACTGCATGTGAGTAGTAACACAGTCACTGATGCATTTAATTCATAATTCACACAACATACAAATGTAGCTAAATTTGGATGGGAAAAATCGTTCGTTGTAGTAGTCTTTTTTTGTATCCACTGATGGGAATAGCTCAACTTGCGAAGATGAAATTCGGTCGTTCCTTGTGCGGTGATGAATTTCAAATTTTGTAATGTTGACCCTGATGAATAAATCCCATATAGAGCAGGACAAAAATAGACACGAAAAACATTTCAATCCCTTCATTCTTTTTTTGCGGCGGCGGATTGCTTTATGCGGTGGATTTACTAAAAATAGAACGTTAATTTTAGATCATTCGGTGAGTGTGTGTTCGGAGATAAAACGAGATACAAGTGCGAAAAATGTTTCGTTTCCGTAAGTAGAAGCTTGATGCTAATATAGAATGGCATTTAGAAGGCTTTTTTTCATTAGAAATTGAAGGTTCAAATAATTTAATCTTTCCAAATCCATAATTGAGTGTTTGAAGGTTTTACTAATTTACATTTCACGATTTGAGGTTTTGGTGAGATTGTTATAGTTTTACATGAACCGTTAAGTGGGATGAAACGGACTTCCATGGTGAATTGGACCGGTATGTATTCGGTTTTATAACAACCGCTTAATTTTCGAAACAGTGAAGTTATTCTTTATATGACCAATAATATGTTGTGCATAGATTATAAGTTTCCTGAGTAAATAAAAAACCTTAGTTGTATTTCATATCTACCAGGTGTCCCAGATTCAATGTTACATGCGATATTTTCTTTATTTATAGAGATATAAAATCGAGATTGTGTTGTTAGTACAAAATATTAAATTTTTTACTCTATTGATTAATTACAATTATTTGTCTAGTAACCAATCACGAAAAGACAAAAATCTATCAACCAGAAACTCTATTGCGACATAATGGAAGGTTATCGTACGTGACGGTAATTCACAAACGCCTGGGGGAAGGAGACATTTTTTAACTTGATTCCAGAATTATTTCACATCTACCCCCGCAACGTAACTTCATATCACTTCCTCCTCCTCTTTTCACGTTCCTTCCTCCTCCTCTTTTCACGTTCCTTCCTCCTCCTCTTTTCACGTTCCATTATTCTATATACCGATTATCATCGACAAAGTTGAGTGTCAAGTGGATTTTCTCATATCCTACTTATTAGGCGGTGGTGGCGCTGCTGTCGGCTACGTACTAACATATATATCAGATGTTGAGAGCTTTTGTTCGCGCATGCACGCGCTTAACTAACGTACGGACAAAATTCTAATTCTAGTCGCGTAAAATAAGTCCCGGGAAGCAGGGTAGGAGGACAGGAAGGGAACGTATGTATATTGCCTCCTCGTTCTTCGTCGTACGTCGCAGACGACGAATCCAAAGTTGACGTTGACGAATTCAGGGTCTAACTTTCGAATGTGTCTAGCAGGGACTATTATTATTTGATGTAGTTAAGTTGATGATAGTTTCTCAGAACCTACGTATTCGTATGTATACAGTTTTGATTAATAGAAGACTTGACAGTCTGTCGCTGTCTTTACAGCTTTCCACGCGAGATCCTAATATGCTACGGAAGTCTTAATTACGATTAAAGCTGCTGGAGTAAGCAAACTGTTTTTGAAGGTGACGATTATATACGTATATGTACGAGGATTTGAGGGAGATGGCGCTTTATGTTAAAATCTGCATTACCGACTGTGAATACTATTCTTTTAATCTTTCTAAATTTACTTATATTAAAAATAAAAAGCAGTAAATGATTATAACAGGAATTTTATTTATAAACGTACTTAATTGGGCATTACAAACAAACACAAATAAATGAAGTTTTATTGATTTATTATCAAATGCCATGGAAAGTTCCATTATAGAATTAGGTTTTGTAATATCGAAACCGATCCTCCTCACACAACTGCGTGGCACAGTTACAAACTGCGGACTGGCAGAAAAGGGTGAGGAAGACCAGGGTCGATAGATAGATAAATAATTAGTTAGTAACTAGAATAGGAGGTAGCTGGTTGTAGACGGTAGATAAGGTAACCAGGAGGATGAGTTGAAAGAGAATAAATACATATTAGAGAAGTAAACAGTGCCTTGCTGTTCAATTGGTACCTACCCGACGCCTCCACCAAATATGTCACGTGTTCTCCTTCTACTATTAATATAAGTCTACTTACGTGACGAGGGGCACTCGCTGGCAGTTACCAAAGATAATAATAAAGTATATCAATAAAATAATTATATGTTTAATATTCTTTCCAATTACCGGTAAAAGATCGTCAATTATCGGTAAAAATTTTAAAATAATTTTCATAATTTACGGGTAAACCGGTATTCCAATCCCTACTCGTAACGCATTTAGCGAAAGAACAATAAAATAAAATGGCCCATTTGACTGAAAAGGAGGTAATTGAAATGTTGATGTTGGTTGGATGCGGTGATAGATTAAGAACTCACTGGGAGACTTACCAGTTGTTTAATTCTCTTAACTCGGAAGATAATAATGAATTCATTTTTGTTGGAAAACATGGGATTACAATTCAAAAAAACACGTCACTTGTACGTACTTTTACACGTGAATATTTTTTAACGACGCCCTTTGAAGCATGTACTACAGCGAATTTTTCATACAGTTTTCACATGTATTTGATAAAATGGAACCTGCCGTAGATAAATCCTTCATATTATAGATTTTTTTTAATCGGTTTACCTTGCACAAAATATAAAATAATGTTAAAGAATATAACAAAATCAAATTAATTCGTAGTATAAAATGCTAATTCCGATCAATTAGAATCCAAATCCTCCCAGCGTCATAAATAATTCATTATACAAATCGATTTCGACCGATTCAGTTATTGATGCAGGTTGTTATAATTCGCTACCAAAATTAGGTGAAACCGGCATTAGATATTTAAATTGCGCTGCTGTATGCAAATGTTTCGCCGTTAATAATTTATAATTTTAATAGTTGGTTTTATTAGCTCGGGTTCGTCCTATTACAGGATACAAAATTGAAATAGAAGCCGCATTGTCGTAAATGCAATGAATCAATTATTAGCTCTCGGGCTGCTATAAACCAATTTTAAATAATTAGAATGTGTTGGTGGACATTTGAAACAATACTTTTAACAATTTAAGTTGGAATTTCAAACCGAAAAGTATTTTTATTTTCTTGTTCAGTCAGTACTCAGAAAAAATTCGGTTTGAATAGACAATTTTAACCTTAGAAGCATATACGTAAAAGCAGTAAATGTGACTAAGAAGCTTCTTTATAAAAATTCTAGTACAAATATTTTAATGGCTTAAGAGATCTTTCCTTCAAAATAATGCTTCTCAAGTCCAAAGCAGATTTTATATAATTTGCTTCAATCGTTTCTACCATGTCTTGAGCTATTTCTTTATATCAGATTATGTGGAACTTGCTAGTACATGAAAATCCATACAACCCAGTAATGATGGCGAGATTATTTTATTAGATTATAAGTTAAATAATAATCGTGCGACGATCTTCCAATTTGCTGTTGCAGCAATGTCACATAACCTGAACTACAATCAGGGTCACTGTATAACTGAAATATTTGAGGAACTTTCTTTGACACGTTCTGTATAAAACATCTTCTGCAAACTTCTCTTCTTTTTTCTCAAGACCTTGGTACCCTGAGGGTGTCGGGTTTATTGATATCTTCGGCCGTCTCTCATCCATTTCTTCCATCCTTTCCTATCTCAGTCCTGTACTGTTTTCCCTCTTTAAACCTATCTCTTTTATTCTCCCCATCCATGCATTCCTTGCTCTTCCTCTTCTTTTCTTTCTCTCTATTCCTGCCTCTGTTATTCTTTTAACTAGCCTATTTTGTTGCATCCTCACTACATATCCAAACCAGTTCAACTGTGGGCTCACTATATTTTTCATAATTGGTGTTTGTTTTAGTGCCCCTCTAATTTCTTCGTTTGTTAACCTATCATGTTTTGTGACTTCCCGATCAACACAACATCATCAGCATACAGTAGAACGTTCAAGTTTGTTAGGACTAGATGATCATAGATGTTCTGGACACATATGTATAAAAACCTTTGCCCCTTAATGTCTAATATTGCACTTACAAAGTATGCAAGCTCTTTTTCAAACTTCTTTCTTCTATTTAGAGATTAGTTTCCTATTCTTTACCCAAACAATAGGATTATTTGCATTCCATCTCATAAGGCGACACAATTTTTTTCGGTTATTTCACTGTGATGCGCCTTACGAAGCAAAAATTTCTCTCACCTCGAGGAAAAAAGTGCCTTTCGCTTTCGAGTCATGTCCCAACGCCGGGGATCCTTATCATAACTCGGGGTGTGTCGTCTGGAATTCGATGCGAGCCTCTCTCGACGACTACAGGTTTAATACCTCATACCGAAGAGGATCTAGCGTGCTCCTGGTACTTTCTAACGTAACGAAACTGAAACGGAACACTTCATACCGCTATAATTCGTTTCTTTCGCTCTTGGAACGTAGCAAAGAAAAAAAGAGACGGTGGAGACGAACGTGAACACGGGTACAAGGTTAAAGGAAAGAATGTGGGTGGATCTTGTGCAGGAGAAGCAAAGAAAAAGTGCCGAGGTGTAATTTTTCGCACGCCGAAGGAATGACTCCCAATTGTTATAGGAGCGCGTGATAAAAGTAAGTTTTTCAAGTTGGAAAATTGAATTCGACGAAACAAAACAGCTCGGCGATGTAGAGGGCACCACTTTTCCGAAGAAAAAGAAGAAGAGGGGGAACTATCCTTTGTGTTTGTTAGTTTTTTGAAGTCTGTGAGATATAACTTTTGTCATTTTCGAAAATGAAGCTGGATGAGTCGGTCTAAAAGAGAATTTAAAATTCAGGTTTTGTAGTTGTGGAGGAAGCAGCAGCACTACAATTGCGTCTTGAATCTATTTGAAAAGATACTAGAGTGCTGCTTGAAGAGAAAAGTTAGAAAACCACTTCGTTTTATAGACAAAACCAATTCCCATCAATTTCGTTTGAGGTTTCGAAGCTGTGCTATTATTCGTCAAAATACTTGTAGCTTTTGTTTATAATTTCAACAAAACGTTTTCTTTCGTTTATGATTATTGGGATTATTTTGAACAAATGTCCTAATTTCAACCTGACTGTCTAGTTTGTCGCTAATCTTTTTTTTCTGTTTGTTGTTTAGGAAAATTATTTTTCATTGCCACAAATACGACTAATTAAGAGTATTGAAAAAGAAAATTGCGGAAGAATGGGAAGCTGTAACTGGCGATACCTACCAAAAACTTATTTTGACAATGCGCAATCGCAGTAAAACTCCTCCGAATTTACCCTGTTGTTTGTTGTTATTTTTCATTGATTTTTAAGATTTACGGAATGGAGAAATTATTCTCCAGGCACAAAATATCATTCCAGTTAGAAATATATTTATAGATTTTAATATCATCGGCATATGCAAGAAGGTCACTTATATACTAGATTTCGTAGAAAAGTAATTGGATGAGAATCCATTATAACGAACGTATTTACACCTGCCAATTATATAAGAGTAAGTCAATCTTAAGAACGATGTACACAATCCAAACTCTTGATAATTTACTAAGTAAAATGCCACGATCAGTATAATGAAAAACACTACTGAAATCTACCAGGAATAAAGCCAAGTTGATCTGGAGAAATAGGTGATTTAACGTTCTCATACAAGGTGAAGAATAGGATATTCCCAAATAATTAGGCAAAGCTAGATAAAATCTTTTTCCACAAGTTTGCTACTCATAAGACATGCAACTAAACATTTATTTGCGTTTAAACTAATCGCCTAACCTCAATCATTCACTAAATCTACAAGGTGAATAAAAATTAAGAAAGCAGAGAGTAGCTTAAAAGTAACATAGTAGTAGGGCAAAAGTTATTTCGAATGGCATTAGAAATTTGTAGATGTTCTTCATTATTTCCTTAACGTTTGATCTTCCTCTCTCTAGATTTGAAATAAATATTCTGATTATCTTAAAACGATTTTTAAGATGAGCAAAAATTTGTATGTTAAGCACTACAGTATAGTTTGTCCTGTCCTTCAATTTTGAATAAAATATTAAGTTTTGATTTACAATAATCCTTGTCCTTATACATTTTCGAAATATTTCCAAATTTTCTGAAGGATTTTCCTTCTATAAGCAAATCGGCTATCGTTTTTCTTCGTTGAGGTGTTATCTGCTACCATATGCATGGAAAATTGCATCTGCTGCCTATTCCCGAATAGAGTACATATATTCACTTACTATTTGTTTTATACCCGTATTGTAGTACTTCGTTTTCGCGCACGGTATAAAGCCTAAAAAAGGGATAGCCGCCCGTACGAGAGAGATATTGATCATCATGTATATATGTGAAAAGTGACGGCCATACTAGCTATTGTTCATGCTAATCCCATAATAGCAACACGTTTTCAAGGTGTATTGCCGTATAAATGTTTGGTAAATAGATTCGCCTAACAAATCGACCCACCACAAATCCTGCTGCCATCATCCTGCCAAACAATGGAAAGGTTCCGCTTCGGCTCGATTGTAAGCCCTTTCCATCGCTGCCGACAACAATAATAGTTAAGAAAATCCTCAGTGGAAAATTATAATTCAGAAACTGGGACAAAGACAAGTTTTGGCTGGTAAATATTATGCATACATAGCGAGAAGGTTGGAATTTAGTGGTCCTAAATCTGAATTGATTAAGTGATTTTTGTTTTTGTAAATTTCCATGCCTTAATAACAATTTAATTGAACAATACTCATCACGTTTTTAATTAACTTTATATTATCAACATTATGGTTATTTTCAAGCATATGTAGGGCAGCGCTAGATTTATCAAACCTTCTGAATTTGAGATGAGCCAAATGTTCTTTGTACCTAACTTTGATTGATCTTTTTGTCTGCCCAATATACACTTGATCACAATCTTTACATGAAATTTTATGAATTCCTGATTTATCCATGTTATCTGCTGGGTCTTTGGAACTTCCTAAAAGGTTTTTAAGGTTATTACTTGAAGAAAAAACAATTTTGCTGTCAACTTTAGAAAAGATTTTTTTTTTAATTTACCTATAAAGAGGTTAGCCATAAACGGAAATAAGCTGTTACCCATTGCCGTTCCAAAGAACATTTGGCTCATCTCAAATTCAGAAGGTTTGATAAATCTAGCGTTGCCCTACATATGCTTAAAAATAGCAATAATGTTGATAATATAAAGTTAATTGAAAACATATTGTTCAATTGAATTGTTATGAAGGCAAAAGTCACTTAATGAATTGAGATTTAGGACCACTAAATTCCAGCTTTTATCCTTTGCTACATCATGTTTAGTTAATTATAGCTGTAATTATAACCATGTGCAATGAACCGCTTCATTGAAAAACAAGGATTTTAATAACTCACGTCATCCTGACCATTTACATTTCCCTTGATGGCTTCCTACGAAAGTTATTTTGGGCCTGACGAATCTCTTTTGTAAGCAAACTTTTTACAGTAAACATATTTCTACAAAGTCATTTCAAATCAAAACAGATTGGATACAAGGTTGTGTTTTTTCGCTTTCTACATCTTTCCTTTCTGATCTAGATATGATAATGGAAGAGAATTTACTTTTGTGATATACAACTACAGTTCAGATCATTTTTGGATATTCTTCCATTTCCATTCCTCCATAAACACGATTGATTTCGATGGATGCATTTAGTGACGAATACAAGCGACCGATATTAGCGATTACGATGAGATATTTGACCGTAAAATTTTCCCGATTCCTCCCATCGGGCACGCTCCGACACCGCTTACGCTTACCGAAAAGCCTCTCGACATTTTGCCAAATGGCGAACGATAAATATCGAAAGGAGACCGATTGCCTTTCGCCATTCGAGCGGAATTTATTGAAACACGTGGTGAGGTTGTATACGCGGAGAGTAGGTGAGATGCACGGGACTAAGCAGCCGAACGTTCGCTGCTACTTATGTACGTGTGGGGAAACATATTCTCGGGAAGAAATGAATAAATATTTTATTCTCGTAAAAGTCGTTCGATTGGTAGGAAGTTGTGGTCGTAAAGCTTGCGATCGTCTAAAATAAATATACCTCCAATACGTATGGGGAAAAAGCAGTTGCTGTGCTAGGCTTGATGTTCAGAAATAATTTGCTCCATTGATGGTATAAGAAAAAATTGGTATCTACTGCCGTGGTGTATATTTACATCGTTCAGTGTTTTCAGTATGGCCACTCGGTCAGTATGATATTCCTTCTGGCGGATGTTACTTCTTTTTCAAAAGCCTCTACTCCTCTCCGAGCCTTCGATTTGCGGAGTGGGGGTATTAAATAATTTAATTAAGTCCAGACAACGACAAATGTGGGGTAGTGGGGACAAATCTTCTCTTCATTATTGCCTGACGAGAGAAATTTACACTACTTATCTAAACTTCAATAAATGCTGCTTCATGTCTTTTACTCGCAAACCCAGCCCTATTTCTCCTACGTACAATATAAATATAATAAGTTTTTGAAGGAAGTTGAGTTGATCAGAGATCTTGAAGTTTTGTTTGATTCTTTGATGAGTTTCTCCTCACATGTAACAGATCTTTGCTTATGTGCCTCTAAGGCTTTAGGCTTTACTGTACTCTCATAGAAGTAATTTCGCGATATTCAATTATTAAAATCCCATTTCTTTAGTTTTGTCATCAGTAAGTTGGAGTATGCATCACAAGTATGGTCTTCTCACTATATTTACTATCAGTTTTCTTTAAAAAAAGTGTAACGATGATTTCTTAAATGCCTTGCCTATAGAAAGGATGGTGTCTAGCCAGAACGAGGAATAGATTATTCCAGATTAATTGGTAGATGTAGTTTGGTATCATTGTCATCACGACGCTACAATGTACCGGTCAGCTGATTTACATTATTCTGGTGTACTTCCTAATAATAATGCAATATGATCATAAAACTCATATAATCGAGAGGGCCATGTGCTTTTGCTGGTTACAACTACATCTAACGGTTAAATCTTGCTTAAATCATATTTTGGAGATTGAAACTTCAATGTTATCTCTCTGCGTTTACAATTTCATGAAAAAATAATGGGCCAATAATTCTTATCCGTGAAGTTTCTATTCAACCTTTTCAGGATGCAATGGTTTTTGTGTCATGACACAAAGGTTTTTACTGGGCTATATGCTGTTGCCTAGATTGCCTAAGTTTCTGCATCGTATAGAATTTAAAAATTAAATTCCCAAGGGACAAAGAAATACATATTTCTTTTATACTCGCCCCACGAAACGCGGATTAGAGTTCTATCGCGAAGCAATTTTTAATATTTCTCACTTTTCACGAATAACTACAAAAGCAGACGGCACTGGAACAAACTTTAATATTGGAGAAATCGCAAAAAGTTTCGAGATTATTTGCAGCTAACCCGAGTAATATTAACATTTCTCATTCGTGTCCCGAAATATGGAAATAATGCTTACAATGAAAAGTTCAATATTGTATATTAATTTCAAACGTATGTTTAGCTCTATGATAATCAATTAATTGGATAAAATCATTGTTACCAACCGCATTCGACTGAAACAGACGTACATACAAATAACGAACATCCGGGATCGTATTGATAAACAAAGTCGCCACCGAAGAGCTACATATGTATTTAAATCATCATTCCAACGGTCGCGGGACGTAACGACGGCATTCAACTCTATTTACTATCCATTAAATCAGCGTTTTAAATTTATTTGTATTTGTTTAATTATTTTTTCATTCCCTCTCTTCGGCTTTATCGATAATCCCTCGCTGTATGTCCGGTTTGAATGGCAATTAAACGGACAACCCTTGACTAACGATTTTACGAATAATTTTGTTACGTTGCGTGCACATTCGCAAAATACGGAAAATTTGCATTTCGAACGAACGTGGAAATGTATTAATTTTCGGGGAATGCTTTATTTAGTATTGCGTATTGCAGTTGGTTTTAATTAAGTTAAGGAACGTCACCATAATCGTATTATTGAACCATTGCTAACGGTTTTTATATCGAAAAATACTCAGGAATTTTTCAGCAGGTAGTGAAAATAATGTTTCGGGCTGATTCTTTTAGTATTTGCAAGACATCTCATGTTTTCAAGTCAGTAAATAACAGAGATAATATTAGCTTCTGAGTTATGAACAATATGGTCATAACATACAGGTCATTGCTTGCAACAGGAAAAGTTAATTGTGGCCTTAGTGTAACGCCAAGAAATTCGGACAAGTAGAATTACCTCCTTTCACCCTTTTTTTTATACAAATCCAATGGTTGGAGGTGAGATGGACCAAAGTTTTGGTTGGTTTGGGCACTCCAAAAGATATGAAGTAGCTATATTTGCGAAGCAACTGCAAGACGAAGACGACGTCGTAGCTAACACGAGGTAAGTAAAATACCTAGGAGCCACAGTATTCCCAAAATTTCATTAAAACGTAGTACATAAAGAAATGTGAGTCCAAATGCAATCTTTGGTGTAAATGTCGAAGGAAACTTAGCAAATTACGTAAACAATTAACCCAAATGCAATCCTTAGACTTGAATTCCTGATGGAAGACTCGAGCGAACCTATCAAACTAGCCAATGGACAGCAACTTGAAGAAAGAGAAAATTCATCAGAATCGGCTCCATCTAGCATTGAAGCTGTCCCGAAATGAATGGCACAAGAATAAACTTCAAAAAAGGACGATTCACTTATATAATAGACACAACAGTCATTTTTGGGCAGATAAAAATCCTAGACTAGTACGAGAACAAAATGTTCAAGTATCCTGGAGCTTTAATGCACGATAAAGTATAATAGTATTTTTTGTTTATATTTTTACGACGAAAATTCAACTGGGGGAAAGATATTTATATATTTTGCAAATCGTAGTAAGGGAAGAAGAAATAACGAGTGTTTGATATCAAATGGATGGAGTTTCACTTGACAATACGGATCCTGTTGGGCAGTTGTTGAATGTAATATTCGAAAACCAGGACTCCGTGATTTAACAGCCATGCATTTTTACATTTGAAGATACATTAAAGACCAAATGTATGCACATCCAACAACAACCAAAGAAGACATGCAGGGCAGGGTTCGACTTGCCTTCAATGGAATATGCAATAACTCCATTCACCGTACCACTAACAACCAAATGAATACAAGGATTTTATGCAAATGCAATCCTTGGACATGAATTCCTAATGGAAAACTCGGACGAACGTATCAAACTAGCCAGTGGACAGTAACTTGAAGAAAAAGAAAATTCATCAGAATCTGGTCCATCTGAATGCCAAAAACATTAACATCAAGAAAGGACGATTGCATCCAATATTTACGATGCAAGATAGTTGCATGAAGGATAAACAATGTACGAATCACTCTGTCAAATCTACAGAACCAACATGTGTATTAAGAGAACCAAGTAATCTTCTGCTATCAATGGTATGGCTGAAGGTATGACCGTCAAGGAGGATAACTATCCTCCTGTATTGCGTAACGCACATATGTTCTTTTACCTATTACTTACTAATGGCGATGGAATTCAACACAAAAACTTCTAATCAAAATAACTTTATTATAACACTTATTTAAAAGTAAGAGATGTTCTCGTACGTATAAATAAGAATAAAATAAATCCTAACCTTTTCAAGCTTTTATCAAATGCTTTTGACGATTCAAGAAGAGCCCAGTTGCGATGTCGCTCCTGTTCAAAGCCTCGTAATAATTACAGGGTTGGTTTCAATAAAAGTCGTCTATATGGAAAAATATTAAGTGACAGCTGAATGACTAAATGAAAACCGCTGCATAAATAAGTCTTATGAAATAAGTATGATCTAAACAACACCAAGTTTTCTAATTATAAAAAAGAGCATTCGTTCGCTTATAGGCTCTAAACGAAAATAATAGACACAAACACTTTGACTTTTATTTCTTCTAATATACTGTTAATGATAAATGTTTTCTCGGGGTTAATGTTGTTGAAAATAATTAGTTTTGTAGGATCTACTTAATTATTTTTTACTAATTGAAAAAGAATATGAAAATGAAACAATGTTTAACGTTCGAAAGATACAGTAAATTTTTATTTAGAATTTAGAATAATTATATTTCTTTTGAACAGTATGAATTTTGAGACAAAGAACCTGTGGTAATTCCTAACTGACAGCTGCTTAAATTTTAATTTATTTCTTTAAAATTTTGAAGTTTCAAAAATAATTTATTAAATTGAATTCTTTCTTTGCATTTAATTATTTAGCCAAATATAATCCATCAGTTGGATAAAAGCAGCAATCAGAAGTTTTGTTTTTTGAATACTGCTTCGTGATTTCTACATTCCTAAAATTGCTTTTGTATTGCACTTTTCAAAAGTGTTGTTGCAAAATAAAGAATTTATTCGGAGTTTTTCGAGAACTGTATGGCCATTACGCTACTTAGAAAGACAAGAAGCAATTTCGTTACAGTTTTTTTTTTTTTGTTATGAAGAAGAAGTACGGCAATAAAATTCCTTGGTTTTGAAAAATATATTAAGATTTAAAAGAGATCTACGAAAAATCTTTTAAGAAGGCAAATAACAACAGGATAAACTTGACCAATGAAACAGCTAAAATAAAACACTATGTATTAAGAAAGTTATCATACTATACGTCGCAAAATCAATTAAACCTTCTTTATTGCAAACTAGCATTGCCGGCAAATGAATTTAGATCGCACCTAAGTACCAATAAATTCCCGAACGTCGTCATCGAAAGCCGTAAAAGCGACATATCCAAGTACTTTGCGCGACGGCACACGAGACACTTTTCCCGCAGTTCTTTACGACGTGCATACGTCCCCGTAATTCACTATTAGCAAATTAACTGCACGTATCGGAGCCATAACAGTTTGTCTCCGCCGCAGTAAATATTGCTTATTCGGTAATTTCACCTCTTTCCCACCACCTCCCAATCGCTCTATTCATAACGCGCTCGATTTATCGTTGGAAAACGCCTGGTCTCGCTCCGTGACGTGCGCAATATTCAATAACTATGTGTTTATTACCCCGAGCTATAGAGCTACATAGCTAGCTGAAGCTAGGATCCAGCGATGGGTTATTAGATGATTGATCGAGCTGGAGGTGTACCCGGAGTGAAAGCCGAGGGTTTGTATAGGAAGTATGTGGTGTGCAGCTTTCGTGAAGCTTCATTGCAGCAATTTTAATGGTTAATTAGAATCTGTATTGGGTATATTACGCGCTACATAGAAATACTCCCTTGTGAAAGTAATTTGTTAAGTACTGTGTTCCGTGTTCTTGATTAATATCGAAAATGAAGTATCTAAAATGTCATTAGTAAAACCCGACCTGTTGACTTGTTACACAAATAAGAAAATATATGATTTTTGATGCAAATAAATAGTTATTTATGTCGCAAGGTACGAATCTGCAGTTTGCAATACATTCGAGACCGCGAAAACACTTACAATCCAAGTGTCATTTTTTCATGGTTTACAAAAGACATGTTTAAAATGGATAATGTCGCTTGTCCCAGATTTTTATGCAGGTGATAGTACTTATGTAATTGTCAAAGTTGTCAATTTCTTTTATGAATTGACAGCTATTGCTATATACAGGATGTCCCAACCTTCCGGAATTGTGGAATTGCGCTTGTACTATAAGCAGTAGGAAGTTAAAATTTCCTGGTAACTTAATAGACATCTGGGAGTATCTTCTAAAAATATTTCTGCATATACAGGTTGATCGATAATTAGCGAACCACGCATCTAGTTTGTTATTTTAAATGGAACATCCTATATATTCTAACGGTTTTAGTTTCTCCGCCTAAAAATAAGTCAGTGCAATATGTGTTTTATACGTCCATTTTTAATAGATTTTGAGAAATTTATAATTTTGTTCTCAATAACCTTAAAACCAAGGATATTCATTTTATTCAATAAACTCGAAATGAAAATACATTTTAGCGTAATATTTCACTATATTAAATTGCATACTCGGCTCTATCTAAACATGGTATCAGAATCCCTTTGAAATATACAAGGTGCTCAGAATTGAAAATCAAACTTGGCTAAATTCAAACACCGGAAACTTAATTTCTTTATACAGCACCATATATTTCTTTGTGTTCACGTTATAGAAAATTCATATCTCTAATATTTTTGTACAACAATGCATATGTCTAATATTAAAATTAAAAGAGGTATTTATAGTCAAAGCTGAATCTTGCATTTGAATATTGATATCCAAATGTTTGTAGTGTCAGCGATGTTTGGTTGCCGTGACAACGGTAAACAAGAACTTGGCGTTGGCATGTCTAAACTGTTCTGCAACATTTCGAGCCTGTTTCACTACTCACAAAATGAATTTCGCAAAAGAAGAGTTAATAGATATGATTTATGTATTAGGAGAAAGCGAAAGAAATAGTGTATTAGCTCGCAGGACGTACAAGCTGCATTATCCTGAACGACGATGCCCGCAACCAAAAACATTTCTCAAACTGAAATGAAGATTTGAAGCTACTGGGAACATTGATTACATGAAGCATCTATTTCAAAATAAAAGAGCAATCAACGACGATAACTGCCTTAATGTCCTGCTAACTGTGGAAGAAGATCCCCACGTATCTGTTCGACACATATGCACATCCTGTATATACTTCAAAGATTACAATTTATAATCCCACGCTCTGGTGTCCGTTATTCGAATACGTTTTATCTACCGTTTCCTCGAACAAATGCTCTTTTAAAATCACCTATTTATGTGACTTGTACAAACTTTAATCTCATATCTTCGCAATGTGATATTTTCCACGATACTTTACATACAATAAGGATAGTCACTGCTCTTTACTTTAATAATTTTTTGTAACTTGTTACTCTTACTTGTTTTTTATACTCGTTTTGTAATTTGCTATTGCTATATATTGTTAGATCTTTTGTTTTGATTGTAAATTTAAGTTTACGTATTCCGTACGTTTACATTATATATTGTTAGTCTGTATAGCCCTTATTAAAATATTGTTTTATTAAAACAGAGTTTCTAATCCTTTCTTTCGCTAAAAACGTGCAGTAATATTATATACTTGTATATACCTGTATATATGCCTTTAATAAGATAGTAAAAACTCTTCCAACGGAAACCACGTGAAATTTCCATTTCTTTAACAAAATTGCTTCTTTTTAAGCGCTCACTGTAAACTTCATCAATAACTAATGTCAAATTTTACAAAAACAGTAATGTTAAACCTCAATAGCGCAATTTTGTGGTCGTTTGTAGAAACTTAAGACGCTGCCCTCGTATACAAAAAAAAAGTTTAACACTCCATTCAAAACCATAACGATTTGAAATTGATTTCAGGTCGGGAGACAAACCGTTAGATCTACGTAATTCTAGAATTCCAGTGACCCTTCTGTTAATAAGTGGCTACCAAGACTTTTTATCTTTTGTTTAACAATAGCTCCATCGCTTTTAGAAATGTCTTTTCAATGCTGGTATGGTATCCTTCTGGAACTAAATGTTTTGCTTCGGTGATGTTAGCAGCTTATCTAGAAGATCTTCTATAGAAACAGACTCAAAGTAAATTATTACCAATGACTTAATAAATTTTTCAACGAAAATTAATCATTTTTTTCCATTTATTTATTTATTTTTTGAGAAAATTCTAGTATATCTTCCTTATTGGTAATACGTTTCTCCTTGACTAACTACCTCTTGCTTACCATAAAATCCAGCGTATCAATCTCCTATTTACCAACGCTAAAACCATTCGAAATCCTCGCTAGGAAAAGGTTTTATCTCGAAATAGACATCCTAGGTGACAGAACGTAAACCGAAACCCCAGCATAAAAATATCGCCTTTCCCAAAGTCCGATCGACGACAGGACCAAAATCCCTGAATTGTATTAAGCGCGGACATCCCAACATCGCCATCGTCGCTCCCACGGGATCCGAAATATCCTGGCGGATTTGCCGCCAATGAAAACTAAATTATCCGAAGTCAACCGGCCGAGTTGACACATAAATTAGTTTCTAACGTTCGGGCAACGGCTATTCCTCGCATATTTCGCCCCCGTACGAAGCGAAAGGCGACAGGAAACGTGAGACGAAGGGACAGGAGGGATGCAGTAGCTCCGCACTAACGGCAATTAGGGCTTAGTCTACTTAGGGGTCCTCGAAACTTCTCTTCCCCCTTCTCCGAAAACAAGAACAATCGGCTACACGCCGCGTACACCGCAGATAGAATATTAATTAAGAACTGCGGGACTCCGGCTGTGGCGACGACAGAGGCGGCAATGAAGGGTGAACGAGAGAAGGAGCGAGGGAGGAATTTCCGCTTTTAAACCGATAAAATTAAAGTTGCGTTCCGAATCCGGGAAGAGGATTTTAGTTTAGTTGGATACATGTTGTTGTTAGGTGGTCCTGGAAGCATGCAAAAACAAGGGACAGTAGCAAAATTTAATTTCTTATGTGGTGTTATTGTTTATAAATACGTGGTATGGAAATCCTCTTAAAAGGCTTCTAAGATTCACTTTTTGAAAATGCAGTTCTAAAACTAGATCATTCTATTCGATTTTACTTATTTGTCTGTTCGAGCCTCGCCGTCACTTGATAAAAACGCTCGCCATGCTCATCGGATTCGTTTGGTAAATGAATTTTTAATGACATTCGAACATTTAAACGGCAAAAAGCAATGAGCATGTCTTAATTAGTATGCGCCAATTTTCGGATCGATGAATTCCGAGAACATTGTCAATAGCCGCTTTCAGACAATCATATGCTACAAGTTCCATGTCAATGAGTGCATTTTCAAATCGTTTGTCCCTCATTAAACGACGAATGATATTTCAATAGATCAATATTCAGATTCAGACATCTACCTTCTTTTCCTTCTGGGTTCAATGCTCTTATGAAATTTTTAACAATTCCTAGCCTGATGTGGAGCGGTGGTAATAAAACATCTCCGATCGGCACAAGTGGAATTTCAATAATGTTTTTTTGTCGCAATCTAAATTCCTCACGTAAAGGTCAGTTCCGTTCGTTATATTGGTCGCCGGCAAAACGGGTATTCCACATGCACATGTGGCACATATTTTTGGTATAATCCGTTTGCAAGAGCCACCACTTTTAAGTCGGCACAAATTTTCCACTTTTGGTCATTATATTGCACTAAATCGATGATTTTCGGGGATGGAAGTTTCTAGAAGGTTCACGAATGGTCTATGGAAGGTTCTCGAAGGTTGCAGAAAGCTCTTCGACCATTGATCAGATTTTCCAGAAAATTCCAGAATGTTCTTTGGGCCTAAAATGTTTAAATTGAAATTGCTCGAAAACGCGAGCTAACTTTTAAAAACGGCACCATTGGATCTCAGCCTACTCGAATTAGATTTACCCCCCGGATGTCCAGTTTGTTGCATTTTGCAACTAGCACAATGTAGATATTTTGTTTCTGGTGAGTGTCAGAATTTTGCTACTCCGCAAATGTGTGACTATACCAACGGTTATCCTTTGACTCAAAATTCCTCCCTTGGCCTTGGCATTCAAAATAATAAAGATTCAATTTTAACACAACAAATTTACACGTTATGAGCTTTAATATAAGCAAACCAGGTGAAAATACCACGCTTGCAACATTATGAAACCGTATAGGAGATTTCTGAGAACTGTAATGATGAAAAGTTCAACTATAGGCTTGTTATTTCCATATTCAGAGCGTTTCATTCCTTTTGTGTTTAACTAAACTTTGGCACAGAAGCAACCAAAATATCGGAAAACGACAAGTTCTTATATAATTCAAAGTAATTTTCATTAAAGCGATGTAAAGACATCATTGAACCAAATTGAACCAAAATCATTCTTTAATCAACTTGATATAACAAAGTCGAAAGAAACGCCGAAAAGCATCTTTAAAACAAAATCTTAATGAAAACTGTTTCTTCTGATGCCAAAACCTTGACTTATTTCCCTTTAACTGCTTCAACAGGGCTTTGGAAATCTTCATTCGAATGCGTTTTTGGTCCTAAGTGAGCAAGCGCGGCACCCAATTCGCGGTCACCTTCTTCATGGCAAAATCTTCAGTCAATATATGAAAAGTACATTCTTTCGAGATGTTCACAGCTTCTGTTATCTCTCTAAACTTTCGACGATTCGACAATCGTCTAGCACCATTTGGTCTTTCTATCCTGAGTGAGTTGAAACTAAATATGATATTTTGTAAATTCTTTGAAATAACTTGTGTCTTTTTGACACTTCTCATATTATCCGTTTATTGATAACAACCATAATATTCGATTATCTACCATTTCGGCGATCTAACCAAAACCAAACCAGATTATCTTTCTTCTATATCAACACAATTCCTATTAGATCTAAGCGTTTCATTAGCGTGTAGCTTGTGCTCTTACGAACGCGTAAATATTGTCTTTCATTTATTAGGAACACGTCGTCTGCGTTTATGGAAGGAACGGGATTTGGTTGGTGGAAGGTACGACGACGACAAAGCACCGCTGTTTGCCGGTATTCAAATCAAACAACTAAACCGCGATCTATCAAACAAACGGTACGTAGGCACTCGCTCCCACTCCGGTGAAGCGAATACGCGAAGCAGGAGATCAAGTTGCAGTGGGAAGGTATCAATTTACGGTAAAAGCGCTCTTCGGATAATTGAGAGGGGTAACGCGCCATCACTATGGGTATATACATACATTATATTGCATGTATGGTAGAAAGGTAAATGCGTGCGAGTGAGCAGGACGAATTCGACTAATTTATTCGCCGTCAGTTGCTAACCGCAGCGCTTAATATGCTGAGAACGGCGAAGGAGGTGGAGGAATTATCAGAATTTTGTCTCAGACTTATTGCGCAATAAAAAATCAATATATTTAAAAACAAATCAGGATGAAATATTCTCTGGAATATGTTGAAACGTATATTGTTGATTTCTTTATTTCAAAGCCTTCTTCACATGAAAAAAGAGTGAATCTGAATGAAATATTATACCGGGTGTCCCAGATTCAATGTTACAAACGATATCCTCCTCATTTGTAGAGATATAAGATCGAGCAAAGTGTTGTCGAAAATGGTTTGCAGTATCTTAAAAAATATACTTTTTAAATCTACCCCTACTAAACCCTTCTAAGAAACCTCCCCCAAACCAATTTTTTAAATTGCACCTCTCAAGAGTTTGGAATACAATAAATATATATATACGTATAAACGAAAATGGTGCTGATTAATTCTGTTACATATCATTTTTCTAAGATCTTCCAAATTTTGTCTCTAGAAACCGAGTCAAAAGCTTTCAATATATCTATTGCACATGTGCAGATTTTTCCTTTTTTTCTTATGGTTTTCTCACACAATTGCCTTAACACAAAAATCCACTCTTGTGTACTACGACCTTTTCTCCAGTGTTGGTTCTATTGTTTCCTTTAGCCTCCGCTCCAATATCCTCTCATACACATTACTGGCAGTACAGAGCAATGACTTAAACTATTTTCCCAAATCGAAATAAATATCTGAGTCTTTCTTGTTCGAACAACCCTTACGATCATATATGTACAACCAAATTTAAACTAACAATTTACAATATGTTTTTATTAGTAGCTATTTGTTAAATGAAATTATTGTTTATATCGTTATATTCCTAAATTCTAGTACTTTAATCATAAAGTAAAAAAGGGTGCAATTTAAAAAAAAACTGGTTTGTGGGAAGTTTCTTAGAGGGTGGTTTAGTAAGGATACATTTAAAAAGCATATCATATATTAGGATTTTGCAAACCATTTTCAACGACACTTTGCTCGATGTTACATCTCTACAAATAAGGAAGATATCGCTTGTTGAATCTAGGACACGCGGTATATCATCCTCATCCACCCTCATTTATTTCTTACGTAATAAACATTTTTAATAAGAATGGAATATCCTATCAAGAGCAGATCTTCCCGATCTCTTAAAAAATTCATCCCTTAAATACCATGAAAGAAATCTCCTCTTCATAACGAACCAACTCCGGTCATTTTAAATGCCCGCCGAGTTAAACGGAGTAGAGAAAGTGACTTCCCTCTCACCCTCTGCTCCTTGCAGCCACCGTATAATGGAGGCGTTGGCTTCATGAAGACAGACAGAGCCCGGTATAATTGCATTATCCGCAGTAGGTACCGAGATTAGGACGATGAAGTAGAAGAAGGGAAAAAAGTGAAAGAGAGACTTTTCATTTGAAAACTCGAGTCGTCCGCGAACTGTCTATCTTTATGATGAACCAGAGCGTTCTCTCCGAACGTTAGGGGATAAAAAAAAGAAGTTGGCCGAGAAGCTAACCGGTCTGAAACACTAATTGTTCGCGGTCTGGCCTTTCAAATGAGAAAACTTTTCAAACGAGTTTTTAAATTACCTTATTCGCTTAACAGACGTGTCAGCGATTACCGTTCGACGTCCGTGGAGCGTTGATGGATAATAAGAGAATAGAGAAAAGAGAAGAATAAATACATATTTGAGGAGGAATCGTCTAGCCTCAGTTACGCGAAACAAGAACTACGGAACGGTGAGGAAGAACTGGTAGTTGTTTTTCGTCGCTTTGCGTAATTTAAATTGCAGGGAAGTAGCGAACAAACAAAGAATTTTTACCGTAATTTGCAGGGAAGTAGCAGAAGTAGTAGCTTGCAAGTGGGAAGCAATTAGTTGCTTTTAAATTTAAAAGATTCCTTCCGTCCAAAGTTGTATAAAACGATGAGAATAGAAAAAATGAGGGGATTTCTATTTAATTTTCTGTAGCAAGACTTAAGCTCCAGCTTAATCACTTGTTCAAATTTAGAATACGCAAATATGTTGTTTGTTTATAGTTTTTGTAATGGGAATGCTACAGCTGCTATTGAAGAATATCATGAACGGTTTCCACATCAGAGAAATCCTGGTAAAAACGTATTTATTAGAGTTTTCAACAAATTGTGCGAGATCGGAATGTTTCCCAGTGCTAACATAACGTCTAAATGAACTACTCGACAAGATTTAGAGGAAGTAAAAAGTATTCTGGATTTAGTAGAAGAAGATTAGCTCACGAAGAATTGGCACTCAATCGGGCATTCCACAAAAAAGAATAATAAACACACGCATAAACACTTCACCATCACCAAGACCGTAAACATCGTAATTAAACACCCGTGTGTGTTAGGTCCAAGTAGTTTTGACAGTTCTTAAAATTAAATTAAGTACGCAAGTATATTCACTCATAAGCGTTTGACGTTTTACAAAACATTTAAGGAAGCGTTTTGTTTTCATTCTCGTTCATAAGCATAAAATAACATCGATAAAGAGAATTTTAAGGACTGTTTATTCACAATTTGGTGAATTTTGAAGTTGAAGTTGCCGAAATAGTCCAGAGGGAGCACGAACGTCTCAATGGGAAGCTAACAACTGATTTAAAGCAAATAGTTTAAACTTATTTCTGACAAAACTCAAAAATTGTTATTCCCAGCAAAACCTGATAACATGAAAAACGCTAAAACGAACGTTGCAAAGTTAATGTACGATATTTTGTTTATTTGTAATTCAATGAGAATCGGATAAGAACATATGAGCCTTTTTACATTATTTTCACGTACGCAATACACTCGTGGAGTTTGGTTCATTCCTCCCGACTCACCCTGTATAATCCGATCTTATAGCACTCGAATTTCCAGTTAGAATTGAGCTAGGAAGCTTGGGAAGAGATAAATGGTGGAAAATTTCGAGATTTCTTTAGGATAGATGTATCTATATGTGACAACAAGTTCTGGATTGCTAAATCTGTGGAAATCTCATCAAATTCAAAAGACGGGCCCCAAAATGAATATAAATAATCCTTTTCCTTAAATATTGTTGGAATCGATGCTTCGTTTACCTAGAAGTTCATTGATTTTATATTTTTTTACATAGAAACTCAATACAGTGAGGAAAAGTATTGTCTTTGCTAAATTATTCTTTCTCGAATCAATATATTCTAATTACAGCACCTCACTTATATTCGAAAATAAACAAGCATCAAATTTGCTTTCCCTTAAGTAAGCAAGCTATAAAATACAGCCAAACTCAACGTGCAAACTTAATATCAATCCTCGTTGAATCCAACGAGCCAAGATTGTAGAAGTTTCATCGCAATTCATCGGCCCGAAATCTCGTGGAATCGTCCGCAACGTGTAACACACTGAAGATATTTAGTATCTCATAGTAAACACAATCTGGGAAAATAAATCTTCATGAAGCAAAAAATGAACCTGTCAAAACGTAATAACACGCTTGGTAGGCTCGCAATATGGGAACAACCCGTATTAAAAAAGGCGAGCGCGTGAAACGATGGAGAAAACAACGTAAAAATAAATGGAAGCAAAATGTGGCGGGGAGGGTGCGGAAGAGATGTATTGGGAGGTTGAGAAAAGGAAAGATGAGGAAGGAATTTTCCAAAATGTGCTCCGGATTAAGGTAGATCGTTGTAAGTATCTTCAGAATGGCGTGGTCCTTATTTTTGAATTATCGTTTTCTGTGTATGATATCTTAGGAAAATATGCCGATTGATCTTGAAATAACATTTACAAAATTTGAATTTTTTTTACCGTGTTTTGAATCGTTGGACTTTGCACTATTTACTAACCTCGTGTAGCCTACGTACATAAACACCGGACTGTCTCCTGTCAGTTTCTCCTCTTCCCATCCCTACACCTTCCCAATCCTCCACTTTCTGTGTCGTAATTTATAAATCTTCATCTTATCGTAGCGGGCCATTATCATAAATGTCACTCGACGGAGAAAAAGTATCTTTCGTTTCCTGTTTCGTGTAGCGGTACGTCACCTTAGCGGCCCGTACTTCCCCCTGTTTGTCCGCGGAGAGTTCAGCGCATGGGCCCGGCGTTATTTATTAAAATCCGAGTTCGTATAACCGGAAAAAACTCGTGGCGCGGAGTCGCCCCGGAATAAGATGTCTTGCGTGCTTGTTTAACGTTTTATGGGTGGGAGCGGTTGTTATTTAGAGGAGATGCAAATTTATTAATGGCATTGTGTATACGCCGTTTTGCTCCCGTTAAAACGGAGAATGTGGTTCGTTTATGTAGGAAAAAGTATCATTTTATATACGATTGCTACTAAATTTACTTGACAGGACGGAGTATGTTCGATTACTAAATGAAAGATCCATATGCAAATTCCCTCAGTAGAAGTACCTCAAGGTTCAATTCTGAAAAGTTTAATGATATAGCGATTATACACAACTCTACTTACTATTTGAACTGTCCACTTTGCTTGAAGCATTAGTTCTAATGAACGGTGGGCTAGCGCGACCGTCCGCTTATACAAAGAATCACTGTTTATCTCCAAATCGCTGTTTTAGCGAGGGCATTTCCCTTCCTTCTTATCTAACTTAACTAACTCGACTAACTGACTTTTTGCTGTATAACAATATTGTTTCTAAAACAGTTTGGTTTCGTATCGGGTCTCTGGTATCTACAACGACCTCAATAATATTTACATTGCTCTAGATGTTAGGAACTCGATTGCTGGACTTTTTTGATCTATCGAGAGCATTCGACACGATCGATCACACAGTACTGCTTACAATTTATTTAAATCATTTCTCTGTGTTCGACGAACGTACGTCACAACTGAATATAATCCAAAGGCCAATGGTTTGGCCATCTGGAGTTAAAGTCAACCGTCTGTTATTCCATGTGGAGAAAAATACAACGGTGAAGCAACAAAGATGTCCGACTTTCAGAATATTTTTAAGATCTGTGATTAAAATATACAATGCCTGTTAGTACGAAGTCCAGGCGGTATTGACTAATATGTCAATTCATCTTCGTTTGCCTAACGGAGCACGGTTAACCAAGAGCTTGTTTTGATAAATGATCTGACTTACATATATGGGAAAAGGATATATTCAGCCTGTTATTGGTTATAAAACTGCCAGTCAAAGAATTGTTTTATTTATGTGAAAAATTATATAAAAAGCAGGAAAAATAGCACCTTTTCTTACAAAGTGTAACTATACTATTTTCTTTTAATAGGAACTCTTTTTACGCATTCTAATCTGAAACCACAAACAAAATGAAGCTCTCACACTCACCAGCGGGTTTGAAATTACTCGAACGCAATCTCTATAAATCGCCGATTTTATTATTTCTTACGATATTGCTCCATTCCTTCGCTTAAATTGCCCACTTTAAAAAGAAAAACAACAAGGTTTAGTTTTACAGTCTTGAATTGCGTCTTTCGTCCTTTCAAGGAAAAAAAAAACAGGGAGGAGGCACAAGAAAAACCACACCGTAAGCTTAAACCATTTGCCCGACAGCAAGAATATAAAACAAATCGCATTTTTACCGCTCAGAAGCAAACAGAACAGAACGTATATTCCTCTTCTCTAGAGTCGTCGGACGCTCTATTGTTGTTTTTCTTCCCCCTTCGCATCTGTTTTTATTTCGAGCGCAGGCATCGCCAAAACGCCTATATTTTTTCGCGTCTTTCCCGTAGAAGCCGACCGAATATATCCATGTGTAGAACGTACAAAAAGAAGACTGTAGATGTAGAGGGAGAAGAGGTAGTAAAGTATATCACCTACATAGTAGATTTGACCGAATATTTATGAAATATTTCATTAAGTCAACGGCCTCTAGATCTGCTCGTAATCTGGCTGGGTCGGAGTCTCTCTCCGGCGAAGTTGTGATTTTACGATAACGTCACGGCCATTGTGTGTATCGCAGAGGGCGCTGCGCCTGACGTCACGTGATAAAGTACCTTCTTCTTCTGAGATAAAGACAGGAGGGTGTGGAATAAACGTGGGGAAATCGAGGAAAGATGTCGCTGCGAGAAGAACAAAAATAAACACATACGCCGCCGCTCTCGACATCGTTCTCGTTCTCATACTCCGACGCCGCGCGAACTCGAACTTCACGAGAGTGAGCGGGTCTGTTTGCGAGATATTGCCTAAAATATTTGTTTATGTTTCGAGTTCTGGAGATGTCGGAGACACGGCGTCTGAGTTATTGCTTATTTCTGCGGTGGATTTTTGAAATTTTAATATATATATGCATACATCGAGGGAGAATCTCTTATTCCGCTTTCTTCCATATTTTTCTCGCGGGAACGGCGCCAGTGTTTAAGACAGCGAAATGTTTCGCAGGAAACAGATTTGTGGTGTTGAGCATATGGTGCTTATTTAGCATGATTGTTGTCTATTTAAATTTTTTAACGGGACATTCTGCCATGTATATCTGAGAATATATTTTATAAAAAATATTTTTATTCGAAAGTGTTTTTTATATGATTGTGAAATGAAATGATTAGATTGTATTTCATTTATATGACTGCTGGAAGAAATATACTTAATTATTTGAACTTGAGCATGTATTCATATTAATAGGGTACTCTACATATGTGGCACTGGAACACTGAAACAGCTATCATCATCAGCAGTAAAACTGAACTCAATTCAGTTTTACTGCTGATGATGATAGCTTGGCTATCGAAACGTGCGCCCAGTACGAGTTAAGTATTGTGGTAAGGGCTTTAGTGAACTGTTCCATGTATTCATATAGTTATTTCGCCGTGGTGAGCTCACTATCAAATTTTGGATTACTTCTTAGGGAATATTGTCCCTCTCGAAAAGAACAGCTTGTTCCAATTCCTGGAGATTGCCAGAAGGTGGTAAATGATACCAGAATATTTTTGATACATCACCAACGGTCCCTCTTTCAGAGCTTGTGCAGTCAAAATACCTTTCTCCAGTTCTTCGCCATACTCACTCGCGACCATCTGGAGATTTTGAACTTACTGTAGTCTCATCCGAAAACAAAACCCGCTTCCAATCTTCAACTGCCCAATCTGCACGATTTTTGGTAAATCTTAGACGTTGAACTCTGTGTGCTGTGGTAAGTAATGGTCCAATTGCAGGCGTTTTACTACTCAATCTTAATTTCCTCAAACTTTCTTTACAGTAACAGCAGAAACTCTGATATTTCTAACTGCTTCAAGCTGGTTACTGAGCTATGCTTGTTATTCACATATTTCTAAGAACTTGCAATTGCAAAAAAAGATCATCTCTCGCACTTGTGACTCGTTTCCTATCTTGACCACGTCTTCTAGAGTGCCATCCAGTTTCGCTGAATCTTCTAACCATACGATTGATTGTTGCATGATTAATGCCCAGCAAATTAACCACATAGCGCATTGTATGCCCTGCTTCCAACAAAGTTGAAGTTCTTACACATTTTTTATTGGTTAAATGATGTGATCCGTTCATGATTTTCGATTTAAACTTTATTAATTTAAATTCTATACACGCAAGAAATTAACAAACTCGTAATTAAAACTTATATAACGCCACGATAGCAAAAATGTTTGCTCTCCTTTTTACATAGTTTGAACTGTAACAAATTCCATTTATAGAATCTAAAAGCTGAGCTTTCCCTTATTTTCTCAGTTTCCGACGTGTCCGAATCTGCAAGCTATCATTCTTCTTTTTTTTTCGGCCTGGAAACATAATAAAATCACGCCTTCCCGTCCTCGTCCTCATCCTCGCCTTCGTTCTCTAACTCACCCTCTCGTTTCTCCTTTCAAACAAAACACGAGCGGATTATGAAAAAGCGCGGCTGTGATTGATGGTGTTAAGCGGCTTGTTTCAAATTTACAATTGCTGATCCGATTATTTTCTACGAAGGTATTTCTATCAGAAAGTTACGTTCTACAATACCTGGGTACGGCGTCACCGTTACTGGCGCTACTGCTTATTTCCTCCGGCTGAAAGGGAGCTTTTTGTTCGGCCGATGATACATATTCATTGCCTAGGTTGAGGAGGTGGATGTAGAGGATGGGCGAGGCAGAATGGTGGATCGTTGGATTGTGAAACTGGGTCGTTTTTTTTTCTTCTTTTTCTGGGACTTTTCGGGTATAGTAGACGGTCGTAAATGTGTCAGTCAAAAGGATATGTCTACCGAAATATTTTCGCCGGACTCGGACGAAAGTAAATAAAAAATGTTAGCGATTTATTTTTATGTTGCGTTTATGGTAAATTCGTTTGAGTTTTCTTGTTCCGTCGTTATGGTTTCCTGTTGATTTTGACTATACCTTTCGATTATCATAAAAATCACTTTGTACAGTCATATACAGGCTGACTATTTTTAGACCAGTTAGAAAGGTAGACTATATATAATATAATATAATAATATAATGGATAAGATTAGTGAAAAACTTGCACCATTAGGTTCGTTTTCACATTTGTCTCGGAGGCGGACGTTCTCTGTGTGAACTTTACACAATACGGAAATTCATTGCTAAATTTAGTGACTTTATCAGCCGACGGTTGTTTATTTTCCTTGCGTACGTTAGACATACTTATTATATTTATCTTTATAATTATGTATAACGCTGCGAAAGGTTGAGAAGAAACTGTTGCAATAAATCAATAATTTCATTCACGCGTCGTGGGCCGCGCAACCTTACTTTTAACCTGCATTTCTAAAAAAAGTTTATTTCAACACATTTTGGTATAAGCAAATGTTTATAAAAAAAATCAGTTTCTCTATCAAATTCTAAAAAAATATACGGAGTGTTCTATTTAAAAAAATTAAATAGATGAATCAAACATGTTAACGCTATCAATGGCCATCTTGTACGCATTAGTTAATATAAAAAACTCGAAGAAATACTCAATCGAATAAAATTTGAATAGCCGTTCCAACGTGTAAGGCGTTTAAGATATCGGCCGTTAAAAAAATAGGCAAATTTTTACAAATATCAAACGATATCAATTTTCTCAGAAATTGAGGTAGATGGGTGTAGGCACTAGTTGGATACGCTGTACATCATTCAAGAGATTGAAATCCGTTCAATGCAAAATCGACTAGAAAGTTAACGGCTTTAAAAATATCAAGTACGATCCCATTTTCCGTCAGCATAATCCGCTTTCGGAAGAGAAAAACACCCCTATCAAAAATTTAATTCCCACCCGAAGTCGCCCTTAATTTCATTAACTCTTCGAGGCGAATTAACGCAATTAGAAGTATCAGGAAAGTCGATATAAACGCTCCCATCAGAAGAAAGTGTTTACCCCCCAGAAAAAAGGACCATCGTTACCTCGACTTTAGCGCCGTCTCGCGGTGTCTACGGCGTTCGAGCGTACCCCGTTCCAATTCAATTAATACAATGTCCTTAGCGTAATTGAAGCAAAAGTTTGCAGCAATATCATCCCGCTGCTTCGAATGACGAGTTCTGTAGTCGTTGGAGATATATCTGCATGAAAGTAGATGATAATTAAGTTAAGATTTTATGACGTAATTTTATTTGACTTCGCATCTTAAATTGTTCTCCTCAGGATGTCGTAAAATATTACCCCAAATGCCTAACAACGTTTTATTGTACCAAACGGGAGAAGTTTCATCATCTGCACAATGGTAAAGGGGTGGATATGTGCAAAGATATCTAGTGTGTTGATGAAAATTGTAATGTAGTGAAAATATTACGTTTATATTGGACTTCAAACGATTATCTATATGAGAGTTCATTATTAGTAACCAAAGCATTAATAATAATAATAATAATAATAACAATAATAATAATAATAATAATAATAATAATAATAATAATAATAATAATAATAATAATAATAATAATAATAATAATAATAATAATAATAATAATAATAATCTTTTGAAAATAGGTTGGAGTCAGTGCTCAAAAATTGGAAAATAACACGCCTACATCTGGCTGCAATTGACAAGAAAGATTTTCCGCAATTATTAGCTTCCACTCTTGTAAACATAAATAATAAGTCCACAAATGCCATAAAAAAAATATCATTCGTTTATTTGAAGCCACTGGTATTGTCCCTATAAATTCTGAATGCACAAGATTCCAGATAATGACATTGACGCTGATGCCGATAGTTCTGTAAACAACATTCTTGTAAACTATTTGCAGCAACAAAGTTTTACAGTCGCACCATCGAGAAAAAATATTAAACGACTGAAATTATCTGTAGAGCCTGGCAAAAGTGTAATAGCAAATAACGGAGAAGATTTCAATGATTCAGATATCAGTGCATCAGTGATAATTCCGACGAAGATTCGCTGAAAAATGAGAATAATGACGGGCGAGCAGAAGCAGTTTATTTCGAACCAAAGGAAAATGAAATCGTGGCAGGGAAATTCGTTTTGGTTAAGGTTTTTGGAGAATCCTGAAAAAAAAAACAGCATATGTATCTATTATACAGAAAATAATAGTAGACGAAGAAGGAAAAAAAAGAATTTGAATTGCTGGAGCTCAAGAGTTTGGACAAATCAAGAAAGGAATTTGCTGTTCAAAAAGATGAATTTTTAGCAGATCTGTGTGATATAATTGCAATTTTACCTAACCCAGCGGTAACACACACTGATGGTTCACATACATATTTGTTCGAAAAAGTTGATGTTAGTGAAATGAACTAAATATTTTTGTTCTTGTTTAAGTTTACTAGAAAAAAATGTGTAGGCTCTATTTTGTTAATATTTTAAATGAAGAGTTAGCAATCACCTATTTTACTTCTTCTGCTAATATATGTTCGGTATTACTATTGATCAATTCTGCCCTACTGAGCAATCTTACCCCAAAATACAAAAAATGCTATAACTTTTAAAATGTTTGACGTAGAACAGTAAGGCTGAAATTGATCATTTGTGGTTTTGTCCCATTATAGCCCGTGCAATAAAATTTGTGTGAACAATCTCACCTCAAAACGGGTATGAGATTGTCCACAACATTTTTCGTCTCTATAGTCTATATTTCAAATGTCGGTATCGTCATTTTTTACAATAACTTTTGCACAATTATCTGCAATGTACGTAAACACTTTTTGTCCCACTTCTTCATAATTTTTTGATATTAAAAGCAAAAATATTTTTATTTTGATCAATTTCGCTCTAAATGACGGTAATCTGTATGAGAGTTCATTGTTAGTAACCAAAGCATTAATAATAATAATAATAATAATAATAATAATCTTTATTGTTATAACAACTAAACATCTTTTACAACAGTAAAATAATAACAAAAGAAAATAACTGATATAACAAATTATTCACTTTCATGTTTTACATTTTAGAATAAAGTATTGATTAAAATGAAACGAAAATGTCTCGTCGCACTTTCTAATAATGCAATAATTAAAAACAATACCACTAACTCTTTTTCTCTAACGCGAACATCAATTAAAACCTTTACGCCCTCTCACAAATAGAGAATCGAAACTAGGAATGGGAAAAATAAACTAAAGTGAATATTGTTCTCCCCTAAACAATTTCGAACGAACAAAACAGTAATAAAGAAAAGCGAGAATTAAGAACTCTTCGCAATGTGTGGATTGGAAAAATATGAGGCATTGTTTGGATTATCGGTAATTGCACGATTTTGCTTTATATTTGCCTATCGATTAGTGCAGTAAATACGCCAACATTGGAATTTTTATACGATCTCTTTCTATGTGCGTCTCTGCACAGCTTGTGAATTTACAAATAATAATTTCATAAATAAAATTCGGAGAACTGTAGTGAAATAAAAATACATTTATTGTTTTATTATAGTATACAGTTCAAGATTAATAGTAATTATATTTTAGTACGATACGATCTAGAAGAGGTAAAGCAAGGATTTAATAAAACAACGTAGTGAACTGTTGAAAAATTTACATCGTCAGACGCAGCTGTCATTCGAGTACGTATAGTGTATTCAGTATGACAACTCGGTCAATGTGAAATTCCCTCTGGCGGTTATTGGTTCTTTTTCGGAAGCTCCTATTCCTCCCCGAGCATACGATCTTCGGAGTGGGGCTACTAAATATTTATTTTAGGTCTAGCCAACGAGAAACGTGGCGAAACGGTGAAGTTATCCCTCTTCAGTACATTTTTCTATTTTCGTAACTCTTCAAAATTAATGAAAAATGTTCCTGCAACAAATAACAATGTAAATACAGAGGTATTTCGAGCATAATTTCGTAAATTAGATATCTATCGTAAAGTTTGTGTCTAGGACTTCAGTGAGATGTATTATTGAATAATCCATTGAGACTCAATTGTGAGATGATATTAGTGAAGGAAGGAATCAAAAACAATCGTCCAATTGCAACCAATTTCAAAAGAATTCTCAACAAAAAGATCGACAGAAGAGATTCCTTGAGTGCTCAATATCACACAGGAGTGTTATGCCACTTGGAAAATGCCTAACACGCAAAGATTGCAGGTCTCTGGGCAACTTTGCCCATAAACGGATGCTACCAACAACCACCAAAAAATTTCCCTTCTTCTGTAGTTTCTTAGAAATTTTCTACAGCTGAATGGAAGCGTTGACAACTATTATATTTTAGCCTGAGATTTTGTGCGTAGATGAGAGACCATGCTTCTGTGTATCCTCAAAAGCAGAGAACAGATTACCAAACTGGAAGTATTTTTAAAAAGTATATACATTTTATCTTCATAATATTTTACTACCATGCTTGAGGTTATCGCAATTAATATTTCCACATTATGATACAACAATTACATATGCAATGTATTATAGTACATATATGGAAAACTAAATCGGCAGTTAAGATCATGGAACACGTGCAGCGGCTTTGGATGGGTATTATATGGAGAAATCGTAGCGTGATCTGCCGTGCACCACGCAAATAATAATCCTAACCCACTGTTTACGCTCATTAAAATATATTAGCTCTATTCATTGCAACAATTGTAATATGCACTGATGAGGATATCGATACTATTGAGATTCAATATTATCGCAAACATGTATGCACATAATGATGAGAACGTTACTAGTAACGTGGTCGAGTGCAGATGGTTGTAAAATTAGCGTATATCATTAGCAGAACGAGTTAATTAGGTTTATTTGGCGACAGCTCTATTGGTTTGGAAAGCACATTTATTTTTCTATCCCCATTTTAATTAGTTACATAAAGCTCTATATGGAAAGCAGAAAAAATGCCACAGGAATGGAAGGGAGGTATAATAGTGCCAATACCTAAACAGATTGACCTGACAAGCTACAGAGGGATAACGATGCTGAATGTAAGATATAAAATTCTAACAATGATAATTAAAGAAAGACTAGGCCAACACATTGAAGTAATGATAGGAGATTATCAGCTAGGCTTCAGAATGGGGAAGTCCAGAATCGATGCAATTCACATGATGAGAAAGGATACGAGTACGACATAGAGATGCAGATACTGTTTATTGATTTTAAAAAGGCATTTGACAAGTTAAGAATAGGAAAGCTAATGGAAGACCTAAAAGAGATAAATGCACCTAGAGAACTAGTAAGATTGGTGATGATGACAATGGAGGACTCAAAAGCAGTAATAAAACTAGCTTCGAAGTTAATAGAGGAGTGAGATAGGGGGATGCATTGTCAGCTTTGTTGTTTATTACATCACTGGATTACACGATAAAAAAAAAATAAGAAATATAGGACCTATTATTACTAAATCAGTACAAATAATCGCATACGCTGATGACATAGTGATAATCGCGAGAGCAAAAACCAATTAGATAAAAAACGTTCACAACGTTGGAAGGTGTAGCACGAGAAACAAAACTGGAAGTAAACGAAGGGAAAACAAAGTATATGCATTTTAATAGAAGAGAAAAGGAAACGTTGGGTAAACTCTAAATAAATCAGTATAATTTCGAAGAAGTACCTAGGAGCAATCGTGTATGAAAGAAACAAAAGAACAAATATACAAACTAGAATTCAGCTGGGTTACAGGGCATTCTATGTAAATAAAAATATGCTAAAGGATAAAGGAATGAGCATAAACACTAAGATAAAAATATATAAGACAACGATCAGGACCATAGGTATGTACGCAGCAGAGACGGAAAGCATAACCCAGAGGAGAAGTTGAGGATTTTCGAAAGAAAAGTAATTCGAGCCATTATGAGACCCAAAAAAGTGAGAGAAGGCGAATGGAGACCACTAATGAATAATGAAAGTAGGAATGTATTGGGAAACGAAGACATAGTCAGAGTATATTAGCCGCAGCGAATCATATGGTAAGGTCACATTTTCAGAAGAGAGGAGGGTGAGCAGATAAGAAGGATAATAGAATAGAAGCCGGTGGTAGTAAGGCCAAAGGGAAAACCTAAAACAGTATGGAGGGAACAAGTGGAGAAGGACCTAAGAATGATGAAAGTAAAAAATTGGAATAAGCTTATTATAGACAGGATAGTATGAAGACAAGTGATTTTGCACACAAAGACGCATCCAGGTCTGTAATAGGAAAAGAAGAAACAGAGAGATGTGGACTAATCCCCCACGACAACAGGATTAGTAGAGTTCGAAAGAACAACTACAGTTTCTATGGAAACGTATAACTTGTTAGAAATAAAGCTCCTACCTTTTATTGAAATTTTACTTTTCTTTCTAATAATTGTTATCAAGATCTATATTTTATTGAACATCTCTTGAAAATATAAAGCTAACATTTCCTAAAAAGTGTTCCTATTTAGCGGTCTTCGTTTCAATCAAAATTACTTTTATAGTCGTTGTAAACTTTATTGCAGATAACTATAGGTATTACCTTTTTCTTCCACAAGAAATCATTATTTACCGAATATTTGTGGATTATCGATAACACCCTGCTGCTTGCCTAAGTAATCTCATAAAAGGGGGAAATATGATACGAAATAAATCAAATTAGGAACCCCGACAAGGAACCCGCACAGCCTGCACACAATTGGGATTTATTTTAGTTAAACTTTGATGCCTTGGGATCAATTTGTTTGTTGCGTCAGGCCACAAAAGGAAAACACACACTAAACGTGTTAGTGAAGTTTCCTTCGAACTTTACATAGTATCAGATTATAATGGATACACTATATAGAGCGTAGTGTGCCTGTTCCCGATAGATGTCGCTGAGGTGCTTTACATCATTAAACAGTATACATACAAGGGTGCGTCTAAAAGTGTTGTTTTACGAAATATAAAATGCATAATATAGAACACATTCAGGAGTTAAGATTTTTTATTTATGTTAATTTGCAATGCCTGAATTTAAAGAAAAAGAAACAAATATATGAAAAAAAATTAAAAAATGTGATTTGTTTTAATTTTTAAGTTACTGAAACCTTTTTAACGGTATCCAAGGTTAGCTAATGCAGTAAAATCGGTGATAAACTGAACATTCCATCCATTATGGAAAGGAGAAAATGCCATCTTAAAGGCATTCACTTTCCCACTCACAGCAATTTTTGACACTGCAGTACACAGCATACCATTTGGTGCATTATTTTGCGAATCACTTGTAGATCACAGACTATCCCCAGACGCACTGGTTGCAAATTTAGATACAGTCAATGAGAGACATGTGTATATATTGTAATGTTCAATATTTACAACAACAACAACATCGGCTGTCAATCTCAGAACGAATAGGGTGTTCAGGTTAGCCACTTGTTGGTAATGAAAAGTTCCTCTTGCGGGTAAAAATGTAATTTTCCAAGTCACCATTTCCCCCCATGCCAACTAGCCTTGGGGCGAGGACATTATATTAAAAATATAAGTCCAGATAACGACGATCGTAGGGTAACACGGACAAATCTACTCTTCAGACTATTTTTCTAATCTTGTAAATCGTCAAAATTAACTTAAAAGTCATCTAAAACAAGCAATAGTATCTACAAAGTGGACCACCAGCCTTTACCGCATTCTAGCCGGAACTCATTAGAAGTTATTTTGAGAAATGGATTGCTGTCGGCTGGTAGAAATGGGAAACGTATTTAATGCGATCATGCATCCGCTTGTTAATAACGCGTCCATCTCCACCAATTGAAAGGAATCAAAACAACGACGGCGTAATTCTATTTCTCAAAAAAAGATCATCCTATTTTAAAATGTTGGGCGCGTAAAAATTGTTTTTCCGGAATCTTTTACACCCCCCCCCCTCCCAATCCTCTAAACAGACCCACACTCTCCAAGATTCAAACGCGAACTTCTCGCCTATGGAGGAAAGCTATCTCATTTTCATATTTTCCTCGTCGCTTGCGGTTTGTTTCTCCGGCGTAATTTCAATATCTCGATCCCTTTCCAACTTTCCCGACCCTCCTCCTCGGTCGATTTCACCGCAACCACGTCTACGACATGTCAGGCAATTTGGAGCGTCCTTCTGTATAAAAAATTCCAACGTGGCGCTCGAAAAAGGATGCCAGGGAGTGGGAAGCAGCGGGAGATTGTCCGCCTTAAAAGCTTTTTGGCGGCTTTCAGACCGCCAGTCGTCAACGTTTTCGTGATTCTCATCCTCATCGTCTCCGAATTCTAAATTTACGACACGCGGAATATATTTTTATTAAGGATTAAAGGTCGGCACGTTCCGTTGACTTAATGATCATTTCGTAAAGGAACGAAAGAAGACGGTTCAGGTTTAAAATAAAAATTAGGGAAATTTACTTTAGCGTCTGTATATCGTTCATCTTTACCTGGCTAATCCCCTGGCTGTTGGAACTTTGCAACATTTTTAAGTCAAAGTAGTGGAACGGGACGCTCTTTTGAGAGTTAATAATAGTAGAAAGATTTCTAGAATGGAAGACATCGCTCAATTTCCTTCTTCAACAAGCTTCTTTCTATATTGCGAACAGTTTCCAGTTCATCATTAAATTGGCGCAGTCAGCAGGATTAATTCCTATTATAAATTCAAGTTTATTCAAAACAAATTGCTTCACTGGATTATAATTATGATGTATGTGTTCTTGATATGAAAGATTTTTCCACCAGCATTGATACTTCTTTTATTTCCATTCTTTAGTAGCTATTCTAACCATCATATACGCCACGTCTACAGAGAGTTTTGTGTTTTTGTCAGCATTTGGGGAGCAGACTGGGACTAGTTCGTCTGACTTCACGTTCCATTGCTGGTCCTCGAATTCTGGTCCCCAGAACAAAGTCACCTTAGCATGATTACTCTGTGTATTTAAAACTCATTTAAAGTTTCATGAAAGCTCACCATAATTTCGATTTTGTTTGTGTACCGTCCAGTGACTTTAGCACTACTGGAATATCCGAATGCTTATCTATTTCTTCAATACACCCAGGCACTGCCATTATTTCAGTTTGACATACTTGTCCATTTTGAATTGGACTTAGTGATCGAGAACCGTAATTTAACTCAATCGAAGACATATTACATTTTGATTAACACTTGCTAGGTCCTTTAACTTCAGCAATATTAACACCATTCTATACCAAAATCCATCCTAACATATAATCAAAAATGTGAAATTTGGATATATATATATATGACAATTCACGAATAACTCTTTTGAAGGAACTTTCGCCAATACTGAGAGACGCCATAAACCATCGCGCCAACTATTTTTAATTCGTTGTTCTCGACTTCTCCCTCGGATATCGGAAAACAATAGAATCCGCGTCATTTACCCCCAGAACTAGTAGCAGTAGTGGTATACTCTGTGGGCCGCACTCTCACGAACAATTTGGGAGACTTATAGTTCGAGGAGGACCGTCCTAAACGTTGTCGTCGTATTAACTACTCGCCCATCAAAGGTGACCGTAATCGTCGCTCGAGATCCTTTAATTACGGGTAGGATATTCCCTCTCTGGGAGTTTAGCTCGCCTTTGGAAGGAAACGACGGAGAGAGACACCTCTGTTTCATATTAATAATGATACCTTTAGCAACGTTAGGCTGTTTGAGTTCCTCTAGCGTGCTATGCGAGGAAATGGAGTTAGATTGAGTTTTCGTTGAGTATATAAAGGTGTTTTGGGAATTTGGTATAACATTTAAGATTCAGAGGAAATTATAAATGGAAGATTCTTCTCGTGTTAAAAAAGAAGAAAGTAGTAATTTTTTTAAACGCTTACGTTGGGCGCCCCAATGCTTTTGAAATCAAAGGCAAACTTCTAATAAGATCTTATAATTTTCTGTAGGTTCTGTAAATCTATTTCTGATAACAGTTTTGCTCTGATCATGAAAAGATCTTTTTCCGGAAACTTCCTTTTTTTCGCTACAAAGTTTGTGATCATTTGTGTCTTTTAAACATTAGAATAACCGAACACATATGAGCAATGCTGTAGTTTTCCTCAGTTTGTCCGTTTCGACATGCCATCTTTCTAATAAATTCCTGCGAAATGCAGCATACTTTTCTAAATGCGAAAAGCATGAAGACCAGAGTCAGCTAGGAGCAGGTAAATTACAGTAGGTGTGTTGCAGTGATTAACACGGAAAATACCGCGTTCTTAAGTTTATACTTTAGTCAATCTTTTCAACTATTTATCTCAAAACAACAAACGTTTTAAGGAAAAATACCCCCTTGTATATATGTATGTATACGAGGTGAGATTTTTACATTATCTACCTAGCCATAAAGTAAACGATTTAGGACACAGAAAAATATTTTGCAACATATTTATGTTCCAGTAACTGCCACACACTTATACCAACGTTTTTCTAATAAACCTGTCTCATCTCTATAAAACCGCAGTTCTTCATTACTTTTTAGACTTGGCGAGCTTTGTGGACTCTAACACCGGCGTGAAGCAACATAATCTTTCGTCCACAATGTTGAGGGTTTCTTTTTGTTCAATTAGCAATATCCCTTCTGCATAGCAAAACACCGCAGCCATCAGCTCCCCTAATGAAGACTGCAATATTACTCTTTTTAGTGATGGAGATCCCTTGTGAATCCATTGCAAGGATTCTTGTTTTGTCGGTGGGTCCCAGTGATACACTCACGTCTCATATCCCGTTACAATTCTTAAAAGAAGATCTTTGTCGTCAACCAGTGCCGCCAAGTTTCCCTCACAAATTTGTTACCGCCACAATTTTTATTCAGGAGTAAGCAATTCCGGAATCTAACGTGCTGACACTCTATTCATTTCTAAATTTTCACGGAAGATTTTTAAAACTGTAGCTTCTGATATCCCTACTTCAGTAGCAATGACTGAAACCCTTATTCTTCGATCTGCTAAAACCAGCTCCTCAACTTTTTTGAGTATCTTGGGTCATCTTCAATTGATTTCCTACACCATCGAAATTGTTAACACTAAAACACCACTGTGTTCTAGCTGGATTTAACTATTTTTTTTTATCAAACCTTATAACCTTTATAAAAATAACACAACCTTTTGAATATGAACGGAACTTGATCACCTTGTATCAAAATGTCACAGCTATTTGACAGCAAAAGGTTGTCAACGTTATCTTATTTTTCTCATGGCTATGTAGATAATATAGAAATCTCCCCTCGCGCTTTCAGGAATCATTAATAAAGTTGACCACCGTGAGATTTACAATTTCGAAAGAGATTCTAGAACCCAATATTCAACCCCCAAAAGTTACACAACAAAGAATATTCGAAAAAAAATTTCATATTCTTTATATTTTTTACCACATCGTTCGTGGTCCTCTAGGAGCCTTAAATTTTTCGAAAATATTCCTTTCACAAAACGATAGTCCTCCCCAATCCGATTCCGTGACTTCTCTAATCCGATTACCGATTCTCGAGATCGAGACGTGCCGCACCTTCTCTTACACATACATACACCTATCGACTTTCTCCGCGCCATCTAATACGGAATTTCAATTTCAAATAAACAAAAAAAATATATCCGACACATTTTTAGGGTTATACGCGAACATATTCGATATCTTTTAAACTTAAATCCGGCCTCACGCAATCCTCTTTCTTTCGACCCTAATCCTGATCTTTCACTGATGGAAGAGAAGCCCTACGAGAGAATCGAGCTCCTCCATCTCCGCTCCTACACGCTACGGGTGCTGCTTCGAGCTTGAAGCTTCAAGGACGCCGCTCGTTTATTGAGTTTTTTCTCTTCTTATTGCATATTCACCGGCGCAAAATGAAAGTCAAAAAATACTCATGAAATATTGACGTTTTTATCGTTATTACTTCTCTCGGTATCTCTTTCATATTCGCGATGCTCTGGTTGAGCCTAAGCTACCGCCGTCATAGTGTTAGTATCATCTCTATATATACTGCCACCTCAATCGAAACGAATCTCTCAATAAGCCAGAAGAAATATTCATTGACAGGGAACGAGTTTCTTATCGGAACGGGGCAAAATTTTTCGGTTTAGATTAGAGAAGAAGCTATTTTTATTCACTAAGTCCTTATAACGTATTTAGGTAAAAAGATTTGCAATTATATCAAATATTTTAAGCTAAGGCGCCTTTCAGGTGAAATTCATTAAGATCGGCTTATGGGGAACTAATAATGTTGGGCGTAGTGCGAGAAAGTGATTCGCTAACTACATCGGCAGTGTTGGAATGTGATCTACAGTCAACTATAAAGGAGAAGCCACACTTGATGGTTTTCGAAGAATAGAATTGAGATTTTTTTAGTTTCGAGGACAGGAGATAATCTGCATGAGCTGTTTAGTCTATTTTATAAACCTTATCATCGGTGCATAAATAAAATGACGCATCTTAAAAGTTGTAATTTTGCAGAAATATACCAACGCATATATGTTTTGGACTTTTGTCGTTCCATTTTGAATATAAACTATTTTTTATCATTAATCCCCGGCGATAAATTCCTGCGGATTTTAAAATTACTTACCTACACGATTGAATTATGAAATAATCGCTCGTAGTGTATAGTATAATTGAAAAAAACGCCAGAGATAGGGTTGAGAGCGAGAGAGAGAGAACGGGGGCAAGCTTCACACGTTTCGAATTATTGTACAAAACGTACAGATAACCGTTTTTACCTTTTTTCTGCTATATTTCAATGCACCGCTATAAAAAACTATCCGTTTTGCTGGAATTTGTTGGAGTTTTATTGCTGGACGCGAGATCCGCGTAATATTTGTTTTATTGCCATGTAGTACTATGCTCTGTTGATGTTAAATATGTAGTTTATTATTCCGTCGTGCGATAACCCGAGTTTTACGTGAGTAATTCCGGTTGAATAAACTAAAACTGTTTGGGGACTCGTTTAAAATTTAGATAATCTCAAATCTCGTCAACCAATTCTATATATAAAATGTTTCGACTCACCTAGATTGAGAAATATTCAGAATGTTTTTCTTTTATCTCTCATCCTCTTATCTCATTTTCTATGTAGAATGTTGTTTTTGATGAGGATTTTCTTGGACTCAATGCACAGCAAAAATCATAAGTTACTTATTATAGTTAATGGAAGGTATTCCACTAGCAGAGCGCAATGATTTGTGGCGGCAACAGGATGGCGCTACGTCCCATAACTCGCAGTTGGTTGTAGAGTATCTAAATGACGCATACCCCCAATAAATGGATTGGTACTAACGGTCCTATTCAATGGCCAGCTCGCTCGTCAGACTTAAGCCCATTGGGCTTCTTTTTGTGGGGGTATTTAAAAGGAGTTGTGCATTCTACTCCGCCTACGAACTAAAACGATTTGAAATTATTAATGTATTCAATGTTTATTTAACTTATTGTAAGATTCTTTCTGTTATTTGTTCTTGATGTGATCATTTTCGATGGCACCTTGCTCGACCTTATATATCTACAAATAAGAAAGATATCGCTTGTAAGACTGAATCTGGGGTACCCGGTATTAATAACATGACTCTGTTTTTCAGCTTTGATATATAATTTATTGAGGACACAAGAAGCTAGACTCACTGACAGCTTTCTTAGATTTGATGTTGGAGGAGACACGTCTCTGAAGATTATGATTACAAAAAACACAGATAAGATGTTTTACACTAAAATACGGACAATACTGAAGCTGATACTGGAGCTACTCAGCTACAGTTAACAGTATGTTTCCCCGTAACGACGGAAGATTGGGATTAGTGAAGGTTTAGGTTATAGTGATCCTTATCCTCCCATCTTTATATATTTTCCAGTGTTTATTACATGTCAAACGTAATATTAGCTGCTATCGAACACCTTACTACACTCAAAGTTCAATGTGCTTTAAAATATCCAGCCCCGAAAATTTCCTAAAACTATTATTATTACTATTATTATAAAATTCATCAACAAGCTTTCTAAAATTCGACATCTGCATCCTTCAATGTAGATGTAATAACCTCGTATGCCTCATTTTAATGATTTCAATGATTACACACCGTTAGATTCGGCATTATCGAGTTGTAAGCATAATTATACGTCCACGAGGATTATTTGGAGAAGAAAAATATGGCGTATTCGCTGGTTTTCTTTTTGCTAGGGCATTATTTTCAACGAGAGAAGGAGATCGTTAAAAATAATGCTCTTATCAAAACCGGCTCAATGGTAGTCGTTTCTGATGTACTTATGTTGGCAAATGGTTTGTTGAGGATTCCAAAGTCATTATTTTTTTACGTATGTATATGGTTTTTATAGAAAATTTGGTATCTGCAACGTTATTTTGAGCAAAATTGCAGTTTTTCATATTCATAATCCAATCAAACAATTATAGATCTCTTTATATTTAGGTAACCTAGATTTGTTAGATTATTGACTAATCCTACTGACTGCGCCAATTGTCCGAAATTTGTTTTATTACTTCTCCACTATTCTTCCTTACATGATAATAACAAACAAATTAACCGCGTAAAATCTCCCCGAACAAGAACATTCTCATCTAGGACTATACACAAATTAGCTACGAATATTGCCAACGCTTAAACAACGTTTGCAGTCCGTCTCTTATCCTAACTAACTCAATTAGTTCCGTTGTAAGATATAATTGAACGCTGGCGAGAGGACTGAAGTATTCTGAAGTCCTTTTGTCCTGCGTATTCTCCCCTTTTATATTTCTACTTTTAAACGGTAACCCCCTCAACAGGAAGAAGGAATATTAAATTTAGAATAAGATGTGGCTCCTTAAAAAAATAGACGAGCGCAGAAGAAATAAATAGTCAAGCGTTGGTGGGGAAGGGACGTAATGTCCCGAGGGAAATTGGGACACGAGATGGGTGGAACATCTACAGCACCCAACGAGCTCTATTAGCGCTAGATTCATGGTATTCGCGCGAAAATTGCGAAGAATAGAAGAAGACAAAGAAGGAAGGTTGTTGCAACTGCGGGAGCCTAGACTGCAGTCGTGAATATGTGCGCAAATACGTGAAAATATGTATGGAAAAAGTGAATATGCTACGATTACGTTTCTGTGCCGTAGAGATGTAAAGCTAAGCTTCTTTCTGTTGCGTAAAAATAAGACACGAAGTACCGAAGAAGGTTGAGCGAAAAGTTTAGAATGTTCTTTTGAGCAATATCAGTAAAACAAGTCTTGGAATCTACAACTTTTACAAATAAAATCAGTTTGTTAATTAATTGCTATATTAGATACTTCTTTAATTAATGACGTTGAAAAATCGAGACTCTAATTGAATTCCTAGTACAGTAATGACACTTGGCCTATTTATCAATTAAATCTGTCAGCCAATTTTGATGACCTTGAAGAAATCGACTGACCCTAGCCGAGTGTCATTACTGTTTTCTCCCTGTACTGTGGTTTAAATGTAAAAATATCACCAACTTAAGATAGTTAATAAACACAACGTACCACCCTCCATTCTGAAAATAAGTACATCCCTAGTCATATTATGTCCGGAATAGACTAGAATTGTCAGATCCCCTTACAATTTCAAAATAGAAACTAGATACAATAGATTGGTCGTTGTTCGTTAGTGTCCGAATCTTCAAATCTTATAACTGTAACGTTCTTTCGCTAATAAAATGTGTATATTTTCTATATTACTTTATTTGTACTTGTTAGCACAATAACATACCTCGCAGGGCTGCTGATTACTGCATTTCAGTATGCACATATTTTTGATACGTTAGGTAGGTATATAAAAAGGTTTAATATAAAAATACTGCCAACTAAAATAATTCATAAATACGACAATACTGATTACAAATACAGACACCGGCCGTGAAAGCCTACAGTTATTTTTAATAATGATTCGGTTAACAACATATCGTTGAAAGTACTTATTAAGAAATATGCCTTCTGAAGCCTGGTGCAAACATAATCATAATGATGCCCCTAAGTAAAAGAATCGAAGCCTTGTCCTTGATCTCCCATTTACATCACAACCAGCCGCCACTGCCTATTAGTAAAGCGAGATAATGCCTCTCAAAATATGTTTGATTGTTTTTCTAAATTTATTATAGAATTCAGCAATAACTGTTTTTGTATACTTTTATAAAATGGTCATTAATATACTCGAGAAGATTATTTATAAGAAATTCAAGGCTCCAAAACGCAACCTTGCAATATACCTATATTAATATTGAATTCCTATGATCTTACATTCCCAACTCAACGATTCAGCCTACTACTAAATTTCAAAATAAAATACAATGTATCCAAACTTTTCAATGCCAATTTTCAACTGATATCATTCTCTCCTACTTGGTTCACGGAAGGTGTTTTCTGAATGTTTCCCTCTACAAATATAATAGCGATATTAATCGTCCTCATAAATACAAAATAGTTTACATACATATCCTACTACAAACACTCAATGCGAATCCAAGAAAAATATTTCAATGACAAATGCGGAATTCCATCCTAACTACGACAATTATTAAAAGCAAAAAAGAAACTAGCAAAACACTCTCCATCCTCTAACATTACGGCACCCTCTAGTTGATGAGAAAGGTTCTCAACTACCTCTACATCCTCGCTCCCCATTTATTTGCATGGCAAACATCGGGAAGTAACGAAGGTTCTACTAATTGCAAGAACCGAACGAGATTCTCACGGAAAAGGTTCGAAATCCGCCTCGCAAATCAGTTATGTATGGGATTTCCAGCTCGTCGAGAGCAGATGAGGTCCCTAGCAAAAAGCGGGGTTTTCAATTCGACCGCCAACGCCGAGCTTTAACGCTTGTTGTTGTTTTGTTTATATTTTCCATCAGTTCGGCTCGATGATGACTCTGGTGGAAATCACAGACGTATATAATTAGTTTAGTTTACTATAGTACAATATTGCTGTACGTGGTCTAGTTTTGCTATTTTAAGCAAAATTGAATGAATTTTGGATGTCGGTGGGTGATATAATGCAAACAATTATACGTTTTTGCTTAAATATTAACAATGCTGCAACAGATAGAAAATACTGAATGTAATGCATGCACTAACACTTAATTTTTATACTGCACTGGAGTGATGATAATATTTCTATTCTTTGATGAGTTTTATTGGTTTCAGGTGATCTAAACGGTACATGAAGCCAATATCATGGAAAGTACCGAAGAGGATGAAGCTGAAAGTCTAACAGCGACTGCCGGCTGAGCAAAATTGTGCCTCCTTCCTCCCGCAAGATAAAATGACAGCCTTCTCGCGCTTAACCCAGCAATTCTTTTTGATATTCAGTTTCTACGCGCAAATGCTACTCTCCGATTGTCCGCGACTGTGCGAATGCAAGTGGAAAAGCGGCAAGGAGTCGGTCATCTGCACCAACGCCAATCTATCCAACGTTCCCGGTGATCTGGACGCCGGCACTCAAGTCCTAGATCTCACATCGAACGCCATTGTTAGCATAAAGAACGACGAGTTCAGCAAAGCGGGACTTTTAAATCTGCAGAAGATTTACATCGCTAGATGTCGCTTGAAATCTCTGGAACGATACGCTTTCCGTAACCTTATCAATTTGGTCGAACTGGATTTGAGTTACAATTTTTTGACTACGGTTCCATCGCATGTCCTCTTTTCAATACACGAGCTTAGAGAGCTGAAGTTAAGCGGGAATCCCATACAGAGGATATCGAATGGAGCTTTTGAAAACGTTCCACAGCTCATAAGACTTGAATTGTCTGAATGCAAGATCGCTATCATTGAAGAAAACGGATTCAAAGGCCTAGAAAAATACCTCGAATGGTTGAAATTGGACAAAAATAAGCTATCCGAATTGAAACATACATCCTTGACGATCCTTGAGAATCTCCACGAGCTGGAATTAGCTGGAAATCCATGGAATTGTTCATGTATGCTAAGGCCGTTACGTGAATGGATGCTCAAGCAAAATGTACCGTTCGGGGTGCCTCCAACGTGCAAATTTCCCAAAAGATTAGCTTCGAAACCATGGGATAAATTGGACTTGGATGAATTCGCTTGCGTTCCTGAGATTTTCGCCTATGATTCTAAAGCTCACGGAGTCGAAGGTAAAAATATTACTATGACTTGCAGAATAAGTGGCACCCCGATCCCAAACGTGCGTTGGTTGCTAAAGAACAAAGTTATAGCCAATCTATCCGGTTCTCCGTACTCCAATGGCAAAAAACTTTACACGGTGCGGTTGAAAAACAATTCCAGTGATTTAACAATCTTAACGGCGGATTTGCAAGACGCTGGAGTGTACGTTTGTGCAGCTGAAAACAAAGCTGGCCGCGCGGAAGCCAGTGTCACCCTAGCGATTTCAAAACGAACACCAGAAAGTGCTTTAAGTAATAAATTAATGGTAGTGAGTGCGGTAAGCGGTACCCTATTGACGTTAGCGTCTTGTTTGCTGATCGTTTGCGTCTGTACCATCCGCAAGAAGCAGTTGGGCGTTTGGAGAAGAGAAGAGTGCCGCGGTGAAGAGAATTACGAAAAAATCGAATTGAACCATAAGATCGGTACCGGTGTTAACGGTCGGCCTAGCCATGGCGAGATATCGATTGTCGGTGCCACAAGGAAGAATGGTGAATATCGAGTTGTACCTGGTGGAGACACCGATCAGGAAGTTGAAGAGGAGGAGGACAATTTGGACGAGAGGAATCAGAAGGAGACGAAGCTGTGGAATGCTAGTACTGCTGGATCGCCTGAAACGAAATGGAACACCCCGGAGCATATTTTGGAGGAGACCAGGTATGTAAACTTTAGTAAAATAGGTATGAAATAATTGTTTGAAGTTTTGGGAAAGCAAAATAGTAAAATTTTTTAAATCATATACTATTCTCTTTAATTTATAAAGCGTTTAATGCTACCCTTTTTGATGATATATTCTAAATTACATTGACTAAAACATGGTTCCAAAGAGTCTGTTAGTTTTCTCTCTCATGCAGACTTTCATCAGGTTTTAGACCCTTTAAAATGAAAATATACAACTCGAGTTTAAATAAATTATATTTATATAATCGCAATATACTCGATTTCGTCAAAATTACTTACTTTTCAACCAATAAATAATAATTTCTTCCACTATTAACTCCAAATCAACATTATCGACTCCCTAATGATCTAGTAAGCTTATCTGCTCTATTTCTCAAGAATCATATAAAAAATTATGACTTATTTTGCAAATTTTAGTATTATTATTTAGTATTTTAGTGCTATTATTTTTTTCTAGAGACGATTACAAGAAGATCTCCGATTCGACGTCTGGTACATATAAGGACACGTCGTCTACATCAAGCCTACTACCACAAAGTCATTATCATCAATACCGCAACAAGCCCATCGAGAATATGTATGGCAGCGTACATTATTCGGGTTTTTCATCGGATTTGTCCAGTCTAGTTGAAAGCGATGAGAAAAAATTTCCTGATCTGATCGAAAATTCATCGCCATCAAATAAGATTAATCCCGTATCGACAAAGGCCAACAGCGAAGGAGGTAGCATCAACGATATTACCGAATTGTTCTGTACGTTGCCCAGAAAAAGAGGTCCTTTGCATAGTAACAATAGATACACAAGCAGTGATAGTCAGTCTCCTCTACTACCGGAGAGTAGATATGGAAGTAGTGGAGGATGTAGCAGTGGAAGTCAAGATTCGGCCAGAATAATGGTTGAAGCACAAAAGTTTCCTTTCAATAATTTGGCACGTTCAAGAGGTAATCAAAGATCGAATAGTTTTCTCAATTTAACCTCGCCGAAACCTTTAAACATCCAATCGCCCATTCAAGACCTGCCTAACGCTACTCCTTTGCTGGATGTGTCAAAGTTGGAGAGTCGCGTTTATAAGAAGGAGATCTCTCCAACTTTTGGCTGTTCCCCAAACACAAGTGCTTACGATTACCACGCCGCACAACTTGAGAGGTTCCTCGAGGAATATAGGACTTTGCAAAAAGAATTGACGAAGATGAAAGAGTCTTGTGACAGTCTAAAAACTGATAGGCCATCATTATTACTGCCAAAATGCGATTTTCCTCCAACGCCATCATCATCCGAAGATGGCTTCAGCAAAACTATTCCGAATAACTCGCCAGCCTCCATGGAATCTGGTTGCTCGAATCCGTCGGTCAACAGAAGCGTCAGTAATTTCGATGGTGATCTAAACAAGTATCTCTACACCAAATGTATTAATTTGGACAAGTAACTATTTGGAAAAAATAAATTAACGTGTGTATATATTTCGAACATAAAAAAAAAACAAAGTTAAAAAATGATTGTAAACTGTTGTTTCTGTTGGATGTAAATTTAGATATATAGGATGGTTGTGATATTAACATTTAGTCGAAACTAACTAACTAAATCGTCAAATCGAAGTCTTCACTTTACTCTCGTGTATAATTAATTAATTGTACGATGATAAAAATGATGATAAATTTGTATTTATATTAATGATTATTACGAAATGGATGAAAATAATTGTTAAGTGAAATTGAAAATAAACACCGACACATATCCTTTGTAAATTTCGTTTTAAATAAAATTGTTTTAAAAATTGGTGTTTGTTTTATTCTCGGCGTGTTTTGTTCTACTCTTAGATAAGAAAAAGAAAGTTTAGGAGCTCAAGTCAAGAAAAAGATACATACATTAACGAAAGTCAATATTTTTTTAATGTTATTTAGGGTTGTTCTATTTTCTCTTGTCATTCAAGGTAATTTTACCAAAAAAACTGTAATTTCCTTGGAATTTCCGACGTAACTAAACACTTGAAAAAATCCCATCCTGGAAAGGAATCGAACCTGACACTCCCGCTTGCCGGACGGGCGTGTGAATTATTAACAGACAATTGAGAATCTTTAGACACTAAGCTCAGTTTTTTTCTATTTTAAAGCTAAACAGTGTAATTTTTTACTCTGATTTCTACAATCGTTTATCATCTAAAACTTCTCTAGAAAAGCGAGATACACGGAAACAAATTTTAGTTAAATTTTTTCCCGAAAAATATGGCAAATTTTGCAGTTAAAAAACTATTATTGATAGGAATTTTGAATAATATCAAATAATACCTTTCGGTTTCATGCATAACATTTCTTAATAAAATAAGACAAAGGCACAATCACTAATTGTTTCAGAAGTGGCCGCTCTCTGGTCTTCTTCCTTCAAACATTTGATCATATCGTCTATTGTTATCAAAGGAATTTTACAGTAAACCAAATTTTTTAAACCAAAACACAATAATTTGATACAAAATTCGTCGATTTTCAAGAAATGACGTCACCACCACCATCAGCATATAAGGTAAGTTCCTTAAAGTATTAATAGAATGAAAAGAAGGGGGAGTTTTATCGCCTCCGCCGCCTGGCCTACAACCGATGATGCGCAACGACTCGTAACTGACTGGCAGGATCGTAAATATTACGAAAATGGGGAAGCAGATTCTCGAGACCCCAGTACCGTGTATTGAACTTTCGCGAAAAGATCGGTATTTAGATTTTCCCCTTTCCGGGGTTGATGGCAGGGAGCTTTTATGTACGTAATACGTAACAACGCTAATGTTAAAGCTCGAACCATGTATAGGTATTATCTAAAAGAGTGATCTGGGCGGTCCTTGCTACTGTGGGATGATTATGGGCGCCGCAGAGTATTCTACTTATTATTAACGGATTTTACCGGTTCCATGTACAAGGCGGACGGGGAAATAGATGGTTTAATGTGTTCGAGGCAAAAAGCACCTAAATTATATTTAATGATGATTCGCAGTTGCAATTTTAACCGGGATCTCTACGCTGTAGAGCTTAAACAAATGGTGTTGCGTAATTAAACAGACAATATGTACAGAATATCTACATTAGAAGGCATAGAGAAGCGGATAGGGTATTGTTATAAGTAAGAGGCTTACGAAACTGTTTCGTTTTGCTATCGATACAATCAAAGACGGACGTACAATGAGTAGCTTACGCCAAACTTTGTTTTACCTCACAAAAGAGCTGATACAAGAAAGAGTAGGTGATTATCCACAAATAAGATATCTTCTTTTCATATACAGTGGCATCCACAAAGTACGCACCACATGGGAAACTTCTGTATTGTGGTTTTTTCGAAAGAAAGTTTCAGACTTCAACAAATCTAACAACAGTAACTACAGAGGTAGAGGAGGAAGTATGTTTAAGAGTAACGGAAAATGGCGAGACATCAATTAAACAGATATCGATATATACCGTCTACTACTCTGCAAAGAATCCTGGAAAGAAATAAATTTAAAGTCTTTAAACCAAAATTCATAAACACTTTAAAGGAAATAAATTTTATTCCAAGATTTGAATTTTCTGCGTGGTTTCAAGGAGAGTATTAAGAAACTTTATGGTTTCCTATAAATATTTTATGGACCGATGAAGCAAGTTTCAACAAATGGAACAGTAATTTCACAGAATAGGTAGGTGGTGCTACAGAAAATCCTCATTTTACTGCAGAATGCAAGGATCGATACTCGTTTAAGGTGTGGATTGTTAAACAATACTGTGATTGGGCCTTTTTCCTTTGATAAAAATCTTTCTGCTAATCGATATTTGCAATTTTTGCAGGAATATTTATTACCAATTTTAAATCAAATGCCACATAGACAAAGAGATATAATTTGGTATCAGTTAGATGGAGCGACCGTACATTGTAGCATAAGAATAAGACAATTTTTAAATTGTTTTATTCTTATAATTGTGTGAGGGCCCTGGAACCGGAGCGTATTACAAATGCAGTTAACGATGTTGTAAGAAGAACTGGAATGTGTATGTTGCCCGATGGACTGAGATGTAAAATAGAGAATAGGTGTACGTCATTTGTTTTCAAAACCAATTTTTAAAGATGATTTTTGGCAGAAACACCATAAAATAAGTTCGTCACATTAAAAAAAAAATTGGCTTCAGTTAATATTCGTTTATTTATCGTTTTATACAATTTTTTTCTTTTTGAAGACGATATTTGAAAAAGAGATAAAAAATAAAATTTGACTTAGGTGACCACGACCTAAAACTTAGACATAATTTTTATGCTAAACAACTTTTTCAAATAGCATTTTTCTATATTTTTTTAAATAAGGGTACTTTAGTCTTGGGACAAACTTTCATCAGGAATACATAACTTTTTTGCGAAAAACCAATAATAAAGAAGTTTTCCATATAGGGCATACTTTATATATAAAAATCAACCATTAGGTAGATTAATATCAATCAGCCTGTAATGGTACGTTTCACTAACTGTTTCTAGAAGAATTATTCGAATAAAAACGTAGTCTTTTAACATTGGACAATCGAATATTCGAATGAAATATCTTTTCACCATCTTCCAGCTTAATAGTTTCATTGGTTTCAACTTGCAACAAGTCTAATCTTCCCTTAGAAGAGTTCTTGGAAGTTCTAACGCAATTATTTTGCTAAAAACTACATTGTTGTCTCTATTAATGCCGGTTTTATACCATGCTCAGACTACGAAGACCGATTTAATTTCCAGGTATAAGTTCCAGACATCTGAAAAAAGTAAATCGGAGAATAACGTGGACTTTACCTTCTCAACTAGAAATGGAGCAAGATAGAAAACTGCAGAACGGAGAAGGATCTCGCCAGGTGGCGCCAGGAAATATTTCAGTGCTATTTTTGGAGATTAGTGGCATAAACTGAGAGGCAAATAGCGATATGAGCAAGAGAAAGAAAGTAGACGGAAACATGTCCGTTAATTAGTGCTTTTTCTCTTCTCACATTGTTTTTGCCGGGAATGATTCCACCAATACCATGAGTTATATTAGTAATTCTTTGATAATTAGGAAATTTATAAAACACCTATGTAAAAGAAAAATTTATAATTTTCTTCAATAAAATTTATTTAGTTAAACCTAACTTAATTTCAGCGATTGACAAAATTATTCTCCACAATTATTACTAAAAAAAATTACTTCGTTCTTCATTTCACAAAATTTTTATTCAATTGGTTTCAAAATCAAAATATTGTTACAAGAATTTAAAGACTTTCTTTCATTATTGCCCTATTTAATATGTAAAAATATTACCCAAAGATGAATTTGTACATTTTAAAAAAATATTTTCAAAGTTACCCGCACACTAAATCGATTTTCTTCGTTTATATAATATCTACTTACCGAAGTACTCAATTACATACAAAATGGTCCAGCAAATCATAACAGGCATACAATCCTATTTAAAACATCAGACAAAATTATTAACTTCCTGCCACGGACATTAAAACGTCTCCATTCGATTCACTTACAGGAAGCTAAGAAAACTCCTCGCTCAATTAGTCGAAAACTCGGTATTTTGCCGGAGATTTAATTAAAATACGACAAAGGAAAAAAAGAAGACCCTCCATCCGCCAGCACCGGTAGATTCAGACTTCACAACAATATAAATTGAACGAAATTATACGTCAGAAGGATTCGAAATCAGATAATGAAATTATCTTAATTAGCGATCCAGTAACATGGGTAACCTAAACATCTACTTTTTTTTTGCAAAGCAGACCAGCAATAACAACGCTGTAATATTAAAATAGGAGTCCAAGAGGAAAATTTTCTGGTAAAATATTTAATGTAAGAAGGGATGTTGATTATTGTGAAGAGGATAAGCAAAATGGTGGAAAACTTAACGAAAATAGAAAAAAATTAATTCCGGCGTCATGTAAATTACTTCTGCAATATATTTTTAGAATATTTTCGGATGTAATTCGCGTAAAACAATTCCCAGCGTTTTGAAATGATGAATGATTTTGGAAATCTTCTGTCCATGTATTCGATAAGAGAAAAGTCTCATTGATTTCAATAACAAAGTCCTCCTAGCATTATCTTGTTAGGAAAACAAGTTTGAAAAGCTCTGTAAGAAAGAAAATGAGAATCTGTGTCCATATATCCTTGAATACACTATTCAAATCATAAAAGCAAATGCATTAACGTAAATCTTCCAGACTTATCACATATCAAAATACTTAAATTTATAATTTTCTAAAATGCATAATTATTGAACTGTTAAGATTATGTACGACAATAAACTTCCCATATCAATCCAGCTTACAACACCATAATTAAACCTTATTTGTTTGTCTATTTACATCTTATATTCTATTAGTTGGTACTATACCGGACGTCCCAGATTTTGTTGCACAGCACTAGGGTAGGAAATGTGCTTCCAAGTGCATCTTGTGATATTAATGTAGGGTAGTCCAAAAATAGTCCGATGAAAACAAATATATTTTTTTAAATAGGATGCCATATTTTTTATCATCCATCAGTCATGCATATCAACTATGCGCCATTTATTTATTTACTTGAGACTTGCCAGAACTTTTAGACGATATTTCACTTGATGAAAGGGTAAAAATGTGGTGGCAGCATGACGGTGCTCCACCACATAACAGTGCAGTAATTACAATTATTTTTTAAGATTCTTGGATTGGCAATAAAGGTCCTTTAAGATGGCTAGCTCGATCTTCGAAGCTGACACCTCTCGATTTTTTCTTTTCGGTTGATGTGAAAGATGTTGTTTACGTTGTTCTACCAAGAAATCTTGATGATTTAAAACATAATAAGGTAACATATGCGATGAAGAAAAGGCAATAGAATCGAGATTGACAAAAGCGAATAGAGCGGCCAGGCCTTTAAACCATACACTGAGGGAAAAACAGCTGTCACGGAATGCTAAATTTACTGCGATTTACGGAGCACCCAGGTCTCAGGTGCTCAATAAGGAAGTACAAGAAAGACTGCCGAGATGGAAAAGAGGAATTTTGAGAAGAATTATGGAAAGAAAGGAAACGGGGAGTGGATACAAAAAAACATACGATGAAATCTATGAAATACACAGAGAGCCTAAAATAGATACGGTTTATGTTTATGTTTATTTAAATATTCAATGAAAAAATATCGAAGAATTTGGAAAAAATCTTGTATGTCGAAACTGTGTTTATTATCTCTCTGACTTGTTTTTGTTTAGAGCCCAAGTTGACTATCACCAGAGATCTAGCAGGTTCCTGACATGGGAATTGGACACCAGTATACATTCGAAAACTTCCTCCGCGTAAAACAGCTTTTGGCCGCCATAATACGAAACAGTCGACAAACCTCTGACGCTTAATTTTAATTTCAAACATGACTTTAGTAAGCTCTAATCCAATGAAGCATTACATGCAATTAGATATCGGCTTCCAATGTTATTGGATCCACGAGATGGAGCGATTAAATTATCCTGTCAATATTTACTGCATTGTTGTCTATAGCATCAATGCTCTCACCCTTACATACGTATAAAATCAAACGTAAAGCACGTGTACAACGCAACATATACACACACACGTGCATCCAAGCACTCGATAAGAAATCTCATCAATTCTGTTTACTCCAGACATCGTATCTCGAGAAAGTCAACATAAATATAGCCGGAATAACTCTCGGAGCCTACTAATATCCCCCCCTCGTCGCCCCTCATCCAGTCGTACATACGTGCGAGGCTTACTCACCGTGAAGACGGTAAGCCGACGAACACCTCGTTATTTCTCTTCCCCCGCTTTGGCGTTCCAAGTACGTCATTAAAAACCTTTATACAATTCCGAAACAGCAGTAAAACTATTATACACTTGTAAAATTTCCAGATAACGAACGCGAAGGCCGAGTTTTAGATTTACGGTGACCGGGGCGCCGCGCCGTGAGTGCAGAAGCAACCACCCTACAGAGTTCGGCCTCTCCATGTTCCCGATAAAATTTCACTTGAGCTCGGCTCCTTTCTATGTTCTGCCCTTTCAGCAAGTTTACGAGCATCCCCGTTTTGAACGTTGATATGCTACGCTTACGTCTTCTTTGTCGGGAGGTGCACAAGCTGTTTTAGTAAGGGCATGAAGTTTACGTTTTCTTTGCTTTGAAAAAGGAGAAATATGTGAAATCTATGAATGATAGACGAGATAGGTTGCGGGAATATCAGAAAATATCAAATGTGTCTTCTTATTTTTAAGCAAACAAAAAGTAATTGCTGTAGAAACGAAGGCATACATGACTGGAGAAAATATTAAACGTATTCAGAATTTAAATCGTGTCATAAAGGAATGGAATATTTAATAATCAATGATTTTCGCAGCAGTTGTAAGTAGTGCTGCGTTGATGGCGCAGGGCTACTCCAGTACATCATATGTGGTAGAATTTCTAAAATGTCTAGAAGTTAGGAATACAATCATATAGGTCATATACGTATAGATATTTATTTTATTTACATAATTTTGAGGTTTTGTCAGTTACAGAAATGACGGGGGGTCTAGCACGTCAGGTTTTGGAGTAACTTTAAGTTAGATGATCAAAAAAATGCTATTTTGTCCAATTTTATGAATTTATTGTGGACGAATGAATCTTTTCTTATATTGTCGGAAACGGCATCGTATTCGGCTAGTCTTCAGCTTTAAGATCCATCTTCGATTGCCGCTGTTCGATTTTTTTAACTGAGATATACAAGTTTGAATGTACTCGTATAATACTGGTCGTTCGTATTAGGGCAACGAACCATTGCCATCAATCGTGTCGATTCACAGGCATACAAAAAAATGAGTTTTTGTCAGACCTTGTAGTCAAACCATATTTTCCAACAGGTTTTTCAAGCGCTCAACTAGATCCGAACTTTTTTGCTTACTTCTGGTTGTGGTATCATTTAGTACTACTCTTCCCCTTCAAAATCAATTTTAGTTTGTTTCGATTCAACTTTTATATCTCGAGATATACTAATTTCAATCTTAGCAGTATTTCGTGAACATTAGGCATCATAGCTTAATGTTCTATTTTAAACTTTTCTAGACAAATGTTTCTAACGTTTCATGATAATCTCGCAAAACGACTTGGGACAAATTTCCAATCAGAATTTCCAAATTCAAGATGGCGGTTCCAATATAACGACTGCGGCTACCACCATCCTTAGCTGAGTAACTGAAAATCTCGCAAAAGCGCTTGATAGAGATTACTCGGAGGTTTCCGGGCTCGTTGAGCACAAATTTGCAGTCAGAATTCCAAAATTCAAGATGCCGAATCCAATATGGCTACGATGCACCCACAATCTCGTGCTACCATGTATAAATCATATTCGGGGTGTTTTATCAGCGTGAGTCCCCTTGCCTCCCATTCTCAGAGTGTCTGCCGACTCGTCGTCATCGTCTTTTACATGTCTACACGAGTAGAAATTCTTACGCTGGTATTCCAAGAAAATATGTAGAAGTAATGTGTTTCTCTGCGTGCACCACTACAATAATAACTATTTTATCATTGCACCTCGCATTATTCGAAGTATACGCCTGTATTTTTGCTACGTGCGAATGTATATCGCCTATAGACGTGTACATGGTGAAATGGAAGTCTACGATCGATAGATTGGTGACCTGAACACAGATTTCCTCATCGAATTACGACGCCGACGAACCGGAAAAAGTAAAATAGGGAGAGATGATTGCAAATTCAGAAAGTTCATAAGGCCGGGAAAAAAGTCGTTGTTCGTCCACGTGTGAGTGTGTGTGTATTGAAGGAGAGAAAAAAAAGAGAAAGTCTTTTATCTGCACATACGTGCCCGAACTTCCAATATATTTTGTATCATATGGGCGACGCCAGTAACTAGCGAGCGCTGCCGACGTACGGCGGTTGATTATCGTCCGAAATGGATGGTTCTAGTTGTCGCGCATGAAGATTGTAGCTTTTTCTAAGCTGAGCTGCGCTATTCGGTGGTGATAGATTCGGTTACGCTCGAATCGATTGTTTAGTAATACTGATTGAGCTTTCACCGGGTCAAAAGATTGCATTTTTATTAAGCAATAAAATTCAATAAACTAGCAAATGTATCATCTTAGAAGTAAAAGAAGGTGTGAATAGCCAGTTAAGAGTCTAGTGGAAAAAGCTTCCTAATCTATTGTAATGTTTTAAACGAAGGAATTCAAACAAAAATAAATTTTTCAAAATTAATTAATTACCTCACCCCTTTATTTTAATCGCGATAGCAATTGTTTAATTACAGCTAATTTGGATAGCTATTCTTTTCGAAATATAATTTGTTAATGAATTTCAAACGAATATTCTTATTACTTCTTTCTTAATTACAACAAATTTTAAAAAAGATAATGCTTTTAGATAGTGAATTTTAAAATGTGGAGAAATTGGTAAGCCATTTTGAATCATCTTTTTTAATTAGTACAAGGTATCCCTCAAGATTCTATTTTAAGACCAACACTGTTTCTTTAGTTTACAAAACTTCTACGAACTGCAATAATATAAGGAAAACTAACCCACATAAATGATATTTTCTTAGCCGTTCTTTTGGATTAGTTCAAATTCAATTCTTGCCTGTAGTGGCTCTTCGAAACTGTTAAAAGTTCAAGGTCGGTATATGTAAAAATACAATCATGATTACATTTCGAGCAACTAATAAATTCTTCTTTACAGTTTTAATATGCTTCAAATTACATCACAACGTTAAACGAAAAACAAAAGACCGAAATAAGCAATTCGATACCGACAAACAACGACAAAAAAAAGGGGAAAAAAAAAACAACGGAAAGCACACAGCGACCTCTTATACCTTATACAAGATATTTTATTAAATGTTCCCGTCGATTTAACAAGAGTAAAAAACCAAACAAACGTGGCTAATGTTTCCCATCGGAGAGAACAAAAGAGGCATCAAAGGAAACAAAACCTGCCTCGCCGCTAAGGCGTGCCGTTTCCCGGAATCGAGTCCCGGAGCGCGGTTCCGATTGTAAAGACTCCGGGACCTCTCCGAATATAAAAAGCGTACCAGTGTAACGAAAAAGAAGGCGGTGATGGTTTCGAATCGTGTTTCCTTTGTATTTTTGCTCTTCTTCCTCCTCTAATTTTTTTGCTGCTGTGATCGATCGTGGCTTGGCGGAAAATTTTCCCGGACTATTAATAATAAAATGGGTATGAATTGTAGAAAAATAGGACTTCGGATCCCTGGAGAGCTAATAATTGCTTCCACTGCGTCTAGGTTTTATTAATTTCGTTAGCGACACCTTTCTTATGAGGGTTTAATACAGAAAGTAGGACTATTATTGTTAAAAGTACAATTATGAGCGACATAAGGATCGTCATACAGCTGCCCTTTACACGTATTTTCTTTAGAATCAGGATTGCTTAATAGTTTGTAGCGCAACAGAAATAGTGAGAGGAAAAAGGAACAATCAAAGAAATTGCAGACCTACCTGTTCCCCTTGTTCTCCTACTAAATGCCCGTTAGCAAAAACAGGGGTGAGTTTACAACTAACTAAAAGATATGCGCTACCCGTTTGGATTAGGGAGAACTACAAAAATAAAGAGAAAGAAAAACGTGATGAAATTTGTTCAGTAACCAATTTTTATAATTGAAATTACTAAAAGTAAGAACCAAAAATTAAATATGTCACTGAAATTATAAATTTCGAAGCATATTAGAAAAAATAACGTAGCGACATCTATTGTAAACATAAAACAACCCTTGACAGTAAGAAATACAATTATATTCTCTCACAATAATAGAATTTTATCAAAATTGCAAAGAAAAAAAATAGTCTCTTGGCAAAGAAATAACCACACATCACACAGCATACGAAACCAAAATCGAATTTTTCACGATATCTCGGTCAACCCACCGATTTAACAGCCAAAAACTATTTCTTTCCGCATTTCGTCCTAACCCATCTCGCACGTCACCATTCCATCCATCCACTGCTCTTATTTAAATCTACATCGCGCGGGATGATTTCGTCGCATTTCGACGGATCAGAAGATATCGCCTCGATCCAAACCTTTCGGATCCAGTCACGGAAGTCAATTCCGCCGATCCGGTCCTGCAATACCGTTTTCCCATGACCGATTCGTGGAAAGCCGTTTGCCGGCGCTTCGGAGTCTTGTGGACCGACGTCGACGGTACGATAAAAAAAAAACCAACGACCCAATAATTTACGCATTTCAATCAAAATATTCCGGTATATACGCCCGGATCGGCGACCCGGAGTTATGATCGCTCCCGGAAAGTTCCGGACGCACAACTTCCCAGGCGTAGATACTGGATTCCAGCATATATGCGATTGTGAACTGTTATACGTAAGAGGAGAAAAGAATATAATTCATACACTATTACCTAAAAGTGTGGTGACTCGAAAGTGGAAGGCGAGGATGAAGAAGCGAAAGAAAATCATAAAATAAGCTGTTTAGATTGATTCTTCGTATTCAAGTAGTCGAAATAAATCCATCAAATGAAAGACAGCAATTGTTGTTAGCTCAACTTTTTACCCAGCAATTTTTAGGCTAGAAACACTATCAATTCCTCGACCACATGGTACAGAATCACGAAAAGAGTAAAAACAATATAGTTATAGATCGTTTATCAAAATGATCGATTGGAGTATAAAAAATTTACTGCACATTTTCGTATGGTAATTCGATGCTCCCCCCATAACTAAAATGGGGGCATCGAGATTTTCCTGAAACCCAAAAACCCAACCTTCCGCTTGAGAAAAAGGAAAAATAAGAGATAAGGGTTATATTCGCTTAAAGGTACTTAAATTTCGAAGATGGCGGTGCATATTCTGGAATCCTACTGTCTGATTCAACAGTTAAATGAAACGGTTTTATTGGCAAATTTTATATCGGTGTAAAAGTTTATGATTGATATATAAGATTGCGTTTTATTCGCTTTTATTGGCGGCAATAAAAATGGGGGCAAAGGGAGAGTGTATTAGCAAAAGCCCCTCTTCAAACTTAAAGGTTTCATATGGATTCTCAATAATGATGATAGAATTGGACAAATTTATATTTATATGAGAAAATTAATTAGATTTGGTTTATTGGGTTGTTTATTTAGTAAAGAATTGGATATGTCGAGGTTATTGGCTAGGCTATTGTAAAATCAACAAAATTAAAAACTGAAACTGAAGCACATTGCCTATAAAAAACTAACAAATTTAAACAAACCTACCACAATTAATAAATTATAATAAAATTCGATAGAGTAAAGGAGAAACAAGAATAATTTACCCTTTTGGAATTGAGAATTGACAGTTTGGCAATTGTTATGATTACTTTGCATACCAACGAGCTCTTTAGATCAGTCTGGCGTCACAAGAGACAATTTGGCCCTCTTTCCTAGCCAACTTTGCGTAGCACCAATAACAGATTACCAAAACCTTTATGGCTGCATATCGTTATATTTCTTAAATTAAAGTACAACATATGTGATATCGTTCGATTCGCCTTTCGATTGCCTTTCCAAAAGCGTAAAAATATATAGGATATTCTATTTAAAAAAAGAAAGTTGACGTCATTTCCGGTGACACCAGAAATACAATTGAACTGCCAATAACGGCAAAAGTTAGTCCATAAAAAATAGAAATCAATCTATTTTTTCTAAAGACGCTAGCTTCTGTCGTTCGAGAGTTAGCATGGGGGGCCCTTTAGGATCGTATTGTATATAGCTTCTAACAAAAGCCAATATTTTAATACCTAGCGTACCTACTCCATTATCTCCTGCTCCCTTTTCATTTCCAACGAGACTATAATGCTCACACGCGGTACGAGAAGTGCTAAATTGGAACGTTTTAAAAGAAGAATAAATGTCTGCCTGTTAAATTACGAACCTCGGTCCGGAATTTTATTGCCAGAAAGGTCGGTTTAAATAATTTACAGGAACTGCAAGCACATATACACGACTTACATATGCGAGAATTGAAGGTCTATCTTGCTTATATTGCGCATAGACGTGTGGTAGAGTGTTCAGGTACATTCTATAGGGTTCACAATCGCGTACGTAGTCGTATAAGATAGGAAAATGTTAAAAGAATAGTAGGATATCCTGGAAAATTGTAATTTTCGTTATTATTTCGTATATTATTGTAGATGTAATTTTGTGGTGTTTTTCACGGGCTTAAGGCAGCTATACTTGGTTCAAAAAATTGGGGCACAGACTAAGAACTTACTTTTACGCAGTTTTTGGAAATTACACTTTTTCCAATATCTTCTTTCATCCCTATGTAATAATAAATTGTTCTGGGTATGCAGAAACAAGTATTTCTTCTGTCAAATTCAGTTTCTTTTTTAACATAGCTTCCTTGTAAGTCTATACACTTTTTCCAGCGATGCTTCCATATCTGTAATCTGTTCAAATAGCAGTTGGCATTTTGTTCTGCAAAATGAGATTGACCTCCTCATTCGATGAAATCTCTGTCCTTTGAGCGAAACTTTAAGCTTAGGAAACAAAAAACGTCGCTTGGAACCAAACCTGATGAAGAGGTTGGGTGATCCTATCAATTTGAATCCTCATTCGTGAATTTTTGCCATGTTTTTCCTTTTTCAAGATAATTCAGGGGGTATAAGACCCTGCAAATGCAAGAATTTAATAACAGCACGATATTAGATTTTTTCCATTTTGGGCTGGCAGAAATTTTCAAAAGTATCTGTCAACGCATACGCAATTATATTATCACAATATTTTTATCCTTCTGCCACATAACTCCAGCATTATACTGAGTGTCTAATATGCTCCTGATTCACCTTTTCACATACTGTTTAAGAAAGAGATGTACTTGGTATAAGTAAAATTTCTCCTGCGAAAAGAAAACGTTTGTTTCTATTTTGTATGTTTAATTAATTAACAATTGCAGTAGTGGGTTTGAATTCTATAATGAGCAGAATAAAAGGAAAAAAAGGAGGATCTTTATCAGAGGTATCTTCGCGATGTATTTTGTAGCTTTCACAATCCAATAAATCAAATATCAGATTGAAAGTCATTGCTCTACATCTGTACAGACACAAGCACACTTGAACACAATCCCGTTGTTGAGTTTCATCTGGAAAATCACCAAAGATATATATCGGAGATTAAATTATTCATTTCTGTTGAAATTCCCGGCTCGGCTAGTCAACGAACTGGCAGATCGACGACGCTATGAACCGAGAGAAAGGTTCTTCCTCTTATTATCCGCTAGATATTTCTTCGTCTACCTCGTCCGCCTCTGCCTTTTCTTTTACCGATCGTTTCCGAGATTTTATATTAGATTTGTATTGTTAGCGCGCGATGATGACGTGAGTTCGTTATGGGAAATGCAATAACTGTCGGTAGAAATTGATTATAGTGACGTGAACGTAGCCGGCCAGCTCTAGCCGAGTTGGTTGGTGGGTTATTTGGTCGGGGGAGTCCCTGATACGATACGCTTGCCTCGAGCGAGGTTAATCGGTATCTTCCTTTGGATTCGCGAGAGTTGAAACTGCGTGTGCACAGCTAATATTAGACGTATAGAGTATGAAGAGGGTTTCCCAAGAGAAGGAATAGAGTTTATCTTGTATACTGTAACGAGATCGGTATCTTACGGGTCCGGAGGTGTTTATTTGCCCAGATCGGGAAATCCGATGCCATTAGAGTTAGAAGACAAATTTCCGCATAATATTACGTAGTGACAGAGCTGTAAAATACGGGAAGATGCTCGGAGGAAGCATTCTCTTTAGATTTTTTATTGAATTAAATATATTATTTGCATAAAATTTTTATAATTTACAATGAAAAAAGTTTACATCTATGTATATTTTAAAACATATAAAAATTTTATGCGAATAATATGATTAATTCAATAAAAAATCGATTTTTTTTGGTATGCTCCCATGTTGGAAACATTCCCCATTAAAAGGTGGAGTCAACTAAATGGTAAAGAAAAATATATTTGTTTCAAACTTACGCAGTTCTTTAAAAGAAAAAACCGTATTGTTGAAACAAACAAACAAAGATATATTTTCAAATCAAACTTGAGGTTATTTATTTCAAGATATCATACGTTTGAATCAAACAACGATGTCAAAAAAATGATTTCTTTGAATCAAAAAAATATATCTTTGTCGCCATTTAAAATTACAATTTCCAGGTCAGAACGATCCTTAAAAACAAAGATTGCGGTATTCTCATTCAATATCCACACCTTTCCTTTTAGTAGCAATAAATAAACAGGTATTAATCGCAATAGTAAATGTTCTTCCTTGCTCCATACATGTGTGGTACGTATTTTATCACATTACGCTTTTACCGTCGCTAGATGGGGCCGTGTTTTGTGCGCGTCGGTTCGTTTACGTGATTTACCTCTTTATTCAAAGTCGCGCAGAAGATCCACTTCGCCCGCTTAGTGACGGCCCGACGGCAATAACTGTCTAGGAACGAAAAATACAAGTACATTACGATGTGCGCGATATTAAATTAGAGTTTTATTGAATGTTATCTTGAAGAGCGGCGACGTGGAATAAATAGATTTCTACCAGTTGCTGCGAGTCTAATATTACATGCTACGATGGCTACGACGTACAGGCGACATGAAAAGGGTTCTTCCAGGCATGCCAGGATTGGAGGCAGTAAAAGGGTGAGCGAGATACCGTGGGTGTCGAGCAGAAAGGGGATGATATGAGATTTTTTCTGTATACTTCGTTAAATTTAGCTAGTCGTATATCTGCTGTTGTATATCCGTAAGAGCTGGTTATACAAGAATGTCTTGCTAGATACGTAGATGAACTTAAACGTGGTCATATTAGCTTACAATTAGTTGACAATAGCTCTTCAATATATTGGTTTCATTGGTAATTGTTTTGTGTTTGCAATAGAAAAAAGGTGTGTTCATCAACTCTTGGAAAAAGTCAATACACTATTAGGCGTCGTTAACAAACTAAAAACCAAAAAGGAGGATAGATCGAAAATATCTCATTTATATATGCAGAGAAACGTTTACTTGTATTGAAGCTGTCCGCCTCAATTCAAGGCAATCACGAGGATTGTTCGGAAATTACGTGGCCTAACACAGAGATGGCTCGAATTCGGAGGAATTTTCATTACCATTCTGTAGAATCATCCTTTAATAGATTAAATATGACGGCACGGAGCGATCTGTCTATTAGTATGTTTTTGACAGTACGCCAAAGTGAACGTCTCGTGTGATTTTGTAAACAATGGAAAAGACTGAGTTGAGAGTAGTGATAAAGTACCTTCATTTGAAAGGCTTAACGCCAACCGAAATTAAAGCAGAGCTGGATTCAACGCTATTGGAATCCGTTCCTTCGTTTTCAACAATTAAAAACTGGGTTGCAGAATTCAAGCGTGGTCGTACGAGCACAAATGATGAACCCCGTAGTGGACGTGCTAAAGCAACTGCCTCGGATATGATTGAAAAGTCCACCGTATCGTATTGGATGACCGTCGAGTAAAAGTGCGCGAGATAGCAGACATAGTGGGTATCTCAAATGAGAGTGTGCACAGAATTTTACCCGAAGAATTGATAATGAAAAAATACTCGGCGCGCTGGGTGCCGCGGTTGCTCACACCGTAGCAAAAACTGAATCGTTTGAGTGTCTCTCGTGACTTTTTGGCACGTTTGCGTCACAATCCGAAGGACCTCTACGCCGTTTCATAACCGTCGATGAAATCTGGATCCACCATTATACTCCCGAAACTAAAGAACGGTCCTTACAATGGACATACAAAGGTTCTCTGACACCAAAGAAGGCAAAAACGGTTTTGTGAGCAGGAAAGGTTATGGCAACTGTTTTTTGCGATTCTCATGGAATTAACTTGGTCGATTACTTAGAGAAGGGGAAAACAATAAACAGCGAGTATTATACCACTTTGTTGCAACAACTTAGCGACAAAATAAAAGAAAAACGACCTCATTTGGTAAAGAAGAAAGTGCTTTCCCATCACCTACCCATAAGTCTGCGGTTGCAATGGCCACAATTCATGAATTTGGATTTGAATTAGTACCTCGTTCAGCCTATTCCCCAGATTTGGCTCCCAGCGATTATCATCTGTTCCCAAACCTGAAAAAATGGCTCGGCGGTGAGAGATTTTCGTCTAATTCCGAGGTAATCGCTGCTATAAATTGCTATGTCGAGGACTTGGATTCATCGACCTACAAGGAAGGTATTGCTAATTTGGAATATCGTTGGAATAAGTGTGTTGAGCGAGCAGGAGACTATATTGAAAAATAAAATGATTTTTGCCGAAAAAAAATTGCGTTTTCTTTGTTAGGCCACGTAGTTTCCGAACGACCCTCATACATATTTAGCAAATCTTTTTTGACGATTTAATTTTCTATTGAAACATTAGCCAATTGTTTTTTAATGGATACTGGTAAATATTAAGTTATAGAAAAAAGACCCTACCTAACACATATATACATCATAGTAATATCTATAAAACGGCTCTAAGATCCACAGCAATTGGAGCTTCTGGTCACGGAGCTGCTTGATCTGGAAATGAAGTATGTATTGCGGGCACGTAAGCTTTTATTTCTTTCTTATTGCGGCCAAACGACTTACGTTCAACAAGTTTATTCTATTAAAGTTTAAGCAGTGAGCGGCACTTAATGTTGATTTGAAAGCACCTACGCGGCGGAAATGGATGTTCTCTTAAAGATGCTCCCGCTCCGAAGACGTTCTAAGACGACATTCAATGCGGTTGGGAAATGTTCTCTCGCTCATATAGAGGAGGCGAATTCCTTGAATAAAGAATGGAAGTGTACTAGTCTGGTATTCTAGACTTCGCTGAAAGAAGAATTTATTAGTATTGTTGTCGTGAAACAGGTTTAAAGCTGCTACGTTCCCGCACTTATCTGGTTGCGGTTTTTTGAATTGATTTAGAGGAATTCATCTAATTATGTTACATTTTATTCAATTTGAAATGTCCTGAGTAGCTGTAGAAGGGAAAGAACGTGATGAAATACAAAATTAAGGTGGTATTTCAGAAGTATCGAGTTTAATTTTAATGAGAATATACAGGGTGTGTCGGAAGGAACGGACCAAACTCCAGGAGCGTATGGGATTTCTTGTTTAGTGTCACAGATTAGTTTAAAATTGTATTTTGCTTCAATAAGACGATCTAACAGATCCATGAAAGCACAGGTTTTGACTTGACCACGCAATAAATAAAATGTGTTCATCCTTTTCAAATAAAATTTATTAAAAACCATTAAATTACATTATTAAATTACACTACAACAACTTAGTGTCCAACAGCGGTAATATGGGCGGCAGCCAATTCAACTTTAGCTGCTTCGATCTCGGGAGTGTCCTTCTGGAACACCAACGGTACACTGGGGTTGAGTTGCTCCTGAAGAGCGATCAGATATTCTTCGCTGTTGATGGGATCTTCGTTATCATCTGAGGGAGATTCGGCAAAACGGGCATCGGCAGCGATAGCTTCGTGGACAGCTAGGAATTGGTGGCGAGCAGCTTCGTTTTCGGCAGTATCAGCGACTGGTACTGGAATATCAGCTCCTTCAGCTACAACACCTTGTTCGGCAGCAGCGTTGTATTCAATCGTGTGTTTAACGCCATCTTGATCAGCGAAGGTGAATTTGCCTTTCGTGGTTCCGTCTTGGGTGCGTTCTTCTACTTTGGAGTAATCACCAGAATGAAAAGCGTATCTGTAGTTGCCTAGGGTGTCTTCGGTTACATCGACGATTGATTCGATCGGGCCTGCATAAGCAGAAGCTAGCAGAGCGGAAAGTACCTAGAATTGATTGTAATTATTAAATAAAAATTATGTTTTAAGTTTATTAGATATTATTATTATAAATACGAGTATACTTACGAAAACTAATTTATTCATTTTGTTGTTAAGGTTGTTTTAATCCGCTGTATAAAAGCAATGAACTGATACTGTCTTTGCTAACACAAAAGGTTCCTTTTATATGAATATCGTTATCGATGATTATCTTATTTGAAGTTCACATTCTTTCCCTAATAGTTTTTTAATACATCAAAAAAACCAGATCATTAATTCTTTAAAATAGCATTTTTTATACGACAATAACCTAAGTAATACGCCTGCAGTACACACATGACCTGATCTTTATCTGTAGCAGATACACTAAGTAGGTAATGAGTCGTCTTACTTCATTTTTACAAACGTTTGTTTGGGAAAATCCATATATTACGTTAAATATTTATGAAGTGTATTTCATAAAAGATTTTTACTTTATATTTAGTAAAATGATGCTTGTCTGGCCATATAACTGTCTTTATACACTAAATTATTATTTCTGTATTTCATTTTTGTTTCACATTAATATGAAGAACTATAACAAGTTAATTATTAAACAATATCCAGATCCTATAAGTTTGTTTGTGTTATAAATTTATCTTTTTTAACTTGCTATTGCTCTTGAAAAATCAACGGACTTATAATTTCATATGGAGGAAATTATTACAGGGAGGGGTTCATTAAAAAAACTGGCAAAGGTTTTAACTTTCCACAACTTTATTCAAAAAGAAATGCTTGGTGTTTTTTTTTTAATTTCAGGGTTTGATGCATGTTATTTAACTTTTTAAGGAACAACCCCCTATATATTTTCCCAGAGGTCAGCTAACCATTATATAACATTTTTCTCTACTTAGGATGCGTCCTTTTCAATGAATTAAATATGAATAAATACTACTCTTTCAACAGATATTCACTAAAAATAATGTATGAAATTTATCGTATTGGTAGAATTTCAACATCTACTCTTTACTAATGCTTCCTTTCGTAGATTTTACAAATATTTGTAACCCTAACAAAGATAAATGGAGGGTGCACGAACAGAACAAGATCCAATTTTTTACAAATTAGAATTACAACTGTCTTCTATAGTTCATTTTAAGAGGTTTTACATGGTCCGTACAAATCAGACTAAACCCAAAAGTTAAAAGTAAGTAAGCCCATTCAAAGTTTTAACTTTGAATGGATTTACTTACTTTTAACTTAACTTTCAATTGATTTAAATCGGTTTGAATCATTTTGTTACCGACACTGTTACCGCTTTGTTAAGGTCAAGCCTCATTTAGTGTATCCTAGTAATAATGAGTGAAAATCAAAGTAATAAACTGCCAAAAAAAAGCCAAAAATTTGGAAAAGTTCAGGTTGTGATGAAAAAGTTGAAATTGTCATCTCATGAAGAAGATAAACCATGTGCTTGCAAACGCTTTGATAATGTAAATGATGTTGCACGAAAAACAATCCTTAAACATTTCAATAACTTAGGTAGTGACGATGAACAAAACGGCTTGATATATGTTACATCAATTCAGAGAAGACGTAATCGAAATCCGGAAGAGGGAGCAATTTTCCGGCACAGCAGCTTTTCTTATCGTATTAGAAAGAAACAAGATGATAGAGCTGCAAACGGAATACCTGTTTGCTTCAAAGCATTTAGCAGTATCCACGATATATCTAAAGCAAAGTTAGAATATTTACAAAAGTCCCTAAATGCTTTAGGTATAACTCCTAAAGATAAGAGGGAAGACACAGTTCTACAACCGAACGATACCGGTATGTGAAGGCATCAACTCTTTCAAAGGCAAGTTCAAAGGAAACATTAAAAAAATCCATAAAATATTTAAAATAAAATATCCTGATAACATACCAAAACAGTTTTGGATATCCTCGAACTGACTCTTGCCCAGCTTGTGGTGAATATGTTACAAAAATTACGACTACAAGAAAATTCAAACGTGGAGAATCGATAACTAGAAGTCTAAAAAAAATTGCACAAAAAAAGGGTGAAAATTGCAATGGATTGCAACGGATTTTCAGAAAAATTTTTATCTTCCAAACGTCTCAACTAATGACGTATATTATCTTAGGCAACTCTCTATATATTCTTCTAATATACTTATGCTTGCATCAGGTTCTGCACTATTTTGCAAAAAAAGAATCCGATGAAGAGTGTTCATTTCTGTTTGATTTTATAATGAATCAGCTTGATGAGAAAATTAAACATCTACACATATTTTGCGATACAGCAGGAGGACAAAACAAAAATTATACAATGTTTACATTTATCCACTACATTGTCCATACTATGAAACGTCTTTATTCTATAGAAATCACATTTCCCATAAGGGGACACTAATACATGGGATGTGACAAGACAATGATTGGTATGAACTGCTAAGAATTTCTCGTTTGTAGTAATCGAAAATCAACAATCTATGGGTTAAACAAAGGACAAACTTCCTCTATGGAGAATTTATGGCAAAATGTCCGTTTGCAATCCAAAGCATCAAAGAATTTAAGTACCAGAAGGAGAATTCTGGTCTAGTGAGTTATCGGACAACATACAACGGACATTGGTTAAAAGTTCCTCTTACAAAACCTATAAAAACCTCGTCTACCAGTGCTACAAGTACACCTAAAGGAGTTTCAACTTCCAGGAGAAAGCTATGGTGATATATATTTTGTTAACGCATTTAATTTTGAAACTGATATCTTCCAATAAGTGACGAAAAGTATTTTAATAAAGCTAAATACTTTTTATCAAAATCCATATGCACGAGAGTTCTAGGAGAGTGTACTTCTACAATCTTTCCAATAATTGTAATGGTTTTTGTATTAATAAAGACACAACCTTGTTTTTCTAATTTTCTCAAAACGACGATTTTGTGACTCCGCGTTCTATTCGTGCACCCTACAAATATAAATAATTTATTCTGTATGTGAATGCGGAAATTGTTAGATAGATATATGAATGAAAAATACGCATTACTTTCATGATAAGTACAAGTTAAAAAAAAACAATTATTCTTATCAAACAACTATCACTTTATGAAACATCTAAGGCCCGTATAAAAGGAAGGTGTTGGTTCTTCCAAAGCAGTGTTGACACAGGTTTCCTGGAATATATACTAACATTTGAAAAAAATCTTAATTACGAAAATGAACTACTTTGCTATAATTGGAGTAAGTCAATACATTAAATAAGATACAAATTTCTAATCTTAATATTTTTTTCTTCAGCTTATCTCAGCTGTATTAGCTGCTGCATACGCCAACCCAATCGAATCAATCGTCGATGTAACCGAAGACACCCTAGGCAACTACAGATACGCTTTTGACTCTGGAGACTTCATCAAAGCCGAAGAACGTAACCAAGACGGAACCGTCAAAGGCAAATACACCTTCACTGATAAAGACGGCGTTAAACACACGATTGAATACAATGCTGCTGCCGAACAAGGTGTTGTAGCTGAGGGAAGTGATATTCCAGTACCAGTCGCTGATACTGCTGAAAACGAAGCAGCTCGCAAACAATTTTTGGAAGTTTATGGAGCTGTCGCTAGCGATCCTCGTTTTGCTGAGTCGCCATTAGACGAAAATGAAGATCCTATTTCTGGTGATGAATATTTAGCCGCTGTACAAGAGCAAGTCAAACCAAGCGTACCTCTGGTATTCCAAGAAGATACTCCAGAAATTACTGAAGCCAAGAACTTGTTGGTAGCTGCACATGCTACCGCTGTTGGACAATGATTTTTCATCATCTTAAATTTTTAGGCGTTATGTATATAGTATTTGATTTAGTAAATAAAGTAATAAAATGACAATTATATATGAGGTGTTTTTTGTTTCAAATAAATGACAGACAGATAAGAACATAATTCAGTACAACGAATTTCTAGGGGTTAGACAATTTAATACAAGAAGATTAACAATTATTAAACAAACGAAAGTTTTAGAAAATTTTGTGTGAATTGCAAAATGTGACAACATAGATCACAATAGTCTAAAGTTAGTTTTTAAGGGAATAAGCTTGTTACAAAAGTTAATACCAATAAACCATATTACATAGCTATATTTTAGCTATATTTATAAGGTGTTTCAAGACAGAATAAACAAGAATATTATCACTAATTACCACAGTTGCTGATAGAAAGTTGTCTTTACATACTTTCCCAGACCTTGGATTGTTTAACAGTCTAATAGTAGAGTATTAAACCAAAACCAGTAGACGTCGTACGAACACAGAACTCTTTATTTCACATTAACGTAGCGTCAAAATGGAATCTTGGGTAAGTTTCGTTTTTATTCTTTTAATAATTACGATGTTTACGCTAACTATGAAACGTTTATGTGTAGTTTCTGAGGTTTTACATTATTGGAATGTGTTGTTCGCTGTGTCTTACACTTCAAGATGATTACCAATTAGCAGAAAGTGAGATTGACTCCAATGGCGGTTACAAGGTGATCTACACCATTCCTGACAAGCTTAAATTTACGGAAAAACCAAGTCAATCCGGAGCTGGTGTTGCTGAACCACTAAGATTGCGAAAACTTAATGAAAATTGAAAATAATTTGGTTTTGTATTGATTGCAAATGCATTTTTTTTGTAAATTTTTGATCTGTGACTAAAATTTTCTTTTTGTAGTCCTTACTAGTTGTAAAAGTAAGAAATTAGGTTTTGTTTATTTAAAGCGATATAAGGGAAAAATCAGTTTTGTTATTTAATTAATCCTAATGTTAAATTGTTGAGCTTTGGAAAACTACTATACAGGGTTGGGATAAAGTATGGTGCCCTACTTAAATAAAAAAAATTGAGACAACAAAAATTATTATGCTTATCTGCAAAGTTTCATCAATAACATCGTTTCCTAAAAATATTTGCTTCACTATTTACTATTTACGTTGAAAGATAATAACAATTTAACCATTTTTACCGCAATTTTTGCAAGATAAAAAGATCTAACCCCAAGTCAATCCCGAACGGTTTTCAAGAAATAATTTTTAAACTTAATCCCTAAAAGTTCAGAACGATATGACTGAATACCGTAAATACCAAAACGTTGTTGTCGAGTTTGGCAATAAATTTCTTACATCGAAATATAAACAGAAACATCGTAATACCTTATTTAGAATTAATTTAAAAATAATCCTTTTTATACTTGACAAATCCGGAGAGGTACGCGGACGCTAGCGGGTTTCGTGAATTAATTTCGCGAGAGTTTCCGCTTTCCGATCCCTCTCGGCCACCCATTGCCCTCCCTTCTAACCCGCCCTTTTCCATACACCTTACGAAATAAAGTTTGGAAATTACATCCAGGAATTCAATTTAATTTAAGCTCGGTTCGATGTTTTAGATGGTGGTGGCGATGGTGTGTACGTGTACGTGTGTCTGTATTTACCATTCGCACGAAACTGAGTAAATATGACGTATTTAAAACTAATTAAGAAGTGTTTCAGAAGCGTCCCGTTTCTCGCATCGTCGAGAACTTCCATCGGAATTTTAGTTTTGTTCCGATGCACGGTCTGGAATGGAAGATGAATGGAAAACTTTCTCATTTGATTAAATATATGGGGAAGAGGTGGGAAAGATTAGATTTTTGGGAAGGATGATTTTAACTAACGGTAACCTCATACTGGGGTTTTTGAAACGTTTTAAATATCGCTTAAAGAATGTACATATGTCTAGGAACATTTGATAAATACTAAAAAATTATGTGTTGCGATTTGTTCTAGTCATCAAATCTTAATTGAAAGCACCACACACACTAAAAAGACAAATTCACTCCTACATTTTGTACAATCTACATTATTCATTCTGTGATAATAAGAACTGAGAGGCAGTATGACAAATAACACTAAGGTATTGGCACACTTCGCACCACACGAATTATTATTTGAATAATTCGGAGCAGCTGTTTCGAGAGTTCATAGATTTCCATTGTCAACCGTACAACCGAATGATGTGAGAAAAAATATTAAATTCTAACCAGGTTTGTTAGAATTGAAATTTACAAGTACCTACAATTAACGCAATTAATCGCAAAAATTAACAGTAATTGTATGTATGTATGTTAGATGTTGGTGAGCTATCGAGCCGTTACCACCGCCACGCTGTTTAAGTCAGGGGTTTCCCAAGTGTGCGCCGCGGCGCCCCGGGAAACCCCTGGTTTAGGTAATGTATCCCTATGCACGATATTAGCCAAAGCGGTAAAGGAATCATTTTTTGCATTTCCTTTTTAGGTTTTGAATGTCTTCCGGTTTAAAGAATATGCCAGTCGTTAACTGAGCCCTTCTTTGCATCCAATTCCATTTTATTTTGGAAAAACGAAGTTTCAAAGCAAAAACCAAACACGTAACCGAGCACCGTTTTCGTGAAGAATGTATTTTTGGTTGATATCTAATCAACTAATTATTATTATTTCTAATTGTACATGTATTTGGACGAAACTAAGGTTGAAATGACACAGTAATTGCAATTTTATTGAATTGGAACAGCATTTTTTTAAGCCTAGTATTTTTTAGCTATAGTTACATCGATCCTTGAATTTGTAGCTGTTGAAAAATAAATAATATCTTCTTTCAGAAAGTGTAACTCACAAATCCTAGTATACATTATTGGAAAACAGCCGACGCCACAGTACTATAAATAGACCACCCCAGTCACGCTTTTATCGTTTCCGAAAAGGTTTTACCGCTTATAGAACACTAGAGGTATCACCAACAAAGTTTAAATAGAATCAATATAATTTGGATAAACCAATTCAAAACGCGACAGACAGTCTGAACGTGTAAACGTCAAAACGATAAATATGGCTGATCGTTTACCTAAACCAGCCTGCTGACAACAGGGCAGTTAGGCCTTGTTACACCGGCGGTAATAATTAAGCAGTTACCGTTTGCAAAACATCATTTGTCACATTTTCGTTTTAATAGCATAAATTGTTGTAAAAGTCAATTACTAGTTGAGAGTTCATTCAAAAATGAAATTGCCTGTGCACTTAAGATTGTTAATGTCACAACCCGGTTTGTATAAATGATCAACAAAAACTTTAGTTTGTTATATCAACAATTTAAATCGGGGTGTACAGTCCGCAGTGCCCACAGTTACATCATTCATTCAACAACGTACATTCTGTCAACGACAACAACAACAAAGTTAATAGTGCCATTATGTAATGCAACGAATCATCAGAAACATTACAAATAATATATAAAACCTATAACTTTTTTTTATAAAGAAACATTGTTATCATGCGTCCACAAAAAGACATAACCATTCTGTATATTAACATTTTCATTACCGAGTGAAACAAATCCTCCGGCCAGTGTCAAACATACGTCGAGCAATGCGTCAAGCTGTCACTCCGAAAACGAGCCATATTAGCAACAACTTTGATCCAACAAAATCTTTCAATAACACCCGCCGCTTTTCGATTATCGCGGACGGGACGGAACGAACCGCGCGGCTCGATATGCAGCCCCCTCACAACGCACAGCGATACAATGGAACGAGCAAACCGTAGTTGTAGCCGTATAGTCTACGGCACCGAGCATATACCAGCGGACGCTATCAATTAATCATTCCTGGGCTGACAAGGTGTCAACTGCCATACATTATTATTTCTAGGAAAGTCCATTACTTCTACGTCGCGTCGTCTGTACTATGGTACGTTTTGGGGAAAATACGACGCTGCTAAACTAATTTCGCACTACAAAGTCACGTTTACGAAAATAAGTTGGCGTAAAACGGCTTCGTAGAAGGTGTCAGAACGTTGTGACATGATTTTCAATCATTGGAGCGAGCGTAGTGAAAAATTGAATTGAGACGAAAATACGTTTTAACATCTTATAGAATAATTCCCTTATCCACTTCGAAAAGTTATTTATCGGTATATAATTGTTTCGATTTCTACAAGTATACCGGGTGTCCCAAATTCAATGTTGCAAGCGATATCTTCCTTATTTGTAGAGATATAAGATCAAGCAAATGGTTTGCAAAATCCTAAAAGATACACTTTTTTAATCTACCCCTAGTAAACCACCTTCTAAGAAACCTCCCTCAAAGCATTTTTATTTACAACTAATTTCATTACATGTAAACCGTTTAGAATTATTATCAAGAAGCAGTGCTATTCCTATAAATTCATATGGACGGGAAATATTACGTCTAAGAAGGCGTTATTGATTACACTTTGGTGTCGATTTAATGTTACTGAAAGTAGTGTTTACAGATGCGTGGCAGGAGTAGTATTTTCTCCTAAGAGAATTCATCCAAAATAACAAACAGGTAACCAACAAAAAATATCTATAAATGGTGTTTGATTAACATATCGATCTCCGCATATATTCGAAGAATATTTTTCATCTACATATAATTTTAATAACTTCATCCTATCATACTCCAGCTCTAACTTTCTTTTTCAAATATCATGTTTTTCTTCCCCACGTGCCCTTTCCTCCTGACACAGTGCTCGCTTTTCTTTTATATATTGTAGCCGTTCCTTATATAACTCGTTTTCTTGGGTCTTCCTCCCTGGTACTTTTCTTTCTCCTTTCTTAACAGTAACATTAACCACACTCTCATCTGTGTTATCTTCCATACTAGAACTTGTAGGTGTTGGTGATGCAAATTCCATTGAAGGGAATATATTTTCATCACTAGTATCTATTACATATGCTGACTTATTCGTGGGTTTTTCACCTAATATATCATCCATTTCATAAAAAAATTGAAATCAGATGAGGCCTCGTAGAGTTGCTTTGGAATTATCCTTTGCGGTGTTATAACTTCGTACAAGATTACGCCGTTTTGTTTGACATTCTTTTGGATTTGCCTATTGAATTTCGCATCAATAATAGAAATCTATACACTATACACTATCAAAGGCAAAATAAGTCTTCACCAACATTATTCCATACATCTTTTCTCCTTTTCGGGTGACTGTGCAGTGCTGCTTCACAGAGATAATTAGTGCTAAACTTTCCTTCAGTGTCCACATTTTGGACGGGATCTCTTTGAATATTTCTATCCTTCCATAACTTTTTCATTGTCTGATCCTTGTGTGGAGATGGAAGAGTAATGGAGTGCATGCTCTAGCAACGTTGCAGCAAATTCCATATCTAAAACCGATATAAATTACTTAAATTACTTAAAATGTTATATATAAGTCCAGTAACACCATCTTGCAATGAAATCTTTGGTGATTTTTCTTTAACAACGTGGCAATAAGATGGCAACATTAAAAGATTATTTACCTACTTTTATTTCCAAACAAAAATGTCGTTTCAGCTTTTCCGTACGTATTTTGAAATTCACGTTTCAGACACCTCTTCACATTGCATTTTCGTAAAGCTAAAACAGTCGTATTCGTTGAAATGTCACTATAATCGAAATATGAGTAAATATCGCGTCGCTAATCTAACCAAAGTTCAAATTTTCCGTCATTATTACGCCGTAAATCGGCCGCGCAAATTACCCACTAATCGAAATCTCCCTTCCCCCAAACGGATACTCCAGCGAATATATACATTTTGGAAACGGTATAACCGTCGCGTCGCCACGTTTTTTCACAGCCCATTACTCGCGAATCTAATGAGAAAAACCAATAAAGCACCCCGATGCGACCGCCAAAACGCGAACTTTATTATTATGGCTCGGTGATGATGATCACAACGCACACCGCAATTTCATCTCTCGCGAATTGCGGTTCTCATTTACTACTCAAAAGTGATTAGCCAGCATAAGCAGAATATTTGTTTCTTACTATTCTTTGTTTGTTTTGTTTATTGGTTTCCAGTTCAATGTTTTCCGTTTAAATTGAAACGGAATCCATCCTCTACGCAGAGAAAAATGAAATCAAAATAAAAGACAAAAACAACCAAAGTTACCCACACAGATATATGATTTCGCAAGGTAGTTGGCTCTATAGCTATAAATATCAGTCCGATAACAATACAAAGCAGAAAGCAAAAAAAAAAACGGGGAGAAAGAGAATGTTTGTTGCCTATGCGTATATTTTCTCGTTTTCCACGAATTTCCAGTCGTTATTTTTAGTTCGATGTGTTTCCCCAGGTTACGAACCTACAATGCCCACTTTTCCACATATAACAACAGAATATCCAACAATGGCGCAAATAAATACTACTCCAACGTTTTCAATCTTAAAAAAAAAGGATAAAAAAAAGGAAAACGAAAAAGAACGAATATATATATATTTGTAACCAGAAATCTACGATTTAAAATACCTCTATTAGTCAAGTAAGGTATATTTCGAACAAGCAATTAATTATTCTTAAGCCGTGAATCTTCATGTATCTAATAGTAACATACATTTCCAAACTAAAACGTAATGCATTGATCATTATAATTATTTAATTGTTATGGTTAAGAACTAATAATTACGTAAAATATATTTAAAGAAGTAAATTTAATCCAAGATATTGTTTTTCGCTCTTTACAACATTTTTGGATTTCTATAATTAATTTCTTTTTACATATTCACTGTTGCGCTACCTATGTTAGAAATCCCGAACACAAGCAAGAGAAGAGATCTGCATTATCGGCCTCCTTACTGCTACTTCGCAACTTACCCATTAGATAGCGCCAAGAACTTGAATTCATACATTACTGAAAACGAAAGCTTTCCGAATAAATATAACTTTTACTTGTTAAATTAGAATTACGGCGCCATCTGTGTTTGTTGTGTGAAAATAAAAATGACAGTAAGGAGATACAGAAATCCAGTCCCAATTTTTTGTTGTGTTTCAATGATTTTAAGACAAATTCAAGGATTTTTCAATATATTAGTTTAGATGCAGTAGAGTAATGCACATGTACAGATCGAAACAATATTATTTCAAGTAAATTTTCACGATAATTAACTTCACTATTGTTAGCAGTTTGATAGATAACTGTATTACCACCCATTAACCTTGAAATAATTGTAAACCTATTGTATAGATGGTGATAATTCTACTACATAATAACATAAAATAAAACTCTTATTTGGAATAAAACACACGATCTGTAGATATCTTTTAATATAATTATACTTATATACTGTTTAAGTTAATATACGAAAAGTATAAATTATTGATTACATTTCAAAGTAAACCTTACAACCTGCTGTACGAGTTCTTATCTAACAATTATAGCTAAGATTACGTGTTACAGTAGTAAACATGGGAAAATTGACATTAATATTTTTTGATATTGTACTTAAAACATATAATGGAGAATTGGTTCCAGCTTCGGATAATTAGAATATGAAAGAAATCAAACAATCTTGTATAATACAATGTTAATGACACAATGTAGCATCGATCTGTTTCAAAGACGGAATCATCATCTTTAACTTACGACGATATGCCGGGTCGTTAGCTACCGGATTCCTTTCTAGATAAACAGTCGAAAGGTTCTTTAATTCTCCTAATTTCTGAATGCAATTCCAATCTGCTACTTCATTATCATTCAACTAAAAATGAAAAATACATTAGATTACAAACTTCATTTGGTTCAGTTAATATCGTACCCAAAATTCTTCCAATGCTTCCAAATGAAATACATTCTCTATCAGCTTAATTCTATTCTTCGCCACATCTAATGTTGTTACCAATTTATTGTTTTCCAAGTTTTCTATTACAGTAATACCATTCTCCGATAAATATAACTGATCGACGTTAACAAGTGCTCCTAAATTTTCAATAGTTACGATACGATTGTTTTGCAAACTCAAGCAAGTTACATTTGTTAACGTATCTAAGTTCTCAATTTTCGTTATTTTATTTTTGCCTAAGTACAACTGCGTTAAATTTGTTAACTTCTCTAAGTTTTCAATAACCTATGAAAAAAGAATAAATAAATAAAATGGTAATGTTGCAAAAACTAAATGTATTTACCCTGATCTTATTATCTCCTAACTCCAATAAAGTTAAATTAGTTAAATTATCCAAATTCTCAATTTTAACGATCTTATTTGATGACACATATAGCTTCTCTAATTTCTTCAATTTACTCAGTCCTTCGATTTTCTTAATACGATTGAAAGACAAATCCAATATTCTAAAATATACATCAATAAAATCGACAACAAACAATGGTAATGGACATACTCCAAATTTACTAGCTCGCTCAAATTCTCAATCACGGTTATTTGATTGTCGTACAGCTCCAATTCCTTTAGAGTCTTCAGCGTACTCAAATTCTCGATCTTCTTTATTAAATTCCATCGTAAATACAGTCTTTCAATACAATTCAAAGGCTCTAAATTCTGTAATTTTCCGATTCTACCATGATTCAGATCAAGTTCGCTGGTATCGGGATCTACGATTATTATATCGTTGATCGTTAAATCTTGATTTTCTTCTTCGTTCTGTTCGACATTTTCTGTAAAGACCACATGATGAAAGAGCTTAACGTTTAGTTGTATAAAGATTTCTAACCTTGCGCCTCGTCTTCTTTATCGGATGCGGACATTCTCAGGCTTTAAATAGTGAAGAAATTGAATATTGTATAAAATAAAAATGATAAAATGGGATTAAAACTTTCGGTAAACAGTTAGTTAAAGACTATTGGTGGTTATTTTTAGGAAAAAAACGCCTATACCTATACATTAAACTTTAAAATAGTGTACACAAAAAATATGACGTATGAAATACAACTCAAGAAATAAGAAGTTACTAATAGGATGTCGAAATCAAAAAGCTCTTCCTAGAAAATGAATTACAATAAATTAGGTATTTAGTCAAAAATGAATCATAATCTTTAGTCATCGGTTAGTGAAAGTTGAAAAGTAAGATTGTAGAAATGGTAAAATCAAAATTTTTCAGGTACTACCCATGTACTACCAACACCAATATAAATAACCCACTAATATATTGGCGGTAAAAATTTAAACTTAAAATTCAATAAAGAATTAATCTCAAAAAGTTGGATTTATTTTACAAAATACATATTTACATATTTATTTTTTCTATAAAATAATTATAAATAAAATTAAATTGACCACGAACGTACCTCTTCTGGTACCACAATCAACGTTTTGGTGTATGATTCAATGATTCAGCAAATCTGCTCTCTAAACAAAAAGAGAAAGAAATACAACTATTAATTGCTTCGTATTACATGCTATTGACTTACGTGAAAAGACTACGGGTAACTTTTTATCAATCAATAACTTCGCTAATGAATAAAATGAAACTGTAACAATTAACACAAGGCACGTTGATATGATGAATATATATTCTTTATGATGTCGATATCTACAACACTTATCGCTCCAAAATGTTCGTGTTCCATTCATCTAAAATTAAAAGGTTCAACAAATTCCAAACCAAATTTCTATTAGTAACTCAGATACCAAGTCAACGATATCCATACAGTTCGCTATTTCTTCGTTAATATCACTTATGCTATTGTAATAATCGCTTAATTCCATGTAGAGATTTAAACATTTACGACAGATTCCAGTACCATTCTGCGGTGATTCCCCAACTATGCAAGACGCAACATTCTTGTAAAATGTATAAAACTTTGTGGTAGTATTTGCTGGTTCCGGAGTTATTGTTCCATTATTAATAACGAAACATTCTTAAACACATATTTTAGACAATTTACTTATCTCAATTACAAACAGATATGCTGGAATACCATTACACTTCGCCCTATTCCATAAATTTTGGGTGTTAGCGTACATTGTTCCGATTATTTCTAACCTATCAAATGCTACATTTGGATCATAGCAAGCAGTCCCATTTGCATCCATACTCTAAATAAAAGCCATTGTAATAAACTTCAGATCTACTTAGAAAACCTTACATGTGATAAATTGTTAAACGAAGCCAAGACATTAATGTAGTTCACAACGCACTCCTGGCAAAATCTGATTGGATGTGAATTATTTATTGCGCAATAGGTGAAATTTGAAACAACTACTCCAAAATCATCTTTCAACACCACGCACTTACTAGAACTATCTCGATTATGGTCCGCGTAACAGAATATTCTAAAAAAAAAAAAACAAACAAAGGAGTAGGTGTAATACATAAACATCGGTTGTGTATACAAATTTACGAAAATCACAGCACTGGAAAGAAGATACATCTTCACAGAAATAATTATTATTTCAGTGGGTATTAGTTGTTTCAAGTAATACGATCATGTTTTTTGAAAATTAAAAAACATTGCTGGTTGCACATTTATTCAACTGATAAAGGTAAACAGCTGGAATTGAAGTGCTGACTAAAATCAATTAAAATAGTTGTCTTAATGATTTATTTCGCCAATAGATGGCGCTAGCAATTAGGTCAAATTTAATACAGGAACCTGAAATATGAGATTTTTTTAATATTTATGACAAATCTTAAGTTACTTTGCATCTTTTCGAAATAATTTATTTAAATATTAATTGCAATAACATTCATTATTTTTGCAATCCTTTTATTTCAAAAGCCTGTAATCCAATATAACTTCAGCTTCTAATACATAGATTGCGCCACTATTAATATATTTTATAAATTAATTTATAAAATATTATTTTTATTTCAGTATTAAATTCTAAATTGTTGTATTGGGAAATGAGTGATTTCAAATCAAAAATATTGTTTTAACCTAAATTACACATTGAGTGCGAAATTTAATTTTTATCATCATTATGTATTTTCGCATTTAAACGTAGAGTGAATATTATTAGAAAACAGGCAAAAATACATTTTATTTTGTTTATAACTAAGGAAGTACATAGTACCAAGGTCGAGTGCAAAACATCAAATAAAATATTTTTACATGCTTACAATGAATTACTCATGGTTTAGTACATACTTACAACAAAACAATATCCACCTACCGCACTTGACGATAGTTGAAACGATTATCAGGCTTATAGATAACAGTTTTATAAAACGGCAAAATGAACTAGAATAACATCTATATTTATTTGTGTATAATTACGTCTTCTATTTTAAACTAAGGCATCTAAATATTAATGGAAATTTACAGTTTACAATTTCCTGGCCCTCTTGGAAATGTTAGAAATGTGTTTGTAATTCGATTACAAAGAATAACATCTGGCAATTTGAGTTATCTTTCATGAAGGGAATCTTTCAAAAACATACAGAATATAACGGGTATCTAAAATGATGAGACAGACACTAATAACTAGAGTTAGCATTTTTTAAATTTCGCGGATGATTTAAGTTGGTAGTTCCGGCAATAAGGGACATGTTCGTCTGTATCACGTTAAAAAATTAGCGAATATGTCCTTTATTGCCGGAATTGTCAACTTAAATCACCTCGCGACATTGAAAAAATACCAACTCTAGTAATAACAGTTTTCGGGAACCTTCTCTTGAGACTAGCAATGGGTATGTATCCAGAAAATTTATCTGTTTAAGTTTAAGCTGTAAAAACAAAGCAATGATGGAGAAAATTTGGAAAGCAATTACTTATAATTGAAAACAATTCTTGTTGATCTTCAATAATTAGAGCATATCTCGATTTACGTTAATGTATTTGTAAAACAAAAGATAATTTTGAAATGTTTATAGGCAATTTTCTTGACGTTCAAATATCGGTAGACCATGTTTCCAAATTTAGCGTATGTATAACAACAGAACATCGATTCTGATCAAATAGTCACAGAAACTCTAACAGAACATATAAAATAGTCACAGAGTTCCACTATTTTATATGTACACAATATCAGTTCTATTTTCAAAACTCTCTCGGCTGTGCTTACAAAACACTTGCAAACGACGGAAATGACCCGTGAAAATCAAAAAGGTCAATAAGTGCTCACGTCATTAACGGCAAATGTTTCAGTATACACATTCACATGTGTTTTATTTATGGAGATATGAAAATACGTCAGCTTTTACGATGTATATGGACGCTCATATACAAAGATAGATTGCGCTGATATTACCGATCCAAAAACATCGAAGAGTAAACGCTTATCATCTCATATAGTAAATTTCCGCATGTTTAAATCTACAAGTTGTTTTTTTTTGCTTGTATAGGATATTTTCGGCAACCAAATTGTACTGCTAAGATAATTCATCGGGGTCAAAAATTCCATATGATCATTCGCATTATGCGGGATTTGTACAAGAGCTTAAACTGTAAATGTTTCCATTGTTTAAAGACGCGGTTGTTTCTAAGTTTGCACACAGATACGATGCGATAAGTTCTTGAATATCTTGGATATTAGAACGGAAGCGGAAATCCAAATCAGAAAGAAGAGTGTTTCGGAGATCTTTCACTGAAAGAAGAGAAATAAGATGAATTTTGACAAAAATCTGAATATTTTGAAATTATATATCATTTCTTCATATATCGTAAACAAAAGAGACGTTATTGGCTATGGTGAAATACTTATTATTGACATGGAATTTGTACACAAAACGCATGTCGTAATAAGCTATAATGCAGAACTTTTGCACAAATTAATATACACTGCGTTTACCGTGAAAGGAATAAATTCAATGAAATTCCGACAACTTTTAGTAAGTTCTCTAAGTTCTCTTACAGGTCAATTTATAATTTTAGTTTGCCATTATTTGACCTGATGGCAACAAGTCTATTATATTATTTTAAACATAACGTCCTGTACATTTTTATGGATTTGGATAAAAGATTAAATGAGCTTTTCAGTAAGGGCCCCATATGCAGGTTTATTATGAATACATAGTTTTTGGACTATTATAGCAAATACATAAATAAAACAGATGAAAACAAATCATTTGATTAAGTTGGGAAATAGACACTGTCGCCTATCTACTTCATAACATTTCCGAAGCCGAGAAGTTATTACTTCTTGGGCATTTTCATTGCTGGAGGAATTAAACGAATCTCGTCATGTATCCGCTATTATATATTTTCAAAAACTGTCAATGAAAATTGACATTTACATATTTGTAAAATGTCAAAATGATAATTTTTTCTACAGAACACAAAATTCTTTTTCAACCACTCATAAAAATAAAAAAAGATGATATATATTTTAGTAAAAACGCAGACATAATTAACAATCAATTTAACAATCAATACTTTTAAAGTTTAAATTTAAATTCGTAATTATACAATTGCGGAAACTGACTCCAGTCGAGGATGGTAAGTCGCTCACTGCAGCAGTTTCCTGATTAAGGCACTGGGTAATTATTAAACAAGCATCAGAAGGGAGCCGGTAAGATGCTATCAGAAATTCGAATTTTCTTCTGACTGAATTCTTTAATATATGTCTCCGTAACCTTTGAAACTTTTTAACATTGGCGAAATCAACTCCAAAATCTGCTAACGTTGTGGCAGATGATCTTCGAAAACAATGACCGGTATAGCTCTCTAGTCTTGCTAATTTTAAACATGTTGCAATTTCTTTTGGAACACTTCTGATTTTATCAATTCCAATAACCTGATTTACACATTTTTCGCACCATGAACGCAAGGTATAACATTTTCGGTACAACTTCATGTAGGCCAAATTTGAAATGACAAATGTTCTTTGAGAGTGAGTTTTTGAATCTTAGATTTTTACAATTACCATTGAAGCCTTATCTTCAATATTATCTATGTTCTGCATGCCACATATATGCTTAATATTTAAATAACCTGAAACAATATCAGTACTTTATTAATGAAACCATATACAAATATCAATGAAGAATATAGCTCCCCTTCATTAATAAGAAGACTTCATCTAGCGCCTCTTGTAAGAATTTCTTAATTTCAGCTTTTCTCAACAATATCCTACATATTTATTTTTCAAATAAGCTACTAACTTGGGATATATTCCTATATCTATATTTTCTTTGACGTTTAGTGTCCCCTTCAGCATGAGGCTCTTAGTTACTTCTCATCGCAGATCATCGTCGTCATTAACGAAAATATTATACGACTTTTCAAATTCGGGGTAAATAATATTAGTTTCGTGAAATTTTGTAAGAACTTCTGCATACTTTGTGTTTTAAATAGACCTTGGATTTTAAATAACCCCACAAGAAAAAGTCTTGTGGTGTTAAGTTAGATGATTTAGCCGGCCACTAGATAGTTCCCCTCCTTCTGATCCATCTGTTATGGAAAGTCGCATCTAAACACTTTAATATATTGATTGCATAGTGTGAAGGTGCATCATCTTGCTGGAACCAAATTAGGTTACTTGATAAGTTAGCATCCCCTTGGGAAAGGCGATATTTAAATCAAGAATCAATTCGAGCTGAAGAAACTCTAAGTAGTGTTCCCCGGTCAACGTTCCGTCGATAAAATAAGGTCCCAAAATTCGAATACCAACAATTCCCGACAAACTCATTAATTTTCCGTGAATGCTGAGTGCCGCCCAGTACCTACAATTTTGCTTATTGACGGAATCATGAAAGGAAAATGTCGTCTTGTCAGGAAAAAACCGATATATCTAATGAAATTTGCATTTTTATCTTGGATTCTAATTATTTCGTGGCAGAATTTGATTCTTGGGTCAAAGTCGACAACTTCTGCACTAAATATATTTTGTAAGGAAGGTACTTTGCCACTGGAAACGTATTTGGAACAGTTCCTAATCCAACACTGTAGTCCCCTGAGCTCATTTAATCATCTATCTAATGGGTTTTCCATCAGAAACGACGCATTTGTAAATTTACATTTCTTTTAGGTGGCAGCCATGTTGAGTTTGTTGTTTCGACATTTGTGTTTGCCAGTGTTTACAAATTACTTCTTTCTTTTTCTATCAAAATTTACGTTAAGTCGCTGCTACTCCAATTTTCTGTTGTTATAATTGATCAAGTCGAAAGACAATTGAACGCCTTGTAGAAAAATTTGAATCAACATATTCACTTCATAACGTTTCCATGTCAGTGAGACAAAAAAGTGCAAAGAGCGAAGGAAATATTGCAGATGTACGTCAGGGTGAAGAATAGCCAACACCAGTTTTGACAACTTGCGACGCAGGTTTAGTAATTGGCCATCAACAAAATTTGAAACTTTATCGAATTTATTGAATGTATTGGTTGCGTTTTACATGCAAAATTGGTGAATCTCAAGCAACAATAAGCACGTTGCTTGTTGGCGATGTATTTTGTTTGAACTTCTAAGCTCCTCGCACCATATTTGAGTGATGAAGAAGAGGTCTTTTAGGTAAAGCAGACAATGTTATAGTTAATTAGATTTTTGTTCTTTTACTTCATTAGCTGGACGTTATGCTTGTTTATTGCTGTACAATTAATGTTGCATATACATATTACTATCACCTTGAAATTTTTGAATGAAATGAATACAATGTCGTATAAATCAGAGTAATTTTATTTAGACTTCTCCATGGTAATTTTATTATTATTATTATTTAATTACACTGCGTATTACTTCAGGATGCAGCAATGATTTCGAATTCAAATTTGCGTGGATTTTTTTAGCAAACCTAGAATTGTTTTTATCTCATCACCTCAACTTCTAATATTAATATAATCAGTCGGTCAAATTATGCATTGTTCTGTACGTTTATACCTCAAAACCTAGATACACCATATGTAAATTTATGTTATCATCATCCCAGATAATCTCTAGCTATCATTTGGTGCATATGATACGACGTATATTATTTACGTTTTAATTATTATGTTTACATAAATAGACAGAAGGCCGTGAGAAAAATAGGAATGACGATTTATGTTGATAGATTGGTAATACTGCAATCTTAACTCTTTTGTTTTGTTTATACGAATATTGCAAAATATTGAGAGCACGGGTGGTGAAAGATCATCAAAATTACAAAATAACTTCGCTAGTATACCTAAAAGCAAATATAACTCTTTGGGGATATCTTTTGTGATTCCCTTATTATCAAAGCTAAAGACG